>CM060403.1:179629998-180873358 GCA_030545235.1 Helianthus tuberosus
GGGTTGGGGGGTTTAGGTTTTTGGGGGGTGGGGGAGGGGGGTTTAGGTTTTTGGGGTGGGGGGGGGGGTTAGGTTTTTTTAGGTTTTTTGGGGGGTTTAGGTTTTTTTTTTGGGGGGGGGGGGGGGGGTTAGGTTTTTTTAGCTATTTTAGGTTGTGTTCACATTAACGCCCCGCTTGCGGTATGCGCATATAATGTATATATGTGTGGGCGCTCGAGGGGGCAACAGTGAAAGTGCACTAATTTTAACGTTATTTTACTAATTTCGTGATAAATAATGTTAAAAGAGGGGGATGGTTAATCATGCATCATGTGGTGGCGTTGATAGCCGAAAGACAAGGGAGTACATGCACTAATTGGCCTTTGTCTTAATTGCCGAGTGTTATGTGCCTTATGTCCAAGGTTTGATGCAAAACTACCATCGAGCCGGGGGTCTCACTAGAAGCAGCCTCTCTATTCCTACGGGGTAGAGGTAAGGCTGTCTACATCTTACCCTCCTCAGACCCTACCTTAGCTTTGCTATTGATGGGATTTACTGAGTATGATGATGATGATGATGAGGTTGTGTTCACATTGGTTCTCGCAATAAAGGTGGTTCTCGCATGAACCTTACCCTATATATATATATATATATATATATATCGAAGTCTTGGGCCTCTTACCCAACCCTTGTGGCTGGCCCATTAACAAATCAGAAATCTCAGATCATGAGTTCGATGTTCACAACAGTGATCAAATAATAAATAGATCATGCAATCTAAAGGGTAGATGCACGGTACCCCTGACCGCGGAAGGGATCCCCTTCCCAAGCTAGCGACCCGACAACGCTGCCTGGCGGTGAAACCCCTGCCAACTCAAGGGGAAAGATCATGCAATCTAAGGAACAAATAAATCATGCAACCTTATTGTTTATCAATGAGCTCCATGATCTTTTCTAATAATTATGTCAAAATTGTAAAATATTCCATCAAGTTAAGCTAAACTAAATCCTATCAAACACATCATTCTATACATGGCTGATGCTATTGATATAGTCACATGAATAATCTGACACTACTAGACCTTCATTGGACCAATTCCAATTCGAGCCATGTGCATGAGTGACTCCAATTCTAGATTAATGAAATTTCAATATAAATGGCCAACAACTTGATAAAGCATTCAGAATATTGTTATGATTGGACGATTTTTATAGTAGGCTGACAATCTATTGGGCCACTAAACTATATGTTGATTACAACCGAATCTTGGGCTTGACAATTTATTCACGTGACACCTTTTGATAACACCAGTTTTCGATTATTAATGGTCGTCGATAGTTATTATTACATTTAAAAGATTATTAGGCCTTCAACTAGTGGATCTGACAATGAATTCACGTGATCTCTTATTACTTCATATTAGTTCTAATTCATGCTAAATCAAATCACGTTACATCATGCCGAATACATATACTAATTCACATATCAACATGTACGAGCACAAATAAGATACATGTATCAAAACAACTACGCATGAGAGGATTTGATTCATAGCGAGATTATACTAACCGAATACTAGATGTTGTTAGACACGAGACCAGTTTCAAGGAACGTATAAGCTTCGAAAAAAGTGAGAGCTGCCGTCGACTTTAATGCACGCAGGAGGGTGTTTTAGGGTTTGTTGATGATTGTGAATGTTAACTTGAGAATCACGTACAATTAACTTATGTGTGTGCGTGTTTATATTATCTCAACAATGGCCGGCCTAAATTCCATGTTTCAATTTGGGCTTTGATTAACCATGTGTACTTATCATGACAATAATAAGTGTGGGTGTGTGTGCTCAGGTTTGGTTTCGTGAAATGGGCCGAGGAAACATATGATACGTGTAGACCCGACACAATAACTTGTGACACTACGGGTGGCCCAAATACATGCTCGAACATAATCCACCACGTTTAAGCTTAATAAATTTATCGCAGCTAAGATGTAAAAGAGAATCAATGAGAATCAGAATTATCAGACTAACCTTAAGAGTTCGGATTGTCACATCATCCCCAACTTGAAAGAAAATTTCGTCCCGACAATTTAGCAAGTAGTTACACTGAGGAAGCTAGTTAGGTTGCGCGGTTTCCTGGTTTCCTGGGGTGTCACATCATCCCCTCGTTGGTTTGGAATTTCGTCTCGAAATTCCGCAGTAGCTTCAGCCTCAGTAGTGGTTTCATTGTTTTCGAACAACTGGGGATATTTGTGTTTCATTTGGTCTACTCATTCCCAGGTAAACTCTAGGCCACAACGGGAGTTCCAACGAACTCGAACAATAGGTATCCTGGTGCGTTTGAGAATCTTGACCTTCCCGGTCCAAGATTTCCACTGGTTCTTCGACAAATCGCAACTGATCGTCGATACTGAGCTCCTTGAAGGAACTATGAGGGTTTCATCTGACAGACACTTCTTCAGATTCAACACATGGAATACGTTGTGAACTCCACTGAGTTCTTCGGGTAGATTCAATTCTGTAGGCCACCTTGCCAATCCTCCCAGTGATTTCGAAAAGTCCAACATATCGCTGGTTGAGTTTGCCTCGTTTACCAGAATGTACTACACCTTTCCAAGGTGTGACTTTAAATAGTACTCGATCCCCAACCTGTAACTCGAGTGGTTTCCTGCGCTTATCAGCGTAGCTTTTCTGACGGTCACGAGCTGCCGCCATTCGTTGTCGCATCTGAGCAATTTTCTCCATTGTGTCTACGACGAGTTCTGGGCCAGTGATTTGGCTGTTTCCAACTTCTGCCCCAACAAGGAGGTGATTGGCACTTCCGTCCGTACAATGCCTCGAACGGAGCAGCCTGAATGCTGGTGTGGTAACTGTTGTTATTCGAAAGCTCCACTAAAAGGGGAGGTGTTTTCTCCGACCGTTGCCAACGTCGATTTCACGTGCCCGAAGCATGTCTTCAAAAGTTTGGATGGTGCGTTCAGTCTGCCCATCCGTCTGTGGATGATATACTGTGCTCATGTCTAAACTCGAGCCAAAGGATTTGTGCACCGCTTGCCACAAATCCGATGCAAATCGTGGGTTGCGATTAGAGGTAATGAAGGTTGGCACCCCGTGCCTAGCAACCGCTTCCTTTAGATAGATGACTGCAAGTGTAGAAACTTATCCATTTCTTTGATAGCCAGAAAGTGTGTGCTGGTTGCGCAAGACAATCAATGAGTATCCAGGTGATGTTGTTTCCATTTCTAGTTGTAAGTAGACTATCGACCAAATCCATGGCAGTCTGTTTTTATTTCCATATGAGTGTTGCTGGTTGCTGATGTTACCCCTTGACTTTCCACAAGTCGATCCATCATTCGCATACTTAACTATATAAGCCTTCATGTCCAATTGCGAGTACAAGGTTTATAATTCTGATGCCTCTCATCAAAACCCATAAGGCCAGAATGTCGAAACTGGTGTGCTTGCTCAACGCGAGTTCCCTACAGTTGCCATGTATTGTGATCGCGTTCGTTTCATGAAATAACGAGTATCGCCCGACCGGTCAAAGGTTGCTTCTCCATGCCCCGCATGGTTTCGACTTGAAGATTCCCCTTCCTTCAGTTCTCCAGTTTGAATAGAGTGAGTCTGATACTGGTAAGTTAGAGTCGATAGCGAGCAGCAGAGCTCGTGTACGTTCAGGTTTCGCAGTCGTATTCATCCAGAAGTTCCATCCAACGATGATATTGTATGCATCAGCTCTTTCGATCATCGGTACTTGGGAGGCCCTTGTGATCGGTCTAAATAACACATCTGGCACCGTACAAGTAATGCCTCCATCTAAAATCCCAAGGCCACAGTTTCCACCGCCAGTTGTGTGTCGTGCAGTTCCTCTTTGTAGCTCCATCACGTAAGTCATCATTCTCTCGTGTTGCTTTGGTGTGTAACTGGGACTCTGATTCGGACCATCATGGTATACCACTATATCACCCGTACCCTCGGGTAAAACGATGCTCAGAGAATTTTATTTAAACTCTTTTATAACCTTTTAAATGACCAAAATGCCCCTACGAGGCATAGTTTGAATTTAAAATCATTTTGGGGCATAATAGAAGATATCTTACTGATGTCACAACATATTTAAAGCATATTAACTTAGGAAACTTGCATATGACTCATTTGGTTACCCGTTACACACTTTTCGCGTTCGAATCGGCGTATGTAATTAAATTGCATATATTAGCCGAAACGGGTCAAACCATATCGTTTTTGTCTCAAAATCCAGAATGTGTTTAAGTTACCCATATTAAACAAGCATACAAGCTTGTCGGGTCAAAACCACATTCTAAACCGGTCTTCGCTTTATCATGCGTTTGAACCATGTCTTCCTTTTGAAAACTAACCGGTCTAAGTCTAAGCTTAATTAAAGACCCGTTAGGATTCTAATAGGTTATTAAAAACCTTCGTTCCAGATTAGGAGCCCAGTAAAAGCTACGTGCACTTGCTGTATTTGATTTATACTTTGCTCAGGTAAATACTCTTAACTTATTTTCCCTATACGGGCTTGTGATACGGTACTATAAAAGTACCGCTTGGTCGGGTGTGTAGTCATTTAAATCGGATTGTGATTAATGTATTTACATGACCCGTTTAATATGTATTATTTGGTGTATGGCTTTTGGGGGTTAAATGACCATGTCCCGGATATCCTTGGCATCATTCAAAAAATGGCCACGACCTAAGCACGGGGTGTAGGCGTACACCTGACAGATGCATTATGTAAAAACTGGTAACCCACTTAAAGGAATCAACCTTGTGGGCATTATACCTGTGGCGTGTCAGTTAACTTAAGTCCGGCCCTACAAACCGGCCCTAATGGACGACAAATGAGTAAAACTGTATACAAGATTATTTTTAATAATTGTCCTAAGTTATAAAAATATTTTTGCCAAAGTGCATTCAAATCAATTTTCAAACTCTTTTCAAAATGAACCAGTTAAGTTGTATTTACCAGTGTAAACTGACGTATTTTCCAAAAAGGCTAAGTGCAGGTACTATACGTAATAGGCTGGCTACTCCATGCATCAATAATCAAGTCTCGCAAGCTCTAGATGTCAAAGTCTGCTGAACAGTTTTCCTTTTTACTTGATCCGCCTGTGGATCTGTTTCAACTGTTTTGTGATACTTAATATTACAATTTTATTCGGTTGAAATGAATCTATCTTTTGCTTCCGCTGTGCATTTATATATTGTGTTGTTTGACTGTGACGATATCAACTACGTCACGATACTCCCCACCGGGCCCACCGGTAATACGTGGAAATATCGGGGTGTGACAGGTTGGTATCAGAGCCAACACTGAGTGAATTAAACACTAGCCTTTTGTGTTTAATCTCAGTTGCACATTCTTGAGTCTAGACACAGAACTTAGGACTAATCCTAATTCGTTTTATTTTGTCCTTTATCTGTTTCGTTGTTATTTTTCTGATTAGCCCCTGCATGGGCAAGTCATTTCTGTTAGAAGTCCCGTTTAAGGGCAACCATGTACTTATTTAAATTTTAATGGAACGGTTAAATTTAAAATAACATTCCTTTTATAAGATCTACCATTATAATAAAATGACAAAATCTAAAAAAAAAAGGACAAGACCTAGCCATGTGTCACCTTAAGACAGGGCCAAGATGGTAGTTCCTCAATTAGATTCAAATCCTTGTTAACATCTCAATTTAGGATTGTTCTGCGTTAAATATTAAAGAGAATCTTAAAGGTAAAACCTAGCCTAAATATCGTTGCAGACATGGCTAAGATGGTAAAACCTATTCAAAAGATTCAAATTCTTGTTAAACATATGAAAGCATATTAACATGCTTGACAAATGTGATTCGATAAAATCACATAAGTCATTCTTAAATTGGGTTATTCTAAATTCCTTTATTTATATAATCATCCCTTAAGGATGAAGTACCCACGGGCTATTATTAACGTCCTTTGAGACTAAAGACAGTGGTAGCCTACAACTCCCTGTCAAGAAAAGGTAATGAACTTTGATTCAAACCTTAATGCCTCGATTTCATAAAATCTGGGTTTATAAATTAAACTTGTCTACGTGATTAGGCCTTTTGTGCTATTATTAACTTATAATTTAGGGTTATGATAAAGATCCTGAATATCTATATATTTAACAAGTTAACTAAAAAATGGTTCTTAAAACCATGGTTAATAAATCGTCAAGAACGATAAAACTGTATAAGCTTCTATATGAACCTTGTCCTTATTTTTCTTTTATGTAGCAATTAAAGCTACATGGCTAGGTCAGAGGAAGTGAACAGTCATCCTCTGGAAAACCACGATGATGATAGGATTAATATAACCAGAGGAGAGCTCCGTACACTGATTGATACAGCTGTATCTAAAGCTGTAGAGGAGCAATTCAGGGAGTTTAGTGGGACGCATAGTAGAACTTCTTCAGTACCCCACTCTAAGTCTGTTCCTAAGACTCATTCAGAAGATCACAGCAAGCCACCCTCTAAGAAAGATGAACCAAAGAAAGATGATGATCGACATTCATCTAATCAACACAATGTACCATCCAAGAGGATAGTGTTCGATAATGAACCGCGTACCAAGTCTTGTACCTATAAGTACTTTGTTTCCTGTAAACCCCGGGATTTCACTGGGGAGAAAGGGGCGATTGACTGTATGACTTGGCTAGATGAAATGGACACAGTTGTTGATATCAGCGGTTGTGCTGAAAGGGATATAGTAAAGTATGTATCCCAATCATTCAAGGGAGAGGCACTAGCGTGGTGGAAGTCTTTCATTCAGGCTGCTGGGAAGATCCCACTATACAATTTGTCATGGGATCAGTTCGTTGCTCTCATTAAGGAGAATTATTGCCTGCAGCATGAGGTTGAAAGAATTGAATCAGATTTCTTATCACTAGTGATGAAGAATTTAGATTGTCAAGCTTACCTCACCAGTTTCAATACCCTGTCTAGGCTGGTTCCGTATCTGGTAACACCGGAACCCAAGCGAATTGCTCGCTTCATTGGGGGTTTAGCCCCAGAAATCAAAGCCAGTGTTAAGGCTTCAAGACCTGCTACCTTCAGGTCAGCAGCTGATCTATCTCTGTCTCTTACTTTAGATGCGGTCAGGTTGAGATCGCTAAAGAATTCTGAAGAAAGTAAGAGGAAGCGTGATGATGATAACTCACGAGGGTCAGAAAAGAAGCACAAGGGAAACACTGATTCCAAGAAGTTTGGGTCTGGAAAGAATAGTCAACGAACAGAGGAAAAGCCAAAGTGCACGACTTGCCAAAAACGCCACTTTGGAAAATGCAGGCTTGAGACCAAGTCTCAGTCAGGATCGCCTGCATGTGGGTTATGCAAGTCTAAAGAGCACAAGACTGTAGATTGCAAGAGGATTAAAGATGCTACCTGCTACAGCTGCAATGAGAAAGGGCACATTAAGACTAACTGCCCTAAATACGCCAAGAAACCTGAGGAAGCCAAGAAGACCAATGCTAGGGTCTTCCAGATGAACGCACAGGAGGCGATTCAGAACGACAATGTGATCACAGGTACCTTCCTCATAAATGATGTTTATGCAATAGTGCTATTTGATTCTGGAGCAGATAAGTCATTCGTAGATAATAAGTTTTGTGAATTGTTGAAATTACCTGTTAAAACCTTAAGTGTGAAATATGAGGTGGAGTTAGCCGATGGAACAATAGAAACTGCATCAACCGTGTTAGACGGATGTGTTATATCCATTAGGAACCACTCTTTTCCTTTGTCCCTACTTCCTTTGAAGTTAGCCGGATTTGATATAGTATTAGGCATGGATTGGTTATCGCATAACCAAGCCCAGATCGTCTGCAACAAGAAGCAAGTGGTGGTCAAAACGCCGTCTGGTGAGTCACTTACCATTCAGGGAGATACCCAGTATGGACTGCCTGAGCAAGTGTCTATGCTCAAGGCATCTAGATGCTTGAAGAAGGGTTGTGTCATTTATATGGCACAGGTGACTATTGATGAGCAGAAACCCAAGATTGAAGATATTCCAGTCATTTCTGAATACCCTGAAGTTTTTCCTGAAGAACTACCTGGTTTACCCCCAGATAGGCAAGTAGAATTCAGAATTGACATCATCCCCGGAGCAGCACCTGTTGCGAGAGCGCCTTATAGGTTGGCACCAACAGAGATGAAGGAATTGAGGACACAACTAGATGAATTGCTAGCCAAAGGTTTCATTAGACCTAGTTCGTCTCCTTGGGGAGCGCCGATCCTATTTGTCAAGAAGAAGGATGGATCGATGCATCTGTGCATCGATTATCGTGAGCTTAATAAAGTCACTATCAAGAATAGGTATCCTTTGCCCAGGATCGACAATCTGTTCGATCAATTACAAGGGGCAAGTTACTTCTCTAAGATTGATTTGAGGTCAGGCTATCATCAATTGAAGGTTAAAGATGAAGATGTACACAAAACTGCATTTAGGACTCGTTATGGTCATTACGAGTTCCTAGTGATGCCTTTTGGACTCACCAATGCACCTGCCGCATTCATGGATCTCATGAATCGCGTCTGCAAGCCTTACTTGGATAAATTTGTCATCGTCTTCATCGATGACATTCTCATTTACTCAAGGAGCCAAGCTGACCATGAGAAGCATCTACGTTGCATTCTGAAACTGCTTCAACAAGAAAAGCTCTATGCCAAATTCTCAAAGTGTGAATTCTGGCTTCGTGAAGTCCAATTTCTTGGGCATGTCGTTAGTGAGCGTGGTATCCAAGTAGATCCCGCTAAGGTTGAAGCTGTCATGAATTGGCAAGAGCCAAGGACGCCTACAGAGATTCGTAGCTTCCTAGGTTTAGCAGGATACTATAGGCGATTTATAGAAAACTTCTCAAGGATTGCTGCGCCCCTAACTTCGTTGACGCGTAAGAATATTAAGTTTGACTGGGGGCCTAAGCAGCAGGAATCCTTTAACATTCTTAAACAGAAGTTGAGCAATGCACCTGTGTTGACATTGCCAGATGGAATTGATGAGTTTGTAGTATATTGTGATGCATCACACACCGGCATGGGATGTGTGCTTATGCAGAAAGGCAAAGTTATTGCCTATGCTTCATGACAATTAAAGATACATGAGAAGAATTACACCACCCACGACTTGGAGTTGGGTGCCGTTGTATTCGCACTAAAGCTGTGGAGGCATTATCTGTATGGAACTAAGTGTGTGATCTATTCCGATCACAAAAGCCTTCAACACTTGTTCAATCAGAAGGACTTGAACATGAGGTAGCGACGATGGATGGAAACTTTAAATGATTATGACTGTGAAATAAGATACCATCCTGGCAAGGCAAATGTAGTCGCTGATGCCTTAAGTAGAAAGGAAAGAGTGAAGCCTATAAGAATAAATGCCAAGAGCATTGAGATAAAGAATGGTTTGAATGAAAGGTTGTTGCTGCGCAAAAGGAAGCTGTATTGGAAGCTAACTATACTGATGAAAAGTTAGGAGTAACTGAAGAACAATTATCCTATGGCAAGGACGGAATCCTGAGGTTAAATGGACGTATATGGATTCCAGTTTATGGAGGACTTCGGGATGTAATTGTTAGTGCATATGTCTGTTGACTTCGTCTTGTATCGAGTCCTGTGTCTAGATAGGATAGATCGGAGCTCAGTAGCCTAGAAAATAGATTTTTAGGGTTATTGGACCAGTTCACACGAACGGGCAGATCCAGTTCATGTGAAGTGGCGAAATGCTAGTTCATATGAAGTGGTAGTGTCCAGTTCATGTGAAGTGGCCACTTCACATGAAGTGGAGTGTCCAGTTCATGTGGACTGGTGAAAGCCACTTCATGTGGACTGGCCTGCCTATAAATAGTGAGCTCATGTCTTTCATTTGTAACTTTATGATTTTGGAGCCGAGGTGCTGCCAAAATGGTCTCCAGCCATTGTAACGTCAAGTTAATCAATACAAGAGACTGTAAAAGTGTATAACAAGCTGAACGAAGATCAAATCTTTGAATTCCGCCTCTGATTTGATCCAAGAACTCTTCTGAACGACTCGTTTGGTCGTGAAAACGATCCTACAGTATTTCTCCAGGAAGCCCACAGTTCTAAATATTCCGTTCATCCTGGAGCTGATAAGATGTACCAGGATCTAAAGGCAAATTATTGGTGGATAGGCTTGAAGAAGTCTATAGCTGCCTATGTAGCTACATGCTTGACGTGTGCACAAGTCAAAGCTGAACATCAGAAGCCATCAGGTTTGCTGCAACAGCCTGAAATTCCCACTTGGAAATGGGAAATTGTGACAATGGATTTCATCACCAAGTTGCCAAAGACAAAGAAAGGAAATGATACTATATGGGTGATAGTAGATAGACTGACTAAGTCAGCACATTTCCTACCCATTAAGGAGACTTATAGCTCCGACATGTTAGCCCAATTGTACATAGATAAGATTGTATCTCTGCATGGTGTACCAGTATCTATTATCTCTGACAGAGATACTAGATACACATCACATTTTTGGAAAAGTTTCCAACAGTCTTTGGGCACGCGCTTAAATTTTAGTACGGCTTACCATCCACATGGCAAAGTGAGCGTACAATCCAAACTTTGGAAGACATGCTTCGTGCATGTGTGATTGATTTAAGTGGTAGTTGGGATAACCACCTGCCATTGATCGAGTTCTCCTATAACAATAGCTACCATACAAGCATTCAGGCTGCGCCTTTTAAGTCATTATATGGTAGGAAATGCAGAACGTCTATTTGTTGGGCAGAAGTAGGGGAAACTCAATTATCAAGACCTGACATAGTCTTTGAAACAACGGACAAGATTGTCCAGATTCGCGACCGCCTGAAAGCTGCCAGGGATAGGCAGAAAAGTTATGCTAATAAAAGGCGAAAACCTCTAAAGTTAGAGGTTGGTGATAAAGTTTTGCTTAAGGTATCACCCTGGAAGGGGGTGATGCGATTTGGTAAGAAAGGTAAGTTAAGCCCGAGGTATATAGGACCATTCGAGATTATCGAATGTGTTGGGTCAGTGGCTTATAAGTTGAACTTGCCTGAAGAGCTCAGTGGTATTCACAATGTATTCCACATCTGCAATCTGAAGAAATGTCTAGCAGATGAATCGCTAGTCATACCACATACGGATGTGCATATAGATGAGAGCTTGAAATTTGTGGAAAAACCTTTGTCGATTGAAGATCGACATGTAAAGAAGCTTCGAAGGAAGCATGTGCCTATTGTAAAGGTTAAATGGGATGCCCGCAGAGGTCCCGAGTACACGTGGGAGGTAGAGTCCACAATGAAAGAAAAATACCCTCATTTATTCCAGTAAATCTTGAGGTCGAGATTTCTTTTAAGGGGGTGAGGATGTAACACCTCGAAAATTCATGTCCAATAATATAAAGACACGTGTCATATAAGATAAACGTGTCATGAACCCAGATCAAGTTGAAGGATGTATGGTAGGATTTAAAGGTGTCGACATGTTAATAAATACCTCTGAGCGACCTATTCACAAATCCCAAACCTTAATATATTCCAAAAACATTCAACACATTCAAATCTGGTTAAATTGATAATCTAAATCGGACTAAGAATATAGTTTTATGGTTCTTACGACAAGTTCCTTTAAAAAGCATCCACCACAAGAATCCAAGTTGTAAAAGTGCATGGCTAGACATGCAAAGACTAACTTCATGATCCCTACACTGAAAGGAAAGCACAAGATTCGGACTAGGAAAGTTGCATGGTCAAAACCTTAAGGTTTGCAAAGATTTTTGCCTTCTGATGAAGGCTTACGGACCGCAAAGTAGGTGCCTTACGGTCCGTAAGGCTGGTAACTGGGCAAATCAATACAAGGTCGGTTACGGACCGCAACCTTCTGGACTTACGGTCCGTAAAAGGGTGTTTACGGTCCGCAAGAGATCTGCTTACGGTCTGTAAGACAGTCGCTGGCAGCAGAAAATGGCAGTTGCCTGTTATATCCGGTTACACCGCCTTAGATGGATGGTTTTCGAATTCAGGGGGCTCTTGCAACTGGTTTTGGCATTTTAGGGACACCTGGGATGATCTTGCAACACTTGTAGAGTGAGTTGGCATGATCTTGTGCATATGGGTTAACTCTATATATGGACTTAAAGTTGCAACAATTTTGTTCATCACTTCAAGCTGGTCTCTGGAGCTCCCCTAGTCAGCAAGCAAGTTCCTTTAAGTTCCAAATCATAATTAGGACTCTTTTAAGTGTCCTTAACCCTTCTTAATTCAATTTAGCTTAGTTATTTAGCTAAAAGTCAAACCGTCGTAATTAAGGTTTGACTTCGAGATTAAGCAATGATTGTCCAGTAAAATATCGAATTAAAAATACCTATGAGTTGGTAATTATGTGGGTAATAAACCCTTAAAAGGGTACCCTCTGATTCCTACTCTAACTAGGTCAATTGTCGGGTCAAACTTGATCTTAAAAAGTCAACAGAAAGCTTAATTTCAAATTTATGCATAATTAGTAATGTAGGATCCATACAACCTGTTTTATCACTAATATAACTTGGTAATTAATGTAAGAACATGTCTAAACATGTTCACCCCGACAATTTTCAGTTTAGGCTCGGTTCGGGACCGAAAGTCACATAGTTTGACTTCTGCTTTGACTTTCAGTTCTGACTCGTTTAAGCATGAATTAGGAATGCCTTAGAGCCTTATTTGGACCAAGTTTCATGTTAGTATAACCCTCTGAGATTATACAACTTGGTTCATTAGTTATCCGACTCATATGCATATTTCCGTTAAATGCTTAAATGTTGACTATTATGCCCTTTCCACCTTAAAATGTGATTTTTGAAAAAGTAAAAGAATAGAAACCTTCACTACTGATTTATAAGCATGTCCCTAAAATTTGACATCAGTTTGAGGTCTAGATTAGGAGTTATGCTCATTAGCGTAAATGAGAAGTTTTTTATTAATTAAATGGCGTAATTAGTGTATAGCCTATCTAAACCCGATTTTTGATACCAAACTTTTTACCCACTGATGTAATATAATATTTTGGGATTTTTGAAGATTTTTATTTATTTTTAGGCTGAGCATAACATAGAGTTCTAAGCTTGACTCGGTTATTGCCGGTTTTACCCTTTTGGCTTATAAAATGAGTTTTACAAATCCTTTTAATACCAAACCTTTTTCTACTAATCTAATTTGATAAATAAAGTATTCTGAGCCTCATGGAATAATAAAAATATCAGCTTTCCTTATAAAACCCGGAATTAGCCCAAGATCGCCTTTTTAAGCGTTTCTAACGCATAGTACATATTAAAACCATTTTAGACATATAAGACTTGATACCTACTGATGTTTTAAGTAAATTTTTATACTTTAGCAGTAAGCAAAAGTCTTAAACTCAGATTTCCAGTTTTGACCTTTTAAGCCTATGTGAAATTACCAAAAAGCCCTTAAGATGCGTAGTTTGGTTATAAAGGATAGATTTCACATATATATGATACCCTACTGATATAAATTAGTAAATTAAGTATTTTATTGATTACATCAGACCCGAAACTCAGAATTTTATTTAAACTCTTTTATAACCTTTTAAATGACCAAAATGCCCCTACGAGGCATAGTTTGAATTTAAAATCATTTTGGGGGCATAATAGAAGATATCTTACGGATGTCACAACATATTTAAAGCATATTAACTTAGGAAACTTGCATATGACTCATTTGGTTACCCGTTACGCACTTTTCGCGTTCGGATCGGCGTATGTAATTAAATTGCATATATTAGCCGAAACGGGTCAAACCATATCGTTTTTGTCTCAAAACCAAGAATGTGTTTAAGTTACCCATATTAAACAAGCATACAAGCTTGTCGGGTCAAAACCACATTCTAAACCGGTCTTCGCTTTATCATGCGTTTGAACCGTGTCTTCCTTTTGAAAACTAACCGGTCTAAGTCTAAGCTTAATTAAAGACCCGTTAGGATTCTAATAGGTTATTAAAAACCTTCGTTCCAGATTAGGAGCCCAGTAAAATCTACGTGCACTTGCTGTATTTGATTTATACTTTGCTCAGGTAAATACTCTTAACTTATTTTCCCTATACGGGCTTGGGATACGGTACTATAAAAGTACCGCTTGGTCGGGTGTGTAGTCATTTAAATCGGATTGTGATTAATGTATTTACATGACCCGTTTAATATGTATTATTTGGTGTATGGCTTTTGGGGGTTAAATGACCATGTCCCGGATATCCTTGGCATCATTCAAAAAATGGCCACGACCTAAGCACGGGGTGTAGGCGTACACCTGACAGATGCATTATGTAAAAACTGGTAACCCACTTAAAGGAATCAACCTTGTGGGCATTATACCTGTGGCGTGTCAGTTAACTTAAGTCCGGCCCTACAAACCGGCCCTAATGGACGACAAATGAGTAAAACTGTATACAAGATTATTTTTAATAATTGTCCTAAGTTATAAAAATATTTTTGCCAAAGTGCATTCAAATCAATTTTCAAACTCTTTTCAAAATGAACCAGTTAAGTTGTATTTACCAGTGTAAACTGACGTATTTTCCAAAAAGGCTAAGTGCAGGTACTATACGTAATAGGCTGGCTACTCCATGCATCAATAATCAAGTCTCGCAAGCTCTAGATGTCAAAGTCTGCTGAACAGTTTTCCTTTTTACTTGATCCGCCTGTGGATCTGTTTCAACTGGTTTGTGATACTTAATATTACAATTTTATTCGGTTGAAATGAATCTATCTTTTGCTTCCGCTGTGCATTTATATATTGTGTTGTTTGACTATGACGATATCAACTACGTCACGATACTCCCCACCGGGCCCACCGGTAATACGTGGAAATATCGGGGTGTGACAGACATCATGTTGACTGATATAAGCAGAAGTTCTTTCTGGTACAAACTCATGTAACTCATGCCCATTATACGTTACCTTACCCTTTGTCACACCCCGACTTTCCTCGTGTCACCGGTGGGCCCGGTGGGGGAGTATCGTGACGTGGTTGGCAACATAATAGTCAAACAACACAATATATAAATGCACAGCGGAAGCAAAAGATAAATTATATATTACAATCCGAATTTTAGAGTAATATCCAGTATTACAACGGAAAGTAAAGGATCCACAGGCGGATCTTAAACATATCATTTGTTCAACAGACTTTAGACGCCTAGAACTTGCAAGATTCCTTATTAGCGCCTTGAGCTTCCAGCCAATTACGTTCAGTACCTGTCACTTAACCTTTTTGGAAAATACGTCAGTTTTCACTGGTAAATACACTCAACCGACTCATTTGAAAAGAGTTTGAGAAAATTAATTTGAATGCACGTGGCACAAAATATCTTTTATAATTTGATTAAAATGCACAGAGGCAAAATTAACCTTTTTAACTTGGGAAAATTATTTGTACATAATCTTGTATACAGTTTTACTTATTTGTCGTCCGTTAGGGCCGGTTTGTAGGGCCAGACTAGATTAACTGACACGCCACAGGTATAATGCCCACAGGCTATCATCCTCTAAGTGGATTACCAGTTCCGGTATAATGCCCACAAGGATGATACCTCGGAGTGGATTACCAGTTTTTACATAATGCAGCTGTCAGGTGTATGCCAACACCCCGTGCTTAAGTCGTGGCCATTACTTCGAATGATGCCAAGGATATCCGGGACATGGTCATTAACCCCCAAAGGCCATACACCAAATAATACATATTAAACGGGTTGTAAGTTCATCAATCACAATCCAATTTAAATAACTACACACCCGACCAAGCGGTACTTTTATAGTGCCGTATCCCAAGCCCGTATAGGGAAAATAAGTTAAGAGTATTTACCTGAGCTAGCTCCTGTCTTAAATAGCAAGAATCTAATAACTCAGCCGTATTCACTTAAGTAAGCGTAGGTACCATTTACCGGAAGGCTCTAGTCTGGAATGATGGTATAAATAACTAATTAGAATGCTAACGGGTCTTTAGTTAAGCCTAAGCTTAGACCGGTTAGTCTTACGGGAAGATACGGTTTGTACGCACAATTAAGCGAAGACCGGAATAGAATGTGATTTAAACCCGACATGTTCGGAGACTTGTCTTATATGGGTATTTCATACACATTCTGGATTTTGAGATAAAACCGTTAAGGTTTGACCCATTTCGGCTAATTTATGTAAACTTGTTACATAAACCGAACCGTACGCGTAATAAGCGTGACGGGTATTCATGAGAGCCATATACAGGTTTCCTAAGTTAATTATGCCTCAAATATGTTGTGACATCAGTAATATGTCTTTCATTATGCCCGAAACGTGTTTAAACACAAACTAGGCCCCTTAGGGGTAGTTTGGTCATTTTAAAGGTTGTAAAAGGGTTTAAGTGTTTAACTGAGTTACAGGTCTGATGTAATCAGTAAACATACTCAAATTTATGATTTATAACAGTAGTATAAAGTATATATGTGAAATTTATCAATTATAACCAAACTATGCCCCGTAGGGGTATTTTGGTAATTTCACATAAGCCGAAAAGCTCAAAACTGAAGTCTGAGTTTAACAACCTTTGCTTACTGTTAAAATATTATAATTTGCCTCATATATCAGTAGGTATCAACCCGGGTATGCTCGATATGATTTTAATACATACTATGCGTTAAAAACGCTAAATAAGGCGATTAAAGGCCATTTCCGGGTTCGATACTTAAATATGATATTTTTATATTTCCCGCAGGCTTAAAATAACTTATTTAACATATGTGATCAGTAGCAAAAGGTTTGGAGTCGTTTAGATCGGTAAAACTCATTTTATGGCCCGTAAGGGCAAAATCGACAATTACCGGATTAAGCATACGACTACTAGTTATGCTCAGCCTAAAATTAATTAAAAATCTTTAAAAATCCCAAAATAATATATTACATCAGTGGGTATTAAGTTTGGTACTAAAAAGTAGGCTTAACTAGGCTATACGCTAATTACGCCATTTTATTAACATAAAGCTTTAAATTTGCGATAATGAGCATAACTCTTAATCTACAAGTCAAACTGATGTCAAACTTTGCATACAAGTTTATATATCAGTAACTAAGGTTTCTACACTTTTACATTTTCATAAATCACGTTTTAAGGTAATAAGGGCATAATGGTCAACATATGAGCAATTAACGGAAACGCGTAAACGAATGGGTCAATCAATGAACCAACCACAGAGGGTTATGCTAACATGTAGCCTGGTCCTAAGGAAGCTCTAAGGCATTTCCAAATCATACTAAAGCGGTTCAGAACTGAAGTCAAAGCAAAAGTCAAAGCTTTGCGACTTTCGGTTCCGAACCGGGTCTAAACATAAAATTGTCGGGTTGAACATGTTTAGACATGTTCTTACACTAATTACTAAGTTATATTAATGATCATACAGGTTGTATGTGTTCTACATTGCTAATTATGCATAAATTAGAAACTAAGCATCCTGTTGACTTTTTATTAACAAGTTTGACCCGACATTAGACCTAGTTAGAGTGGGAATCAGGGGGAACCCTTTTAAGGGTTTATTACCCACATAATTACCAACTTATAACTACTTTCACTTCGACTAATCACTGGACCATTAGTGATTAATCTTAAAGTCAACCGTTAATTACGACGGTTTGACTTTTAAGCTAAAACTAAGCTAAAACTTAATTAAGAAAGGATTAGAAAACTTACTGAAGTCCTAAGCTTGATTAGGAAGATCTTGTGTCTGCTCTTAAGCTCCCAAAAGATCTAGAATTGCACAAGTGAAGTGTGAAGAATGTGTTGCAACTTAGTGGCCTTATATAGTGTTTAGATCACCACAAATTCTTGACACACAAGTCTACAAGTGACCACAACATCTTAACAAGTGTCCCTAGATGTTTAGGGGTTGTTTAGGGGCCAAGGGTTATGAGGAAAATCGGATAAAAGGTCAAATTTCGCGTTTAACAGCAAACAGGCAATTCTGTTGGAGCTGGGCTTAGCTTGTGCACCGTAACAATTATTTGTTGCGGTGCGCAACAAATCATCAGCAGCCAAAAATCTTGTTCCTTGGTGCATTCGAAAGGGTAACCTCATAATTCGACTTTGGGACCTTGTTTTGTCAGTTTGGGACCTCTATTATGGGTTTTTAACAATTACATACCCTACCATTATGTTATGTTTGCTTGGATCCTTTTCAAAAGTGCCGAACAAGAAGGTTAACCATAGAAATTTTCATAGGAACCTATCATGCACTTTGAATTCGTTTATCGTCAATGAATTTCTGGATTTAGGATATATTAGATGTTTGAAAAATATAACTGGGTATTGGGATTTATAAATGAGGTTGTTCAGAGGTGAAATTTAACATGACGACACTTTTAAATCCTGCCAAAACATCTTTATTAAATCCGGGTTTACAACGCGTTTTGTCTTACATGACACGTGTCGTTATTTCATTGAACACGAATTTTCGAGGTGTTACATCCTCACCCCCTTAAAATAAATCTCGACCCGAGATTTACTGAAATAAATAAGGGTATTTTTCTTTCATGGTGGATTCAACCTCCCACGTGTATTCGGGACCTCTACGGGCATCCCATTTGACCTTTACAATAGGTACTTGCTTCCTTCGAAGCTTCTTTACCTGTCGATCTTCAATCGACAAAAGGTTTTTTCCACAAATTTTAAGCTCTCACCTATATGCACATCTGTATGCGGTATTACTAGTGATTCATCAGCGAAGCACTTCTTCAGATTGCAGATGTGGAACACATTGTGAATTCCACTGAGCTCTTCAGGTAAGTTTTAACTTATAGGCAACTGACCCGACACGTTCGATAACCACTAAAGGTCCTATGTATCTCGGGCTTAGCTTGCCTTTCTTACCAAATCGCATCACTCCCTTCTAGGGTGACACTTTAAGCAACACTTTATCACCTACTCCGAAGTGAAAAGCTTTACGCTTTGGATCAGCGTAACTCTTCTGCCTATCTCGAGCAGCTTTGAGACGGTCACGAATCTGGACAATCTTGTCCGTCGTTTCGAAGACTATCTCTGGTCCTGATAACTGGACATCTCCAACTTCCGCCCAACACACTGGCGATCTACACTTTCTACCGTATAATGCTTCAAAAGGCGCAGCCTTACTGCTGGTATGGTAGCTATTGTTGTAGGAGAATTCGATTAGCGGTAGGTTCTTATCCCAACTACCACCCAAATCGATCGCACATGCACGTAGCATGTCTTCTAACGTTTGAATAGTACGCTCACTCTGACCGTCAGTTTGAGGATGATAAGCCGTACTAAAATTCAAACGTGTGCCCAAAGATTGTTGGAAACTCTTCCAAAAATGTGACGTGTATCTCGTATCTCTATTAGAGATAATAGACACGGGTATGCTATGTAAGGCTACAATCTTATCCACGTATAACTGGGCTAACATGTCGGAGCTATAAGTCTCCTTGATGGTTAAGAAATGTGCTGACTTAGTCAGTCTATCAACTATAACCCATATTGTATCATTTCCTTTCCTTGCCTTAGGTAACTTGGTGATAAATCCATAGTTACCATTTCCCACTTCCACGTAGGAAGTTCAGGCTGTTTCAGCAAGCCTGACGGTTTCTGATGCTCGGCTCTGACTTGCGCACATGTCAAGCATTTAGCTACATAGGTGGCTACAGACTTTTTCAAGCCTATCCACCAATAATTTGCCCTCAGATCCTGGTAATTGAACTTACCAATCTATTGCCCCTACAATAGATGTTTATCATTTTATCTTTACAAGGTCTCCAAAGGAGCAACCTTGATGCTTGCATATCAACTATTATAGAAATGCTTATCTTAAGGTGAGATGGTTATTCCAACCACTACTTAACTAATATTAAGGAATAGCTAATCCTTGTCGTTAGTCGAACAATTCGACGATCCTGGGTAGCTGATGGCAGTTCTTAATTATTGCCTAATTAGGGTTGCGGTAATGTATGCATAAGCAAAATGAACCGTCTTTCTTATTTAACCATATCATACTCTCGGAATATCGAGTTAGGCTATATGAGTCTATATCTTAAAATTTACTTAATCAGGGTTTCGGTTATTCCATAATCAACATGAGTTCTTACAACACTTCAACCCAAAGCGGGATGTTAGTCTTAACTCTACTTGCCTTCCAGGGGTAAACAGGCCAATCTTAGGAGAATATAATCAGGATACAAGGAGGTTACAGAGATTTCCATATCTCAGGCTCCAGTTCACCTATCATTGCTTGTGTCAAATAAGTGACACATTTATGTCATAAGTCCACGAATTCCTTAATCGGGAACATTTACTCGGACAATTCCATTCTGGATATCTTCTTTGAATGCTACTAGTCGACTTTAGTACAATATGACCATTGGGATATCTCAGGGGTTCCATGCATTAAACCTCCATACTGATCAGGCATGGAAGCAATCTATGGGACGCACTAGGATACGCCAATCCTCATATGGTACTTCTTATCAAACATAGTTTGGCATTCGCAGGCGATATAAAATAATGAGAAATTAATAAAATAAAGTAATATATATTGTCGTACTCTTTTTGGGGAAGAGTACTCCAGATTCTTATGAAAGGATTACTCCCGAGGATGGGAGAGAGGGTCATTAAAGATTCCATCGGTAAATTATACCTTGTGGATAATATAAAAGTTTGCTAAGCTTATGGTTTATGAAGATTTATTATTGCCTGTACTAAATCAGGACACTTAGCAGAAATTATCATTGGTAAATGATAAGGATTGTACTTGATGACTTCGTGAACTGCCCCTTGGCATTCATCAGGTGAGTTCAGGCATTTCTTCCTTTAGCCCTTCCAGGCTTAGCTGCACCTTCCTTGGCAGCTTTATGGAATCTAGTTCTGATGCGGCCTTACTCACCACAGTCGTGATAGACTGCATTCTTATTAGATCAAGAGTTTTAAGGCTTGAACATAGTTCTTCACCTTTGGACAGGGAGTCATAGACTACAACTGTCATCGCCTTGAAAGGCGATTCACTTGACAGAAAGGTAAACCAATTAACATCACTAATGGATATCTATCTAAAATTTTCGTATCTAATGATATTAGTCATGATTACATCGATCATATTGACTATTAGGTTTGGGTATAATCCCACCATTTTGAACAGGGGATCATAAAGATCACTACTATCTTTGTCTTACCGACACTAGAATAAAGTATAGCCCGTAGGCATTTCATCACGAGGGATGTTAATATTGTGATCATCATACTGATGATACTAGTCAGGATCATAATGGTAGTATAGACTATGGGATTTGAGTGTAGCTCACCCCCTTGGGCAAAGAATCACAAAAGATTACAATTGCCTTGTCTCAATTGGACAATATAATATAGCTCTTAGGCAAAACATCATTAAGGATGTTAAATTTTTTTTAATCATCGTATTGATAATTTTTGTCATGATCGCATTGATCATATAGACTATTAGGCTTGAGCAGAGCTCACTACCTTGCACAGGGAATCGTAAATATCACAATGTCTTTGTCACACATGGACAATATAATATGGCCCATAGGCGAAACATCATTAACGGATGTTTATAATAGGTTCATTCTATTAGGTGATATAAGTCATGATTGCATTAATCATATTGACTATTTGGCTTGAGCATAGTTCACCACCTCAGACAAGGAATCATAAAGATAACAATGTCAATGTCCCAAATGGACAATATATTATAGCCCGTAGGCAAAACATCACTAAAGGATGTTAAATAATGTGATCATCGTATTAGATGATATTAGTCATGATCGCATTGATCATATAGACTATTATGTTTGGACATAGTCCAACATTTTAGACAGGAGGTCAAAGACCACCACTGTCGTTGTCTTATCGGACAACAAGTTTAGCCCGTAGGCACTTCATCACTAACGGATGTTTATAATATGATCATCTTATAGAATGATATAAGCCATGATTCCTAAATCACTAGGCTAGATAAGGGAATTTGGAAGAATCCAATATAAGGATGACTGTTGTGATTTTCTCGAATCATATTTGTCAAGAGTGCTAACACGTTCTTAGGTGTTAACAAGTATCTGAATCCCTTGAGTAGGTTTCACCATCTTGGCCGCGTAGGCTAGGTTTCACCTTTAAGATTCCCTTTTTAAAAATGCATACTGACAGGGAAGGAAGGATATTTATTTTATTCAGGATTTTTATCATAATTCCTAATTCATAAGTTTATAATAGCACAAATGGCCTAGTCGCGTAGACAAGTTAAATTTATAAGCCATGATTTCAGAGAATCGTGGTATTAAGGATTGAATCAAAGTTCATTACCTTTTTCCTGACAGGGAGCTGTAGGCTACCACTGTCCTTAGTCTCAGAGGACATTAACTATAGCCCGTAGGTACTTCCCTTCTAAGGGATGTTTATTACGGGATTTCCCCTTAGGGAAATTCATTAACCATGGTAAACAGAGACCATATTTGGTTAATTTATTAATCATATATGTTTAGGATTTCTATTATAATTTATCCTAATTATAAAACAATAACAGTTTTATTTATGGCACAAATGGCCTAGTCACATGGACACTTTTAAATTATAAGCTATGATTTCAGAGAATCAGAGCATGTAGGTATACTGGCGCAACAGGCCTAGTCATAAAGACATTTATAAATTATAAGCTATGATTTCAGAGAATCAAAGCATGAAGGTATACTGGCACAACAGGCCTAGTCACAAGGACAATTATAAATTTTATGCTAGGATTTCAGAGAATCAAAGCATTTGAGGTATACTGGCACAATAGGCCTAGTCACAAGGACAATTATAAATTATATGCTAGGATTTCAGAGAATCAAAGCATTTGAGGTATACTGGCACAATAGGCCTAGTCACAAGGACAATTATAAATTATATGCTAGGATTTCAGAGAATCAAAGCATTTGAGGTTTGAACCTAGTTCATTACCTTTATCTGACAGGGAGTCATCGCTTCCACTGTCTTTTGGCTCATGTAGAAATGAGCATGGCCCGTAGGCACTATATTACCACGTATGGTCAAAATATGATCATCTTAATTGATGATTTAACCCAGGATTCAGAGATCATTAAACTGGGTTTGGAATCTTCTAAAGAATTCCTTTAATAACATATGTGATTTCTAACTAAACACTTCTGCCAGGAGTGTTAACATGTTTACAGATGTTAACAGGGAATTGGAATCTTTTTAACAGGTCTTACCATCTTGGCCAGGTCTTTATAAGGACACTCAGGCTAGGTTTCACTCTTAAGATTCTTTATAATATTTATCGCAGAACAATTTCTAAATTGAAATGTTAATAAGGATCTGAATCTAAATTGAGGAACTGCCATCTTGGTCGGTCTTAATATGACCCGAAGCTAGGTCTTGCCCTTTTAGATTTTGCCATTTTATTATAATGGTAGATCTTGCAAAAGGAATGTTAATAAGGATCTGAATCTAAATTGAGGAACTACCATCTTGGCCGGTCTTAATATGACCCTAGGCTAGGTCTTGTCCTTTTTAGATTTTGCCATTTTATTATAATGGTAGATCTTATAAAAAGAATGTTATTTTTCATTTATTTTATATTTCATGTTTAGAATGAATGTTTAAACTTATCATTCCACTATATAAAAATAAAAGTATAAAGTTGCCCTAAGCGGGACTTGAAAGGAATAATGTTGTCCTCGAAGGGACTGAAAAGGTAAATATGTCCTTATAAGGACTATTGAGGAAACGATCTTCAGCAAAGGAGTTTCTTCTTCATTCAATTCCTGGATGTTTTCTCCTTGGTTGCATGTTTCATCCTGGTCGCGGTACGAAGCTCAGCATTTCAAGGCTCCAGATGTGGAGAATTCTTATTACAGCTTCTTCGCTTGGCGACGTATCCAATATATAAAAATTTGGAAGCGGAAATTTCCAGATTAGGATTGAAATTATTCCTATGTTAAGTCTAGACTCAGAAGGTCAAGGAATGTGCTACTGTGTCATTGAGATTAAACACGAAAGACTAGTGTTTAATTCACTCAATGTTGGCTCTGATACCAACCTGTCACACCCCGACTTTCCACGTGTCACCGGTGGGCCCGGTGGGGGAGTATCGTGACGTGGTTGGCAACATAATAGTCAAACAACACAATATATAAATGCACAGCGGAAGCAAAAGATAAATTATATATTACAATCCGAATTTTAGAGTAATATCCAGTATTACAACGGAAAGTAAAGGATCCACAGACGGATCTTAAACATATCATTTGTTCAACAGACTTTAGACGCCTAGAACTTGCAAGATTCCTTATTAGCGCCCTGAGCTTCCAGCCAATTACGTTCAGTACCTGTCACTTAACCTTTTTGGAAAATACATCAGTTTTCACTGGTAAATACACTCAACCGACTCATTTGAAAAGAGTTTGAGAAAATTAATTTGAATGCACGTGGCACAAAATATCTTTTATAATTTGATTAAAATGCACAGAGGCAAAATTAACCTTTTTAACTTGGGAAAATTATTTGTACATAATCTTGTATACAGTTTTACTTATTTGTCGTCCGTTAGGGCCGGTTTGTAGGGCCGGACTAGATTAACTGACACGCCACAGGTATAATGCCCACAGGCTATCATCCTCTAAGTGGATTACCAGGTCTGGTATAATGCCCACAAGGATGATACCTCGGAGTGGATTACCAGTTTTTACATAATGCAGCTGTCAGGTGTATGCCTACACCCCGTGCTTAAGTCGTGGCCATTACTTCGAATGATGCCAAGGATATCCGGGACATGGTCATTAACCCCCAAAGGCCATACACCAAATAATACATATTAAACGGGTTGTAAGTTCATCAATCACAATCCGATTTAAATAACTACACACCCGACCAAGCGGTACTTTTATAGTGCCGTATCCCAAGCCCGTATAGGGAAAATAAGTTAAGAGTATTTACCTGAGCTAGCTCCTGTCTTAAATAGCAAGAATCTAATAACTCAGCCGTATTCACTTAAGTAAGCGTAGGTACCATTTACCGGAAGGCTCTAGCCTGGAATGATGGTATAAATAACTAATTAGAATGCTAACGGGTCTTTAGTTAAGCCTAAGCTTAGACCGGTTAGTCTTACGGGAAGATACGGTTTGTACGCACAATTAAGCGAAGACCGGAATAGAATGTGATTTAAACCCGAAATGTTCGGAGACTTGTCTTATATGGGTATTTCATACACATTCTGGATTTTGAGATAAAACCGTTAAGGTTTGACCCATTTCGGCTAATTTATGTAAACTTGTTACATAAACCGAACCGTACGCGTAATAAGCGTGACGGGTATTCATGAGAGCCATATACAGGTTTCCTAAGTTAATTATGCCTCAAATATGTTGTGACATCAGTAAGATGTCTTTCATTATGCCCGAAACGTGTTTAAACACAAACTAGGCCCCTTAGGGGTAGTTTGGTCATTTTAAAGGTTGTAAAAGGGTTTAAGTGTTTAACTGAGTTACAGGTCTGATGTAATCAGTAAACATACTCAAATTTATGATTTATAACAGTAGTATAAAGTATATATGTGAAATTTATCAATTATAACCAAACTATGCCCCGTAGGGGTATTTTGGTAATTTCACATAAGCCGAAAAGCTCAAAACTGAAGTCTGAGTTTAACAACCTTTGCTTACTGTTAAAATATTATAATTTGCCTCATATATCAGTAGGTATCAACCCGGGTATGCTCGATATGATTTTAATACATACTATGCGTTAAAAACGCTAAATAAGGCGATTAAAGGCCATTTCCGGGTTCGATACTTAAATATGATATTTTTATATTTCCCGCAGGCTTAAAATAACTTATTTAACATATGTGATCAGTAGCAAAAGGTTTGGAGTCGTTTAGATCGGTAAAACTCATTTTATGGCCCGTAAGGGCAAAATCGACAATTACCGGATTAAGCATACGACTACTAGTTATGCTCAGCCTAAAATTAATTAAAAATCTTTAAAAATCCCAAAATAATATATTACATCAGTGGGTATTAAGTTTGGTACTAAAAAGTAGGCTTAACTAGGCTATACGCTAATTACGCCATTTTATTAACATAAAGCTTTAAATTTGCGATAATGAGCATAACTCTTAATCTACAAGTCAAACTGATGTCAAACTTTGCATACAAGTTTATATATCAGTAACTAAGGTTTCTACACTTTTACATTTTCATAAATCACGTTTTAAGGTAATAAGGGCATAATGGTCAACATATGAGCAATTAACGGAAACGCGTAAACGAATGGGTCAATCAATGAACCAACCACAGAGGGTTATGCTAACATGTAGCCTGGTCCTAAGGAAGCTCTAAGGCATTTCCAAATCATACTAAAGCGGGTCAGAACTGAAGTCAAAGCAAAAGTCAAAGCTTTACGACTTTCGGTTCCGAACCGGGTCTAAACATAAAATTGTCGGGTTGAACATGTTTAGACATGTTCTTACACTAATTACTAAGTTATATTAATGATCATACAGGTTGTATGTGTTCTACATTGCTAATTATGCATAAATTAGAAACTAAGCATCCTGTTGACTTTTTATTAACAAGTTTGACCCGACATTAGACCTAGTTAGAGTGGGAATCAGGGGGAACCCTTTTAAGGGTTTATTACCCACATAATTACCAACTTATAACTACTTTCACTTCGACTAATCACTGGACCATTAGTGATTAATCTTAAAGTCAACCGTTAATTACGACGGTTTGACTTTTAAGCTAAAACTAAGCTAAAACTTAATTAAGAAAGGATTAGAAAACTTACTGAAGTCCTAAGCTTGATTAGGAAGATCTTGTGTCTGCTCTTAAGCTCCCAAAAGCTCCAGAATTGCACAAGTGAAGTGTGAAGAATGTGTTGCAACTTAGTGGCCTTATATAGTGTTTAGATCACCACAAATTCTTGACACACAAGTCCACAAGTGACCACAACATCTTAACAAGTGTCCCTAGATGTTTAGGGGTTGTTTAGGGGCCAAGGGTTATGAGGAAAATCGGATAAAAGGTCAAATTTCGCGTTTAACAGCAAACAGGCAATTCTGTTGGAGCTGGGCTTAGCTTGCACACCGTAACAATTATTTGTTGCGGTGCGCAACAAATCATCAGCAGCCAAAAATCTTGTTCCTTGGTGCATTCGAAAGGGCAACCTCATAATTCGACTTTGGGACCTTGTTTTGTCAGTTTGGGACCTCTATTATGGGTTTTTAACAATTACATACCCTACCATTATGTTATGTTTGCTTGGATCCTTTTCAAAAGTGCCGAACAAGAAGGTTAACCATAGAAATTTTCATAGGAACCTATCATGCACTTTGAATTCGTTTATCGTCAATGAATTTCTGGATTTAGGATATATTAGATGTTTGAAAAATATAACTGGGTATTGGGATTTATAAATGAGGTTGTTCAGAGGTGAAATTTAACATGACGACACTTTTAAATCCTGCCAAAACATCTTTATTAAATCCGGGTTTACAACGCGTTTTGTCTTACATGACACGTGTCGTTATTTCATTGAACACGAATTTTCGAGGTGTTACACCCTTACTCTACATTTTCAAGAATAAACTGTTTAAAATTCTAGAAACGGGGGACCAGTGACATAATAGCTAAATTGTAAACTTTTGATGCCATGATTATACACCCAAGAGTGTCGGATTGTGAAGTTGATGCTTCATTTTTGCTTGAAATAATGTTTGTCACAAATCGATTTTTGTATTTTTTTTAAAGGTAAACAAACGTCAAAGATAAAATTTCTTAAAATCTAATGGCTAAAAGGAATTGAAACTATATAAAGATTTCAGATATACGTCATCTGTCTACAATTGTGAACAACTTGACGAAAATATTTCAGATTTTATCGTAAGCTCCTTTGCGAGTGTCCCAGCCAAAGCCAACAACAGGATTGTCTTCCCAGAACTCGGAGGCCCCAAAAGTAAGGTCATCCTACAAACGTTTTATACACAAAAAATTAGTACAAGTAATCAGAAAAACTGCCATCGAAAGGTATATTCTTTAGGCTAATTGCATATAAAAAAGGCTATCAACTTATCAAGTGTGCTTTGATTTCTTTATAAGGTAACCAAGCCTGACAAAACTATCAAAGTTTGAAAAAAAATTATTTAATGCAAGCAAATTCTTTTACAATTACCTAAGATAACCAGTTTACAACCTTATATATAATTTTTTTCAACTTGGTTACATTTCTATGCAATTAACCATCTACATGAGGGCTTATGTTCTTTCTTGTCACTTGCGAGGCTTAACGACACCGCTGGCATCATCGAGGATAGTTATATGCCTCTTCAAATTCGGATGTAAATAAAATAAACTCAACATCCCCTATAAGACATGAACATAGATCAGGAACATCTAGATCTCATAACATTTAATTGAAGTTTGTTTCTTTTACTTACCTCTAAAATATCAATATGAAAGTTTATAAAACTCGGTAAGGCCCGGTAGTTTTATTTCTTACGAAACTACACTAAAACTCCACAATTAACATCAAACAGTTCTTCCTTAGTAATAAACATTCATCGGAATTGATTAACCTTTACATAAATTAAACTAAAACTCCACAATTAAGCTTAAACAGTTCTTCCTTAGCAATAAACATTCACCGAAACCTATTAATTTGACGAAAAAATACACTAAAACTCCACAAATAAGATTTAACAGTTCTTCCTTAGCAATAAACATTCATCTGAACCGATCAATTCTTACATAAATTAAACTAAAACTCCACAATTAAGCTTAAACAGTTCTTCCTTACTAACAAACATTCATCTGAACCGATTATATTTTACATAATTACACTAACACACCAAAACCTAACTTCACAAACCTCATCGGAAACAACTAAATTCACCGAAATGTAAGGTCAAACACCAAACATTCACCAAATTCTATCAAAAGCAAACACACATGCTAGCGCCTAACAATCAAACAAACCGCACTAAATTAACAACCATACCTTTCAATTTCCGACGTAATTTATCACAAACGAAGCTATTTTAAGCACATAATTCGGTTTAGAAAAAATTAGGTACACTAAACCAGAACAGAACTAACCTGCTACCGACTCTGTTGTGTTTTCGAAATTTGAAGCAACAGAGAGAATATATGTAGGAGCTGAAAAACGGTTATTTACATGTTATAATTAGGGTTTTTTTGAAAATTAAATTATTTATAAAAGATAGAAGGCTGCTACATAAAGCCTGGAAGCTATGCCTCTGCGTGAAATGAGAGAAGATGGAGGTCCGAATGAGGATAATGACTGATATCCTGTGCTTGATCGTGAGAAAATGTTGCTGAAGATAGTTTTTGGTATCCTCTTACATGCCGCCATAGTTAACTGTGTTTAGGGCTTGAGAAACAGGGGATGAGGGGAACATGACACAACGATAAAAACGAAGGAGATGTAGGTGTGTGTGTGGACTTCTGGTTCTCTCTCTGCAGTGGAGAAGATTAGGGGCGAGAGTTTGGGGATTCATCTGGTGTATGTATGTGTGTGTGGATTCTTCTGGTTCTCTCTCTTTGCATATGGAAGGAATTAATAGGGGTGTATGGGGAATTGAGATGAGTGATGGGAATTCAAAATTTGGATTCAAAAATGGCCGCCAAATCAGCTTATTTGAAAGGTGATTATTATATGATTAGAAAAATAAGTTAATACAATATATTAACATTTTAATTGTTATTTATGACATCAGCAAAACCTACATGGCATATCTGGTTGATTGACACATAAGCAAACTTACATCAGCATTACTTCTCCTTTTATATATAAGTAGATTTTTGGGTAAATTACTTTTTGAGTCACTGTGTTTTAGTGGTTTTAACTAGTTGAATCCAAAAGCAAAAAGTTTAACGATCTGAGTCCCTATAAGCATTTTCTTTAACCATTTGAGTCCTTTTGAGTCCAATTTTTTTGACTCAAATCGTTATAGAATGAACAAAATTGGACTCAAACGTTATAAAATAAATTGTTAGGGACTCAGGGCGTTAACCTTTTTGATTTTGGACTCAAGTGGTTAAAACCACTAAAACACAGGGACTCAAAAAGTAATTTACTCTATATTTTTATTCTTATTCTTATGTAAAAATGACGATATCCATATTCCATAACCATGAGATGTGTGATCATCTAATTATTTCACATATCAGAATTTAATTTGAAATATCATAGTTAGGCTTAAATGTAATGCCTTCGAGAATCCGGCCTATATTTCTTAGGCTTTCAAATTTTGAATTTTCATAACTTATTGTTTAAATACAAATAAATAGCTAATCAACTCAAAATAATACTAGAGATTCTTTGTATAACCACACTAGGTTATTGACCCGTGTGTTACAAGGTTGAAAAAAAATATTAAATATCGAATAAAGTAAATATGACCCAAATGTCAATGTCATCGTATTGTATGTTTACAAATTAAAAAGTCATTATAAAGGAAAAAACAAAACAAAGCAAACACATTATTCATTTATCTATAAGGCTGGAGGGTGTGGGATGGAGCCCCTAGGGGCTTTATCAAGACACGTAAGCGCCACGTAGGATCCACGTCAGCCATAACGCCCCCTTTAATTTGCACGGTGTGGGATGGAGCCCCCTATTAATCAAAATTAAAAAAAAAAATTTGATTGGATGACATGTGAGGGTCCCACCTGATAAAGCCCCTTCTCCCTCGTTACCACCATGGAGCCCCCTCTATAGCGCCCCCTCTTAATTTTGAGGGTGTGGGTGTATAGCGCCCGGGGCGCTATAGGTGATGACATGGCCGAGGGTGGCGCCCCCACACCCTCTGGCCTAACTACTTCTCACTGATAAATTACATATTACGATACATGTAATAATGAGAAAAGGCCTTGCAAAAACTTTATCTCCAAGTCATTCATAGTATTAAAGATTACATTACACAGACTATTGATTCGTCTTTTTTCACTCTCTTTAAAGCTCCTTTTTGCATAAATATATCAAAATCAACCTAACAAAACATAAAATACAAAGGGTTTATAACATAAACATGAATAAAACAACAGATGCAGAGTCATTATGAACCACTATTTTAGTCTTCCCTGAACCGGCAACATATGTGTAAAACAACCCTGAAACTCCTGGAAGACACATAATTTGACATTTATATAATCACCAAACTGATTATTAGATTATTTTAGAGTGTTAGCATCGATCTCTTGTTTCAAAAGTAGGCAATATAAACTGATTATTCTAAAAAAGAACTCTATTTTAAAGCGAAATTCAAAACTAAATGGTTTTGATGCTACTAACCTCTAATCACCAGGTTGGTTTCCCCTAATGTCACGTGTTGCCTTGAAGTATCATGCCACCAATATTGTATCTATATTCTATAATTTGAGATTTATTCCATCAAACTTGAACTTCATGACTGGAGCATGAGCATCTGGAAGTAGTTGAAGTTCAATAACTTCCTCCATTCCACTTAAGGGTGAACGGGGTGGAGCGGGGAAAGTGTGCGGGGTGAGGGTTTTCCGCTCGGTGAAGGTGCCGCCGTCCCTGTTTTGCCACTCAGTGAAGGTGTTTTGCGGGGACTAATATGCCGTGCAAAACAAAGAAAAAAAATCCTCCTGATAAATATCAAATATGTGGCGCGTGGCGCGAGTTATGACCGTATGCATGAAAAGCAATCTCTTAATTTTACAAATATCTTACATCTCGATTCACATAAGAAGGCCCCACACATAAGGTGTCAATATCTACCCTAGGACCATGAACCTACCATTCGAAATTAGAGATTACACAACCAATTATTAAAGACTAAAGTCCTCACCGGATATTTACTTTTATTCTTTAATCTTTACTAAGACTTGCCCAAGCTCATGTGAACCAAAAGTATATATGACCGACCACATATTCATCTTCAACCATCTTATTTTTGTACACAGAGATACGAATAAGTTGTTTCACCCAATCATCCACAATCTATAGAAAACATATTCTGCAAAGATACATGTACAAATCATGTGTGAGGTTCATTGGGGAACACTAAAAAAGTGGGGAACAGTGGGGAACCGACTCAAACGAACTCCGATTGGACTCATTCCAGCGGCGTTGGAACCGGCTCGTCGAACCCTAACTAGGATCTCTTAACCCTAACCCCTAAATCATAACCCCTAAACCCTAAATATATTAGGGTTTGGCTTTTAGGGTTTAGCTTTAGGGTTTAGGGTTTAGCATTAGGGTTTAGCTTTAGGGTTTAGCTTTAGGGTTTAGGGTTTAGCTTTAGGGTTTAGCATTAGGGTTTAGCTTTTAGGGTTTATAGTTTAGATTTCACGGTTTAGTTAGGTTTTAGCCTTATTTTTTAGCTTTAGGGTTTAGAGTTTAGGAGTTAAGATTTAGGGTTTAGGGTTAAGAGATCTTAGTTAGGGTTCGACGAGCCGGTTCCAACGCCGCTGGAATGAGTCCAATCGGAGTTCGTTTGAGTCGGTTCCCCGCTGTTCCCCACTTTTTTAGTGTTCCCAATGAACCTCACCCTACAAATCATAAAGAACATTAAAATAACTTGCAAAAGCATACTATGTGTCATCAATATATGTATTGCACTGAAAATCTTTCATAACCAGCTAATGGTAAAACTGTCACGGCCCTCGGCCCCGGTTTGACCCGGTCCAGAGCCGCGAGGCAGGAAATCCGTGGTATCTAATTAACTGACAGCGGAAGTCTTTTTAAACAGGATCGATTATTATTAAAAACTGCTCGTTTATATATAATATAGGGATAAATCCCATAATTTACAAAACATTGATTTCACTGGGAAATCCTTTATTTCTTAAAACATGTTTCTTTATTTATTTACATTGAGCCACTTTCTAAGCTTGTAGTGCTCCACGGCACTTTTCCTGTGCTCACAACAGATCACCTGAAACATGTTTGAAAAAGGTTTTATCAGCAGGGAAATACTGAGTGAGTTCATTCATTTTACTAAAACGACTCTTTTGTTATAATTTACAGTATTAAGAGATTACAATGTTTCTGATATCAAACCAACTACCCACAGTACTTGTCACTCGAATCTTTACGGTGACTGTGGTCATATCACCATTGGCTGCCCCAATGAATGACGAGTATCACTAATTTTAGGTTCGCCCACCTAAAGTGATAACACTGCAATACTGTGCACAATACCCCACATACCGGCGGTAACTTGGTGATTACATAAACTTAATCACTGTAATTATAACTTTAAAAATATTTTGGAGTATTGTAAAACAGTTGATAAAAAGAGAATGACTCACATTGTAGATTTAACAAGCAGAATATAAGCCTACTGATTAGCCTTGATTAACCTAATTTAATTAACAATGCACACACAATAGGTTAGTAACTAATACAACAGTTACGACAATTCACGAGATTAAACCCTCACAACAATTTATTAGTGCAATACTTAATAATTCAGCGGATTCACAACGAATGACAGAGTATAGTCCGAATTCGAGCAGTACTCAAACATTCAAGTCGAAATCACAATGAATTAACCAAGTATAAACTCAATCTGAGCGGCACTTAATCAACCGTTGGATAGTTATAATCGATCGGACGTTGAATCGTAATAGTGATCGAGTTATTACCCTGATTGTTGCAGCAATTAGTGATTGTGTGTGTTTAGTGTACTGTTTCTACGATAACTCCTTCTACGAAACTCGAATTTACGTCGTTCCAAAGACAGATGACACTGAGTCTGTCACGACTCGCCTGGGAAACCTAGCTAGCCTAGGGTTGCTTCGTCACTAGTGTAGGCTTGATGAATTGACAGTTCGTTATTTTTCAGTTTGTACAACGCATTAAAGAGATAACTATCAACTTAGGGTTTACCCCCCTTAAGTTTTAGGGGCCCTAATCCTGATTCTAAATGTTTTGAAAATTTTAGGGTTTGTGCGAAATTACTTGGGTTTCTTAATTAAGGTTTCCTATTGGTTAAATAAAATAATAATTAGGACTTTTGATGAGAGTTGTTACATTCTCCTCACCTTAAGAAAAATCTCGTCCTCGAGATTTATTGGAATAAATGAGGATACTTTCTCTTCATTTCGGATTCCAGCTCCCAAGTGTATTCAGCTCCTCTTTTTGAATCCTATGTGACTTTGACTAAAACTAGTCGTTTATGTTTGAGAAATTTGATCTTTCGATCCTCAATTTGAAGAGGTTTCTCAACAAATTTCAGCTTTTCATTTACCTCAATATCTTGAAGAGGTACTACCAGTGATTCATCTGATAAGCATTTCTTGAGATTGGATACATGAAATACATCATGTACTCCCGCTAATTCTTCAGGTAGTTGTAAACGATAAGCAACTAGTCCTATACGTTGGATCACTGAAAATGGTCCTACGTACCTTGGACTTAGCTTTCCTTTCTTTCCAAATCTAACTACTCCTTTCCAAGGAGAAACTTTCAAAAGTACTTTATCTCCAACCTGAAATTCTATCGGCTTGCGGCGATTATCTGCATAACTCTTCTGGCGATCTCGAGCTGTTTTCAGTCTTTCCTTAATCTGAGTTATTTTATCAGTAGTTTCTTGCACAATTTCTAGACCTGATAATTGACTTTCTCCTATTTCTGCCCAACAAACTGGAGTTCTACACTTTCTTCCATAAAGTGCCTCAAATGGAGCAGTTTCAATGCTTGAATGATAACTATTGTTATAGGAGAATTCAATTAATGGTAAGTGATCATCCCAATTTCCACCAAAATCTATTACACATGCTCGAAGCATGTCTTCTAAAGTTTGGATGGTTCTTTCACTTTGCCCGTCTGTTTGAGGATGATATGCCGTACTTAGATTTAGTCGAGTTCCCATAGCTTGCTGGAAACTTTTCCAGAAACGAGAAGTGAAACGACTATCTCTATCTGATACAATGGAGAGTGGGACTCCATGTAAAGATACCACTTCGTCTACATACAACTTGGCTAACCTTCCCATGCTAAAGGTTTCCTTCATTGGTAGAAAATGAGCTGATTTGGTTAATCGATCCACAATTACCCAAATCGCATCATTACCTTTTCTTGTTTTAGGCAACTTAGTAACAAAATCCATTGTTATAAGTTCCCATTTCCATACTGGCATTTCCAATTGTTGTAGTAATCCTGAAGGTTTCTGATGTTCTGCCTTAACTTGTGAACAAGTAAGACACTTAGAAACATATCTTGCTATATCTTTCTTCATTCCTATCCACCAGAAATTCTTTCTTAAATCTTGGTACATCTTATTGTTTCCTGGATGCATAGTATACCGAGAATTATGGGCTTCTTCTAAAATCTTATTTCTTAATTCTCATTGCTTAGGTACCCAAATTCGTTTCTTGTGGAATTTCCAAATTCCATCATTTCCTTGCTCTAGTTCCTTTATATAACCTTTCATTCCTTCAGCATCGTCCTTGATTGCTGTTTCCTGAACTTTCTTTAATTGTTCCATTAAATCTACTTGTAGATTTAATCTAAGAGCACGAACTCGCTTTTGTTTTTCCTGATACTTACGACTTAAGGCATCTGCAACTACATTTGCCTTTCCTTCGTGATATTGAATATCACAGTCGTAGTCACTTAAAACTTCCATCCATCTTCTTTGCCTCATATTTAACTCTTTCTGTCCAAATATATATCTTAAACTTTTATGATCTGTATAGATAGTAAACTTGCTTCCGTACAGATAATGTCTCCAAATTTTCAAAGCAAAAATTATAGCTCCTAATTCTAAGTCATGAGTCGTATAATTTTCCCCGTGCTTTTTCAACTGCCGGGAAGCATACGCAATTACCTTCTTGCGTTGCATCAATACACATCCGTATCCTAATTTTGAAGTATCACAATATACTTCAAAATCTTCTGTTCCTTCAGGTAATGCTAAAATTGGAGCATTTGTCAATCGGTGTTTTAATATCTTAAAAGCTTCTTCTTGTCTAGATCCCCATTCAAACTTAGTGGCTTTACAGGTTAACTTAGTCAAAGGTACAGCTATCTTAGAGAAATCCTTAATAAATCGTCTGTAGTATCCGGCTAAGCCTAGAAAACTTCTAATTTCCATAGTTGTTTGTGGGACTTTCCATTTGGTAATTGCTTCTATTTTAGCAGGATCTACATGAATTCCTTCGTGATTCACCATGTGACCTAAAAATTGCACTTCTTGCAGCCAGAATTCACACTTCGAGAATTTGGCATAAAGTTTTTCTTTTCTTAACAAGGTTAAGAGTGCATGCAAGTGTTTGCAATGTTCTTCTTGACTTTTGGAGTAAATTAGTATATCGTCGATGAATACGATTACAAATTTATCCAAGTATGGCTTACAGATCCGATTCATCATGTCCATAAATGCTGCTGGGGCATTTGTTAGTCCAAAGGGTATGACTGTAAACTCATAATGACCATACCTAGTTCTGAAAGCAGTTTTAGGTATGTCTTCTTCTTGTACTTTTAACTGGTGATATCCGGATCTTAAGTCTATATTAGAAAAATACCTAGCGCCTTGAAGTTGATCAAAAAGATCGTCAATCCTAGGTAATGGGTATCGATTCTTAATTGTAACTTTATTTAGTTCTCTATAATCAATACACATTCTCATTGATCCGTCTTTCTTTTTCACAAACAACACTGGTGCTCCCCAAGGGGATGAACTAGGTTGTATGAAACCTTTACTTAATAATTCATCTAACTGCTTTTTCAATTCTAGCATTTCGGTGGGTGCTAATCGATAAAGTGCTTTGGCTATTGGTGTAGTACCCGGGATTAGATGAATTCTAAACTCTACTTCCCTATCTGGTGGTAACCCAGGTAATTCTTCTGGAAAGATGTCTGGGTATTCTGAAACTATAGGGATATCTGCAAGTTCTTTACTTTTAGTGTTAATGATTACTGAAATCATATACACCATTTCTTGTTTTCTTGAATAACTGGCCAACTTCATGACTGAAATAAATTTCAGTGGCTTTTGTGGTTTGTCTCCTGTAATTAAAATTACCTCTCCTGTGGGAGTACTGATTTCTACCGAATTCTTATCACAAAGGATTCGAGCATGGTTGGCTATTAACCAATCCATTCCTAACACTACATCAAATCCGGCTAACTTCATAGGTAACAACTTTGCAGAAAACTTATAGCCTAACAGTTCTATCTTTCCTTCTTTCAAAACCTTATTTATGTTAACAGAATTTCCATCTGCTGTTTCTACTGTAAAAATTTGCCTAAGGGTGGTTAAGGGTAAATTAAGAGCTTGGCAAAATGAAGTATTGATAAAACTTTGGTTTGCACCAGAGTCAAATAATACTTTTGCATAAACGTCGTGGACCAAGAACGTACCGGCTATGACGTCAGGGATTAGTTCAGCTTCTTGAGTGGTTAGCTGGAATGCTCGGGCATTCTTCTTTGTTGTTCCATCAGCTGGTTTGCTTTTATTGTCTGCGGTTTTAGTCAATTTAGGACATTCTGTGTTGTAATGTCCCTTTTCTCCACAGTTATAGCAAACTATGGTTCTCTTTTTGCAATTTTCTTCACGATGTCCTGCCATTTTGCAAAAGTTGCAAATTACATAGCATTTTCCAAAATGATTCTTTTTGCAATTGCTGCAAAAAGGCGGTTGTGCAGATTATCTTCTTCCTCTTTTCTTGAACCTATTATTATCATTACCCACACGGAATCCTTGGGTAATCTTTTGAGCCAATTCCTTCTTTCGATCTTCTTCTCTTGTGCGTACTAGTTCATTAGTTAGGGTATTAGCTAGTTCCACAGCATCGTCAATAGTGCGAGGTCTCGCAGCTTTAACGATATTGCGAATTTCACTAATTAATCCCCAAATGTAACGGGAAATGAGTACCGGTTCTGGCGAAGCCAGTGTTGGTACTACTCTAGCATATTCAAAGAATGTCGAAGTATAACCACGACACTCTATGCCTACCATACGATGGTTTAGGAACTTATTTGCCATTTGTTCCTTTTCATATTCAGGACAATATTTTCTTTCTACAAGAATTTTAAATTCTTCCCAGTTCATAGCATAAGCCATCCTTCTTCCTTTTGCTTGTAGCACCGTGTTCCACCATTCTAGCGCCCCTTCTTTGAACAAATTTGACGCATACATCACCTGATCTTCTTCTGAACACTTACTTATTGCAATTACCGCTTCGGTTTTCTCTAACCAACGCAGTACTGCAGTTGCTCCTTCGTTTCCTGCAAATTCAGCAGGTTTGCAAGCAAGAAACTCTTTGAAAGTGCAACCAGGTGTTGCGGCTTTCATTTTCTTAGAAGGTGGAGCCTGTAGTGGATTATTATCGTCATGATTGCCGCCTCCATTTACACTATGACTAAAATTATCTTCCTGAGTACGTTTACTAGGAATGATTTGTTGCGGTTCTATTGGATTTTTAATAGCAGCAACGAATGCTGGAATAGCATTGGCTATCCCTTGAGCAACAATATTTTCAATATCTTGTCTAGTCATATACTGGTTTTCCTGATTTTGTTCAGATTGATTCCCTTCATTAACTGGTTCATTATTAGCGTTTTCCATCTGATAATTAGTATAAATATAACTATTAGTATCAAATAATTGTAAATAAAACAATTACACAGAATCACATAAAATCTTATAACACAGATATATATATCCAAAATTGTCGATGTTTCGACTTCTATTTTGCTTTATATTTCATATAGGCATCCATACACACTGTTTATCTTACAATGTTTTATTTCCCATTTTACAGAGTTATATTTAGCTATTATTAGTATTATTATTATACAGACATTCTTCCCAACCCCACTTTTCTTTGGTCAACTAGCAGTTTAGTAACGACGTTCCCTTTCGTCGTACTTCCAGGAAATTTGCTCCCCCATTTCCCGGATTCTATTCCCTGTACTTATCAGCTCTTCACCGTACTGACGGAGTTCAGCTAAATTTTTGTTACTCATTGGAGGATTGGGGATAGGTTCTGGATCCCACTGTGGAAGAAAAGAAAAAGGACTGTTGACGATATTTTCAAATTGCCAGTCATTTGTCCACCATTCTTCCATTTGACCTAAAGGTCGAGTGTGGATTAGTGGGTCTGGAATAGCTGGTTCCAGATTAACAGGAAGTTGGGTTTCTAGGTAAGGATATAGATTATTATGGATAGGGCTAATGACATCACAGTTTGCCAGTAGACGGTCAATTTCGTCTTGAAATGTGATTTCTTCAGCTTGTCTAGAATTCTCTCCAATTTCTATTCCTTTTTGTTTATAATCTTTCCTGATCTCTATCTCTGCTGGATTTGAACTTTCTCCGATTTCGATTCCTTTTCCTTTGTCTATAGGGTTTTCTATTTTAGGGAGTTTCCTAGTAGCTGGCTTTCTCCTGCGCACTTTCCTCCATCCTACATATCTTCTCTTCTTTTTAAGTTTTGCTTTTTCCAGCGGTGGAGCTTGGAATTCCAGGGGTTCCTCTATGTCAGCAATGTAACCAGTAAAGTCGTGGGAGACTTCAATTGGTACTGGGTAGAGGTTGAGATTCTGAAATGCTTCCGATATCTCAGTCATGCTGGATAGCATATATGCAAAATGCACAAAAATGCTAAGTTAAAACTTTGGAACAAAATTTTAACAAATAAACATTAAAGTTTATTGCATACGGATTTGTACAAAAGACTACAGGAAAGTGAACACACTCTACTTTATTTATTTACTGGGTATTACTTTTCTACTAGACCAGGCTTATTAAAAGTTTAGAGATTTGCATTCTCTGCTACGGTAGCTAGCATATAAAGGTTTGCCCATTTTTCATCTAATGTATCTTCCCAAGGTGACTTATTGCCTAATTCCTGGATTTCTGGATTAAACCTTACTTTCTTAGCTTGGGTTTTCTTTATTTTCTCCTGTCCCTTCCTAAGAATCGAATTCCTTTTATCTTGGGTGAGAGGATTTTCATAATTTGATTTACGGACAAAAATCCATTCTTCCAGATCTGCTGGGTGTTTGGAGGATGAGGTTCCTTTTCTTGTGGGTGCAGTATCTAATTTGTGATAGATAGCAGAAATCTTGTGTTTACCCATACTGTAACTCAACAATTAATCAGTTAACAAAACATATTTTCACAGAGTAACTTTAATAGGCTAAAATCAATAGTAAGCTTAAATCAGTGGCTCTGATACCACCTTTTCCTGTCACGGCCCTCGGCCCCGGTTTGACCCGGTCCAGAGCCGCGAGGCAGGAAATCCGTGGTATCTAATTAACTGACAGCGGAAGTCTTTTTAAACAGGATCGATTTTATTAAAAACTGCTCGTTTATATATAATATAGGGATAAATCCCATAATTTACAAAACATTGATTTCACTGGGAAATCCTTTATTTCTTAAAACATGTTTCTTTATTTATTTACATTGAGCCACTTTCTAAGCTTGTAGTGCTCCACGGCACTTTTCCTGTGCTCACAACAGATCACCTGAAACATGTTTGAAAAAGGTTTTGTCAGCAGGGAAATACTGAGTGAGTTCATTCATTTTACTAAAACGACTCTTTTGTTATAATTTACAGTATTAAGAGATTACAATGTTTCTGATATCAAACCAACTACCCACAGTAGTTGTCACTCGAATCTTTACGGTGACTGTGGTCATATCACCATTGGCTGCCCCAATGAATGACGAGTATCACTAATTTTAGGTTCGCCCACCTAAAGTGATAACACTGCAATACTGTGTACAATACCCCACATACCGGCTGTAACTTGGTGATTACATAAACTTAATCACTGTAATTATAACTTTAAAAATATTTTGGAGTATTGTAAAACAGTTGATAAAAAGAGAATGACTCACATTGTAGATTTAACAAGCAGAATATAAGCCTACTGATTAGCCTTGATTAACCTAATTTAATTAACAATGCACACACAATAGGTTAGTAATTAATACAACAGTTACGACAATTCACGAGATTAAACCCTCACAACAATTTATTAGTGCAATACTTAATAATTCAGCGGATTCACAACGAATGACAGAGTATAGTCCGAATTCGAGCAGTACTCAAACATTCAAGTCGAAATCACAATGAATTAACCAAGTATAAACTCAATCTGAGCGGCACTTAATCAATCGTTGGATAGTTATAATCGATCGGACGTTGAATCGTAATAGTGATCGAGTTATTACCCTGATTGTTGCAGCAATTAGTGATTGTGTGTGTTTAGTGTACTGTTTCTACGATAACTCCTTCTACGAAACTCGAATTTACGTCGTTCCAAAGACAGATTTCAAGTTCCAAGGCCGACTATTTATACGTGAAATGTGCACCTCCCGCGTGTCGCGACAGATGACACTGAGTCTGTCACGACTCGCCTGGGAAACCTAGCTAGCCTAGGGTTGCTTCGTCACTAGTGTAGGCTTGATGAATTGACAGTTCGTTATTTTTCAGTTTGTACAACGCATTAAAGAGATAACTATCAACTTAGGGTTTACCCCCCCCCCCCCCCCCTTAAGTTTTAGGGGCCCTAATCCTGATTCTAAATGTTTTGAAAATTTTAGGGTTTGTGCGAAATTACTTGGGTTTCTTAATTAAGGTTTCCTATTGGTTAAATAAAATAATAATTAGGACTTTTGATGAGAGTTGTTACAAAAACTAATTCCCTTAGTCTAACTGGTATGATAAGTCAAAGATTTAAAATCAAGAACAGAATTGAAACACACCTGTTTGATTCGACCAAGAATCTCCTCCCCCTTGGCGACATCCAACATAAACCAAGAACTTCAAGAACCTAACAAAATTTTCAATCAGCCATATAAAGAACCCGTAATATTGTTCGGAAACATAATTAAACAAAAAAAAAAACATATTAACTAACATAAATAACCTAATAGAGATCTGTAGATTGACTTAGACCAGCAAAATCTGAGAACAACACCTTCCTCCTTGCATGTACCATCGTTACCTAATTTTGTTTTTTTGCAAGTATAAATTAATCTATTTTAATTAAACAGACATAAGTGTTGAAAGGTTTATATCATGTTTGTGATTTTAAAAGTAAAATCATTCATGAGTTTAGAACACTTCAGAACAGATAAAGCAAAAGACATTTATAAAACACTAAAAATATATCAACTAAAAAAACCCATCAATATCATCCTACATAATAGCTTAATTTTGACCTAGAAACTTGTAAGAACAAAAAAACCCCAATTCGAAAGTACAATAATCAATAAAAGGTATGGCAAACTTACCACTGTCAATATAAGCATCTTTGTAACTCTTGAGAAGAACCCAAATCAAACTTTATACAAAAAACACAAAGTGATTATTTAAAAAATACATGTCTATACCGAAAGAAAGAAAGAAAGAAAGGTAAACTTACCTGGATTTTCAAATGATTGCGTCTCTTTATTTACTCCCCTTTGCACAAAGAAATTCATAAAGCACCGAATTGCAAACCCTAAAGAATCACAGATGGTGGTGGTGTTTTGGAAAGAGAAAGAAACAGATAGAAGAGGAAGCGAAAAAAGGTTAAAAGATAAAAGTGAGGCGGATTTTGGATCTGCATTTCCTAGTAATCGGCTTATTGATTATTGAACCCTATAACCAGTTGCATTTTTTTTTTATTATAATGAAACATTTTATATATAAGGCCAAACAAATTACACAAAGATAGCCGGTAAGCGGGCAACAAGCTGCGCCGCTACCCCCTTTTGAATAGCGAAACCTAACCTAGTAAAAACGAAACCCTGATCTCTAGGAGACGAAATGTTGCTGTGAACAACCCGTTGGACCCGTTCAAGAAATCTGATGGCTTCTGGGGCTAGCGAGCCAAAGGTATCAAAGGCAAAAGGGATAAAGGAATGTTGATTATCCTCGCAGGCTTTGGCATGTTTGTCCATTTTCTTTGCTGCCGCCTTTGCAATCGCCTGACCAGGGACAAAACCTGTATCCCGAAAACCTACAAGGGGGGAGACCCCGGTAAGATCAACACAAGCGTGTTTACCTGCATCCCACCCGAAAACTAAAACGTCCGCGGGGCGCAACGTGGATCTTCCTTCCCTCGGATCTGTCAAAAAGTTTACGGGGGCTTCTTTCTTCACCGAGACCCCCGCCCGTTTGAGGATGTCCCCCAAGACATCCCGCACCCAGTCGTGCCTATACTTAAAACTTGGCAGTTCTTTACAGTGCAGAGCATGCTCCCCAAATTGGTCTAAGCAAGCTTTCCGGCAAATCGGGCATTGCTCATCATCAGGGAACATAGGAATCATGAGCCGATATTTTAAGATAGCACGATATTCAACGGCTGACATCTTTTGGCCTAAGCCCTCGATGGGGATGACCGATAGAAAATCTTGGGCGTGGGGGCCCCGCAAGCATTCTAGGACGGCGTTCTGACGAGGGGTCGTACAGAAATCTGATCCAATATTCTGAGCGATACGACAAAACAGAGCACTCGCCAAAGTCTCCTGGGTCTTCGGTGGGGCGGTGTCCCTGTTAGCGAAACCGCCAATATCCAAATCCGGGAGGTGTCTATGCAACTCCCCCAGAGCCATGTCATAATCCCCATCCATTCCAACAACCCCACTCTCGCGCAAGATGCGATCTTGCAGCCCCCACGATTGAGCTCGCGAGGCAACGAAACCGTAAACGGAGACATCCATGGCCGATAGAAGCCCCAGCCCCCCCATCTTACAGGGCAGAGAAGCAACCCGCCACTGAAAATCCCCAAAAAACGGACCCCCACACACCACAATGTCCTCTATAGCCCCCCGTAGCCCTTTATCGAATAAGGATACCGCCTCCTTTACAAACACAGGTTGACAAGTTCGCAGACCAAAAAGGAGCTTGGCGACACCCATGCAAGAGCGCAGCAGGAGAAGCTCACTTTGCGGGTCTCGGAGTTGCGAAAGGCTACTCATAAGGTCCACTGCCCGGGAAGCTCGCCGCGCAGCCAAAGCACTAATGAAACTGGGGTCCCGGCTCACAGCTCCCCCAAGGAGTCTCACGCCCCCCGTTGGTCTTCCAATCTCCTTCGGGAATAAACTAGCCTCCAATTTTTCTCCATTGCAAGACGACCAAAATACCTCTGTTTTTTTTATATTAAGCCGGAGCCCCAAAGGTGGCCCCTCAGATTGAATGATAGCCAGAGCCTTTGCTACCAGTTGAATTAGATTGCAAATCTGATGAAGATTGAATACGGCGGTACAGAAGATTGGTGGTGGAGGTAGATAAATTAGGGTTTTGGGTAATGGTTTTTGTTTTGAACTAGTTGATGCCCCGCCCGCGTTGCGGGACGATGGCCGAATAATGAGTGAGTGTTAGGCAGCTCATTGACACGAAAAACAATTAAATTAAGTAAACCAATTAAAACAAAACACTTTTATAGTTTTGAAAAAAAAAACTAAAACAATGGCAATATTGTAATTTTTAACTGAGAGAAAGTTGTATTTTTTGACCGGGGTAAAATCGTAATTTGCCAAAAGCTGAAGTAATGGCAGTACTGTAAATTTGAACCAGGGGTAAAGTTGTAAATTTTCACAGGGGCAAATTCGTAATTTTGAACTTGGGGTAACAGTGTAATATAAATTTGAACTAAGGGCACAATCGTAATTTTAACTTGAAGGCAAAAGCACAATTTTATTTTGAACCGATGGCAAAATCGTAATTTTGAGTTGGGGGCAAAAACATAATTTTATTTTGAACTGGGGAAAAAACGTAATTTTGAATTGAGGGCGAAATCACAATTTTTTAAACGGGGAAAAATCACATTTTTGAACAGAGGGCAAAATCGTAATTTTTAACTGGGGGCAAAAACATAATTTTATTTTGAACTGGGGCGAAAAGGTAATTATGAGTTGAGGGCAAAACTACAATTTTATTTTGAATAGAGACAAAAAATCGAAATTTTGAGCTGGGGACAAAATCGTAATTTTATTTTGAGCTGGGGCAAAGCCGTAAATTTAAAGAGGGGCAAAAACGTAATTTTAGAATGGATATAAAATAATAAACTGGTTGGTCCAATGAGGGAGTGCCAGGGAAAGCCGTAATTTTGAATTGAGGGCAAGATCGTAATTTTGAGATGGGGACAAAAAACGTAATTTTATTTTGAGTTGGCGGCAAAAACGCAATTTTAAAATGGATATAAAATAATAAACGTTTTGGTCCAATGGGGGAGTGTCAGGCAGCTGCGTGACACTATTCCCCCATTTGGTAAATGTATATATATAGGAATTTTGGTCCAATGGGGGAGTGCCAGGTAGCTGCCTGGCACTATTCCCTCATTTGGTAAATGTATATATAGGAAATAAGATGTGGGTCATGGATCACCTACAATATGACCCGGTTTCATAACCCGGTGCCCATATTAGATGATGGGCATTAAGTGGGGGAAAAAAAAATCCTAGGAACCCTAATTGAGTGACACATGTCCAAAACTTAGGGTAAATTACACTTTTCGTCCTTTATGTTTGTATCAGATTGCAATGGATGACCTTTAACTTCAATAATTACAGTCACAATCATTTATTTGTTAAACCCATTACACCTTAGGTCTTAAAAGTTAAATATGGTCATATGCATCCCTTGTGGGGGCAATAAAGTCTTTTACCTCCATTTTTCCTTCACTTACATCTTCACCTAAACTTCTAAACTTCATCCCACTGAACTTCATCTTCTTCATCTCAACTAACCAACATGCTACAAACCTTTCACACCACCAAATCTCTCCCAACCAACCACCACCACATCAACCGTCACACCAGTTCTCGTTGATCCAACCGTCACACCAAATCTGTTTATAACACCACCGCCTCGTTCATCGAACCATGTGACAGAGGGGGTTTAGAGATTTGGGGGTTTGCTTTAAAATCGTAGGTACAGTGACCGGTGGTGTTTTTAGTTAAAAAAAGATATGCTAATTTGGTCTGATGGGTTTGTGCTTTTCACTATTTTGTTTCTATAAGTTAGGTTTATATTATTATTACTTAAAAAAGAATACAACCCGTTTTCTTTCCTTGTGACGGTACCAATTTAATGCCATGAGGTGTTTAGTGATGTTAATTTGTGTGCTAATAACTGCAACATTGCTGTCAAATGTGCCACTTTGAGCTTGAAATCCTCGAGTGGGGAGGTCTCAGTCATTGCCATGAGGGCTGCTGTGGATGATATCAACTCTGATCCCAATAATTTGCAGGAAAAAAGATTGAATCTTTCAGTTCATGATGCAAATTTCAGTGGCTTCCTCAGTATTATTTCAGTTCATGATGCAAATCTCATAAACTGGGTAAAACTATTTGGGTCAGACTAGTTGGTTAGACTTGGGGTGGGTTGGCTAGTTGGGTCTGAGTTGAAGGAATATGGTTGTGGTGTTCACGGTTGCGGATGGTGCTGATGGTCGAATGGTTATGGTGGTTGGCTAGTGGTAGGGCTGTAAACGAACCGAACGAACACGAACAAGGCCTTGTTCGTGTTCGTTCGTTAAGGAAATAAATGTGTTCACGAACGGTTCATGAACATTACCGAACGGGATTTTATGTTCGTGTTCGTTCATTAAGGAAATGAGCGTGTTCGTGAACGGTTCACGAACACAAACGAACACAAATAAATTTGGTGAACGTGGCGAAGGATAAAGATAGATAGCTTAGATAGTAGCTCTCGAACCTGAATCCTTTATTGTGGAACGGAGGTCGATCGTATTCGACGATGTAAATAATGAGAAATGAAAGGGAAATGATGGATAAACAAGGTGAAAGTGAGTTTCCTAGTTTAATTGTTAGGGTAATAAAATAAATAAAAGTTTAATCATATAAAAAGTACAAATAAAATATAAGAAAGTACAAAGATCTTCAATTAAAACACAAACATACGAACAACACAAATCAACAAATGTTTACGAACGTGTTCACGAACACCTTACCGAACGTTCACGAACACAATCGAACGAACAAGACCTCTGTTCATGTTCGTTCATTTAACTAATCGAACGGAATTTCTTGTTCATGTTCGTTCGTTTGTTAAACGAACGAACATAAACGAACTTCCCGCCGAACGGTTCATGAACTGTTCGCTGAACGTTCGGTTCGTTTACAGCCCTAGCTAGTGGTGATGATGAAGATAAGGTAAAGTGAGAGAGAGAAAGGGAAGAGGGTTATAATTTTAGAAAATTCATTTTGTTATCTTTAAATTTGTTTTAAATAAAAGGTGTGAAAATACATAAATGCCCTCACATGAGTTGCACATGATATAACTTAACGTTTAAAATAAACTAGGTTAGTGATAAAGGACCTAAGGTGTAATGAGTTTAACAGATAAATGATTGTGACTGTAATTATTGAAGTTAAGGGTCATCCATTGCAATCTGATACAAACATAAATGATGAAAAGTTTAATTTTATCTTTCTTTTATTATAGTAGTTAGATGATATTGATTCATTATAGTTGGTTATATACACATGAACCAAATACACATTAAAGATATAGTTGTGTATTTGTTGAATTGTAATACTTGTTAAATAAATATACATCGGATAGTTTACACGTAAAGCCGTTTAGTGAGTTAATATTCATACACCCCTTCCCTTTATCTCTTTCTATACATACATAGATATATAGAGAGAGAGAGTGAAAAGGGATGTGAAAATAAGATTTTGGGGTGTGAGAATAGTGGAAGCCGTTTATTTAATATAGTAATGATTACAACAATTATTCCGACATAAAGATGATATATCTTAATGAATATTTTTCTTGATTATGTATACATTGTTAGGAATAATTTGTTGCAATTAAACAACAATGATAACCACCTTTCAAAGGAGACACTACCAACATGTTGTGTTAAACACAATGTTGATGGTCAGATATCAACAACTTATGTTAAGTTCAAATTGTGGGTTGTTCTCTTCTTATTATGTTAGCATGTTATAACAAAATAATGCAACATTGGTATTACAGATGAGTAGTGTTTATTGCAAGTTTATTGATAGTAAAAAAACGTTGGGGATAACAAAATAATGCAACATTGGTATGAGTCGTATGATAGATGAGTTGTGTTTATTGCAAGTTTATTGATAGGAAAAAAGCGTTGGGGAAAAGACCTGAAATAAACACACTTTAAGAAGTGTTAAGTGGTGGAGCTTGAACGAAAAAACAGTTGGGGTCAGACTCATAAAAATCCAATATTTTACACTAAAAAAATTGGAAAAACAATAAAATTAACACCACGAGCGAAAAAATAGTGAGGATCGGGGCACCCCTGGGCCACCATGAAGATCCGCTTAGGGAAGTGTTTGAAGCAACATAATTTGTCATGATATAAACGCATACTAAAGTAATTTTTTCTAGTTTTCTTCACTAACGCCTCTCTCTATGGAGTAAACATCTATTGCAAAAAAATAAAATAAAAAATAATGGTTACCAATATTGCATCATTTTATTAACATGGACCTCTAAACTATCAAGTTAAGAGCAATATTTAGATATTCTCAACTTACTAAACGGGGTGGTGTGAGCACACACTAGTACACTACATGTTTAAAGTACTTTTAAAAAGTACAAACGTTGGCCAGATTGGAATGTTGTCTTGACGGCACCGGAGTACATTTCGAGAAAAACAAGTGACCACCTAAACAAGCACTAAAATGAGAACATCATGCAACAGAACTTGGAGGAGTAGTTGTTTCATGTAACTATAAATCAATTACAAACGACTGATCTTATGATTCTGAAATCTATGATATTTTGGCTCAATGCCATTGTTCATATACAAAAACCACATACCTTTACACATTATTAGACATGGTGTACACAACATATACTGGTTTTGGACCGTACCATAAGGGGGGGCGGGCTCGTGCGTTATAGCATCACGGCCACCATCCATCACGCGTGATCTCCACCGCCGGCATAAACTTCAACGCGTTAATCTTCCACGAAATCCGATTTTCGTTATTTTTTCAACGAGTGATGATTTATTTTGTGAGGGTATTTGTTGGTTGGGGGGAAATTGTTGGGTGTGGTGGTGAGTGATGACCACCCCGCCTAAAAAAGGTTGTGAGTGATGGAAAAATGGTTGATGACATGGCGGAACTTGATTGGTGCTTGTGAGTGATAGATTTTATAACTAGTGAACCACCCCGCCCGGCCTAAGACCAATTTTCAACAAATTCCAAAAACTTTTGATGTAACATCAAAAACAAGATATTAATATGCATCATGAATAAATATTCTTGTTTGCAACTTACAAGTATATTAGCTAATAAAATATGTTTTAAATTTGAAATCTAACTGAAACTGTTAACAGAGAATAAGGTTTCATATTTGTAACCCATTTGATCTACCTTTGGCCAGTTTCAGTAGCATTGCTGAATGCTCAATGCTTGCAGTATGAGTTTTGAATGCCATCAAGCCATTACAGCCCACATTGCACACTTTACAAGTAACCACAACACCACATGCAACTTCCTCTTCATTCATCTTCAGCCTCTTTGTATCAGCATCCTCCTCACTTGACAATGAGTCACTAGTCTTCCTTTTACTCCCCTCGAAAAAGACTATTTCCCCCTCTTCAATCATCGGCTCCAGCAACGGTGTTTTGGGCACAGGGGGAGGACTAGAAACAGATTGTTGTTCAGTTTTCTTCAACTTCTTTTGATGTTTCTTTCCTGAAATGTGTTTGTTAAGCACATCACGGGTGATGCAATAAACTCCACAAAGTTGACAGCTTATAGAGTTACCGTCGTTTGGATTGACAACTTCGCCACTGGTCAACTTCAGTGTTTCCCCAACGGGTGTGGTAACCGACTGGATAACCGCTGAGGGTAAATTCGGTACTGCAAGGGGTGTGGTCACCGACTGGATAACCGTTGAGGGTAAAATCTGTATCTTCTCTAACTTTTGAAGGTTCTTTATATGCTTCTTTCCTGATGCATGTATGTTATAGTCATTGGTGGGACAACTTACCTTACAAATTTCACACCATGTATTCTTATTGTTAACAATCGCCGACTTCTTGGATTCTTCCATGATTTTTGTTATTGGTGTTGTGTCCATTGGAGTGACAAAGGTGGTCAGTGGTGGGGTTGGTGTTTTTTCTGAAATTCTAAGGCTTTTTTGGTGGTGTATACCCACAATGTGTTTGTCAAAACTGTTGTCACCACTACAACTGACTTTACCAATATCACACCAGTTGGGTTGGTGGACACTAAGTTTAGTGGGCCTGTTTTGTGTGCCACAGTTAGAAGGCTGAACAGGGGTCATTTTCACAGATGTGGGCTTCTTAAACAAAGATTGGTCCACCTGACAACATATAAGAATTACCACTCAAAAAAAGTTTGAAAGTAGTTTTAAATTTTAATGTTAGTGATCATAAATTTAATTAATTTACCTCAGCTGTAGCTATTTTCTGATACTTGCGTCCCGGTTCAGGAATGTCGCAAACGAACAATGACTTAGGATAGTCGCAGGCGAACAATGACTTAGTCGTGACTTCTTTTTGTGATAAATCTTGTTTCTTTTTCTCTGATACTTGGTCTAACATGTCGTTTGCAACGGATGATGGTGTTTCTTGCTCGATGACCATTGAAACTATTTGGGTAATATTCTCTAAATCCGGGTTCTTCTTCTTCGTCTGGGGTTCTTGATTAATGGTGACGTTTTGTGTATTCTTTGAAAGTATATTTTCTTCCATATGTTTATTTAATACCTTGTCACTGTTCCAAGTTACATCATCTATCGTCTCTAAAGTTGTGGACCCCATTGTTGCAGGTTCACTTAAACTTATACCTGCCTGAATATGTCAGAAAATCAATGGTACACTCATCAATGGATAATATGCAATGCAACACATATGTACAAGCTAAAATACAACAATGAGGATGAACAATAAGTTAAAATAAAATACAACCTCTTTTTATTCCAATAGTCACATGGGGTCAAGTCAAAATCCAAAATTTGTTTAAAAGGATGGCAATATTACCCATCGCTTTCTAATCTCACACTGTTCCACGTCATCAAACGGCCCTTCGATTACGAGGAAACAAGTGTTTGAAATTTAGGGGTCTTTAATTTGACATACAGACCAACAAACAACGGCTGTTTGAAATCGGGGCCCATGATTTGACATGAAGTACCCTACACGGCGTTTGATTCAAGCTCAAACGCGGCAATGTAGGATTAGAAATTAGGAGTGCGGGCAAAGTCGAGCCCTAAAAAAATCTTAGAATCATTGTCGTGGTAAAAGTTTTCACAATTAGATTAACAAGACAAATTACTAATAATTTATTGAAATTTAAAAAATCATATAAAAAAATAATATATTCAAGGGTCCACAAAATCATCTGGTCCCGCTCTAACAAAGACTTTGACCCGACCAAAGCCACAACCTATAAATCAACGACAAAATCTTACATGTTCATCTGCAGTCAAATCAACTTTATTTGCGAGGCTTCCTCTCCAAGCTACCACACAAGGGTCGATATCTGTTAAAGATGTCGTCACCAACACTTGATCATTGTATAGATTAGGGTTTAACAAACACGGGTCGGATCGTGGAGGAATAATTACGGGTACGGGTGCATCAAAATTTAGTTGCAGAGGAGGAAAGATTGGAAGCGAGAACTTGGGTCTGAATGAAGAAGACGATTGGTTTTTTTTGGACATTTGGATTTTGATCTGCAATAGTTTTGAGTTTGAGGGTTTTTTTTGCTTTTGCTTTGGAACAGAAGATAGAAGAGAAGGTTTTGATAGTTTGATTTAAAGATTCTGAAGTGCTTTGGTTAGAGACATCAGTTTATACGCATGGGTAACTTGGACACCAATTTATGGCATTATTATATAATATATTTGTAGAAAAGCAATTAATGGCATTATTAATTTGTTATTCGATTTTTCAGTATTTCAAAAAAGCAGCGAAATTTACTCACAAGAGGGTAATTTAGTAAATTCCTTATGTTATAGCGGTTTCCTTTTTACTCTGCAAACAGCTATCTACCGCACCACAGGTCCACAACCGAGATTGATTTAAAGACACTGAAGTGCTTTGGTGAGAAAGAGTTTAGAGAGATGTAATGAGAAAGAGATGGCACTTCACATTGTTTTGGATTTTTTTTAGAGTGACTTTCTATGTACATGACTTAGCTGTCACCGAGAGTTTGTCAAAGACAAACTTCCGTCAGTCTCGCACTTGAAGACGCGATGTTCTATCGGGCCCTGGCTTCCGCGCAAGCTGATCTCCCCCCGAAAACCATACTGCCCCCATACGAGAGACTTGCTGGGTAACAACTTAGTAAAACCGGGTGTGCCCTCAGGACCGCACCATGCCTCGGTATGATACGATCCATCATTGGGACGCCCCCCCCCCCCCCCCCCCCTCCTCCAAATAGCCGCAACCGGGAGTCGAACCGGCAACCTCACAAGGAGGAAACCGGCCCAACCAACCACATGAGAACCAACTAGGCTAGGGGAGGGGATGACACATTGTTTTGAATTTACCTTTATAAAATTGATCAATAAAACTATAAAAGATAAAGTTCTCTCAGCTGGACTTGCTACAAGTTGGTCGAAAAGACATGGATGATATGGACTTGTATATAAAGAAGGTTTTTGAAGTTGTGGAAATACACAAATAACATATATATTTTTTAGTATTATGAGTTAAGTAACATTTATGTTCATGTGATTTGTCCACTTTTATTATTTCATATCAAATTTCAAAATTGTATCATTTTCCTCTATGACATTTTCGAAATGTGTTATTTCAGTACAAAAATTCTAGAATAAAATGTCATTTTCGTCTATGAGGTAATAAAGTTTTTTATTACTAAACTAAGTTTTTTGGACTGAAATGACACGTTTTAAGAATGTCAAGAAGGAAATTGATACGTTTTTGAATTTTGGCCTGATATGATAAAAGTGAACAAACCACAGGGACGTAAATGACATTTAACACTAGTATCATTTAAAGTTGTGGAAAAACACCATGATATAAATGTGACATTTAACATGTGAAACGGATTGTAAGATCGATATTGTAGATAAACGTGACTTGCTTCATGATAAAATAACCACATACTAATGTTACATGTCACTTAAGAATCAAATCACGATATCGTTTTTTTTAAACAAAGGTGACATATAACATGAGAAATGGTTGATGACATTAGTTTTAAGATTAAATATTAAATGTTATATATGTAACACTAGGTTATAACCCCGTGTATTACACGGGTTGAATAAATATAACTTTATATATTACTAGCAGTACACCCGTCCGATGGACGCGGGTACATCGTAAACATTGAATGTAAGTCTACGTTTATATGTAAAATTTAATGTGAAATTATTTAATGAATTCACGTTCGCATTATACTTAAGAATACATTAATAACGTTTATATGTAAATCTAACGGAAGTACGAAAAAGCCTCTACATTTTGAAGCAAAACTGCAACCTCAACGCTCCTTGGATCGATATATCCTGATTTCTCGATAGAAGTAAACGACGGGCTGCTATTACTTGCTTTGAATTTCGGCAGTAGACCAGAAGCGGAATTGCGGTGACTGGATAAATGGTTGTGTTTCTGTACGCAAGACATTCGAGCCATTTTAGTCTTCCACTATAACCATACCAAATTGGGCAATGTCTGCTGAACAGGATTTCAATCGACCCTAAAGCCCATCTGAGCACTTGGTTTAAACAATCCGACAGGTTTATAGATGCAGAACCTTTAAAGGCTGGTCTAGGTGGCATACAGTATATCGATCGCCAACCGCGTGCATGCATCTTGAATCCTGTAAGAATATCTTCCGTCACAGAACCGTAAATCCACCCAATCTGTCAATATCAACTCATTAGATACTGTTCAAAAATCCAAATCATCTTAAAAGGTTTAAAAAGTTGAAACCAAAACGAAAACAAACCTCACTGCCCCAGTCGGTTTCGTCATCATACCCACAACTGATAACCTGAATACCTTCTTTTAAAACACTCTCTGGTGCTGCAGATTGTGTGACATTAGTAATGATTTTTCATTGAGCACTCTGCATATGTAAACATTGAATGTAAGCCTACATTTATATGTAAACAATTGGGAAATGACCTAAAGAAGTCATTTGAAGGGCGGTCTGCACAAACTACAATTTTTCCCATTGCAAGTGCTTCAGCTGTTGCTGTACATAACACATCACTCACACTTGGATTTATAAACACTTTGTAACTGCCAAAAAAATAATAATAAACAATTTTAGTATTTTTTATTATTTGAAATTATATGAAATTATGTACCTGTGAAGTGAGTCGTCAGCATGGTCTATGCCTTTCATGAAGTTCACATTCAAGTTCAACTTTTTGGCTATACTTTGTACTTCATTAGCATCCTCGCCGTTACCATAAACGTAATAAATAAACGTATAGTATCAGTATAGAAGCGAGTTCAGCTGTTCATTACAGAACCAATTTTAAGCAGATATAGTTGAGAACGTTACATTGCATCCATTGTTTGGTGAAAACCCGAACAAATCGCAACCCGAACAGCGAGTTCAATTATTTGGTGAAAACCCGAACAATGGATGCAACCCGAACAAATGGATGCAACCCGAACAGCGAGTTCAATTGTTTGGTGAAAACCCGAACAAATGCATGTTCTAACAGTTTTATCGCCGAGGGTCGTAAAGTCGGGTCGCATTGCATTGTAGTCATTGATTTATAAAAGTCATGTTCTAACAGTTTTGGTGAAAACCCGAACAAATGCATGTTCTAACAGTCATTGAAGCCGAGGGTCGACAAAATGGAGACACGACACCCACATTGAACCTCTCCTATAAACAAATAATGTACAGATCAGTAATTGTTTTAGAAAAAAAATGACAGTTAATGTATAACTCATCAATCTAATTATTATTTAATAATTATTATTTTATATATTATAATTAAATTATTTTTCATAATAATTTTTTAAGTAGTAGATATTAAAAAATGATGTCAATTCTTTAAAAAAGAGTGATGTCAACTCTTTAAAAAATGATGTTATTTTAAAAATGGTGATGTCAATTCTTTAAAAAATGATGTCATCTTTTTTTCTAAAACACATACATGACCACATACATGCACACATACATACATACATAAGTTAACCAATAAAAGGATTTTATATTTAAAATTAAAATTGTAATCTTTTTAATTGAACTTTTTTAAACAATAACCAAGACTAATTAATATTTCTGCAACAATATTCATTGGGCCAAATCTTTCCCCCAATCAGACCTGGTTCTTTTTGCACGCTCTCTTTCCCCCAATCGCCCTTTTTGGTTTGTTTGTTCCTATCAATAATCTGTTTCCTAACTCTTCTTTATCCATCGATTTGAAGATGTTTCCCCAAACCCTAATTCTTATTTAATCAGCTTCAACCTTTCTTTATCCATCGATTTGAAGATGCTCCCTTCCTCCATCGATTTTAAAAGGTAAGATGGTTATGTTAGTTTACTGAGTTTGTGGAAAACAAATTTGCGTTTCATTGTGGTTTTCAGTGATATCTGTTTGGATTCTTTTGTATTTGGAAGTTGTTTTGTTATTATTGAAACTGGTAAAAGTGAAATTACACATTACAATAAACACTTCCTAGGATATCTATGACTCTCGCCTTCTTCCATGCAATTTCATTTTTTGTTTTAATTTGCAGATCATCAAGCATATCACAGGTCTTCTGATCCTGTTTCAGCAGATGTGTGATAAACTCTTCTGCTTTTTCTTTAAACTCTGATGGAGTAGAACAGACAACTTCATCCAGCAGTGCAATGCTACTCCAGGTTTGCTTATAATATTTATCACTCACCATAGCAACTTTTTTGTTGAGTTCTTCATCTTTTCTCTGTTCTTCGAGTGACCATCTTGAAAATTCAATTTTAAGATCTCTAGTATCCGACCAGTGGTAGAAGGTTTTGCTTGCTATTTAGAAAGAGTGTGAGTGTTTTTGGATAGTTTGTTTTAGGATGAACGGTTTTTTTAAAAATGAAGTGTTGATGTTTTCAAGTAATCTAATCATGATCCTTTATAGTGTGTAAAATGTTTGATAGGGTAAATTGTAAGGACCTGCAAAAATGTCCCAAAATGACCCGTGAGTGAAAACCCGGACCCCAGAAACCCTAACGTGCATGAAAAACCAAGAAAACAAGGTTTCTGGGTTTCACGCGGGCCGTGTAAGAGTAATCTTATGCTTACGCGGGCCGCGTCAACTTATGGATTGACCGGATAAGCCTTCGCGCCATGTGTCGACCACCTGGCAAACCTACTCGTGACACCGTAGCCCTAGTCGTAGACTAGGTGGCCCTCGCGGGCCGCGTAAGATTAAGAGGGGGCTTACGCGGGCCGCGTAAACCCCATTTTTCAGCTATAAATTGCTTGGATCCTGAGCAGTTCACCTGTGTCAAAAACTTTCCTCAAAAACGAAGTTTTACTGCTCAAATTCGAAATTTAAGATATCAAGGTGCTGCTACGATACAGGGTATTAACTCGATTGCTGCTACGATTCAATGTCCGATCGATTGAAACTATCTGATGGATGTTTAAGTGCTGCCCAAATTAGGGCTATACTTTGTCATTCGTCGTGAATCCGATGGATGTTTAAGTATTGCACTTTGTCATTCGTTGTGAGGGTTTTAATCTCGTGAGTTATCGTAAATGCTGTATTAGTTACTAACCTAGTTCGTGTGCATGTTGTTTAAATTAGGTTATCAGGCTTATCAGTAGGCTAAAACTCTGCCCGTTTAAATCTTCAATGTGAGTCATTCTCTTTTATCAATAATGTTTTACAATACTCCAAGTTATTTTCAAAGGTTATAATTACAGGGATTAAGTCGTGGTTATCTTAATCACTGGCAAGTGGGGTATTGTGCACATTACTAATTTCTCACGGTTAGGCTAATAAATCCTAACAGTGATAATCATCACTACTTGGGTGAAAGGACCCAATAGTGGTATGTCCATCGTCACCAGGAGGTGACACGGCGCCATATAAAAATAAGATAGAAGCCATTGTAATCGCTCTTATGCTGTAATATATAACTATGTGTCATTTTATCAAATTGAGTGACTCGCCAGTATTTCCCCGCTGATAAAATATTTTTAAAACATGTTTCAGGTGACTACTGTGAACCAAGGAAAAGTGCTACGGAGCACTAACAAAGCTTGAAGTAGTGGCTCAGTTAAACAAATAAACATGTTTTGTAAATCAGTAAATTTCCTTGTGAAATTCCTCTATTGTAAATTACGGGGTTTATCCCGACTTATGAAATAAAATAATCAGGCATTTCAAGTTTTAAAAGATCCTGTTAAATCTTCCGCTGTCAACTCAATTAATAAATACCACGGGTTTCTGTCCCGCGACTCCTGGACCGGGTAAAATCGGGACGGGGGCCGTGACAGAAAAAGGTGGTATCAGAGCCACTGATTTAAGCCAATTAAGTATTTAGAAATGCTTAATTTTCTGATTGTCATTTTGTGATTATGTGTTTTTGTGTTATTTGACTATTTGTTAGTTTACAGTATGGGTAAGCAAAGAATTTCGGACATCTATCGTCAATTAGATAGTTCACCAAAAGATAAGGAAACCTCATTCCAATCAAATTCCTCAAGATACTCAGCAGATACCGAGGAAGGAATATTTGTTTGTAAGGCACAGTTTGAGAAACCACTTACCATTAAGAAAAGAAGTTGGATTATTAGAAAAAGTCAAGAGAAAATAAAGAAGTCACAACCAAAAGGAGTGATGATTAATAAGGAAATTCAGGAAATAGACAATAACCAACCATGGGAAAATGAATTAGATGAACAATGGGCAAATCTCTATATGTTAGCCACTACAGCAGTAAATGTTAACTTATAGTTGAATCGCCAAACCAGTACCAGCACCTGTGTCACCCACGAGCCAAAAACTTTAAAAGAGCTTCATCCATTAGATAACAACCTAGTAGAAGAAAGAGACAGAATAAACTTTACATAAACGCATGTTAAACATAATACTCCCATAACCTAGCTAGATTAAAATAAATTACGGATGCATAACCACTAGTATATTTTGAATTTCAGTTGTAAATTTGTAATAAATATATATATATATATATAAATCGCAATATTTTAATCAATCTGTTTGTATAAATGTATTAGATATTTGTAATTAATACTTAATTTTTCTGATTGCCTTTATGTGATTATGTGAAAATTCAATTTACAAAATTTTAACCTAGAATTTTGTGTGTTTCTTCATATCTGCTAAACAACATGAATGAGTTGTCTGAAGCTCTTCAGAATCTCAATCTCTATTCTGTTAATGTGGAAGTTTCCAGAGACTTTACCGGTTATTGTGCCGACGTTGAGGAACCTATGGAATTTCAAGCCCAGCCTCCGGAGAAACCCAAGCCAAAGAAGAGAAGAAGAATTGTGGGCTGGAGGCGTGTGCGCAGGAAGAAACCAGCGACACGGAAAGTTATAAAGACGGAGGATCCAATGGATAAAGACAAGGGAATAGAGATTGGAGAAAGTTCCAGGCAAGACCAGGAAATGCCATCTTGGGAAGAGCTGGATCATAGACTGGCACTTAGTGACCTCATCGGACCTGCCGGTGAAAACCTCTTTAATTACCCAGCGGAAGCACAACTTCCAGTTGACCTAGAGCCTGAAATCCCAGATCCTATTATCCACTCTCAACCTCTACCAGCAGAGCCAGAAGAGTGGTGGACCACTTACTGGCAGTTTCAAAATCTCCTGAATAACCCTAATACCTTTTTCCCCCAATTTGACCCGGAGCCTCCACTACACCCACCAATGAGCTCCGAGAACTTGGCTAAACTCTGCCATTATGGCGAGGAGCTGATTGATGCAGGGAACCAAATTAGGGATGTGGGAGAAAGAATATCCTGGAAGTACGACGAGAGAGAACGTCGTTTCTAAAAATGCCAACTGATGGGATAATATGTGGTGGTGGAAGCATGTGTTTAATAATAATAATAATATAATTATGTGAAATAACCTAAAAATAAAACTTTTGTAAGATAACCAGTGTGTACGGATGCCTATTATAATATATAAAATATCGAACGTCGAAAAATCGACAATTTTGGCTATACGTGTTGACATGATTATGTGCGATTATTTTGTTCTGTTTGGTTATTAATTATTTTATGCTAATCACTTATATAAATTAATTACCAGATGGAACATGCTGGTAATGAACCCGTTAATGAAGTTAACCAATCTGAACAAAATCATGAAGATCAATTTCTGAATAGGCAAGATATCGAGAATATCGTTGCTCAGGGAATAGCCAATGCTATTCCAGCAATCCTTGCTGCTGCCCGAAATTCACTTGAACCTCAACAAATTATTCCTAGCAAACGTACACACGGTGACAATTTCAGTAATAGTGTAAACGGAGGCGGTAATCATACTAATAACGACAGCGATGGAATGCAAGCCCCACTCCTTAAGAAAATGAAAGCTGCAACGCCTGATTGCACTTACAAGGAGTTTCTTGCCTGTAAACCGGTTGAATTTGCAGGCAACGAAGGGGCGACTGCTGCACTACGTTGGTTAGAGAAAACCGAGGCAGTGATTAAAATAAGTAAATGTGCCGAGGAAGACAAGGTCATGTACGCGTCACATCTTTTTAAAGAAGGGGCACTAGAATGGTGGAATACGGTACTTCAAGCAAAGGGAAGTGACATGGCCTATGCCATGAGTTGGGAAGAGTTTAAGCGTCTGGTGGAAAGAAAATTCTGCCCAGAATATGAAAAAGAGCAGATGGCGAACAAATTCCTGAACCACCGAATGGTGAATGTTGATTGCCGAGGGTATACTTCGAAGTTTTTCGAATATGCTCGAATTGTGCCTACTCTGGCTTCTCCAGAGCCGGTACTTATTGCCCGCTATATTTGGGGATTGATTGGCGAAATCCGTGATATCGTTAAAGCTGCGAGACCCCACACTATTGACGATGCTGTGGAATTAGCTAACACCCTAACTGACGGGCTAATACGCACAAGAGAAGAAAACCAGAAAAAGGAAGTGGCCCAAAAGATTTCCCAAGGATTCCGTATGGGTAATAGTAGCAACTTCAAGAAAAAGGGAACCGGGCAATCTTCCACTGTTCCATTTGGCAATACCTGTAAACGAAAGCATTTCGGTAGATGCAAGGGGTATTGTAATTTCTGCAAGATTCCAGGACATCAAGAAGAAGATTGCAGGAAAAAGAAAACAACAATCTGCTACAACTGTGGAGAAGCTGGACATTTTAGGCCAGACTGCCCGAAATTGGTCAAACCAGCTGACAACAAAGCCAAACCTGCAGAAGGAACTACTAAGAAAAACACCAGAGCCTTCCAACTAACTACTCAGGAAGCAGAGCTAATCCCTGACGTGATAGCTGGTACGTTCCTAGTTCACGACGTTTATGCAAAAGTATTATTTGACTCTGGTGCAAACCAAAGTTTTATAAATACTTCATTCTGCCAAGCTCTTAACTTACCCTTAACCAACCTTAGGCAGATTTTTACAGTCGAAACGGCAGATGGGAATTCTGTTAAAATAGATAAGGTTTTGCGAGAAGGAAAGATAGAACTCTTAGGCCATAAGTTTTCTGCAAACCTGTTACCTATGAATTTAGCCAGATTCGATATTGTGTTAGGAATGGATTGGTTAGTAGCCAACCATGCTCGAATTCTTTGTGATAAAAATTCCATAGAAATTCATACACCTACAGGAGAATTAGTGGTGATTACAGGAGATAAGCCGCGAAAACCACTGAAATTCATTTCAGTAATGAAATTGGCCAGTTATTCAAGAAAACAAGAAATAGTGTATGTGATTTCGGTAATCACTAACATTAAAGGTAAGGAACTTAAAGAAATTCAGTAGTATCAGAATACCCGGATGTATTCACAGAAGAACTACCGGGATTACCACCAAATAGGGAAGTAGAATTTAGGATTCATCTAATTCCTGGAACTACACCGATAGCTAAGGCACCTTATCGGTTAGCACCCACCGAAATGTTAGAACTGAAAAAGCAATTAGATGAATTATTAAGTAAAGGATTCATACAACCTAGTTCATCCCCGTGGGGAGCACCAGTGTTGTTTGTGAAAAAGAAAGATGGGTTAATGAGGATGTGTATCGATTATAGGGAATTGAATAAGGTTACAATTAAGAACCGATACCCCTTACCTAGGATTGATGATCTTTTCGATCAACTTCAAGGAGCTAGATACTTTTCTAAGATTGACTTGCGCTCCGGAAACCATCAATTGAAGGTACAAGAAGAAGACATACCTAAAACTGCTTTCAGAACTAGGTATGGTCATTACGAGTTTACAGTCATGCCCTTCGGACTCACAAATGCTCCTGCCGCATTTATGGACATGATGAATAGGATATGTAAACCGTACTTGGATAAATTTGTAATTGTCTTCATTGACGATATACTCATTTATTCCAGAAGTTAGAACGAGCACTGTCAGCACTTGCATGCACTCTTAACTTTGTTAAGAAAAGAGAAGCTTTACGCCAAATTCTCGAAGTGTGAATTTTGGCTACAGGAGGTACAATTTTTAGGACACATGGTGAATCACGAAGGTATTCACGTAGATCCCTCCAAAATAGAAGCGATCACCAAATGGAAGGTCCCGCAATCAGCTATGGAAATTAGAAGTTTTCTAGGGTTACCTGGATATTATAGACGATTCATTAAGGATTTTTCCAAGATAGCTGTGCCATTAACTAAGCTAACTTGTAAAGCAGTTAAGTTTGAATGGGGACCTAGACAAGAAGAAGCTTTTAAGGTTTTATAGCAAAAGTTAACGAACTTCCCAATTCTAGCCTTGCCAGAAGGAACAGAGGATTTTGAAGTTTACTGCGATGCTTCTAAGCTAGGATTAGGATGTGTGCTAATGCAACGCAAGAAAGTAATTACGTATGCCTCGAGACAATTGAAAAAGCACGAGGAAAACTATACGGCTCATGACTTAGAATTAGGAGCCATAATTTTTGCCCTTAAGATTTGGAGACACTATTTGTATGGAAGTAAGTTTACTGTCTATACAGACCATAAAAGCTTAAGATACATATTTGGGCAAAAAGAATTGAACATGAGGCAAAGGAGATGGATGGAAATCCTAAGTGACTACGACTGTGATATTCAATATCACGAAGGAAAAGCAAACATAGTTGCTGATGCTTTAAGTCATAAGTATCATGAGAAACAACGACGAGTTCGTGCTCTTAGATTAAGTCTACAACTAGACTTAATGGAAAAACTGAAGAACATTCAAGAAACAACAATCAAGGATGATGCTGAAGGAATGAAAGGACGAATAAAGGAATTAGAGCAAGGAAGTGATGGAATTTGGAAATTCCACAATAAAAGGATTTGGGTACCTAAGCTAGGAAAATTAAGAAATAAGATTTTAGAGGAAGCCCATAAATCTAGGTATACCATGCATCCTGGTAACAATAAAATGTATCAAGATTTAAGGAATAACTTCTGGTGGATAGGGATGAAAAAAGACATAGCTAGATACGTTTCTAAGTGTCTTACTTGTTCACAAGTTAAGGCAGAACACCAGAAACCCTCAGGTCTACCACAACAATTAGAAATGCTGATATGGAAATGGGAACTCATAACCATGGACGTTGTTACTAAGTTACCCAAAACTAGAAAAGGTAATGACGCGATTTGGGTAATTGTGGATCGATTAACCAAATCAGCTTATTTCCTACCCTTGAAAGAAACCTTTTGCATGGCAAGGTTAGCCAGATTATACGTAGATGAAGTAGTGTCCTTACATGGAGTCCCACTGTCACGGCCCCCGTCCCGGTTTGACCCGGTCAAGGAGCCGCGGGACAGAAACCCCGTGGTATTTATTTAAGTTGGTAGCGGAATTATTACAGGATCGTTTAAAACTTGAAAATGCATGATTGGTTTATTTCATAATTAGGGATAAACCCCATAATTTACAATAAAGGTGATTTCTCAAGGAAATCCCCTATTTTACAAAAACATGTTTCTTTAATTAATCAAGCCATTTCTTCAAGCGTGTAGTGCTACATAACACTTTTTCCTGGATCACAGCAGGTCGCCTGAAACATGTTTTAAAAAGGTTTTATCAGCAGGGAAATACTGGCGAGCCACTCATTTTGCACATAACGACACATTGTTATAATATACAGTATTAAGGGTGATTACATTGTTTTTATCAACCAATTACCCCAAATCGGTATTTGTCACTCGACTGTATCTGTGACTATGGTCAGATCACCCATTGGCTAACTCGTTGTCCAATGGTGACGGGAAATAAGTAATGTATACAAAACTCCACATAGGCAGTAATTGAAGATTACAAAGACTTAATCCATGTAATTATAACCATGAAAACATTTAGGGTTTTATAAAGCAATTTGATAAAAAGAGAATGACTCACATTGTAGATTTAAATGGGCAGAGTTTAGCCTACTGATTAGCCTTGTAACCAAATTTAAATAACAATGCACACGAAAACTAGGTCAGTAACTAAATTCAACATTTACGACAACTCACGAGATTAAAACCCTCACGACGAATGACAAAGTGCAATACTTAAACATCCATCGAATTTACGAGAAATGACAAAGTATAGCCCGAGTTCAGGCAGCACTTAAACATCCATCGGATAGTTTTCATCGATCGGACATTAAATCGTAGTAGTGATCGAGTTATTACCCTGTTATCGCGGCAGAATTTCGTGCTGTGTGTGTGTTTTGTAGTAAACTGATGATAACTCAACGTATGAAATGAATTTTTTTGTCGAACCAACGCCATAAATCAAGTCCCACACCCCTCTATATATACTGGAAAAACAGCTCCCTCGCGTGGCGCGAGGGGCTGTCGCGTGGTGCGAGGGGCACCCCTTACCATAGGGTAGCCCCGTGTCTGCTTAGCTTGGGTGAGTCGACGGTTTCTCAAAATTCGATTTCTACGAAAAACTGTTTAGATAATACCGACTAGGAAATACCCCCCCTGAGTTTTAGGGGCCCTAATCTTGATTCCGATTGTTTGAAATTTTAGGGTTTATGCAGGATTACTTGGGGGTCTCAATTAGGGTTTCCTATTGGACAAATTAAGATAAGAATTAATACTTTTAATGAGAGTTGTTACACCCACTCTCCATTGTATCGGATAGGGATAGTCGTTTCACTTCCCACTTCTGGACAAGTTTCCAGGAAGCAATGGGAACCCGACTAAATTTAAGCACTGCCTACCATCCTCAAACAGACGGACAAAGTGAAAGGACGATCCAAACCCTGGAAGACATGCTCAGGGCATGTGTGATAGATTTTGGTGGAAACTGGGATGACCACCTACCCTTAATCGAATTCTCCTATAACAATAGTTAACATTCAAGCATTGAAGCTGCCCCATTTGAAGCACTATATGGACGCAATTGTAGAACTCAAGTTTGTTGGGCAGAAATAGGAGAAAGCCAATTATCAGGTCCTGAAATAGTGCAAGAAACTATCGACAAGATTACTCAAATCAAGGAAAGATTAAAAACAGTTCGAGTTCGCCAGAAGAGTTATGCCGATAACCGACGCAAGCCACTAGAGTTTCAAGTTGGAGACAAGGTACTCTTGAAAGTTTCTCCTTGGAAAGGAGTAGTTCGGTTCGGTAAGAAAGGAAAGCTAAGTCCAAGGTACGTAGGACCATTCCCAGTGATACAGCGAATAGGGCCAGTCGCCTACCGCTTACAACTACCAGAAGAGCTAGCTGGAGTACATGACGTATTTCATGTATCCAATCTCAAGAAATGTCTATCTGACGAATCCTTGGTGGTACCTCTTCAAGATGTAGAGGTAAATGAAAAGTTAAAATTTGTTGAGAAGCCACTGCAAATAGAAGACAGAAAGATTAAGTTTCTCAAACACAAAAGACTGGTACTGGTCAAAGTCAAATGGGATTCAAAAAGAGGACCTGAATACACCTGGGAGCTGGAATCGGAGATGAAGCAAAAGTATCCTCACTTATTTCCCTAAATCTCGAGGACGAGATTTTAAATAAGATGGGGAGGATGTAAGGACCTGCAAAAAATGTCCCAAAACGACCCGTAAGTGAAAACCCGGACCCCTGAAACCCTAACGTGCATGAAAAACCAAGAATACAAGGTTTCTGGGTTTCACGTGGGCCGCGTAAGAGTAAGCTTATGCTTACGCGGGACGCGTCAACTTATGGATGTACCGGATAAGCCTTCGCGCCATGTGTCGACCACTTGGCAAACCTACTCGTGACACCGTAGCCCTAGTCGTAGACTAGGTGGCCCTCACGAGCCGCGTAAGATCAAGAGGGGGCTTACGCGGGCCGCGTAAACCCTATTTTTTAGTTATAAATTGCTTGGATCCTGAGCAGTTCACCTGTGTCGAAAACTTTTCTCAAAAACGAAGTTTTACTGCTCAAATTCGAAATTTAAGATATTAAGGTGCTGCTACAATACAGGGTATTAACTCGATCGCTGCTACGATTCAATGTCCGATCGATTGAAACTATCCGATGGATGTTTAAGTGCTGCCCAAATTAGGGCTATACTTTGTCATTCGTCGTGAATCCGATGGATGTTTAAGTATTGCACTTTGTCATTCGTTGTGAGGGTTTTAATCTCGTGAGTTATCGTAAATGCCGTATTAGTTACTAACCTAGTTCGTATGCATGTTGTTTAAATTAGGTTATCAGGCTTATCAGTAGGCTAAAACTCTGCCCGTTTAAATCTGCAATGTGAGTCATTCTCTTTTATCAATAATGTTTTACAATACTCCAAGTTATTTTCAAAGGTTAAAATTACAGGGATTAAGTCGTGGTTATCTTAATCACTGGCAAGTGGGGTATTGTGCACATTACTAATTTCTCACGGTTAGGCTAATAAATCCTAACAGTGATAATCATCACTACTTGGGTGAAAGGACCCAATAGTGGTATGACCATCGTCACCAGGAGGTGACACGGCGCCAGATAAAAATAAGATAGAAGCCATTTGTCACACCCCGATTTCCACGTGTCACCGGTGGGCCCGGTGGGGAGTATCGTGACGTGGTTGGCAACATAATAGTCAAACAACACAATATTTAATATGCACAGCGGAAGCTAATTGTAAGATATAATTCAACCGAATATAATGTTGTAATATCAAGTATCACAATAGTCGATTGTTTATCCACAGACGGATCGAAAATAAAATGGAAACAGTAGTTCAACAGACTTTAGGAATCTTAAGCTTGCAAGACTTCTATTGATGCTAAGGAGAAATCCCAGCCAATTATGCTTAGTACCTGCATTTAATCTTGTTGGGAAAATACGTCAGTTTACACTGGTAAATACAATCAACTGACTCATTTTGGAAAATGATTAAAAATTGATTTGGATGCACGTGGCATAAACATTTTATAACTTGGGAGAATTATTTAAATATATAATCTTGTGAACGAATTACATGTTCCTTATGCGTTCAGTATCCCGGATCGTGTCCGGGTTAAAGATCAATAGACACACCACATTATTCTTTTGTGCACTGACGGGTGTACGCCTACACCCCGCGCTTAAGTCGTGGCCATTTCGTAAAACGATGCCAAGGATATCCGGGACATGGTCATTAACCCCCCAAAGGCTTTTAAGTAAACAAAACTGTTTAAACGGGCCGATCAAATTATTCAATTAACCACCTAACGATGGAAGATTTGATGCCCGACCAAGCGGTATTCTATATACCGTAACCCAAGCCCGTATAGGGAAGATAAGTTAAAAGTATTTACCTGAGCAAAGTAATAATCGCAATAAGCAAATGCAAGTAGCTTTTACTGGTCCTCCTAATCTGGAACGGAGGTTTATAATAACCTATTAGAATCCTAACGGGTCTTTAGTTAAGCTTAAGCTTAGACCGGTTAGTTTCAATGATACGGTTCGTACGCACTATTAAGCGAAGACCGGATAGAATGTGATTTAGACCCGACAAGTTCAGAGACTTGCTTAATATGGGTATTTCATACACACTCTGGATTTTGAGATAAAACCGATAAGGTTTGACCCGTTTCGGCTAATTTATGTAAACTTGTTACATAAACCGAACCGAACGCGTAATAAGCGTAACGGGTATCCGTAAGAGCCATATACAGGTTTCCTAAGTTAATATGCTTCAAATATGTTGTGACATCAGTAAGATGTCTTTTATTATGCCCGAAACGAATTTAAACACAAACTATGCCCCGTAGGGGTAGTTTGGTCATTTAAAAGGTTATAAAAGAGTTTAAGTATTTACCTGAGTTACAGGTCTGATATAATCAGCAAAAATACTTATTTTACTAAGTTATAACAGTATGGTAAAATACATATGTGAAGTTTATCAATTTTAACCAAACTATGCACCGTAGGGGCATTTTGGTAATTTCACATAAGTCGTAAAGCTCAAAACTGAAGTCTGAGTTAAACAACTTTTGCCTACTATTAAAATATTATAATTTACCTCAAATATCAGTAGGTATCAACCTTTGTATGTTTAAAATAGCTCTAGTACATACTATGCGTTAAAAACGCTTAATTAGGCGATTAGAAGCCGTTTCCGGGTTCTATATAGAAATCTGATATTTTTATTATTCCAGCAGGCTTAAAATAATTTATTTATCATTTAGGATCAGTAGCAAAAGGTTTGGAGTCGATTAGATATGTAAAACTCATTTTATGACCCGTAAGGGCAAAACCGACAATTACCGGATTAAGCCTATGACTATTAGTTATGCTCAGCCTAAAATTAATTAAAAATATTCAAAAATCCCAAAATAATATATTACATCAGTGGGTAAAGATTTTGATATAAAAAAGTAGGCTTAACTAGGCTATACGCTAATTACGCCGTTTAAGTAACATAAAGCTTCTTAATTACGCTAATGAGCATAACTCTCAATCTACACCTCAAACTGATTTCAAAAATCACGTTTTAAGGTGAAAAGGGCATAATGGTCAACATATGAGCAATTAACGGAATCATGCATATTAATTGGATAACTAATGAACCAAGGTGTATAATCACAGAGGGTTATACTAGCATGTAACCTCGTCCAATTAAAGCTCTGAGGCATTTCTAAAACATGCCTAAACGGGTCAGAACTGAAGTCAAAGAAAAAGTCAAAGCTTTGCGACTTTCGGTTCCGAACCGGGTCTAAACAGTAAATTGTCGGGTGGTTGAACATGTTTAGACATGTTCTTACACTAATTACCAAGTTATATTAATGACCAAACAGGTTGTATGTGTTCTACATTGCTAATTATGCATAAATGAGAAATTAAGTATCCTGTTGACTTTTTAATAACAAGCTTGACCCGACATTTGACCTAGTTAGAGTGGGAATCAGGGGAACCCTTTTAAGGGTTTATTACCCACATAATTACCAACTATAACTACTTTCAATTCGACTAATCACTGGACCATTAGTGATTAATCTTGAAGTCAACCGTTAGTTACGACGGTTTGACTTTTAAGCTATAACTAAGCAAAAACTTAACTAAGGAAGGTTAAGCAAACTTACAAGAGTCCTATGAACGACCAGAGATCACTTGAGAGAAGTCTTGAGCTCCAGAAATGATCAGGAATGCAAGAATGAAGGTGTGAAGAACTTGGTTGCAACCTTGGCTTTTATATAGTGTTTAAATCACCATAGATTGTTGACATCTAAGTCTACAACTGACCACAATTCATCCACAAGTGTCCCTAGTGCTCTAGGAACTGTTTAGGGGTCGCCCACAATGTGAAAATACCAGTTAAAGGTCGGTTGAGCGCGTTTACAGGCTGCTGTTTTAAGATTCTACATCTGGGCGGGCCAGGCGGCCCGCGTAACATGTTATCAGGGTCTACGCGGCCCGCTTGGTTCTCCTGATCAGGCAAAAACGTTTTCAAGTTGTTGCATCTCGTCTCTTGGCCCTTCCGAAAGGTCAACTAACGTATTTCTTGCAATTTGAACCCTCTATTTTGACATATAAGGGCTTCAAGACATTTACCCACTTTGTTAAGTCCTCGGTTAACTTTATTGTTACCCGAAAGGTCCTAACTTTCAACGTTTACGCTTTAACCCCTTGTATACGAATTTGATCATAACTTTCTCATACGATAACGAAACTTTATGAAATTTATGTCGTGCATTCTAGTGAGCATAATTAACCGTTACAAAGCTTCGAGTTTGTCAAAAGGTCACTCAGAGGTATAATTTAAACATGTTGACACATTTAACCCCTGTAGTTTGTAATCTCTCACTTTTAGCTTCGTACGATCCATGATTTATTCGTTTGAAGGTATGAGCATCATGTAGGGTTAATGTACAATATATTTATTCACTGTTGACATTTAGAACTCGTAATTTCATATAATTTTCATGTCTGTCAACTTTAGTCCTTTCAGAGCATTCTTTCACACGTTCAAACATATGACACGTGTCAACACATTATAGGACGTGAATTTTCGAGGTGTTACACCATTGTAATCGCTCTTATGCTGTAATTTATAACTATGTGTCATTTTATCAAATTGAGTGACTCGCCAGTATTTCCCCGCTGATAAAATATTTTTAAAACATGTTTCAGGTGACTACTGTGAACCAAGGAAAAGTGCTACGGAGCACTAACAAAGCTTGAAGTAGTGGCTCAGTTAAACAAATAAACATGTTTTGTAAATCAGGGAATTTCCTTGTGAAATTCCTATATTGTAAATTACGGGGTTTATCCCGACTTATGAAATAAAATAATCGGGCATTTCAAGTTTTAAAAGATCCTGTTAAATCTTCCGCTGTCAACTCAATTAATAAATACCACGGGTTTCTGTCCCGCGACTCCTGGACCGGGTAAAATCGGGACGGGGGCCGTGACATAAATGAACAGACGTCTACTAATTATGATAACCTTTTTTGAATGTTTAAATTTTGTTCTTTGGTTTTTTAGATATTTAATTTTACTTGCTTTCCCACGATAGGGTAAATGAAGAGACATCTCCTATATACACGTTTTCCCTATTAAATCATTAAATGTACATGGTTTTTAAATATAAATTTTTATTTAATGGTTGCATTTAAATCTGACCTTTGGGCTGTTACATATTCTATATAATACCGTTGCCAATTCAAATGTTGTTTCATTATACTCAGATTCATTTACTGAAATAGAAGAGCAACTGTTATTGTTTTGCCTTAGTTCTTTTAAATACATTAAAATGAAGTCATATTGTCACACCCCGATTTCCACGTGTCACCGGTGGGCCCGGTGGGGGAGTATCGTGACGTCATGGTTGGCAACATAATAGTCAAACAACACAATATCAATATGCACAGCGGAAGCAAATTTAAAAAGATATAATACAACCGAATTTAATATTTTTAATATCAAGTATCACAACGTTCGATTGTTTAACCGCAGAACGGATCGAAATAAAATAGAAACAATGGTTCAACAGACTTCAGGCATCCTAAGCTTGCGAGACTTTTATTGATGCTAAGGAGGTAATCCAGCTAATTTCGTTTAGTACCTGCATTCAGTCTTTTTGGGAAAATACGTCAGTTTACACTGGTAAATACAATCAACTGACTCATTTTGAAAAATGATTTAAAATTGGTTTGGATGCACATGGCATAAACATTTTTATAACTTGGGAGAATTATTTAATATTATAATCTTGTGAACGGATTACATGTTCCTTGTGCGTTCAGTAGCCCGGATCTTGTCCGGGTTAAAGATCAATAGACACACCACATCATAGAGTTATACACTGACGGGTGTACGCCTACACCCCATGCTCAGGTCGTGGCCATCTCGTAAGATGATGCCATGGATATCTGGGACATGGTCATTAACCCCCCAAAGGCTTTAAGTAACAAGTCTGTTTAAACGAGCCGATCAAATTATTCAACTACCCACTTTAACGGTGGAGATTTGATGCCCGATCAAGCGGTATGCTATATACCGTAACCCAAGCCCGTATGGGGAAAATAAGTTAAAAGTATTTACCTGAGCAAGTATTAATCACAACAAGCAAAATGCACGTAGCTTTTACTGGTTCTCCTAATCTGGAACGAAGGTTTAATATAACCTATTAGAATCCTACGGGTCTTTAATTAAGCTTAAGTTTAGACCGGCTAGTTTTCAAGATACGGTTCGTACGCACGATTAAGCGAAGACCGGATAGAATGTGATTTAGACTCGACAAGTTCAGAGACTTGTTTAATATGGGTTTATTATTCACATTATGGATTTTGAGATAAAACCGATAAGGTTTGACCCGTTTCGGCTAATTTATGTAAACTTGTTACATAAACCGAACCGAACGCGTAATAAGCGTAACGGGTATCCGTAAGAGCCATATACAGGTTTCCTAAGTTAATATGCTTCAAATATGTTGTGACATCAGTAAGATGTCTTTCATTATGCCCGAAACGTGTTTAAACACAAACTAGGCCCCGTAGGGGTAGTTTGGTCATTTTAAAGGTTGTAAAAGGGTTTAAGTGTTTAACTGAGTTACAGGTCTGATGTAATCAGTAAACATACTCAAGTTAATGAGTTATAACAGTAAGATAAAGCATATATGTGAAATTTATCATTTTTAGCCAAACTATGCCCCGTAGGGGTATTTTGGTAATTTCACATAAGCCGAAAAGCTCAAAACTGAAGTCTGAGTTTATCAACCTTTGCTTACTGTTAAAATATTATAATTTGCCTCATATATCAGTAGGTATCAACCCGGGTATGCTCAATATAATTTTAATACATACTTTGCGCTAAAAACGCTTAATAAGGTGATTAAATGCCATTTCCGGGTTCGATACTTAAATCTGATATTTTTACATTTCCAGAAGGCTAAAAATAATTTATTTATCATATGTGATTAGTAGCAAAAGGTTTGGAGTCGTTTAGATATGTAAAACTCATTTCATGGCCCGTAAGGGCAAAACCGACAATTACCGGATTAAGCCTACGACTACTAGTTATGCTCAGCCTAAAATTTATTAAAAATCTTTAAAAATCCCAAAATAATATATTACATCAGTGGGTATTAAGTTTGATACCAAAAAGTAGGCTTAACTAGGCTATACGCTAATTACGCCGTTTTATTAACATAAAGCTTTAAATTTGCGATATTGAGCATAACTCTTAATCTACAAGTCAAACTGATGTCAAACTTTGCATACAAGTTTATATATCAGTAACTAAGGTTTCTACACTTTTACATTTTCATAAATCACGTTTTAAGGTGATAAGGGCATAATGGTCAACATATGAGCAATTAACGGAAACATGCATATTAATTGGATAACTAATGAACCAAGGTGTATAATCACAGAGGGTTGTACTAACATGTAACCTAGTCCAATTAAAGCTCTGAGGCATTTCTAAACCATGCCTAAACGGGTCAGAACTGAAAGTCAAAGTGAAAGTCAAACTATGCGACTTTCGGTTCCGAACCGGGTCTAAACAGGAAATTGTCGGGTTGAACATGTTTAGACATGTTCTTACACTTATTACTAAGTTATAACAATGATCAAACAGGTTGTATATGGTCTATAATGTTAATTATGCAAAAATGACATTTTAAGCTTCCTGTTGACTTTTTCTAAACTAGTTTGACCCGACTTTCGACCTGGTTAGAGTGGTGATCAGGGGAAACCCTTTTGAGGTTTTATTACCCACATAAATACCAAGCTATAACTACTTTTAATTCGAGATATGACTGAGCCATTGTTGACTAATCTCGAAGTCAAACCGTAATTACGACGGTTTGACTTTTAGTTAATTAAACAAGCTAAACTCAATTAAAGAAGGACTAGCAGACTTACAAGGGTCCTATGCACGAGATAAGATCAGTTGGACCTGCTTGAGAGCTCCAGAATTGATCAGATTAAAAGAAGGAAGTGTGAAGAACTTGTTTGCATAGCAAGGCCTTTTATAGTGAAACAACCCACCACAATTCCTTGACACATAGCTCTATGATCGACCACAACCATCCAACATGTGTCTCTAGTGCTTAGGGGGTGTTTTAGGGGCCAGGAGATGTGAAAAATCGGGTAAAGGTCGCGCACAAAGCTCATGGCAGACAACAGCCTTGTTTCTCGGTTCTGGGAGGCTGACGCGGCCCGCCTCACGATTAGCCGAACACCAAGCGGGCCGCCTGGGCCTTAACTTCAGATTTTACATTTTCTTTTGTTTTGTTACTTGACCTTTGGCTTCACGAAGGGGCAATCAAGGTTATTTCTTGCATTTTGACCCCCTTATAATTACCCACAAGGGCTTTAGGACCTATACCCACTTTGCCAAGTCCCTGAACACTTCCGGTTAACCCGAAAAGTCTTAACTTTCAACGTTTGCACTTTAACCCCTCGCACACGAATTTGATCATAACTTTCTCATACGATAACGAAACTTTATGAAATTTATATCGTGCATTCTAGTGAGCATATTTAACATTTACAAAGCTTCAGGTTTGTCAAAAGGTCACTCAGAGGTATATCTTTAAACATGTTGACACATTTAACCCCTGTAGTTTGTAATCTCTCACTTTTTGCTTCGTATGATCCATGATTTATTCGTTTGATGTTATAAACATCATGTAGGGTTATTATGAAGTATATTTATTCACTGTTGACATTCAGAACCCATAAAATCACATACTTTCCATGTTTGTCAACTTTAGTCCTTTTATAACATTCTTTCACACGTTCAAACTTTATGATACGTGTCAACACATTATAGGACGTGAATTTTCGAGGTGTTACACATATACTTCTGCACAATCTGACGATTTCAAGCAACGCTTTATTAAACAAATCGAAGAGCAAGTTTTGGCTGATGGGTCTACTCTTCAAGAGTTGAAGAGATGTTTTAACGGACTGCAACTTGGTCTGCTGACAAGAGACCAGGTTTCGAGAGACCTGAGGGCGATGCCGACTACTTCCGTTCGTGACCTGTGTGTTGCGAGTAATATAGAGTGTGAAGATAGAGACCTGGAGTTCATGAGAAAGATCAATGACATACATCAAGAGGTTCAGTGCTCCATGGAGTTGAAGTTAAAGTTTCTTGATTCTTCCTATTAGAGTTTAAGTGTCTTATTAGTTTTCTTTTTTATATGTAATTGTTACTTTTTTAATACTTTATATGGATGATCATATTAATTTTTCTTATCACAGTTTATTTTTACTTCTTTTTATGAGTTTGAAGATAAAGAGATAGTGTTCCATTGTCGATAATTAGAAAATGTTTCATCTGAATTTTTTTAAGGTTGTTGTTTGGTACCATTTTCTCTATAGATATTACTTTTTCATTCCCTAATTATCCAAATCCATTAACATTTTCCTTTGTTTCATCCAAATCTTTGCTGGCTTAACTGCTCTAATTCAGGTATACAGATCATCCATGAAGATTTGTTCATTTATGTTTGATTTAACATGGTAGTTTATGTTTTAGACTTTTAGATTTAAGGATCAAGTTCATTCATTTTAATCAAACTGTTTAACCTTCATTTATTTTTCTCCTTTAACAATTTTGGAAGCCAAACAGTTTCAACAAACCCGGGTAACTTTTTTCTCAATTTGGATTATGTTAAGATTGTTTGGTAGTTGTATATATTCTAGGGCTAAAGTCGAAAGCTCCATTAGTGGCAGCAACACTCAATATGGTAGTCTTATAGACTCAAGTTTATATCTTTTAATATATGTTCGTTTATTTAATAACATATTTTCATAACGAACGAAGGTGAACACGAAAGTAATTTTATAGCCCTAAGATTGGAATATGACGTATAACGGGCAAGAAAGTAATTTTATGAAACCATGTTGAGGTAAAATGAGAAAACTAACCCTGTAGTCATTTAAGAGTGTTTTTCCAGCATTTTCTGTGATCTCAATGATCTTATGGTAGTGTCCACCCTTTAGTTCCCTTAATTCTCCACAACATGGAACAATGATGGAATCAAGATTTTCACGTGCATCATGGTCCAGTTGTAATGAATCTGCAATTGTGTTTTTTTAAACAAATGAAGTAAAAAACCCACAAATTTAAATCTATTTATTCATGGCATATTAAATACTCACGGTCAATTGAGCCCAAACAGAGTTCGATTTCCAGGCCATTTGTCACGGCCTACAAAACTTGGTTGTTGAGCCCAAACCTAATTCGTCTAGAATACCCCATCCAAAAACCCGTTTCGCTCGGCCAACAACACTTGCTTATTTCTATCCAACAAAAACAAATTTGGGCATTTCTTAGATAAAGGTTCATTCGTTACCCACCAATCCGTTCAGAAACATGTCTGAGTACCCGAACCGAGAGACGCCTTGATTAGATACCCACACTCGCAAAGTCTCCATGACAGCTGCAAGTATCAATACACAAGTCTATATAAATAATGAAACCATACATTAAGTGAAAAACATTGTTCCGTAATATGACAATAACCTGTATATATGACACGGATATAGAATCTAAAAAGAGAATAAACACATGACAGTGGTGGTTCTTGCATATTTAACCTATATATATGACAATAAACACATGACATTAAATTGGATAATACTAAAAACTCCAATGCAGTTCAAAAACTCATCCATATCATAAAAATAAGATTGAAAGAAATGCAAAACAGACACAAAGTACCTGAATTACTCACTCTCATTTACATCATAGTTATCAAAAGCACACACGGTACGCACCTAGGCATAGAAGCACACAGCCCAGTGCACCTTTTAGGCACTCAGACTCAAATTTAGATGATTTTCCGGCTAATTTCCAGCAAAAAGATGACAATAAAACCCTAATGAAGGCTAAAATCAACCTAAATAAGCCTAGAAATCGACCTAAAACAGTCTACAACACCTAAAAGTTAGAGTTTATACTATGCGCCTTGCTTAAAAAAGCCCTCGGAAACACACAAACAGATTCAAACTGAAACTAAGTTACAACATAGCAATGTTGAACTTCTACTCTAATCACATTGTTTTCCACCATGAATCACAATATAAACAACACATTATTATCCTACTTAACCTAATCCATTCTAATAAAACCTAAAACTCCAAAACTTCAATTTAAACATTCAAAAAATTCGCACCAAAAGAGTTATAACATACCAGTGAGTAAACAAACAATTTGAATCACAGCATAGAGTACACATTATTCTACTAACAAAACCTAAAAAAAAACTCCAAAACATCAATATTTGGTTTCAAAAAATCAGGTTTATCGGTTCGGTTCACAATATTTGGTTTCAAAAACCATATTTGGTTTCAAATCACAGTTTATGGTTAAGATCCATACCAGAAGTCTTTACGATAGAACAACCATTAGTTGTTGGAAACATGAAGCTTTAACCTATCAAAAAGTTTGATTGTTGTTTTGGTATCCCCAATGGCCTAACTACACTTTCAAGCCATTCAATAGCTTTAAACCTTCTCATAGCTACAAAAAAATGAAAAAAAATCACATAATCAATAACGTTTCTATTGTTTTGTTAGAACGAATTTGAAAGCAAAATTTATAATTATACCTGCTCCTTGGACTTTCCTTGAAGGTAGAGTAACACTAAATAATACCGTTTCAAACTTTAGCGAAAACAACACTAAAGGATACCGTTTCACAATTGATTAATGACAATTAATACCACAAAATTTTGAGCGTAAGGTTATTACTCATGTTCAAGATAACCTCTTTCGTGTTCATGTGAGCAAGAAGAGAGGAAGACACAAAGGATGTGTCAAACACAGTTCAGATGATACAGGTTTGACACCTGAACCTGTATCATCTGAACTGTGTTTGACACCTCCTTTGTGTCTTCCTCTCTTCTTGCTCACATGAACACGAAAGAGGTTATCTTGAACATGAGTAATAACACACCTGTCTTCTACCTCCATTGCTAGTAAGGTTCTTTGAATCATCTTGGCTCTTTTCTTAGGTCTTTTAGAGAGTTTACACCCTTTCATTGCCATAAAGTCTTCTTCTTTCTCTTTGCTTGATAATGTAGTAAACAATTTGCGTCACAAAACCAAAATATTTCTATGTTTTTGTGGAGACTTTATTAAAAATACATAAAACATCAAATTTCTTGGTCAAAATCACACAAACAGAAGGCTTTATAGATGCATTCAACAAAGGGGAAATATGAATTAAGAAAAATCAACAAAGGGCAAATATGGTCAAAATCAAGAAAACACAAGATTAAGAGCAATTTGAGCTAAATATGAGTGAAAATAAATAACAAAAATAATAATAAATAAATTTTAATAACTTTTTTACCTGTTTATACGTTGAGGAGATGAAGAATGAACAGGAGGAATAGGATGATGAGAATCTTGCTCATTTACAACCCTTCAATCAACACGTTGAGATGTGATCTTTTTCTTCACAACAATTCTATTTCCATCTGATTTTCCATTCATAACCGTTGATTCCGTAACATTTACAAATCTCAGTCACTTACTGTTTCGCCACTGTAACTTATCCATAACACCTAAAGCTTCAAACTTTATCCCTGAAATCAAGAACCATAAAAAAACATCAAGAACCAAGAACAATAATTTGGGTACCTGATTAACTACAAAGATGATGCGTATATGATATGCAAAAAAAGCCTCACTGAAACATCAATAAAAGAAATCAGATAAAGGAATGAACATACAAAAGCGATTGAAGAGGACTCAAGGAGCCAGTGCTCATAAGCGATTGAAGAAATCCAGAATTTTCGTCATGCTCATTAGCTTTAGACAAGCGATTGAACAATTTTGCTACTACAAATTTTATAGAAACCCAAATTATAGATGATCTAAAGGTGGAAACCTAGAAATATGCAGGAGAAATTGAATAAAAATTAGTTACCAGAAATAATGTTTAGTGTTTTGAATGTGATGGTTCATACCTTTAAGATGAAATCGAAGTTGGGGAACAGTCTTACATCAGATCCAGTCTACCTACGCAAGAGACACCAATTAGTTTGAGCAAATAGAAAGGATCTTTAAATTACCTAAATACCTAATTTCATGACCTAAACTCTAAATGTACCTAAATACCTAATTTCATGACCTAATTAACTCACAAAAACTGTCTAATTCTCTAGTTAACAAATTCTAACTAAATCAGAAACCACAATCAACTAACCGTCAAACTGTTCATCATCGTTCTCGGTAGACTTCTTCACCGGCTTCTTTGCCTTTGTAATCGCCTCTTCTTCCTGTTGTAGCCTCCTAATCGCATCATGTGTGCACTTAATGGAGTGATGAGATCTGAAGAGTGGCAATGAAAGTAGGGATCTGGATGAAGATGAAGTATAACTGAGAAGCACAAGGGTTGGGGTTGTGGGATTAAGCGATGATGAAGATTTAGGTTTCAAGGATTCGGATGAGGGAGAGGTGTGGATTGAATTTTGAATGTGGAGAGATGTTTTGAATTTTGAATGTGAAGCACAGTTTTGAAATTTGATGGTTTCAGATACATTAATGCAAATAACACTTCCCTATGTATTTCAAATTCCCCCCATCTTTAAAACACAATAATATTTTAATATTTGATTAGAAAAAAAAGTTAATACAATATATATTAATATTTTAATTGTTATTTATGACATCAGCAGATCGTACGTGGCATGCCTAGATGATTGACAAGTATACAAACTTACATCAGCTCTACTTCTCCTTTAATATATAGTAAGATGGGGTAACTTTGTAGAATAGTAACCAAGTTTTAAAAGTGTTCCAGTTAGGTCACTCAAGTTTCAAAAGTGTTCCAATCAGGACACTCAACATTCATTTTTCATTAAAATTAAGGGTTTTTTTCATCCATTTCATAGGTAACCGTGGTGATGTAGATTTTTATTTCTTTTTTCCCTTTTATTTGATGCTAACTCGAGTGACGTGGATTGTAATTTTTTTTTTATTTTTAATATGATTAAAGTGTTTTTATTTTTAATAAATATAATTTCATATGTTAAAATAATCCAAGCCCAACATCTTATGCTCTATTTTTTTTGACACATGGATAAAAGGACATGACTCGATTTGAATGTTAAGTTATTTAACTGGGACAAAAATGATACGAATGACCTAATTAAAACACTTTTAAAACATGGTTACTATTCCGTGAGATTTTCCTTATTATAGATAATAAAAAAGTTACATCTTTAAAAACGTGTATCTAATTGGGACAAAAACGATACGAATGACCTAATTAGAACACTTTTAAAACTTGGTTACTATTCCGTGACATTTTTCTTATTATAGATAATAAAAAAGTTATATCTTTAAAAACGTGTATTGCATGGGTTGAATAAACATGTGTATTACACGGGTTGATTAAATATAATATAATCGGTTAACACATATGGCCGTCAATATATGTTTTTGAAAAAAAATAAACTTTGATGTACCATATCATTTTACTTTGTTTTTTATTTATTTATTATTAGGTTAGAAACTTGTGTATTACACAAGTTAACATTTTACTTTATTTTTTATTTATTAATTAATAGCTTAGAAACTTAAGTATTACACATGGTTAAATCGATGAAATTTTAAATTAAATAGTTATTAATAAGCGAAAAAAGTAAAAGAAAACGCTAAAAGAAAAAAAATGTTATTTTTTTTAATTTTCATTACATGCCGTTTATTAGATAGTAAATAAAGATAAAGATTATAAAGTTTTATATAAACAATTAAAATTATCTTTATCTTTATAAATAATAAGAACATTAATATATAGTTTTTAATTTTATTAATTAATATATGGTTATCAGTTATCCTTATTCTTATCATCAAAATCTTTTAATTTTAATAATTAATATATGGTTATCACTTATCTTTATCATCAAATCTCTTTTACAAATTTTGAGACCACCTCATAACGCGACATGTGTCTCTAAAGTGGTTTCTTTTATTATATAGTACTAGCGGTAAGACCCGTGTGCAAGCACGGGTCGTTTCTTAGAAAACCATGCATAATACATATTGACAGAGAGTAAAAAAATAATTAGTGCAGACTTAGAAAATTGATATAAACTAATGGTCAATAGGTTTATTCAACAGCAATTCCATTATGTTGATAGCAAACCACTGTTATCTATTAACTGTTAAAAACCTATGTTGCTTTCCAACAGACTTTACTAAAAACTGTTATCCATTATCTCCAACAGAGCTTGCCAGATGGATAGATAGTAAGTATCAGATGTTAATCAACCCATGTTAAAAAGGCCAGTCAACAGAAATTACAAAGGTTAGTAAACATATGTTAAGAGAATAATGTTATTAACAAAGAATTTAGTACTCTCATTAAAAATGAGAGCTGCAAACACGGGTCGTTTCTTAGACAACTATGCATAACACATATTAATAGAACATATAGATTCGTGTATAGATGTTGTACCAAAACGTGCTATCTATTATAGCTAAAAGACAACTATAAATATAGATTATCGGTTAATATATCAGTTACATACAATTTAACTGTTTACCCAAAAAGACAATATAAACTGTTTATAGACATAGTTACTTAATAGAATTTGAATACAACTTAAAGTTCAACAAACGTTAACTACAAACACACAATCACCCGCCTCAACAACTGTCAGCAAAACTAAATCAAGGAATCAGCAGACTTTAGAAAACAGCAGATCTTTATTCTCTCATCAACATTTCCCGGATTTGCCCTTTGAATTGGAGCTCAAAATCCAAGGAATCAGTATCATCTTCATCCCTATCAAGCTGAAGGTTAAAAAGATCTTGGAGGTCATCTGGATTCAGACCAAATGCATTCTCCCTTGATATCTTTTCAACACTACCATCAGACTTGATCAAAGTCAATTCATTGGTCTTTTTGTCAGACTTCCACTTTACTATTTTTGTATCTGATGGGTTTCTTGGGAGAAGTTTGTCACACCCCTATTTTCCACGTGTCACCGGTGGGGAGTATAGTGACGTAGTTGATATCATCATAGTCAAACAATACAATATTTAAATGCACAGCGGAAGCAAAAGATAAATATATTACAAACCGATATAAAGTAATATCAAGTATTACAAACGGAATGTAAAGGATCCACATGCGGATCGAAAATAAAATGAAACATTTGTTCAACAGACTTTAGGCATCTAAGCTTGCGAGACTCTTTATTGATGCTAGGAGTAGCCAGCCTATTCCGATTAGTACCTGCACTTAACCTTTTTGGAAAATACGTCAGTTTGCACTGGTAAATACAATTTAACCGACTCATTTTGAAAAGGGTTGAAAATTGATTTGAATGCACGTGGCACAAAACATTTTTATAACTTGGGATAATTATATGAATATAATCTTGTAAGGGATTTACATGTTACTTATGCGTTCAGTAGCCCGATCCGTAGACCGGGTTAAAGATTAATAGACACACCACATTATTGAGTTATACACTGACAGGTGTACGCCTACACCCCGTGCTCAGGTCGTGGCCATCTCGTAAGATGATGCCAAGGATATCCGGGACATGGTCATTAACCCCCCAAAGGCTTTAAGCAAACAAAACACATTCAAAACATAGCATATCAATAAATTTAACCTCTATTCGATTAAAGAATTCAATGCCGGACCAAGCGGTATTTTGTATACCGTACCCCAAGCCCGTATAGGGAAAATAAGTTAAAAGTATTTACCTGAGCTAAATATAAATTCAATCCCAGCCGTATATCAATTCAGCAAGTACAGATAGCTTTTACTGGGCTCCTAAATCTGGAACGAAGGTTTTTAATAACCTATTAGATTCCTAACGAGTCTTTAATTAAGCCTAAGCTTAGACCGGTTAGTTTTAAAAAGGAAGACACGGTTCAAACGCATGATAAAGCGAAGACCGGTTTAGAATGTGATTTTGACCCGACAAGCTTGTATGCTTGTGTAATATGGGTAACTTAAACACATTCTGAATTTTGAGACAAAACCGATATGGTTTGACCCGTTTCGGCTAATATATGCAAACTAGTTACATACGCTGATCCGAACGCGAAAAGTGCGTAACGAGTAACCAAATGAGTCATATACAAGTTTCCTAAGTTAATATGCACTAAATATCTTGTGATATCAGTAGGATACCTTCCATTATGCCCAAAACGAGTTTAAGACCAATTTATGCCCCGTAGGGGTATTTTGGTCATTTTAAAGATTATAAGAGAGTTTAAATATCATTCTGAGTTACAGGTCTGATTAAATCCGTAATTATACTTAATTTAATAAGTCATATCAGTAGGGTATCATATATATGTGAAATTTATTAATTATAACCATACTATGCACCGTAGGGGCATTTTGGTAATTCCACATAGGCTTAAAAAGGGCAAAACAGAGAATCTGAGTTTAAAACTTTTGCTTACTGTTAAAATATAGAAATTTACTGAAAATATCAGTAGGCATCAACCCTTATATATTTAAACTAGTTTCGATACATACTATGCGTTAAAAACGCTTAAAAAGGCGATTTGGAGCCATTTCCGGGTTTTGTATAGAAAGCTGATATTTTTATTATTCCAGAAGGCTCAAAATATTTTATTTATCATATTAGATCAGTAGAAAAAGGTTTGGGGTCAAACGGATTTGTAAAACTCATTTTATAGCCCAAAAGGGCAAAACCGGCAATTACCGAATCAAGCCTAGAACCCTATGTTATGCTCAGCCTAAAAATAAATAAAAATATTTAAAAATCCCAAAATATTATTTTATATCAGTAGGTAAAAAGTTTGGTATCAAAAATTGGGTTTAGATAGGCTATACGCTAATTACGTCATTTAATTAATAAAAAGCTTTCTAATTACGCTATTGAGCATAACTCTTAACCTAGACCTCAAACTGATGTCAAATTTTGGGTGCAAGTTTATAAATCAGTAACTAAGGTTTCTGCTCTTTCACATTTTCAAAAATCACGTTTTAAGGTCAAAAGGGCATAACGGTCAACATTTAGGCATTTAACGGAAACATGCATGAACTAGGATTTCTATGGAACCAAGTTGTATAACCTCGGAGGGTTATACTAACTTATAATATGGTCCTAATGGAATCCTAAGGCATATCTAAACTAAGCTAAATCGGGTCAGAACTGAAAGTCAAAGCAAAAGTAAACTTTTGCGACTTTCGGTTCCGAACCGAGCCTATACTTAGAATTGTCGGGTTGAACACGCTTAGACATGTTCAATTAATAATTACCAAGTTATTAATATGAGAAAACTGATTTTATGGCTTCTATATTAATAGTTATGTATTTATTTAAAATTAACCCGTTCGACTTTTATTTGACCCGACAATTTAACTAAGTAAACGTGGTAATTAGGAGGTGCCCTTTTGAGGGTTTAACACCCACCTAATTATGGTCACGTAGCCATGTTCGTTGCGAACAATGGCTCAGCCATTTGAAAGTCAAAGCGTTTATCGAAAACGCTTGACTTTTCGGCTATAAACGCTAAATAATTAAACTAAGCACGAAAGGGGACTTACAAAGGGTCCAAAGGACTGAGGGAGGTTCTCAAAAGAGTTCAAGATCCTCACAATTCAGAGAGTTTATCAGATTGAAGGAGAGGTGCAAATGAGAGCCAAACATTCAATGGGTATTTATAGGATTTAGAGGACCGTTAGGATCGTTCCTCGATAAATGTGATCAAATCTGGACCGTACACCTTTACCCCTTGTTTTAGCAATCTATGGGCTGCCCAAGGACTGTAGAAAACCATTTGCAATTGATTAAAACAGCTGTAACAGCTGGAAATCAAGTTTCTGAAATGGCAGTTTTGGTCCCTGCATGCTTCTAGCCCCTTTCTGATGCGTTTGAGGCCCGTTAAACCATTTTTAAGCCTATACAATGATGCCTAAACATGAGGGACATGAGACATGCTCAAAAACATGTCGGATATCGGTCCGTTTGGCCGTACGGTCACGTTGTTCGTCTAATTACGACGAAACACGAGCGGACGCGAAAAACGGTCCAAATTACGCGACGAATGAAATTTTATCAAGGAGATCACTAAAATAAAATATTTTAGTGCTTACATAAATTTTTGGGTGTCCGGAGATATTCAGATTGTGAGATATGCGCGAAAATGCAAACTTGTGCACTTTTTGACACTTTTAGTCCCTGGTGGACTTGAAAGTTTATTTTTGCGCACCAAACACCTCTAAGCCTATATCTAAGCTATAGAAATGATAATTAGGGCATGTTTAACTCATGGAAAATTTCCGGAAGGTCCGTTACCATACGGATCGACATACTTTTGCAGTTTGACGCAAATAGTCCTTAAATTGCGCAAACTAGCGCGAAATGCCGTTTAATGTTATACAAGCCTTCCATGGCCCATATTTATCCTTCCCAAGCATATACTTAAATATTAATACGCTCTCGTTCGCTTAGATGGTCACCGAAAGGCATAGATTCAAAAGTTGACGCTTTAGGTCTCTCTATTGCGCAAACTTGCGCATCTCATCATTTAATAGCATTGAAGCCTCATCTAATCCATATTAGGCATTCTTGAAAGTATTATTAAACATCACGATACTTCGGGTTCGCTAAAAGGTCATTTAGATGTATAATTAAACATATTGACACTTTTAGTCCCTCTAACTTGCAAAGTTGCGCGTAACTTTACTTATAGGCATAAAAACCTTAGACGGCCATTATTTGGCATTCCCGAGAGTATAATTAAATATTATTAAGCTCTCGGTTTGTTAGAAGGTCACTCAGAGGTAAGAATTAACATGTTGATGCTTTTAACCCTTTATCGAGCAAACTTTCAATTAATTACGCAAACGGTTACACTTATTCATCAAGTGGCACATTTGTGAATATAAACATCATAAGAAACTTATTTTTAGGTATGTTATCACTTCCAGTCCTTACATAATCAAAGTTTTCGATTTTTCGACAAATTAGTCCCTAAATTTCAGTGTTTGACTTCATTAGGGTTTATTACACGTGTCACTACATCATTGGACGTGATTTTACGTGGTGTTACATCCTCACCCCCTTAAAAGAAATCTCGACCTCGAGATTTGCTAAAATGATGGAAGTACTTTTTGTCACATGACGGACTTAACTTCTATAGCATATCTGGAGTCTCTCCAAGCTCCCAAAGTGACCTTTATATTGGTACATGTATCCCTTTTGGAGCTTCTTAACCTGTCGATCCTTAATCGATATAGGTTGCTCATCATATCATAAATCTGCATATCAATATGTGATAATGCTTCTTGACTTATTGGTGAAACACATCCTCAATTCATTAGTGTACAATGCATTGTATGCTCCGCCAAGCTCCTTAAATAGGTTTTAGCTTATAAGCTATTTGATCTTGATACATTCGATTTTCTTCGAATGATTCTATATATTCAGAGCTTAACTAGCCTGATAATTTAACAAACCGGTACACCCTTCAGTGTGATATCTTTTGTTGAACCTTATTCCTTAACAAGAACTTAGGAGGGTTGCTATTTTCATTGATCCTTGATTTTTCTGCTAATTGCTGGCAACTTTCAGATGATTACGAAAATTGCATGATCTTATTTGTTGTTTTCCAAGGCAACTTTCAGATCCTAGTAATTAGGCTTCCTAAAATCTCGTCCATCAAACGGACGTTTTGATATTTTATTTATACAAGGTCTCCAAAGGAGCAATCCTTGATACTTATATAACAACTATTACAAAAAGCTTATTTTAAGGTGAGATGGTTATTCCAACCACTGCTTAAAACTAATCTTAAGGAATAGCTAATCCTTACAGTTAGTCGAACAAATCGACGATCCTGGGCAGCTGATGGCGATTCTTAATTGTTGCCTAATTAGGGTTGCGGTAAACAATGCATAAGCAAAATGAACCGTCTTTTTCAATGAACTATACCAAATTCTCAAAATACTGAGTTAGGCTATATGAATCCTCTATTTTAAAACTTACTTAATCAGGGTTTCGATTTCTCCAATGATGGTATTAGCCATTTTGGAGATTTCATAATAATACAGCCCTAAATGGAATATAAATCTTAACTCTACTTGCCTCCCAGGAGGTAAACAGGGTAATCTTAGGAGAAGGTAATCAAGATACGAAGAGGTTACAGAGATTTTCCAAATCTCAGGCTCCAGTTCATCCATCATAGTTTGTGTCAGATAGGTGACACATTAATGTTACGAGTCCACGAATTCTTTAATCGAAGACATTTACCTGGACAATTCCATTCTGGATATCCTCTTTGAATACCTTTAGCTGATTTTAGTACCATATGACCATCGGAATATCTTTGTGGTTCCATGCATTAAACCTCCATACTGATAAGGCATGGAAGCAATCTATGGAACTTATTAAGATACATCAATCCTCATATGGTGCTTTTATCATACTGTCTGGTTTTCGCAATCGATAGAGATTGAAGAGATATCAACTATATATATATATATATGCTGACGCACTTCCTCTAGAGAGAGGATACTTCTAGAATTCTACGATTGGAAGTTTCTGACAGGAACAGAAGGAATGGTTCTTATGATTTTACCTGTAGGTTTTACCTTACACTTAATATCTGAGGTTCTTACGGAAAAAAAGTTTCCTAAAAGTTTGCTAAGTTGTAGTCTTATGAGAGACTTAGCAGCTCCTAAACCCAAACATAACTCTTAACAATAAAATTACAGTAAGGGATTTATCTGATATTATTAATGTGAGCTGCCTCTAATCCTTCATCAGGAGGGTTAAACACCTCCATTCTTAATCCCTTTTTAAACTTAGTTGCGAAATCTTTGACAAACTTTAGGGCAGTCTCAGCTTTGACTGTTCATTTCTTAATCTATAAAATTCGGGTAGCTGAGGCAGATCCATGATGGATTTATAGTGAGCAGGCTTTGAAACTTTAATGTGCCCTCTTATTGTCGATGCTAAATCATAATATATATATATATATAGTGCATTATGCTTAAATTCTAGGTTAACCGAATAAGGGCACTATTCCAAACAATGAGCCAAGGTTTGCAACACACTGCCGATAGTTTATAACTCTTATGGGGGAAGTCGGGAATATTCTTATTCCATCTTTTTCCATTTATTGAAGCGACTAATAGGTTTTCTAATAAGGTCCTTAAAATTTGGACCATCCCATAATGTATAAGGGGATCTCTCGTATGGACTCCATTAATGTCCTCACTAATCAAGGGTACTACCATCGAATGATTGTGATGCATACCTTACCGTGTGCTTTCCAGCATAACTGCTGACATACCCAATGGTTTCTACTTCATCCAACAATTTCTTGTAATCGATGGTCCCTTTTTACTATTGAAGTCTCTTGACTTCCAAGAGACGAGGTACTTTTAAGTAAAACCTAAAAAGAATGGACTCCTTGCCACATATGATTTTATTTGGATTATTCTTCGCATATGAAGTATGAATAAAACTCTTATCATAAGTAGCGACATGTGTTTTTGAGCAAACACCATTTGGCTTCTTGAATCTTCTCGTGACTTTTCTTATAACCTTTCTAACAACTGGGTTAACTTCAGTTTTGGAAGAAAAAGGTGCTATGAGTGTAAGGGTTGATTGTGATGGGAATTGAAATTGGGTAGAATCAGTGGATTGACTAACAACTGGTGTCTCAAGCGCTGTTGTCTTAACATGTGTTGAAACATTTGTTGCATCAACAATTATTTCAGTGGAGGTTGGCAGTGGTGATGAGGATTTTGTATTCTGCTTTTTGACAGGTGGTTTTTCTGGTGAGAGTTTTGTTTTAGGTGTATCAGAACTTGGCTTCTTAGGTTCAACAGTGCTTTTAAGTTTCGCAGCAGTGGTTGGTTTTTCTGGTGGTGATATTGGTTTAGGAAACATGACAATAGGAGATTCGTTGTGTTTGTGTGATTTTCTTCTATTTGACGTTCCAATGTTGAGCACTTCATCTTCCTCTTTTGTATGCTTCCTCTTCTGCTTTCGTTCAATCTCCTTATCTGTCTGTTTGTTGACGGTATCATCAATTCCATTTTTCTTACCAGTATCAGATTTTCCAGGAGATTTTACAGAAGTTTGCTTGGCAGGCTTTGGATTTTGTTTTTGCTGATTTCTTGGTGTTGGTTTGCGAAAGTTTTTCATGGAATCCTTTTCCCTTTTTTCAGCATCATCTTCATCATCTTTTTCAAACACAGGTGCAGGGGTAGTACCAGTTAAATTTCCAATGCATTCTTTTATGCCCTTGATGTCAGCCTGTGTGTCTTTGTATCTTGCTTCAACCATAACTCTAATTAGCTTCATGTGGGAATTAAGTTGAATCTCAGCCTGTTCCCTTTGAGCTGCAAGAATGGGTTGTACAGAATTCCAAAGCTCTTGGCATAACTGCTGATGAGAAGGTTGACTTTTGAAAGCATCCACCAACTGCTTCAATTGATCTTTCATATCAGCAACAGTTGTTTCCAAGTTAGATATCATGTCCGTCAAATCCTGGTATTTTAATCCATCACCTAACTTAATAGGATCATCTGAATTCCCACCAGAGGTGGTTGTATCTGCTTTTGAAAGAGGAGGTATCTCCAAATTTTCATTAGCAGATACCCCTTGTTCTTGGTTCTGGAGACTTCCCTCTGCATCAGTGGTTACCTTAGTGATCTCACCCGTGGTTAACTTGAACTCACCAGTGGATACCTTGATAGACACAACAGTGGTTGCCTTCAAGGGAGTCTGACTGATGAAACTACTGTCCAAATGTAAATAAGTGGATTTGACATTTGTAGTAGCTGCTCCACTTGAAATACCATCAAGAATTTGCTGAAATTTAAGAGGTGTAGCCTCCTCAACTATTTCTGGGTTAGGTAATTGAAAAGGTTCAGACATAGCTACAGTTGAAGTTAAACTCTCAGTAAAGTGTTCGTGGGAGGGATTGCTATCAGTCTGAATGTCAATAGTTTGAAGCAGTGTTACAAACTTTGGTGGAATAGAAGATGAAGGGATTGCTGTCGAAAGAGACATTGCCCCGGGAGAAGGGCTTTTAAGTATACTCTCATATGAGGGTATGACATCATATTGTGGTGTCCCTGTGAATACAACATGTTCCTTTTGTGAGGAATCATGAGGAGTTTGGTTTATGGGTTGAGATCTTTCCACATGTTGTGAGGAAGTAGCAACAGTGGTTTGTAGTGACATCTGTGTTGTCACAGGGTTAACCTCTGGGATCTCATCTTCCAGAGGACCTGTTTTGCTGGTTTTCGTGGGCTTTTTGGATTTTGTTTTGGTCTTTTTGAGTTTTGTTGGTGGGGGTTTCACAGCAGTGGTTGTAGTGCTGTGATCACCAAGAGCAGTGGGCTCAGCAACAGAGGTTTGAGGAGCAGTTGTGGACTCATCTAAAATTTCCTCATTACCCTCTGCTTTAGTTTTGGAAACCTCTGACTCTTTAGCCATAAGACGAGTAAAAGTTTCAGATGTTATACTATTCATTTTAATAGCCTTACCTTTTTCAAAAGCTTTTTGAGAAACATGTTTTTGTAGATAGTAGCTTAATAGTCTAGGAAACATAAGAAAACCAGCAGTATTCCCCTTTTTAATAGCAGCAGTTTTCCCATTTTTAATAGCAGCAGTTTTCCCCTTTTTAATGTTTTCTAAATTTGCAACCAAATCAACAAACAGTGCCTATGAGTAGTTAAAATCAGTCAAAATTGCATACCCCAATGACTGAATTTTCAAAGGTATTTCATTAAAAGAAGTAGTTTTATTTGAGAGACAAATTAAGAGAGTATGGAACAGGAATTTCATTTGTGTTGGAAAATTACGTTTAAACGTAGTTGCCTGATTCAACTGTCCATCATATCCCCTCCCAATCAAGTATGTTTGAATCTCATTTTTCGGGAAAGATGTCTTACCTGCCAAGTCGTTTACCTCAAATGTTGTTGATATGGTACTGGGGGTAATAGCAACCGATTCACCTCCGACTTTTGAAGTTATACTTACGGCCACATTGTTTTGTTCTTCAATATTCGCATTTGCCCAAAAATCGCGGAGAGTCTTTTGCTAAATGGGTGCGTTAGAGGTAAGAATGACCTTATATTTAGATGATGTAAGAACATCAATCATTGAATGATAGAGAGTATTGTTCTCGGTTTTCTCAAAAATAGCTGGATAGTTATGCGAATTTTTCATCATCAAAGCCATGATCGGAATTGAAAGTTGCGAGAGGTTGATGAAGAAGTGTTGAAGAAGAAGGTGGAAACCGCTCTGATGAATTTTAAACTCAAGACGAAAGTAAAACCTCTGTTTAGGGATGAAAGAGGGGTTTATAAAATGAAAAAGTGAATGCTGACGTGTCAGAAGTTACAAAGATCTGATGGCTAACATCTGTCCACGTCAGAACCTCTGCTCTGATAATGGATGACAGTTGTTTGAAAACCACTGTTGGCCAACAACAGATGTTAGGAAATATTAATAATTCAGCAGTCCTTAGATTAAACAGAAACTATGAGAACAGACAATACCCTTCAGCGATGTTTGGAAACTACTATTGGGCAACAATAGATCTTATGCAACAACAGTTGTTTTCAACAGACTTTTAATATAAACAAATAAATTGATATTAAATATCAGCAGCCATTTAATGTAAAACATTTAAAAAATAAATTTTCATGGGAAAAAATAAAATTAAATATCAAGAAATAAAAAGGACAAATTTTAAACCTCTGCCATAAAAAATTAAAAAAAAAAACTCTTCATTTAAACACCAACAATAATCTACATGACAAACAAAGGCTACTACCACTTCATCAGACACAAATGTTTTAAACAATGGTAAATCAACAGTCGCTAGGATAAACAACACTTATTAAAACAGACAATACCTTTCAGCAGTGAATGAATTATTATCCAAACAGAAGTTGATTCAAAACATTAACAAATACTATGAATACACTGGTAATCAGTTTTGATTTTATATATTAAGACTTATGATTATAATGCAATAATAACCTAAAAAAACCATTGTTGATGGAGTTTTCCAATATTAAAAAAAAATAGCTATTTTTTTAAAGTTTTTTCCAATATTTAAAAAATAGCTATTTTTTAGGAATGGAGTTTTCATGTTCTGAAGACATTTTACAAAGATCTGTTGAGCAATAACAGATGTTCAGAACTTCTATTGTGTTAATCGTTGATAATTCTTTGGAAACTGCTGTTGGTAATAACAGATGTTGGCAACAGTAGCAACTGAATAGTCGTTACAAAAAACAGAAATTATGAGAACAGACAATACTTTTAAACAGTCGATGAATCTTTTGCCAAACAGATGTTTTAAAAACAGATGTTTCCAACAGACTTTTAAAGTTTTTTGTCAAATTTTTTAAAAATACTTATTTTTTAAGAATGTTCAGAACTTCTATTGTGTTAATCGTTGATAATTCTTTGGAAACTACTGTTGGGAATAACAGGTTGGCAACAGTAGCAACTCAACAGTCGTTACAAAAAACAGAAATTATGAAAACAGACAATACCTTTAAACAGTTGATCAATCTTTTTGCCAAACAGATGTTTTAAAAACAGTTGTTTCCAACAGACTTTTAAAGTTTTTTGTCAAATTTTTTAAAAATACCTATTTTTTAAGAATGTTCAGAACTTCTATTTTGTTAATGGTTGACAATTCTTTGGAAACTGCTGTTGAGAATAACAGATGTTGGCAATAGTAGCAACTCAAAATTTACAATAGCAGGTATCAACTCTAACAACTATTGATGCTCAAATTCGTAAAAATAAAATGCTCTACAAAGATTAATAGAATTAAAATTGACATATCACATATGATGATAGATCAACAATTACATTGAGAACTGAACAACGGAATTTAATAATCTTCAGCTCTTGAACAGTAGCCTATCCTCATATACTTGATCATAATCCTTGATTGATAAAGCGATACTTTAAATCATAAGAACCTGCAGAAGGGTATGATGACATTTTTAACTTGTATATTTCTTCAAGTATGATGTAAAAGAAGGATATAATGGTAGTAAAACGTGATGAAAAGCTTCTGCACTGTTTTTGAAGTCCGAAGTGCAGAAAGACATCACCATCAGGTTTCTGGACATTTGGTCTCTCGTAAATAGACCAAGATGCAGTCCATCAAAACACCTCTTCAGCTGTTGAACGGTAGCCCTCTCCTCATATACTTCATCCTCAAGTTGCTTGATAAAGTGATACTTTAAATCATAAGAAAATACAGAAGGGTATGATGACATTTTTAACTTGAATATTTATTCAAGTCTGATGTAAAAGAAGGATATAATGGTTGTAAAACGTGATGAAAAACTTCTGAACTGACAATCATACTATATAGTGAAATAGCTAACAGGCTGATGATTAGGCTGATTGAAGAACTAATATATAAAATGGACATCATCAGTGATAATTGTAACAACTCCTATCAAAAAGTCTTAATTATTATTTTAATTTATCCAAAAGGAAACCCTAATTGAGACACCCAAGTGATTCTGCACAAAACCTAAAATTTTCAGAATTTTCAGAATCAGGATCAGGGCCCCTAAAACTCAGGGGGGTAAACCCTAGTTACGATTATCTACTTAAAACGCTGTCAAATTCGAATTTTACGTTTTCGTCAAGTCAGCAAGGCTACTCAGGACGTGGCTACTCTATGGAAAACAGGTGTCCCTTACGCACCGTAAGGGATAAGGCTTACGGTGCGCAAGCTGGGTCAAAATTTAACTATAAATAGCAGGCATTGGCAATCGAATTTTGGCACTTGAACGATGTAGAAATTCCAATTCTACACTGAGATATCGTAGAAACACTTCTAAAAACACACACGGATCACTAATCGCCGCCGCAATACAGGGTAATAACTCGATCGCTGCTACGATTCAATGTCCGATCGATTAAACTATCCAATGGATGTTTAAGTGTTGCCCACATTAGGGTTTATGCTTTGTCATTCGTTGTTAATTCAATGGATGTTTAAGTATCGCACTTTGTCATTCGATGTGAAGGTTTAATCTCGTGAGTTATCGTAATTGGTGTATTAAGTTACTAACTGAATTGTGTGCCTGTTATTAAATTTAGGTTAAAAAGGCTAATCAGTAGGCTAGGCTCTGCTCAAATTAAATCTGCAATGTGAGTCATTCTCTTTTTATCAAATTACTTTCAAAAGCAAGTTTATTTTCAAGGTTATAATTACAGGGATTAAGTTTATGTAATCACCAAATTACAGCCAGTATGTGGGGTTTTGTATACATTACTTGATAATCTTTGCCATTGGACAAACGGGTGGCCAATGGTGATATGACCATAGTCACAGATCCGGTCGAGTGACAAATACTGTGGGTAGTTGGTTGATATCTGAAACATTGTAATCTCCCTTAATACTGTAAATTATAACAAACAGGTCGTTTTTAGTAAAAAGAATGATTCACTCAGTATTTCCCGCTGGCAAAACCTTTTTCAAACATGTTTTAGGTGATCTGTTGTGATCCAAGAAGCACTACAAGCTTAAGGAAGTGGCTCAGTATAAAATAAAGAAACATGTTTTGTAAAATAAAAGATTTCTCCGTGAAATCTTATGATTGTAAATTACCGGGTTTTATCCCGAGTTGTGAAATAAAATAATCGGGAAATATTTCAGTTTAAAAAGATCCTGAAGAAAACTTCCGCTGTTAAATAAATACCACGGGATTTCTGTCCCGCGGCTCCTGAAATGGGTCAAACCGGGTCGGGGGCCGTGACAGAAAAAGGTGGTATCAGAGCCACTGATTTAAGCCAATTAAGTATTTAGAAATACTTAATTTTTTTTTCTACTTGTCATTTTGTGATTATGTGTTTTATTAATTGAATATTTGTGTACAGTATGGGTAAGCAAAAGTTGTCAAACATTTATCTTAAATTAGATAGGTCATCAAACGAGAAGGGAAGTTCATCCCAAACAAAATTCTCAAATCAGCCTGTAATTCCTGATGAAGGAATATTTGTGCGAAATGCACAATATGAGGAATCACTTTCTCCTAGTAAAAGAAGTCTGATTATTAGGAAAAGTAAAGAGAAAATAAAGAAATTCCGAGAAAAGAAGATTAAACAGGAAACCCATGAATTAACCAGTAAATCACCTTGGGAGGACAAGTTAGATGAGAAATGGGCAGATCTTTATATGCTAGATACTGTAGCAGTTAATGCAAATCTTTAAATAATTTTATCAAGTCTTAGCACCTTTATTAACTACAGTCCAGAAACTTTATTTCATTAAATAAATAAATTTACAATAAAACCTAGTGTGTTTTAATTTTCATTTGTTTTGTAGTTACCCAGTCTGAAATAGTATTTAAAGGTTTTCTATGAAATTTTGTTATAATTTTTAAACTTAGTAATTGTGTGTATTTTGTATAACAGCATGAGTGACTTGTCTGACGCCCTTCAGAATTTAAATCTCTATCCAGTAAAAATAGAGGTTTCCAGAGATTTCAATAGGTATATACCTGACATAGAAGAACCTATTGAATTTAATGCTCCACCTCCAGAGAAACCCAAGCCCAAGAAAAGGAGGAGATTTGTGGGATGGAGGCGTGTGCGTAGGAGGAAGCCTGTCACTAGAAAGATGCCTAAAATAGAAAATCCTTTAGATAAAAGAAAGGGAATTGAAGTCGGGGAAGAGTCTAGGAAGATGGGATTACAGTTTGATGAATATTCTAAGCAAATAGAAATGGAGATTGGAGGAGGTTCTCAGGTAGAAGTTGGAGAAAGTTCTAAACAAACTCAGGAAATGACATTGCAGGAAGAGCTAGATTTTATATTGGCAAGCTGTGATACTATTCAGCCTGTCAATACAAATGTTTTTACTCGTCCTATTGAAACTCAACTCCCTATAAACTTGGAACCAGCAATCCCAGAACCTATAATCCACACCCAACCTCTAGGAATGGATGAGTGGTGGACGAATGATTGGCAGTTCCAAAACCTGCTCAACAGTCCTTATTCCTTCCTTCCTCAATTTGACCCAGAACCTATACCTAATCCTCCTATGAGTAATGAGAATTTAGCTGAACTTCGCCACTTTGGCGAGGAACTAGTGGATGCCGGAAATAGGATCAGGGAAGTAGGAGAACATATCTCTTGGAAGTATGATGAGAGGGAGCGCCGTTATTAAAATATTAGCTGACGAGGGATAAGGGATTCATGGGAACTGTTGTTGTAAAATAAATAAGTAGAATATAGTTGATAAAATAACTTAAAATAAAACTTTGTAAATAGTGTGTATTGATGCATACTATATAAAAATGGGAATCGAGAAATCGATAGTTTTGGCCATATGTGTGTATGTGAAATTGCATGATTGTTTTATGTTTAATTGTTATTTATTCAATACTAATAGATTATATAAATAATTACCAGATGGCAAACGTTGGTAATGAACCAGTTAACGAAGTTAATCAATCTGAGCAACATCCGGGGGATCAATATATGACTAGGCAAGATATCGAAAATATCGTTGCTCAGGGAATAGCCAATGCTATTCCAGCAATAGTTGCTGCTGTTAAAAATCCAATCGAACCTCAACAAATCATTCCTAGCAAACGTATTTCTGAAGATAACTTCAGTAATAGCGTAAATGGAGGCAATGATCATATAAATCACGATAATAATCCACGACAGGCTCCTCTTCCTAAGAAAATGAAAGCTGCAACGCCTGGTTGCACTTACAAAGAATTTCTTGCTTGCAAACCCACTGAATTTGCAGGCAATGAAGGAGCGACTGCGACACTACGTTGGTTAGAAAAAACCGAGGCAGTGATCACAATAAGTAAATGTGCTCAGGATGATCAGGTCATGTACGCGTCAAATCTTTTTAAAGAAGGGGCGCTAGAATGGTGGAACACGGTATTACAAGCAAAAGGAAGGATGATAGCTTATGCCATGAATTTGGAAGAATTTAAAAGTCTTGTAGAAAGAAAATTCTGCCCCGAATATGAAAAAGAACAAATGACAAAAAAGTTCTTAAATCATAGAATGATGGGTGTAGATTGTCGCGGTTATACTTCGACATTCTTTGAATATGCTAGAGTGGTACCAACGCTGGCTTCGCCAGAACCGGTACTCATTTCTCGCTACATTTGGGGACTGATTAGTGAAATCCGTAACATCGTTAAAGCTGCGAGACCTCGCACTATTGAAGATGTTGTGGAATTAGCTAACACCTTAACTGACGAATTGATACGCACAAGAGATGAAAACAAGAAGAATGAACTGGCTCAGAAAATTACCCAAGGATTTCGTGTGGGTAATAATAGTAGCTTCAAAAGAAGAGGAACAGGGCAATCTTCAAACTTGCCATTCTGTAAGAATTGCCGAAAGAAACATTATGGAAGATGTAATGTGACCTGCAACTTTTGCAAAGCCATAGGACATCGTGAAGAAGACTGCAGAAGGAAAACCAGGATCTGCTATAACTGTGGAGAAGCTGGGCATTTCAAAACAGAATGTCCTAAATTGGTCAAACCAGCTGATAACAAAGCCAAGACAACTGACGGAGCTACTAAGAAGAATGTTCGAGCTTTTCAGTTAACTACTCAGGAAGCCGAGATGATTCCTGATGTGATAGCTGGTACGTTCTTAGTTCACAACATTTACGCCAAAGTATTATTTGACTCTGGTGCAAACCAAAGTTTTATTAATACTTCATTCTGCCAAGCTCTTAATATACCCTTAATCAACATTAGGCAGATTTTTACAGTCGAGACGGCTGATGGAAATTCAGTTAAAATAGAAAAGGTTTTGCAAAATGTAGAAATAGGACTTTCAGGTCATAAATTCTTTGCAAACCTATTACCTATGAAATTAGCTGAATTCGATGTTGTATTAGGAATGGATTGGTTAGTAGCCAACCATGCTCGAATTCTTTGTGATCAGAATTCCATAGAAATTCGTGCACCTACCGGAGAGGTAATCATGATTACAGGAGATAAACCACCTAAGCCCATGAAGTTCATATCAGTAATGAAAGTTGCTAATTATGAACGAAAGCAAGGAATAGTATATATGATTTCGGTAATCATTAGTACTAAGGGTAAAGAACTTAAGGAAATTCCTATAGTCTCAGAATACCCAGATATATTCCCAGAAGAATTACCAGGACTTCCACCAAATAGGGAGGTAGAATTTAGAATTCATCTAATTCCCGGAACCATACCGATAGCCAAGGCACCTTATCGGTTGGCTCCCACAGAAATGTTAGAACTGAAAAAGCAATTAGATGAATTATTAAGTAAAGGTTTTATACAACCTAGTTCATCCCCGTGGGGAGCTCCAGTTTTGTTTGTAAAGAAGAAGGATGGTTCGATGAGAATGTGTATTGATTATAGAGAATTGAATAAGGTTACAATTAAGAATTGATACCCATTACCTAGGATTGTTGATCTTTTCGATCAACTCCAAGGAGCTAGATATTTTTCTAAGATAGACTTACGCTCCGGATATCATCAGTTGAAAGTACAAGAAGAAGACATACCTAAGACTGCTTTCAGAACTAGGTATGATCATTACGAGTCTACAGTCATGCCCTTCAGATTAACGAATGCACCTGCAGCATTCATGGACATGATGAATAGGATTTGTAAACCGTACTTGAATAAATTTGTAATTGTCTTCATCGACGATATACTTATTTATTCCAAAAGTCAGAATGAACATTGTCAGCACCTGCATGCACTCTTAACTTTGTTAAGAAAAGAAAAACTGTACGCCAAATTCTCGAAGTGTGAATTTTGGTTGCAAGAAGTGCAATTCTTAGGACACATGGTGAATCATGAAGGTATTCATGTAGATCCTGCAAAGATAGAGGCAATTACCAAATGGAAGGTTCCACAATCTGCAATGGAAATTAGAAGTTTTATAGGTTTAGCTGGATACTATAGACGGTTTATTAAGGATTTTTCCAAAATAGCTGTACCATTAACTAAGCTAACCTGTAAAGCAGTTAAGTTTGAATAGGGACCTAAACAAGAAGAAGCCTTTAGAATCTTAAAACAGAAATTAACCAATGCTCCAATCCTAGCCTTACCAGAAGGAACTGAAGATTTTGAAGTATATTGTGATGCTTCAAAATTAGGATTTGGATGTGTACTTATGCAACGCAAGAAGGTAATTGCGTATGCATCAAGGCAATTGAAAAAGCACGAAGAGAATTATACGACTCATGACTTAGAATTAGGAGCCGTAATTTTTGCCCTTAAGATTTGGAGACATTATCTGTACGGAAGTAAATTTACTGTCTATACAGATCATAAGAGCTTAAGATATATATTTAGGCAAAAAGAGTTAAACATGAGACAAAGAAGATGGATGGAAATCCTAAGTGATTACGACTGTGATATTCAGTATCACGAAGGAAAGGCTAATGTAGTTACAGATGCTTTAAGTCGTAAATATCATGAAAAGCAAAAGCGAGTTCGTGCTCTCAGATTAAATCTACAGATAGATTTAATGGAACAAATAAAGAATGTCCAGGAAACAGCAATCAAGGATGATGCTGAAGGAGTGAATGGATGAATAAAAGAGTTAGAACAAGGAGTTGATGGAATTTGGAGATTCCACAAACGAAGAATTTGGGTACCTAAACAAGGAGAATTAAGAAATCAAATTTTAGAAGAAGCTCATAAATCTAGGTATACCATGCACCCAGGAAACAATAAGATGTACCAAGATTTAAGAAATAATTTCTGGTGGATAGGCATGAAAAAGGATATAGCTAGGTATGTTTCTAAATGTCTTACTTGTTCACAAGTTAAAGCAGAACACCAAAAACCTTCAGGTCTACTACAACAATTAGAGATGCCGGTATGAAAATGGGAACTCATAACAATGGATTTTGTTACTAAGTTACCCAAGACCAGAAAAGGTAATGATGCGATTTGGGTAATTGTGGATCGATTAACCAAATCAGCTCACTTTCTACCTATGAAAGAAACCTTTAGAATGGAAAGATTGGCAAAGTTGTATATAGATGAAGTAGTATCCTTACATGGAGTTCCACTCTCCATTGTATCAGATAGGGATAGTCGTTTTACTTCTCATTTTTGGACAAGTTTCCAAGAAGCAATGGGAACTCAACTAAACCTAAGCACTGCATATCATCCTCAAACAGACGGACAAAGTGAAAGGACAATCCAAACTCTAGAAGACATGCTCCGAGCATGTGTGATAGATTTTGGTGGAAACTGGGATGATCACTTACCTTTAATTGAATTCTCCTATAACAATAGTTATCATTCAAGTATTGAAACTGCCCCATTCGAGGCACTTTATGGAAGAAAGTGCAGAACTCCAGTTTGTTGGGCAGAAATAGGAGAAAGTCAATTGTCAGGTCCTGAAATAGTGCAAGAAACGACCGACAAGATTACTCAAATCAAGGAAAGGCTGAAGACGGCCAGAGATCGCCAGAAGAGTTATGCTGATAATCGACGTAAGCCGTTAGAATTCCAAGTTGGAGAAAGAGTACTGTTGAAAGTTTCTCCTTGGAAAGGAGTTGTTAGATTCGGTAAGAAAGGAAAGCTAAGTCCAAGGTACGTAGGACCATTTCCAGTGATTCAACGTATAGGACCAGTTGCTTATCGGTTACAACTACCAGAAGAGTTAGCTGGAGTACATGATGTATTTCATGTATCCAATCTCAAGAAATGTCTATCAGACGAATCTTTGGTAGTACCTCTCCAAGATATAGAGGTAAATGAAAAATTAAAATTTGTAGAGAAACCTCTTCAGATAGAAGACAGAAAAGTGAAGTTTCTCAAGCACAAACGACTAGTGCTAGTTAAAGTAAAGTGGGATTCAAAGAGAGGACCCGAATACACTTGGGAACTAGAATCAGAAATAAAGCGAAAGTATCCTCAATTATTTCAGTAAATCTCGAGGACGAGATTTTTATTAAGGTGGGGAGAATGTAACAACTCCTATAAAAAAGTCTTAATTATTATTTTAATTTATCCAAAAGGAAACCCTAATTGAGACATCCAAGTGATTCTGCACAAAACCTAAAATTTTCAGAATTTTCAGAATCAGGATCAGGGCCCCTAAAACTCAGGGGGGTAAACCCTAGTTACGATTATCTACTTAAAACGCTGTCAAATTCGAATCTTACGTTTTCGTCAAGTCAGCAAGGCTAGTCAAGGACGTGGCTACTCTATGGAAAACAGGTGTCCCTTACGCACCGTAAGGGATAAGGCTTACGGTGCGCAAGCTGGGTCAAAATTTAACTATAAATAGCAGGCATTGGCAATCGAATTTTGGCACTTGAACGGCGTAGAAATTCCAATTCTACACTGAGATATCGTAGAAACACTTCTAAAAGCACACACGGATCACTAATCGCCGCCGCAATACAGGGTAATAACTCGATCGCTGCTACGATTCAATGTCCGATCGATTAAACTATCCAATGGATGTTTAAGTGCTGCCCACATTAGGGTTTATGCTTTGTCATTCGTTGTTAATTCAATGGATGTTTAAGTATCGCACTTTGTCATTCGATGTGAAGGTTTAATCTCGTGAGTTATCGTAATTGCTGTATTAAGTTACTAACTGAATTGTGTGCCTGTTATTAAATTTAGGTTAAAAAGGCTAATCAGTAGGCTAGGCTCTGCTCAAATTAAATCTGCAATGTGAGTCATTCTCTTTTTATCAAATTACTTTCAAAAGTAAGTTTATTTTCAAGGTTATAATTACAGGGATTAAATTTATGTAATCACCAAATTACAGCCAGTATGTGGGGTTTTGTATACATTACTTGATAATCTTTGCCATTGGACAAACGGGTGGCCAATGGTGATATGACCATAGTCACAGATCCGGTCGAGTGACAAATACTGTGGGTAGTTGGTTGATATCTGAAACATTGTAATCTCCCTTAATACTGTAAATTATAACAAACATGTCTTTTTAGTAAAAAGAATGATTCACTCAGTATTTCCCGCTGACAAAACCTTTTTCAAACATGTTTCAGGTGATCTGTTGTGATCCAAGAAAAGTGCCGAGAAGCACTACAAGCTTAAGGAAGTGGCTCAGTATAAAATAAAGAAACATGTTTTGTAAAATAAAAGATTTCTCCGTGAAATCTTATGATTGTAAATTACCGGGTTTTATCCCGAGTTGTGAAATAAAATAATCGGGAAATATTTCAGTTTAAAAAGATCCTGAAGAAAACTTCCGCTGTTAAATAAATACCACGGGATTTCTGTCCCACGGCTCCTGAAATGGGTCAAACCGGTTCGGGGGCCGTGACAATAATAAATACAAGAAAACCTAAAACAGCATCAGCGCTTCATGAAGTACTCCACTTTCTGCACTTCAGACTTCAAAAACAGTGTAGAAGAACTCCCCACTGCTCGCTCGGAAAAAACAAAGCTGAAATATATCAACACCTTAAAATAATATTATCAACATATATCAACAGTTTAAATGAATCCACAAACCTAAAATAACCGGCAACTGATTGTTTGAATTTTAAACAACTCTGATTAAGCTGAAATATAAAGAGAGAATTAGAATAGATCAGTTCAAAATTTAAGATTCAAAATCAGAGAAAAAAACATACCCTCAACGATGTTGCAACAATGATGTTGGAAAAATTACGTGAAGTTCAAAAAGCTGTAACCGCAGATGAACAGACTGAATATGCAAATTCTGCATCCTTCAAACAATCTATAAAAGGAGAAATTTACGTGACATAAGAAAAGCTGAGGTGAAACGTTGGTGTGTGAAACAGAGCTTCAAGTAAAACAACGATGTTGGAACAATGATAATGTGTAAACAGAGTCAACAAATGTTAGAACAAAGAACTACAATCGAAGATTAACCGGATCAATCATGAGAGCTATGCAATCGCCAATATGAGTGACAGAGATAAATCAAAATTTGAATGTGGAGCCAAGTTCATATATGTTATTTATAGGGAGACAGATTCATATGTAGTTTGAATTTTGAATTTGGAGCCAGGATTTTAAATTTTGAATATGGGCAGAGGTTTGAGGCGTTTCTGTTCAACAGTAGCAGACCTTTTGTATGTGGGCAGATGTTTAAATTGATTTTAAAGTGATTTTGTATATGTGGGGCAGACCTTTGAAAACTAAAGTGATTTTATATATTAAGGATTGTGATGCGATAACGACATAAGAAAAACCTTGTTGGACAGCCTCTATGGCTGCCACCTCAATTTTTCTTATGTCACTCAGATTTCTCCTTTTATAGAATGTATAGATGGATATGACAACCATCAATTTTGTAAATAAACGTGACAAAATAGATGAGAAACATATTACAAAATCCATTTAAGTCTAAATGCATGAGAAAGCGAATTAGGAAAAGCATGACATGCCATATCATATTACAATACAATTATATGAACAAACATTGAAATTTCACAAGAGATTTTAGTGATTGGTAAATATTATAATGCTACACCTTGAAACCGGATGAAGTGTCACTTTTACACAAGCAACTAAGCAGTGGCGGACCCAGAAATTATTTGCTGGGGCCTGGGGTACGGATGAGTGGTTCAAACATATTTTCAAGGGGTGCGGTCGAGTTTTTTGCCTAAAAAATACACAATTTTTTTCAAAAGGTGCGCCCACCCACACTAGGCTTCACCTAGGTCTTGTCACACCCTGACTTTTGCGGAAGCGTGATTATGGTGTGACTTTCTTAATACCATTGCATTCAATCATAACAACAACTATATGATATAAACCATAGATGGTCATCCATTAATTAAGTTTAAAAACATAACAACATTGTCTTAAAACATAGAAATTCAAATTCGAGTACAAACCATGCAACTTGTTTAAGAGTTCACAAGGACTCGACAGATGACATTAAATAAAACCAGGATTTGGGAGACGTGTCTCGTCCAGGAATAAGACACCCTGACCAAACCCGAAGACCATGGATGACATCTTTTATTCTTAAACCACACTTGGAACTTCCAAACGCCCGCCAGATCCACAACTAATTCCCTGAAATACATGTAGTTTGAAAACATCAACAAAAGTTGAGCGAGTTCGTGTGTTTGTTTGTGTGTATGAATAAACCATTGAAATCATTGTAAGTATGTATGTAAGTTTGTAAATCCCGGTATGAAAGCAACAAGGAAAACATATCCATTAATGGTTTGCAAGGCCATTAATATGTGTGACGTGATGCAGGAAAGCTCAAACCTAGCAGACTTTTCACCGGGTTTCCGGCTATAAGACATAGTCAACCCATGGGCCAAACCCTGGTCCAACATGGGCGGGGCTCGCTACACCCAAATAGATCTATCACTCATGTTCCTCGGTCCTACAAAGAGGATTGATGGCCTTAAGCGTCATACCCACCACTCACATGATCTAGAAGTACCCTTCATTAGCTAACCATGCCAAATTATAACATTTATAAACAGTTGTAACATGTACTTCACCCCCGAAGTTATAAAACTGAAAACAATAAAAAGAAAAGAGGGTCACGAAACTCACAGTCTTGCGTCTTCAGTCACCGTAACTCAAGCTCCTTCGGGTAAAACACGACTACCTACAACGTACTATGATCTATTAGACGTACGGGTCGTGCCTTGACTCTGTATTATTGTCTTTGAGTTATGATTCTTTTGTGTCTTCGATATTATTCCAAGTTAAAATAATTAATATTTCAACTTAAATTATATTTATAAATTTTGGAATAATTGCTAAAACAACTATTCTAACTTAATACTTCCCAAGTATTTATACTTGTATATCCTTCCCAAGGATGGGGGTATTTGTATTTGTATTCTTATACTTTTCTATTTTGCCATGTATCGGGGTCGTATTCCGATGTGTATTTATACGTATTCTTACTGTATTCATTAAGTATTCTTATACTAAATTTCGCATTAATTTTCCGGAATATTATTTTTAATAAAAGTCCATCAATATATACTTCTAAAATATATATTGTGATAAATATTACTTAGAAAAATTATTTATAATTTTTCTTTTGGCAAAATATTTGTATTTCCTCCATAAGTTTCAAAAATAGTATATTTTCATGTCCAACATAGAAAATATATATATAAACTCATTTTTCTCCAAAAATGATATTCTTCATATTTACTTGAGGAGTTATATTTTTCACCTCAAAATATTGTATTTATTGTTTGTAAGAAAATATATATTTCTTAAAAATAATATATCTTCTAAAAATTCCAAGAAAAATATACATTCCATACTTGTCAAAAATAATATATTTTTCCTTGTAAAAAATATGATATATTCTTGTAGTAATTGTAAAAATCATATTTTTGTTTCCTTGGTGTTCAAAATATTATTTACCAAAATATACTTTGTGAATAAATTCCGGAATATTTTTGTAAGTCTTATTCCATAGTTCGGTTTTCACCAATTTGTTGTGTAAATGTGTATATTCATTCTTTGGAATTTTGGTAATATTTTGGATTGTAATTCTTGGTATTTTAGTGAGTTATATTATTTCATGTCCTAAAATAATATAACTAATACACAAAATATACAAATAATCACACATATGGTGTCTTCTAAATATATATTTCCTAAATACATATTTAGTCACTTTTATTTATGGAAACCAACCTCCAATATTTGTATTTTGTAACAAAAAATTATGGCAAAGTTTTTGTAACAATTCATGGTTTAAAATACACTTGTAAGTACTTGTTTAGAAATATTTTTCTAAGTGTTTAGATTTTTAGAAAATTTTGCCATAGTTTCCCCTAAAAATGGAGGTTTCCACGCCTTCAAGCATATCATTTTCTTTTGTAAAAATCATCACAATCAACAATAAACAACTTACACTTACCGATTTGCCAAAAATAAGTAATAATCTACCACTTCATGAACTTGAATATTTGTAAAAATTTGTGGGATCTTACTAGTGTTATTAGTAAGCCTTGTTATCCTTTAAAGTGTGATTAGTTCTTTAAAAACTTTATTTTTAAAGAATATAGATGTTTACAACTTCAAATCATGTTTTCTAAAAATACTTCTTTATGATTTCTTCTTGTTTCACAAGTGTTTCTACACTTGTTTAACCACCAAAAAATAAAGTTTGTTAATGTGAGAACCAAGATCTAGCAAGACTTATATTTTTAACTTGGTTTCTTTAGAAATTATCCATGAATCTTTAGATCTACAAGTGTTACTACTCACTTTGATCATTATTTTTCAAGAAAACCATTTATTCATTCAAGTTCATGATTCATGTGTGGATGATCTATCATCCTACCATATTTCTACTTTCTCATCTTACTAGATTATGTTTTTAATCATGATCTAGCAAGATCATATGATGATCTACATCATATATATATGAACAAACAACAATCATCAAGTAAATCAACACATAAACAACTTAGCTTCTTCACTAAGCATGCATATGTTCATTCAATGGATGTTTAAGTGCTGCCCACATTAGGGTTTATGCTTTGTCATTCGTTGTTAATTCAATGGATGTTTAAGTATCGCACTTTGTCATTCAATGTGAAGGTTTGATCTCGTGAGTTATCGTAAATGCTGTATTAAGTTACTAACCGAATTGTGTGCCTGTTATTAAATTTAGGTTAAAAGGCTAATCAGTAGGCTAGGCTCCGCTCAAAACTAAATCTACAATGTGAGTCATTCTCTTTTTATCAAATTTGTTTACAAAAGCAAGTTTATTTTTAAAGTTATAATTACAGTGATTAAGCATATGTAATCACCAAGTTACAGCCGATATGTGGGGTTTTGTATATATTACTTGATAATCTTCACCATTGGGGCAGCCAAGGGGTGATATGACCATAGTCACAGACACCATTGGACAACAGGAGGGCCAATGGGTCGAGTGACAAAATACCGTGGGTAGTTGGTTTGATATCTGGAAACATTGTAATCTCTCTTATTACTGTAAATTATAACAAATGAGTCGTTTTAGCAAAAAGAATGATTCACTCAGTATTTCCCGCTGACAAAACCTTTTTCAAACATGTTTCAGGTGATCTGTTGTGATCAAGGAAAAGTGCCGAGAAGCACTACAAGCTTAAGGAAGTGGCTCAATATAAAATAAAGAAACATGTTTTGTAAAATAAAAAGATTTCTCTGTGAAATCTAATGATTTTAAATTACCAGGATTTTATTCCGAGTTGTGAAATAAAATAAACGGGAAATTACAGTTTTTAAAAGATCCTGAAGAAAACTTCCGCTGATAAATAAATACCACGGGATTTTCTGTCCCGCGGCTCCTGAAACGGGTCAAACCGGGTCGGGGGCCGTGACAGAAAAATGTGGTATCAGAGCCACTGATTTAAGCCAATTAAATATTTATAAATACTTAATAATTTTTCTACTTGTCATTTTGTGATTATATGTTTTCTTATTTGAATATTTGTGTACAGTATGGGTAAACAAAAGCTGTCAAACATCTATCTTAAACTAGATAGGTCATCCAACGAGAAGGGAAGTTCATCCCAAACCAAATCCTCAAATCAATCTGTAATTCCTGAAGAAGGAATATTTGTGCGAAAGGCACAATATGAGGAACCACTTTCTCCTAATAAAAGAAGTTTGATTATTAGGAAAAGTCAGGAGAAAATAAAGAAATTCCGAGAAAAGAAGATTAAAAAAGAAACCCAGGAATTAACCAGTAAAACACCTTGGGAAGACAAGTTAGATTAAAAATGGGCAGATCTTTATATGCTAGCTACTGTAGCAGTAAATGAAAATCTTTAAATATTTTAACTTAAAGTTTTAGCAACCATATCACCTGCAGTCCAAAACCTTATCCAGAAAATAAATAAATAAAACCTAGTATGTTTTAATTTTCGGTTGTTTTGTAGTTAACCAGTCTGAAATAATATTTAAAGGTTTTTCTATGAAATTTTGTTATAATTAGTAATTGTGTGTATTTTATAACAGCATGAGTGACTTGTCTGACGCCCTTCAGAATTTAAATCTCTATCCGGTAAAAATAGAGGTTTCCAGAGATTTCAATAGGTATATACCCGACATAGAAGAACCTATTGAATTCAATGCTCCACCTCCGGAGAAACCCAAGCCCAAGAAAAGGAGGAGATTTGTGGGATGGAGGCGTGTGCGTAGGAGGAAGCCTGTCCCTAGAAAGATTCCCAAAATAGAAAATCCTTTAGATAAAGGGAAGGGAATTGAAGTCGGGGAAGAGTCCAGGCAGATGGGATTACAGTTTGATGAATATTCTAAGCAAATAGAAATGGAGATTGGGGGAGGTTCCAAACAAATCCAGATAGAAACTGGAGAAAGCTCTAAACAAACCCAGGAAATGACATTGCAGGAAGAGCTAGATTTTATATTGGCAAGCTGTGATACTATTCAGCCTGTCAATACAAATGTTTTTACTCGTCCTATTGAAACTCAACTCCCTATAAACTTAGAACCAGCAATCCCAGAACCTATAATCCACACCCAACCTCTAGAAATGGATGAGTGGTGGACAAATGATTGGCAGTTCCAAAACTTGCTCAACAGTCCTTATTCCTTTCTTCCTCAATTTGACCCAGAACCTATACCTAATCCACCTATGAGTAATGAGAATTTAGCTGAACTCCGCCACTTTGGCGAGGAGTTGGTGGATGCCGGAAATAGGACCAGGGAAGTAGGAGAACTGATCTCCTGGAAGTATGATGAGAGGGAGCGCCGTTATTAAAATATTCGCTGACAAGGGATAAGGGGGTTATGAGACTGTGGTTGTAAATTAGCAATAATAATATAATCATGTGAAATAACCTAAAATAAAACTTTGTAAGATAATGGTATGTATTGATGCATACTATTATAAATGGAAATTGAGAAATCAATAGTTTTGGCTATATGTGTGTATTTGAAATTTGTATGATTATTTTATGTTTAATTGTTATTTAATCGATACTAATAAATTATATATATTAATGATCAGATGGAAAACGTTAATAATGAACCAGTTAATGAAGTAAACCAATCTGAGCAACATCCGAGGGATCAATATATGACTAGGCAAGATATAGAAAATATTGTTGCTCAGGGAATAGCCAATGCTATTCCAGCAATAGTTGTTGCTGTTAGAAATCCAATCGAACCTCAATAAATCATTCCTAGCAAACGTATTTCTGAAGATAATTTCAGCAATAGCGTAAATGGAGGTGGTAATCATACTAATCATGATAATAATCCACGGCAGGCTCCGCTCCCTAAGAAAATGAAAGCTGCAACATCTGGTTGCACTTACAAAGAATTTCTTGCTTGCAAACCCGCTGAATTTGCAGGCAATGAAGGAGCGACTGTTGCACTGCGTTGGTTAGAGAAAGCCAAGGCAGTGATTACAATAAGTAAATGTGCCAAGGACGATCAGGTCATGTACGCGTCAAATCTTTTTAAAGAAGGGGTGCTAGAATGGTGGAACACGGTGTTACAAGCAAAAGGAAGGATGATAGCTTATGCCATGAACTGGGAAGAATTTAAGAGTCTTGTAGAAAGAAAATTATGTCCCGAATATGAAAAAGATCAAATGGCAAATAAGTTCTTGAACCATAGAATGATGGGTGTAGATTGTCGCGGTTATACTTCGACATTCTTTGAATATGCTAGAGTGGTACCAACACTGGCTTCGCCAGAACCGGTACTTATTTCTCGCTATATTTGAGGACTAATTAGTGAAATCCGTAACATCGTTAAAGCTGCGAGACCTCGCACTATTGACGATGCTGTGGAATTAGCTAACACCCTAACTGACGAACTGGTACGCACACAAGATGAAAACAGGAAGAAGGAACTGGCTCAGAAAATTTCCCAAGGATTTCGTATGAGTAATAATAACAGTTTCAAGAGAAGAGGAACAGGGCAATCTTCAACTCCGTCATTCTGCATGAAATGCAAAAAGAAACATTATGGAAGATGCGATATCACCTGCAATTTTTGCAAAACTGTAGGACATCGTGAAGAAAACTGCAGAAAGAAAACCATAATTTGCTTTAATTGTGGAGAAGCAGGGCATTTTAAAACAGACTGTCCTAAGTTGGCAAAACCAGCAGACAACAAAGCTAAGACAGCTGACGGAGCTACTAAGAAAAATGTTCGAGCTTTTCAGTTAACTACTCAGGAAGCCGAGATGATTCCTGACGTGATAGCTGGTACGTTCTTAGTTCACAACATTTACGCCAAAGTATTATTTGACTCTGGTGCAAACCAAAGTTTTGTTAATACTTCATTCTGCCAAGCTCTTAATTTACCCTTAACCAACCTTAGGCAGATTTTTACAGTTGAAACGGCAGACGGAAATTCTGTTAGCATAGATAAAGTTTTGCAAAAGGAAAATATAGAACTCTCAGGTCATAAATTCTTTGCAAACCTATTACCTATGAAATTAGCCGAATTTGATGTTGTGTTAGGAATGGATTGGTTAGTAGCCAACCATGCTCGAATCCTTTGTGATAAGAATTCCATAGAAATTCGTGCACCTACCGGAGAAGTAATTATGTTTACAGGTGATAAACCACGTAAGCCCATGAAGTTCATATCGGTAATGAAAGTTGCTAGTTATGAACAAAAGCAAGGTATAGTATATATGATTTCAGTAATCATTAGTACTAAGGGTAAAGAACTTAAGGAGATTCATGTAGTCTCGGAATACCCAGATATATTCCCAGAAGAATTACCAGGACTTCCACCAGATAGGGAGGTAGAATTTAGAATTCATCTAATTCCAGGAACTATACCGATAGCTAAGGCACCTTATCGGTTAGCACCCACAGAAATGTTAGAACTGAAAAAGCAATTAGATGAATTACTAAGTAAAGGTTTCATACAACCTAGTTCATCCCCGTGGGGAGCACCAGTGTTGTTTGTAAAGAAGAAGGACGGTTCAATGAGAATGTGTATTGATTATAGAGAATTGAATAAGGTTACAATTAAGAATCGATACCCATTACCTAGGATTGATGATCTTTTCGATCAACTTCAAGGAGCTAGATATTTTTCTAAGATAGATTTACGCTCTGGATATCATCAATTAAAGGTACAAGAAGAAGACATACCTAAAACTGCTTTCAGAACTAGGTATGGTCATTACGAGTTTACAGTCATGCCCTTTGGGTTAACGAATGCACCCGCAACATTCATGGACATGATGAATAGAATCTGTAAACCATATTTGGATAAATTTGTTATTGTTTTTATTGACGATATACTTATTTATTCCAAAAGTCAGGACGAACATTGTAAGCACTTGCATGCACTCTTAACTTTGTTAAGAAAAGAAAAGTTGTACGCCAAATTTTCAAAGTGTGAATTTTGGTTGCAAGAAGTGCAATTCTTAGGACACATGGTGAATCACGAAGGTATTCATGTAGATCCTGCTAAGATAGAGGCAATTACCAAATGGAAGGTTCCACAATCCGCAATGGAAATTAGAAGTTTTATAGGTTTAGCTGGATACTATAGACGGTTTATTAAGGATTTTTCCAAGATAGCTGTACCATTAACTAAGCTAACCTGTAAAGCAGTTAAGTTTGAATGGGGACCTAAACAAGAAGAAGCCTTTAGAATCTTAAAACAGAAATTAACCAATGCTCCAATCCTAGCCTTACCGGAAGGAACCGAAAATTTTGAAGTATATTGTGATGCTTCAAAACTAGGATTTGGATGTGTGCTAATGCAACGCAAGAAGGTAATTGATTATGCATCAAGGCAATTGAAAAAGCACGAAGAGAACTATACAACTCATGATTTAGAATTAGGAGCTGTAATTTTTGCCCTTAAGATTTGGAGACATTATCTGTATGGAAGTAAATTTACTATCTACACAGATCATAAGAGTTTAAGATATATATTTGGGCAAAAAGAGTTAAACATGAGACAAAGAAGATGGATGGAAATCCTAAGTGACTACGACTGTGATATTCAGTATCATGAAGGAAAGGCAAATGTAGTTGCAGACGCCTTAAGTCGTAAGTACCATGAGAAACAACGACGAGTTCGTGCTCTTAGGTTAAATCTACAGTTAGATTTAATGGAACAATTGAAAAATGTTCAAGAAACAACAATCAAGGATGATGCTGAAGGAATGAAAGGACGAATAAAAGAGTTAGAACAAGGAGCTGATGGAATTTGGAAATTCCACAAAAGAAGAATTTGGGTACCTAAGCAAGGAGAATTAAAAAATAAGATTTTAGAAGAAGCCCATAAATCTAGGTATACCATGCACCCTGGAAACAATAAAATGTACCAAGATTTAAGAAAGAATTTCTGGTGGATAGGCATGAAGAAGGATATAGCTAGATATGTTTCTAAGTGTCTTACTTGTTCCCAAGTTAAGGCAGAACATCAGAAACCTTCAGGTCTATTACAACAATTAGAAATGCCTGTATGGAAATGGGAACTCATAACAATGGATTTTGTTACTAAGTTACCCAAAACCAGAAAAGGTAATGATGCGATTTGGGTAATTGTGGATCGATTAACCAAATCTGCTCACTTTCTACCAATGAAAGAAACCTTTAGCATGGAAAGATTAGCAAAGTTGTATGTAGATGAAGTAGTATCCTTACATGGAGTTCCACTCTCCATTGTATCAGATAGAGATAGTCGTTTCACTTCTCATTTTTGGACAAGTTTCCAAGAAGCAATGGGAACTCGACTAAATCTGAGTACTGCATATCATCCACAAACAGACGGACAAAGTGAAAGGACAATCCAAACTCTAGAAGACATGCTCCGAGCATGTGTAATAGATTTTGGTGGAAATTGGGACGACCATTTACCATTAATTGAATTCTCCTATAATAATAGTTATCATTCAAGCATTGAAACTGCCCCATTTGAAGCACTGTATGGAAGAAAATGCAGAACTCCAGTTTGTTGGGCAGAAATAGGAGAAAGTCAATTGTCAGGTCCTGAAATAGTGCAAGAGACAACAGACAAGATTACACAAATCAAGGAAAGACTGAAGACAGCTCGAGATCATCAAAAGAGCTATGCTGATAATCGACGCAAACCAATAGAATTCCAAGTTGGAGATAGAGTACTTTTGAAAGTATCTCCTTGGAAAGGAGTTGTTAGATTCGGTAAGAAAGGAAAGCTAAGTCCCAGATACGTAGGACCATTTCCAGTGATCCAACGTATAGGACCAGTTGCTTATCGTTTACAACTACCAGAGGAGTTAGCTGGAGTACATGATGTATTTCATGTATCCAACCTCAAGAAATGTCTATCAGACGAATCTTTAGTAGTACCTCTCCAAGATATAGAGGTAAACGAAAAGTAAAAATTTGTAGAGAAACCTCTTCAAATAGAAGACAGAAAAGTGAAGTTTCTCAAGAACAAACGACTAGTGCTAGTTAAAGTAAAGTGGGATTCAAAGAGAGGACCCGAATACACTTGGGAGCTGGAATCTGAGATGAAGAAAAAGTATCCCTACTTATTCCAATAAATCTCGAGGACGAGATTTTTATTAAGGTGGGGAGGATGTAACAACTCTCATCAAAAGTCATATTTATTAAATTAATTTGTCCAATAGGAAACCCTAATTGAGACACCCAAGTGATTCTGCACAAACCCTAAAATTTTCAGAACAATCAGAATCACGACCAGGATCAGGATCAAGGCCCCTAAAACTCAGGGGGGGGTAAACCCTAGTTACGATTATCTTAAAATCTCGTTGTCAAAAACGAATTTTACAATTCCGTCAAGTCAGCAAGGCTAGTCAAGGACGTGGCTACCCTATAGTGAATAGGTGTCCCTTACGGACCGTAAGGGATGAGGCTTACGGTTCGTAAGCAGGGTCAATTTTTGTGTATAAATAGCAGGCATTGGCAATCGAATTTTGGCACTTGAACGACGTAAAAATACGTTTCTTACACTGAGATATAGCATAAACAGTCCAAACACACACACGATTCACAAATCGCTGCTGCAATACAGGGTAATAACTCGATCGCTGATACGATTCAATGTCCGATCGATTAAACTATCCAATGGATGTTTAAGTGCTGCCCACATTAGGGTTTATGCTTTGTCATTCGTTGTTAATTCAATGGATGTTTAAGTATCGCACTTTGTCATTCAATGTGAAGGTTTGATCTCGTGAGTTATCGTAAATGTTGTATTAAGTTACTAACCGAATTGTGTGCCTGTTATTAAATTTAGGTTAAAAGGCTAATCAGTAGGCTAGGCTCTGCTCAAAACTAAATCTACAATGTGAGTCATTCTCTTTTTATCAAATTTGTTTACAAAAGCAAGTTTATTTTTAAAGTTATAATTACAGTGATTAAGTATATGTAATCACCAAGTTACAGCCGGTATGTGGGGTTTTGTATACATTACTTGATAATCTTCACCATTGGGGCAGCCAAGGGGTGATATGACCATAGTCACAGACATCGTTGGACAACAGGAGGGCCAATGGGTCGAGTGACAAAATACCGTGGGTAGTTGGTTTGATATCTGGAAACATTGTAATCTCTCTTAATACTGTAAATTATAACAAACGAGTCGTTTTAGCAAAAAGAATGATTCACTCAGTATTTCCCGCTGACAAAACCTTTTTCAAACATGTTTCAGGTGATCTGTTGTGATCAAGGAAAAGTGCCGAGAAGCACTACAAGCTTAAGGAAGTGGCTCAATATAAAATAAAGAAACATGTTTTGTAAAATAAAAAGATTTCTCTGTGAAATCTTATGATTTTAAATTACCGAGATTTTATTCCGAGTTGTGAAATAAAATAAACGGGAAATTGCAGTTTTTAAAAGATCCTGAAGAAAACTTCCGCTGTTAAATAAATACCACGGGATTTTCTGTCCCGCGGCTCCTGAAACGGGTCAAACCGGGTCGGGGGCCGTGACAGTGTGTGTGAGATTATGAGCTTATGGCCTTGCATATCATACTTATAACCATGTTCAAAGTTTAACTCTTGTGTATTATGTCAATAAAGAGGGAACCATATCCAATTTTATAATGAAATAAAATCAACATGGTGGGGGCCATGTTGGCCGTGAATAGGTGGGGGGGGGGGGTCTAGCATAGGCTTAAACTAGATTAGTTACATTAAGGTTGAAATGTAAGTATCTAGTTAGTTATATTAGTTACTAGATATTTTAGGAGGTGTTATGATGTTCGGGGATCATAACTAGCTTGGTAATGTTAAAACAGTGCTTTTAGTGCAAATTTGATGTTTCGGGTAGTGTCCGGTTGTTCGGTTGGTTATTGGTTAGTTAAAGTGCTAAACTTGTAGTTTAGTGTGCTTTATGTATCCTTTTGTGACACTTTTGATTCCCGACACTTAGGAAAGCATTCAGGACCATTTAACCATGTTTCTGCATATAATTAGATTATTAAAATGCTGATTTTTGCTGAATTCAGCACTTTGGGTAGTTTTAGCCTTTTAGGCACTTTCCGGCACTTAAACTATCTCTAGAAAGGCAGTTTTGTGATCCTTACTTTCCTACACACTATAATAGTGTCATACTTGGTTTCTGGCTCATTCTGTGTCTCAACACACTGTCTGTCTACGTGCTGAGTTCTGTCAGCATTTTCCTGATTTATCAGATAACTGTGCTAACTGTGTCTTAATGCATCATTTGAGGCAATAAAGCTTTCATGCAATATTGGCATGACATTAAACAATGTATGATGCACATGTATGTATATGGCATAAATCAGAAAGCAATTAATGGTAATTCAGCACAGTCATTAAGCACTAATCATGGTTAATTAATTGTACGGATACCTGGATTTTTGACAATTGTCACAGGTCTGCCCCTGCAACTAAGTCTACTTGGTGTGGAACGTGGATTGGTGGAGGGGAAGGCCCTCCACGGCTCACACCCCCTACACTGCCTCGCATATGGCGTGTTATGGCGTGGAGGGCAGGGGGCTTGATAAGGGTGTTCAAAAAAATCGTGGCTCGCAGCTTGCTTGAAACTCTCTTGAAAAAAAGCTCAGCTCAAAATTAGCTCAGTTGTAAACGAGCCGGCTCGGCTTGGTTTGTAAATGAGTTGAGCTGGAGCTAGGCCTGGCTCGACTAGTGAGCCAGCTTGATAAGAAGGTTTACCATATGCATATATAAGTATAGTCACAACTTCTTTAGCTTGAGTATGATTTCATGAAAATGAACCAGGAGACTAGAATAAAATTTTCAAAATAGAAGGTAACAAAGGCTTAAGCTAGTAAATGATTCATTGTCAAAGACAAAAGCTAACATTCACATCCTTCACTTTTTTGTCCCACAACACTCAAAAGACAAAAACTAACAGAGTATCTCTGAAGGGGTATGGTCCCAAATCTCGCACTGAAGCAGTCGCGAGTGACCATCACCCTTATCAAACACCTCCACCAGCAAGAACTTATCTTCGTCCGTGCGGGCACGCGCGAACGCAGTCAGCGATTCCAATCGGTCAAGTGATGAGAAGACTTACCTTCTGTACGAAAACGGATGTTTTCGTCACGACAATGGATGCGGTAACAACGACAGTTACCGCACATAGCGATGCGGCTTAGCACCGCATCCTGTACACATTTTCGTCAGAGCAAGGGACGCGGAAATGGCCGCAGTTACCACAGATAGCGATGCGGCCCAGCACCGCATCCTATTGACGACGCAAGTGGGACTGACACCTTGACTCAAGTGGCCAAAACAGCAAGTGGCACTGATAGCAGTCCTCTATCAGCCCACACATAAGCAACGCTGGCACACAGGCTGACAGCCACAGTGGAATGTGGCGTCACCTCCATGACCTACGCGCCTGACATACCTGCAAAGGGTTGCGCATTGTCAGTCTAGCCACTCAATTACCCTCCTTCACTCTTCGGCTATATATATACCCATCCCAGACCAGGTTTGAGGTATCGCTTATCAACTCTCTCTCTCTTACTACTATCACACACTTTGCTCTCAAGCAAATTACTGATTCTCACGCCGGAGAGTGGTAACAAGGAGCACCACCTACCCCATCATCCTTGTTACGAGTCACGGTGTGTTTTCCTTGTGCAGGAAATATATCAGCGGACGATCCAGCCACCGATCCTCGGAAAGAAAGGATTAACCCTACTTGACGAGACCAGTGAATTAACCTCCCTTGGTTAACCATTGTTTCATCAATCGCCCCAATAAAAGAATGCAAAGACAATGTACAATGCGAATGAATTATTTATACTTGCATGTTTAACCGTTTGGTTAAATTACATTGCAATTATGTCCCTTAGTCTATGAATAGTTTCATTGCAATCATGTCATTTGTGTTGACACGCGTTTAAGTTGTGACGCGTGTTGCCGACGTGTTGTTGGTATTGTTGAAACGTTCGACCCCAATACGCGGTTTGACTGCGTTGTAGAGTATGTTGGGCATCGACAATCGATGTAACAAGTGTGATTTCTTCCTCTTCGGTCCAATGCACCATGTATACCTTCGGTTTTTATTATTATTTTTTGTGGGGAAAGAATATTGGGAACTAAGAATTGAACTTGAGTCGCAAAGAGATAAACAGAAAACTCAATAATTCATAGATATCTCTCGTCTTTATTCCACATAAAACTTGAAGAAGCACGAAACTCACCGGGATGATTAGAATCGTCTTCCACGGGAGATTGAGGGCCACCTTTGTTCTTCTTCTTGATTTGGATATACTTTTAGACAAGGGGAAAAGGGAGTTGGAGACTTGAGAGATGGCTTCTAGGAGAAATCTCTTTTTACAACGTTGGCTCTCATGTCATACACTAAAAGTAAGGTGAAGATCTCCTTATTTAGGAGACATGGTCCGCCCCTAACTTTAGTGGGCCAAGCCCAATTAGGGGTTATCTCTACAAATCCTCCGACTCAGTAAGCGTAGTGCGAGCTACATTGCGCTAGGCCTTACTAGTGGGTTAATATACAATAATGAATAATATCATAAACACAATAAGTATTATAGAAAATCAATGTCCTCACAATACCCGACCGTTTAAGTCGGGTTAACTATCATACCTCTTCAAAACTATAATCCTTAATAGAGTTCTCGAATAATAACTACCAAAGAGATAAAACCAAAGCCAAGATAAACATGGACATAATTTAACCAACCAAAAAGATTTATTTTAACATTAACAGTCAAATCAAAATCTTAAACTGTTTTTGCTACAATACCATCATTCACTGCCTGTGGAGCAACAACTGCTGAGTTTGAACTTTGAAGGGGAATTGGCAGTTGTGGACAAAAGTTCACTCAAAGTTACACCTGCTTGAATATGTCAAACAAATATCTTCGACGGTCAATATACAATACGTATCTAGAAGCTAAAATACAACAGTCAATAGTGATGAAAAATGAGTCAAAGGCACAATTTTGAACCCATATTTTTTTTTTAAATAAAGGTTTGGATTAACAGTTAAATCAAAATCTTATACTGTTTTAAAGAAATCTTGAATCATTATTCTGGTCATGATTTTCACAAGTAGATTACAAAAAGCCTACGATTCTAACCTTCTTCCTTGATTTCAAGCCGGCTCAACTTAGCTTGGTTCGTATACAAGTCAAGTTCGGGCTTAGATTTGAGCAGAGATTTAACGGAACGAGCTCGACTCGTGAACAACCCAGATGAAATAGAAACATTAATAATTTACTGAATTTAAAATTACGTAAAAGTGGTATATATTTACGTGTCCACACAGCCATTTGATCTATAGCACTTATATTGGTTTGACCCGATCAAACTAGCAACCTATAATTCAAACTTTAATCTACTAATTCAAACAACTACAACACACAACAAATAATGACAGACAGTGGCGGCTTTGATGGTGTGCAGGGAGGACCTCTGCACAAGGCCTGTAATTTTAAGGGCCACGCGATTTTAAAAAAAAATCCGATATATATATGTTAATTTTTTAGATAGTAAACACATACCAATTCCAATATAGACCCGTTTACAAATATTTTTTATGGTTTAGAATTTAGCACACTTGGCATTAGGTTTATTGAGCCCAATACTAATTTGATCTTTTTTTAATAACAATCAAACATTACGAAATGACACATTTTTTCAAGCTCGAACAGAGTACGTGAATTCTCAAAGACGCCTTTGATGACAGAATCTACTAGATCTTACATGTTCGTATGCAGTTAAATCAAATTTTTCGGTGGAGCTTTCGCTCCTTGAAGCTACTACACAAGGATCCACATCCATAGTTTGATATAACACTTGAGGATCACGGTTGGACAAACATGAGTCGGATCCTGGAGTGACAATTACTAGTAGAGGAGGAAGGGGGAAGGAAGCAGATGATTGCTGTTCTTTGGACATTTAATCTTGAATCCTTTTGAATAATATTTTAGATTTTTATACCGAATTCACCTTGTTAGTTTTTTTAATGTAAAATCTTTTATCAAACTGTAAAACTCCTTTTCCAGTTTCCATGTTAGTTTAATGCTAGTTACATTTTTATATACAAAAAACCTGTGTTAGAAGTAGAATTAGATGCGGTAAATTGGTAAAAGAACAGAACTAAGGTGCTAGACCACGAGGCCAGAAGTCAGGAAACGTGGTCAAACATGTGGCAGCTAAAACCATTAATATTTCACAGTTTCACATTGTGCCAAAACAATTAAAAAAATTAAGGGTGGGTCTTTGGCGTGCGAAGCGTACAGAGTATCCAGAAGTTGACACATGTATTATGGACGCCTGTAAATGTTGTGTTAAGTTACAACTTGTTTTATTTAATCACATTTATCAGTTTACAAACTAGTGTCCAAGTAATGCCTCATCCGCCTTATACAAATTTATTATTTTTACATCAAGAACATAGAACGTTATATCATTTGTTTTCTAATATAATTGTTGGTTATACACTAAATTTGAGACGACGTGATTAGATATTCTAGGAGTTTTACAGCTCAAGTCCTATGTCAAGTGTATAACCGGCCACATGATTATCATCCTCTAATAACTGCATTAAGGGGTTTAAAGCTTTAGCGGGTTTATGGTTAAGCTCCTATACGTTTTTAGTGTTACATACAATTTACATCACGTATATTAAAACTTTTGAGCATTGGGCTACAAGTGATTCAAGGTCCAGGATTTGTCATGGTGTCTGACAATAAAATTAAGTGTAAGTTGTTAAGTATTGGGAGAGAAGATTTCATCTAAATGTATTCTAGAAACTTTTAAATATTGTCATGTTTTAAACCTTTGGCCATTTTTGTTCTTTCAAAATATTATTACTTTCACCATCTTTATTACTTTAGAAACTTCAATAACTATTAACCTTTAACAGAATATTATATCTGTGCATATTCAACCACATTTCTTCAATAACCATTAGATTTCCTTCTTATATCTTCAACCACTTGACACTTTTAACCCCATTTTCAACATCACTTCTAATTCTAACCCATTTTCAAGAAATGAAGTGAAATCAAAACACAATGACTCAACAAAATGGTTAAAAAAAAACAAATTGAAGGTCCAGACTATTACAACAATATGGATTGTTTCAATGCAAATCATAGCAAGATAGCTACAACTCTCAGCAGGGGAAACCATTATCCCTTGATGCAAACAATGTAGTTATACGTAGAAAAATGAAAGCAAAAAACTATATGTGTTCTTGGTGTTTGTGTGAGTATGGCTACTTATGCTTTTAGTTAAGCAGCAAATTACATCAATTATGCAAAGAATTAATGAAATCTATACACTCTTGAGATGATCTTTAACTTGTTGAGAGCAAACCAAGTAGTGTTGTTGATTCATGGTTAGCGGTATCCACCCAATGCCATGGCTTGTATTCTGTAGTACTACTGTTCATGATCATATCTTCTTCCATTGTATCAGGAAGCATGTTGAGATCAATAAAGCCTCGACTTTCACGAACCGGCTCATCCACTTTTTCAATCAGATTCATACTGGTTTGTTGGTTCAACTTAGCTTCGGCAACCATGTGTGATCGCTTGTGACCTCCCAAAGCTTGCCCACTTGAGAAAACTTTGAAGCAAATTGGACATTCATGTGCTCCCAACACAACTGTTTTCTTCAAAGAACCAGCTGTTTGATCATTATTAGTTACATGATCATGATTGAAAAAGGGTTTGTTTTCGACTGTTTTATCGTCGTCTTCAGGCTTTGAATCTGGACTTTCCTTTAACTTCTTGTGACTTGCTTTATGCCCACCAAGAGCTTGATAAGAGTGAAAGCTTTTGTTACAAGTGATGCACTTAAACTTTCTCTTGCTTGACTCCATTTTGTCATCAAATTCATCATTTTGGGTCACAATTTTCTCCAATCCAGTAGAACCCACCTCAGATCTTCCCAGATAATCACTACCAATTTGGTTTTCAGCAATTTTTTTGATCTTAGAACCATTTCCAGTAGGCTTTTTACCCTCAACTTTAGTCAACCTCACAAAAGCAGAGGACTTGCAGTGATCAGATGATTCAATCTCATGACCCCACTTCCCCTCATCTCTAGAAAGCATCATCAAACACATAGCAATCTCAGATTCTTGATCTTGTTCAATTTCAGACACAACACTTGTTGAAGCATGATTATTGTTATTAGCATTCATGGAGATTGAAGATGAAGCTGTTGTAACAGTGGTAGTGGTAGTAGTAACAGTAGTAGAAGTAACTGTATACCTTTTCATTCTTTTCTTTCTTGATCTCGATTTCTTGATTCGACCCGATTTGACACCCGAATTCTCATTTTCCGAATGACTAGTCCAAGAATCTTGATTCATGTTCTTGTTGGTGTGTTTGTTTGACACCTTTTCAGAATGACATTTCATGTGCCCAAACAAAGCCTTCCAAGATTGAAAACCTTTACCACATTCTTTACAAAGCTTATCAAGAACCACCAAACAATTGCTATTGTTGTTGTTGTTGTTGTTCACTTCACTTGCATCTTTGACTTTTGTAGTCTTTTTTGGATCTTTCCTCAATTCATAACCTAAATCTTTTGAATTCAATCCCCCATTGTTGACAGATGAGAGCTTCTTCATCTGCTTCTTCTTCTGATTCTGTTTCTGATGCTTATGATCATCATCATCATCACCATCATCAACAACAACATCATCATGGTGATGGTGATCTGTGGAGTTGATCACGTGAGACCTCATGTGACCCCCTAAAGATCTACCAGAAGGGAAGCTTTTGTCACACACCACACATATATGATTCATCAATTCTTGATCAGTTTCTTGGATCAAATTGGACATATTTGCCACAAGAAATGCTAAATTCAGATCAAAATCAAAGTCAAAGTCAAACTAATCCAAGAACAGAGGATTCAAGATCAAAACTAAAGAATTGAGAAAAACCCAGATCAAGAAACAAACTTTATCATCAAATCTTCAAGATTAAAGTGAAAAGAAAAGAACCCATCTCAGATTTCAATCAAGATCTAGTCTTGATGAAACAGATTGATGGAATATGCGATGAAATACAGAACAAGCAAAGAAAAGCTAATGTTTCTCTCTCTAGAATTTGGAGTGATTCTCTCTCTCTAGAAAGAGATAGAGAGTATGTGTTGGAGGTGAAGGTGAAGATGAAGAAACCCATGCATGGAAGCAAGGATAGATAAAAAGAGAAGGCTGTACGTGTACCCAACTGAGAATCCTACGCCGGTACTAGATCCAACGGTTGAGATTGATCCACATTTGATCATCCCTATGGCTGTGGAACCTAAGATTTTTCTCAACTTACCAAACCAACAACTGCCCCTTAACTATTCTTTACTTTGTCTTGCTGCTTCTACTCACTGCCACTTGTTTTCTTTCTAAAGTTACAAGGGGAGTGGGGGTGGTTACAAGTGATGGAATTCCATCACTCACAAACATTCAATCATGTTCCACCATGTCAGCAACTACTATTCTATCACTCACAAGCATTTTTTAGTGGCGGTGGTCATCACTAGTGATGAAATTCCAACGTACAAGTATTAATACACAACGTACAAGTCATACACATACAATCAATTTTTTACAACGCGTGATATGTTCAACGCGTTCTTTTTTTCACGAGTGATGAGAGTGGTGGCGGCGGTGTTCAAAAAAAAACGAGTGATAGAATTCTATCACGCTCCCACCCCAACTCCCCTAACTATCTTAATCCACACTTTTGTACAAACACATCTGCACAGTGTACAAGTCTTTGTAGCCTTTGCATCACGGCTTTCTTTTTTTACGCAACGAAACACAAACCCTTTAAAAATCTACTTCTAAAATTCGCCTGTCACCAACTTTGCAAGACTTGAACGCATATCATTTTAGTGAGAATAAACATCTGATGCCATTATACCAGAAGGTTAACTGTACTATTACGGATTTTACTATATATATTTTGGCTCTATGAAAAAGGTGGATTGTATGAATACTTTTTTTAAGCAATGAGACGGTGGTTCATTGCTAAATGAAAAGCTTTTAGGTTTGGAGAGATTAAAAAAGAAATTTGCCGTTAAAAAAATCTGAATACTTTTTGTAAATAGTTATTTATATTTATTTTGAGAAGTTTTGCGTCAGCATGATCATCCAGCCCAATAAGTTAATTTATTATTTCAAACGTAAATAAATTAAATGTATTTAATAATGTGGCACAACAGGGGCAAGCTGGTCATTGGAGAAAGGGGCCCACCTTGAAGCAGTTCGAAAAGTTTAGGGAATCCAATCCACCAGCCTGCAGACTTTGAAAGCTCAAAAGCTTTATATTATTTTATTAAAATTAAAATTAAAATTTAATATTATTTATCTTTTTATCAAATATATATTTCGAGAATTGGTTTAGAAAGAATGTGAAGTTACGCATTTTGAGGAGTTGATGTATTGAGCGGGCCAATCATGAAAAGTCTAAAGGAAAATAAATAAAGTAAAAAAGGGAAAACAAAACACCATCATAGTCCACAGAATGTTGGATGCTTGATTGCTTGGGGTTGTTTGCTAGTGAAGCTATAGAACACATTGTGTGACTAATAAAACATAAGAGTTGATGTATCGTAACGAAATACTTATTAAAGCATAATATATTAAATGTAAACTAGATCGGTCGGCCCAAATACGCCAAGGGTAAACAGAGTTGGAACGGGGAACCATCTCCGAAAAAAAAAAAACAGATTGCAACCATCGTGTGGTAGGGGTAGTATTTTTGCACTCCCCAAGCTCCTTTCTCCATGCTCTCTCACACATGCAAATCCTCGCTCGGTCTGCAACACCTTTCTCCACGTGGAATGATCTGGTTGGATGCTCCGACTTTCATCGATGATGATGACGGGAAGTTCCGTAGTGGATAGTTTGGATATTGTGACAATGTCACATACCGTTAGTCATCAATACCATATAACTTATCTTAAGATAGATTGGTAGCCATCCTCGACTCGATTACCCTCTTTGGAATCCGTTGTAGGTGGCTTGCTCGAATATTGGAATCGAAATAAAAACACAAGTAAACTAATATCAAACTAAGGCAATTATGCTTTGTCACAATCCATCTCCTAAGTGTAAATCTTGAAATTTCATTTAGTACATGGAGCAAAATCCAATAATATGTGTCACAACATAACAATGTATATGTCCAATTTTAGGGGTTATAACAATGTCAATCAAGAGAATAACAATGTAACTACAATTACTAATGATAGGTCAAAAGGTGTTTGCTCTACGTTACTATAATTACTAATAATAGGTCAAAAGGTGTTTGCTCCATGTAACTACAATTACTAATAATAGTTTTCTCACCTGTTATCAGTTACCTAAAAATATTAACGAGTGTTCAAATAATAGTAGTTCAGAAGATGTTTGTGAGGTCAAAGTCAACTAAAGCTACTAAGTAATTTTTTTTAACGGCCAACAAATCAATCTCGAGCAGTCTTGGGGCACCCACTGGACAAACGGGTACTCTGAGAGTAACCCGAGTCGTCCACCACCAATTCCGGGGAAAACCCGGTAACCCACCCGCCCATAGGCAGGATGGTAAAATTATCGGTAAAATCCGTTTGGCTCAAGGATCGAACCCAGGTTTCCTGGGTCTCCTATCACTGCCCACCAATGCCTCCCTCCTTTTTTTGCACCAAATGAGAATTGAACTTGAGTCTTTAAAGAAGAACTCAAGTCCTCCTACCACTTGAGTTAGAGGTCATTGGCAACAGTTACTACGTAATTGGTGAGAAAACTAACAATAAGATCACTACACTACACTAATTAGTAGAAGGACAGGGATCTTTATCTTGGTTGAAGGGGTATGGTCCTTAAAAGCCGCGCAGACTAATCAGGTCGCGCGCTGAACCATACTCCTTATTCAATAATCTGATTATTCTACAGACCGCGCGCGTAATACTTAGTCAATACCTAAGCCGCGCGCGAGGGCCAAGCAAGATATAACATCAGATTTTACACTTAGCATCCTGAACAAGAGCCCTCAACCCCTGAACCTTGCGCCAACTAATTGGACACACACCAAACGTCGCGAGAGGGCAGTGGCGCAGAGCCATTGCAGGAAGCATCAAAGGTACAAGTGGCAGAAGATTGAGCCAATCAGCGTCCAGCAGGCTGTACCCTATCGTGCTCCGCGATTAACGATCGTGCAGGAGACAGAAGGTACACAAGGACGCCTACGTGGCACCAATCAGGAGGCGGCGACAGCTGCCTCACGATCTCCATTCACCGGCTGATGTCAGAAGGACAACAGGGTCGACAACCCGGACACGTGGCTCCAATCAAGGTGCGCCAACACCGAAGATCTTCTAGAAGCCACTAACGGTCGACACCTGACAGACAAAGAGGATATTCCTTATTGTCGTCTTCCGGCCCAAGACCCATCAGCCCATCTCCTCCTATACCACTCCGGCTATAAATAGAGACCTTCATTTAAAAATGAACATTGATGTACTATTTACTTATTATAACATTTTACTTTTTTTTATTTTGCATAAATGTAATTTTATATAATATATAATAAAAAGATATACCTTTAAAAACTCGTATATTGCACGTGTTGAATAAAATATAATGTTATATGTTAACACAAACAGTCATCAAGATTTATCTTTTAAAAATGAACATTGATGTACTATTTACTTATTATAACATTTTACTTTGTTTTTTTAATTTATTATTAGGTTAAAAGCACATGTATTACATGAGGTTGAATACTGTTTTTATGATACATTCAAATTACGAGATACAATTATTTTAGTTAGTTTTATGAACTTTCATACTTATATGTTTATTTCATTCATAAAACACTCGTCCCAAATTTGTATTCAACAGAGTTTACGGTACAAAAAGGTGGAGATCGATCCCCACGTTTTTATGTATGTCATCATTTTTTATGAATTATACTGTAAAATCGAGAATTAAATTTTCTTTGAATGGAGTATAGAATTGTTATATTTAAAAACTAGGTTAGAACCCCGTGTATTACACGGGTTGAATAAATCTAATTTTATATATTAAATAATAAAAAGTTGTATCTTTATGAACCCCGTACATTGTACGGGTTAAATAAATGTAATTTTATATATCAAATAATAAAAAGTTATATCTTTAAAAACCATGGATATTACACAGATTAAATAAATGTAATTTTGTATACTATATACTAAAAACGTTGTATCTTTAAAAAAATCCATGTATAATCGGGTTGAATAAATCTACCAAATAATAAAATACTATATCCTTAAAAACCTCGTATATTACACGTGTTGAATAGATTTAAAAAAGAGTTATATCTTTAAAAACCATGTGTATTACACGTATTAAATAAATGTAATTTTGTATGTTAAATACTAAAAACGTCGTATCTTTCAAAAAGCCGTGTATAGTGGGGTTGAAAAATCTACCAAATAAAAAAAATATATCCTTAAAAAACCCCGTGTATTGTACGTATTGAATAAATCTAATTTTACATAGCAAATGATAAAAAAGTTATATCTTTAAAAACTTTGTGTATTACACGGGTTATATACATGTAACTTTGTATAGTAAACAATAAAAAAATTATATTTTAAAAAACCCCGCGTTTTACACGAGTTGAATAAATATAACTTTGTATACCAAATAATAAAAAAGTTATATTTTTAACAAATTAGGATAACATTTAATATTAATTTATTATTTATATATTTAATATAAGATAAGTAGGAAATAAAGGTATTTGTTTTAAAAATATATTAAATTAACAATTTAGATTTGAGGATAATATTTTATCAAAATATGATAAGATTTAATATTAATTTATTATTTATTTAGTTAATATAAGATAAGTATAGATTTGAGGATACCTTCAATGAATGTCACGTGTCCAAAAGTTGGTTTATTTTATTATAGTAGATAGATTGTATTCTTTCTGCATGTTGATGCAATGTTCGATAAATGATGAGTTTAAGCCAATTAATTATAACAGTACGCCTAACATTACTAATATTTTATCTAAAATTATTATTATATTATTTAATATGATCACAGTAAAAACAAACATTTCTATTCTTATCTAATTTTTTGTTTAAAACTATTGTCATTATTATCATAATAAATCAAACGTTTATCCTTATCTAAATATTTATTCTTATCTAATATTTTATTTAAAATTATTATTATTATTATTATTATTGTTATTATTTAATATGAGAGATAAATAACAAAATTAGATGAGAAAACATCAGAAAGTGACATTATTATTATTATTATTTAGTATGAGAGATAAATAATAAAATAAGATGAGAAAACATCAGGAAGTGACACTTGTCCAAAAAAAAAATTCATTTATTAGTATAGGAAGATCACATGAATAATTAAGTTGAATATAATAACGGAACTTCCAAATAAACTCAGATTACTATATGACCATGTAATATAACTTCAGATGATTATACTACAGTATAATATTTTTTAGTAACCTCATAAGCTATTTTAATTTTTTTAATTAATTAACGTTTGTTTGTTGATTGCTAACCTCCATAAATATAATCCGTTACAGGTATTCACATGACTAAGGTGGTGTTTGTTTTTTCAGATACAAAAGGTCTGAACTCTGCGGACCACATCTGCAAACGTCTGCACGAGAAGAGGTGGATCAAATGTCTCTGGAGTGTAATAAAAAGTGTGTTTGATTATCTCACCTCTTTACCCTACATCTGCAAACTTTTTTTTCCCTTTCTCTTCTTCCAAACCCCTTTCTTTTGATTCTTTCTTCAACAAGCATCACCCCACAAACCAAGTATAAACATTGCAAACTCTAATTCCTAATCCTCTATCCCAAAACGCTCTATCTCCACCAGCGGCGACTCAACACCGCCGTACGACTGCTCGGAGCCGCTGCAACTTCAATCAGATCGCTCGTTATTAACTACCAGGTAGCAAATCGAACCACACTTATACTCTTATACACGTTCGATCATTCTTCTGTAAATTTGAACTTGTGTAATCAACAAATCTATACAGCAAAATTGCTGTAATTGACGATTAGATTGTAAAGTGTACAAAACATCACCGAGATCTAAGCCAGATCAACTGCTTAAGACACACACAAACACACACGATTCTGTATATGAATTTTAGAATTGTAAAGTTAATGGTTACTGGTGGTGGTGGTGGGTGGGAGAGAGGAGAGAGAGGGTTGGAAGTGGTGGGAAGGCATTAGACCATGTCTGCGTGGGGAAGAGGATGCGCAGAGGCTTGAAGACAATTTTTAATGAAATGTCTTATAAAAAACAAACGGTCTGCAGAGCTCAACGTCTGCGCGTGGTCTACGCGACGACGCAGACATAAGAGGTAAGAAAAGGTTTTTCTGAAAAAACAAACACCCCAAGTCATTACGTGTATTAACTGAAACTTCCTAGACAATTCAAATTAATATAATACGAATTAAATGAATTGACAGGTTGAATTATATGAACTGGGTGTGACATATATTTAGACGAGATATCATTTCACAGCCCTAATTGGTCTAAACGAATATTTAAGTAACGTTTATTAAGTTCCAATATAGTTTCTATAAGACTATAACTTCAAAACTAATTTTTGGTCTCTTTTGAAAGAGTTAACACTTAACAGCACAATTTATGTGTTATTCATGTTTTTGAAAAAGGTTTATATCATAATGATCCTCATTTAAGTTCTCTTTTCTTACTTGGCCACAATTCATGGATAACTTTTCGATTTTTAATCTTTTCTTGATACTTTTTGTTTTTTATGCATTTTTATTTAATTTCACTAAACTTCGACACACTTCCTTTTTTTATTATGTATTATTCTTACTTCACTTTACTTTGTTTTTCACCACTTCCTTTTTATTTAATTATTATGTGTGGATCTCGCAGGAGTCTCCCCCTTAGCTGGTTTAAGGGAAAACGGGTTTGTAGCCGGACAAGCTATAAGGAAAGCGGAATCTAAAAAGGTGGATAAACACGCTAAAGCATGTGCTGATAACCAACATGCATTTGTCTCATTCGCTTTCGACACATTTGGCTCCCTAGCTCCTGAAGCTATCCGTTTGTTGACTAGGGTCCAAAAGGTTGTCCACAGCAGTTGCTCATCAACAGGGGGGCATGGGTTTGTGTTTAATAGGCTAGGGTTTGCTATTCAGAAAGGGGTAGCGGCGCAGCTTGTTGCTCGCTTACCTGCGATATTGATGTAACTCGGCCAGTATTTTATATAATAGATTGTTAAATATTATAGTTTATACATATTAACTTACAATTACAATTTTATTAAAAAAAATGGTTAAACATAATATCCAGTAAAATCACCTCCTAAAATCCATATGTTGCACATTATGTAAGGGGTTGTTTGGCAACATCTGAATGGTTAAGTGCTAAACCAGTAAGAGGTCTGAACCAATAAGTGTTGAACCAGTAAGAGGTCTGAACCATTAAGAGCCTGTATAATGCTTAACTGTTCAGAGGCAAGTGTCTGACCAATTCAGATTAGAGGTCTTAACCATTCAGACTCTGTATAAATCTTAACTATTCAGAGGCAAATGCCTGAACCATTCAGACATCTGCTCGTGAATCAAACAATCTGAACCATTAAGTGCTGAACTAGTAAGAGGTCTGAACCATTAAGAGCCTCATTAAGAGGTAAACAAACAGCCCCTAAGACTTGAACTCATACAAATTTTATGAATATAAACATCTAGTGCCACTAATGTAGCCCCTCGGAAATTTATAATGAATAATATGGCAACACGTGTCCAATCAACTCTCAAATGTGTCAAATTATTTGGATGAGAGGGACTATGTATGTAAAATTGTGGAAGATTACATGTGGAGAAGTCATATCTGACAAAATGCCAAAGTTTGGCTCCTGAAGGATCCTTACGGATCGCAAGGCATATGTCTAACGAACCGTAAGGCAATTATTATTTTAATTCTGATATTCCCTTACGGATCGCAAACCTTATGCCTTACGGACTGTAAGGTAATTTAAACTATGGGCGTGCTGAGGTCCTTACGAAGCGTAAGCCACCACCCATTACGGTCCGTAAGGGGTGCAACTGGCAGTTTGTGCTTGCTACCCAAGACAGCCTGCCATTCTGCCACATTGGTCGCGATATTAGCCACTTCTCCTCTCCATAAGACACCTGGGGTGCCACTAAGCATGTCCATAAAACCTCAGGGGACACTTGTCTTGATTTAGAGGATCAAACTCAACTATAAATAGAGGTGTTCTTGCATTGTCAAGACTTGCACCTTTCATTATCATTCGTCTTCTCTTTGGAGATTGCTTCTGCTTATAGAGGTCTCCTACCTGAAGTTCTAAACTTCCTTGTAAGGGTTCTCCTTAGTGTGTTTTTAGTTTATAGGCTATTTAATATATATTAGCCGAAAGTCAAGCAAATTGACTTTTGCTTTGGCGTTCGATTATGACCATTTCGGTCAAGCAAATATTCAAATCGAACATGGCTACGTGGTTGTAATAATGTATGTGTTAATCCCATATGAGGGCACCTTATAAAGATTACGTTAAGTTGGTCAAATGATGGGTAAGAGTTTTATTAAATAAAAAGTCAAAACGCAGATTTTCATAAATTATATTAAATGAACTTCTAAGTATCGAAACATCAATTTTTTACATTATATCAGTTGGTATATCATATTAGGACATTTTAGATCATGTCCAACCAGTCATTTCCTGCTTATAACTCGATTCGCAACCGAAAGTCAAACAATTTGACTTCTACTTTGACTTTCGATTCTGACCCGCTTAAGCTAAGTTAGCTACTGATTTGAAGTTATATTATGATCATATTGTAACACTCTACTCGTTTTCATAATATTTTATTATACCAAAGCCTTAGTAAACCAAAACCTTGATTTTTATATCAAACATAAGGAAATTTTAACCAAGTTAACATCTAGGACAAGTACTACTAGTTTAAGAATCCCAAGACAAAAGAACAAGTATTTAAGTGATAACTACATAGACATTGATTTGATCATATTTAAGTAATCGCGGAAGCTTCAAAAGATTGTGTTCGGTTCTTGAAATTGTACTTGATCGCTATCCGGATTTAGTTCATCATCACCTATAGTCAAAACCACACAAAAGATTAGTTTTGACACCTTAAATATAAGTCTGGTTAAGTTCCATGCTCAAAACAATGCAAAAAAAAAAAAAACAGAATCCATCCGTTTTGGGTAATCGCGCCGCGCGACGGAGACCACAACCAGTGGTCGCGTGCCGCCACCACCGTCGCGTCACGCGACGGGTTTTTAGTTTGGCCGTGGCGTAGCGCCACGGTGTGATTTTGGCAGAATGTTGTTTGCAGGAGCTGTATATCAGCCCAGCACCTAATTTTTAACATTTAAAACTTTAAATCAATAAAACAATCATGCATCATCAGATTTCGAATTCTTAAATTCATGAAAATTTCAAGTAGGGATTTTTCTATCAAATTTTACATACCTTATGACCCCTTTGCAATGGAGATCACTAATCTGAGCTCGGATTTCGTTTTAGAACAGATTTGAACCTTCAATCTATGAGATTTGTGGAAGTTAGGGTTTTGAAGAACCCTGGTCGCCCCCCTTGTCTGGTTCGATCTCAACATACACACACAAGTGTGTTTTGAGTTTTAAATTTTGTTTTATTAATATTAGTTTCAATGTAAACACTTTTGGCCCCTCAACTATCATTTGGTTCTTATTTTTAGCGTTTTAACCCATTTATAAGTCACTACAAGACTTTTACCTAACTAGGTTATTTTAATCCTAGTTAGTTCACTTGTTTATTTACCAACATTATATTTAAAATAAATGATTTACATTTTCGGGGTGTTACACATATTAATGTATGGAATAACTCTCTGAGGTTATACCATTTGATCATATTGTTTGTCGGGTTTTTATGCAAGTCCATGTAATATGCCTAATTAATGACCAAAATGCCCTTTTTGTGCATAGAATGAATTTGAAACATAATGAACACGTAATCTGAGTTTGAAACTGATATAACATCATATTAAACATGTTTTGGTATAATGGACTTGATATTGACCCATCCGATCACCCGATGCCGCATATGGGCGTACGGTTGACTTAGGGTGTAAGGGGTGCTCACCTAAGAGGTGAGTCCCCTCTCTTACGCACACCCAATCCTCGTGTGCCACGTCAACTCCCCTCTTAAACTCCCCTAACACCCCAATTTGATGGCGCCACTCCCCTCTTAACTCCCCTTGTTTTTTTATTCAAAAAAAAAAAAAACAAAATGATTTGATTGGTCCACTCATCCTCTCTCCTCCCCCTCTCTTCGGTGAAGCCCCACCGATTTCCTCCCTCTCTCTACCTCACCGCTTTGATGGCGGTGTCTCTCCCGCTCGGCAAGAGGGGTCCCCGAAGGCGCCCCCCACACCCTTATATAGCCTAATTTATATAAGTTAGCCGAATCAGGTCAAAACCTTTCCAAATTAGTTCTAATCAGAATATATGATTTTTTAACCCATATTATACGAGTCATAGTACTCAGGAGGGTACAAAACACATTCTATTTGGTCTTCGCTTAATCTAGCGAACCGTACCGATTTTATTATAAGTTAACCGGTTTCAATTACCAAAACGTGCAACTTAAAGACCAGCAAGTCTAGTCAACTCACTCGGCCCAACCGATTTGGTTTATCATTTTTCAAAATTGCAACTAACGATCCGGCTTAGAGTTTTTGTTGGAACTAACCAATTTTCGTCAAAACTTGTTGAAACATGTCGTAAAGACGCCTACTTGATCGGTAAAAGAACAATTATGACGTGTGTTGTAATTAGAAACCTATTCCTATAGCTTGCTTTTTTTGTGCACGGTTGACCAAGGACAAACACTTACATCTTTTTATAAATAATTAAAAAAAGGGTAAACAAAATGATTTAGGACATTGTGTGTTTTCTTCCCATAGGAGTTTGGGAGAGTGACATTTGCCATTAAAAAAACATAAAGGAATAAAAAAAAGCTATAAAAGGAAAACATAATTATCCCCCTCCCCTATAATGGTTACTGGACGTAAAGGGAATAAAATATACAGGAATGAATAATGCAGGTAAAATGGTCATTTTACCATTGAGCTAACTAGGTTTTTTTAATTGAGGTTAGTTTTGTAGACTGAAATGACATATTTCGAAAATGTTAGGGAAGAAAGTAGTACAATTTTAAAATTTAGCTTGAAATGGCATAAGTGGATAAACCACGTGACGTAAATAAGAGTTAACTCTTAAAAATAAAACCAGATCCTTTAAAGAGTGCCCTTAATAAAATTAACCTTCAAGTAGAAAAAATGCAATCATAAAACCGTTAACTCTTAGGTAGTGTTTGGTATGCAGGAATGAGTGGTGGAATAGAATGGATGATTACGAGGGAACGAAGAAAATGGTGTTTGGTTGGTCAATAGAATGGAATCACCCATTCCAAAAGTCATTCCATTCCCTCAAAATCATTCATTCCACCCCCCATGTTTTTTTTCCATTCCATCCCCTCTTGCACCATTTATCAACAACACCACAACCCACCACCTTCGTCACAACCCACAACCACCACCACCCACCACCGACGCCATCACCGCCACCCGCCACCACCTCACCACGACAGCCATCGTCGCCGCCGCCACCTACTCGCCACCATTATCACCCACAGCCGCGACCAACCGCCAACGCCACTCGTCTCCGCCGCCCACCACCATTGTCGACGCCACCACCACCGTCACCGTCACCGTCACCACCAACCGCCGCCACCCACCGCCACATCTGCTGCCACCCACCACCAACGGCCACCTTGCCGCCACCACCACTCGACGCCACCGCCGCACCGCCACTCGCCGCAACCCCCACCACCCATCGCCATCGCCGACATCCACCACCGCTACCTATAACCACCCACAATTACTACCACCGACCACCACCACCACTCACCGCTTATTTTATTACTCTGTTTTTCTTGCCTACCGAACAATACACAATAATAATTCATTCAATTCACACATGGTAACCAAACAAGACATGGAATAGTAATGATCCATTGCATTCCCTCATCCATTCCATTATCTCGTCCATTCCATTACCCCATACCAAACAGACCCTTAAAAATAAAACCAAATTCTTTAAAGAGTGCCCTTAATAAAATTAACCTTCAAGTACAAAAAATGCAATCATAAAAAATATGTGAATTTATTAATTTATTTATTTATTTTTGATTTAATAAAGAATGCAATTATAAAAAAATATATATATATATGTGAATTTCTTAATTTGTTTATTTATTTTTAATTTAATATTCATATAAATTATCTTTAATTTTCAGGATGTTAAAACAGATGACTCTAGTGCGTAAATATACGTAACAATGTAACATCATATATATGGAATAATACCAATCTTTTATTTATGTTACACACGGTAAACAAACGTTATAAATCTCAAAGAATCATAAAAGAAATTAATTGAGAAGAAATGAATAATACAAGCAAAAGTTAAGGCACTACACTACTTATAAAATATTATTTTTGAATCCAAATATTTAAATTAGCTACGAGTTGTCTAGTTTTTTTGTTGTTATAGATCAACACAATGTACTTTTTTGTATTACTTACTTAAAAAAGACGTGACAAAGCAGCCGGCCGGAGGACTCTACAGCCGGCTTCCCTTATTGCTCCGACCGGAACGTTAGTATCTTATTAACAACATATGCAACCTTTATATGAACCATTTTAAGTAGGTATCATGCCCCTAGTTTTAGATCTTTATATTTGTTATTTTGTTGTAAACAACTTATAGATTTATACCCTTTCTAGCAGTACAAGAAAAATGTCATGTTGCGTAAAATAAATAAATCATATGGAAGAATCCTATTTAAACGGTTGGGCAACAAATCGAACGAACATGAACATGGCTTTGTTCTTGTTCGTTCGTTAAGAAATGAACATGTTCATGAACGGTTCATGAACGCTTACCGAACAAGATTTCTTGTTTGTGTTCGTTCATTAAGGAAATGAACATTTTCATGAACATTTACCGAACGTAAACAAACACAAACAAATGTTCATGAGCATAAATGAACACTGAATATTATATATTTCATTTAAAAAAAACAATCTGCATTTTTCATGAGAAAGATTACGAAGAATCCATAAAAAATAAATAAATACTTTAAATAATTAACATAAAAATTAAGAAGTTTGTCAACCTTTAACACAAACTGAAATTGAAATGATCGAACGAGTGATGTTGGCGGAGACATGTGGTATAACTATGGTTTCAAATTTTAAATACTAAAGCCAATAAAATAAAAATATAACTTAAAAAAACCTTTAAATGAACGAACACAAATAAATATAAATGAACACTTTACCGAACGTTCACAAACATAAACGAACGAACGCAACATCTATTCATATTTGTTTGTTTAGCTTGTCGAACAAAATTTTCTTGTTTGTGTTTGTTCATTTATTAAATGAAGGAACATAAACGAACTTCCCGCCGAACATAATAATAATAATACGATACAATACTTAATACAAAGCTATGAGCTTAAGGATTAGTGTAAAGAATAACGAAAACACTCAAAACAGTTTTTCAGATATTTTTGTTTTATTTTAGTATAAAAGTATAATATATCTCCAATTAAATAATAATAAGTAAAGAAAAAGAATTGATGTAGAAACCTTGGCGTTGAAGTTCAAGGTCTGTGGCTGTCTATGCTTCTCCATTCACACACATATGTACTTCAGGCATAAAGTACAGACAAACAAATCAGAATGCTGAATGCTGTGATGCTATCTTTATTTTGACTCAACCAGATGCTTAGTGTACGTACATGTATTGATGATGCATGAAGTACGACCTATGTTATAAAATTTATAGGTAAACTAGTTGATTTTATGTACGCGCGTTGCGGCGGGGACCCAATGACTGCAAAACGCGTGTCAGCAACGGCAAACAGCTACCGAATATCAAAAAATAAATAAAAATGACATGGTAAGGATAGTCACTCTGTTCTAAAAAAAGATTTTAAATAACCTAATATATAATAATAGGACCCCACACGTCCTACACGTTGGAAATTCGGTTGTTTTCAGTTCAGTTATTTCGGTGCTAACACGTTAAAATGTGGATGAGCTCGGTACCGGTAACGGCACCGAAAGTACCGATCCGGAAAATCATCGAAATTAGGTACCTGCACCGAAAATGCTCGGTACAATACGGTATGGTATTTGAAGGTAAAAATCAATAAATACAGGTATGGTGCTAGACCGGTGTTGAACCGAAAGTAACGATTCTGAAAACGCCAAAAGGTGGGTACCAAATTGGTGCCGAATATGATTTGGTATAGTAAATTTGGTACCGATACGATACCGGTTTGATTACAGGATTTGATACGATTTGCTCATCAATAATCTAAATATCCAAGTTAATTTTACATTCTATAATTCATTCATTACAGAAAAGACAAAAAAAGAAGCGAAATAAGTTGTTGTGTATATAAAACCTCATTCAAATGAAATACAATTTACTTACTGTGTGTATGAAAAGTAATCTAAACGGTGCAATTACTTGCATTGTTACGTTGCTACAGGATTTGATGAGCTCGGTACCAACCGGTACCGAAAATACCGTTACCGAAATCCCCGAAAGTAGGTACCGGTACCGAAATCCCCGAAAGTAGGTACCGTTACCGAAAATACCGTTACCGAAATCCCCGAAAGTAGGTACGGTACGGTTCGGTACCGGTCGATACTGGTACGACACCGGTATTTGAGGGTAAAAACTGGTGAATACCGGTGCCGAACTGGTACCGAAAATACAACCGGTTTGCTAAATTTGATACCGGTACCGGTACCCGATACCATTTGCTCATCACTTAGTGATGTTACTATTGATTTAATTCTGTTTTTAATATATAGGCCCAAAAGTGGGTACCTGTATCAAATATACCTGGTACGGTACGGTTTGGTAACGGTCGGTACTGGTACGACACCGGTAATTGAGAGTAAAACCGGTGAATATCGGTGTCGAACAGGTACCGAAAATACACCCGATTTGGTAAATTTGATACCGGTACCGGTACTCGATACCATTTGCTCATAATTATTATTATTGTATTAATAATAGGTTATTATAATATTATAAAACTACTGTTCATTCATTTGTATTATTATCATATAGTAATTCCCAATTCAACCAATCAAACAGTGTCACGTCAATTTATCTAATTAGACCATTGGGTATGGTTTGGTTAGTCTCTTTGAGACCACTCGCCACGTAAGCGCCACATCACCACGGAAGGAGGACCATCCGCTTGGGGACTACCCAAGGGTGTGGAGGACTACCCAACATAAAAAAAAACAATATATTAAAGGGGGAGGGAGAGAGAGAGGGCCCACCATCCTTGCAACTCAACCAACCAGCATGCTCGTCGCCTCCGTCTTGTAGAGGACGCCTGCGACGCGAAGGGTAGGGGACGACCCCCATACCCTTTGGTCTTAGTTTACATATTGCTCAAAAACGTTGGTGGTGGTTTACCTATCTTAGATTAGGTAAACTATTTTTTTTTATTTTTTAAACTAGTATATTTAATATTTAAACATGTATTTTAACATAATAAATGTAGAATAAATTAAAAATAACATTAAATTAAATTAAAAACAACTAAAATTACAATAAATTAAAAAAGAACAAATTACATTAGATTGAAATAAATTAAACTAGTCTTCGTCGGAATCGACCAACAGGTGGGGTAAATCTTGACTTGCGAGATGATCCACAAGATCGTGTTTTAGTCTCCAATGCGTGTCTTCATCCATAAGCTCGTCCAATACCCTATTGTCACACCCCAACCGATGGCGGAAACATCGGAGTGAGACGAAATAGATTGCTCGAGACATCATAACACTAATAATTGTGACAAGTATTTAAATAATAATTTCATTCCATTTCTAAAGAATCAATTACAAGGATTTGAAGCAAAATACAACAACATGAATAATGAAATACAATACAATACAATATGAAAACAAATTTTATAGTGTGTATCTAAGCATCGTACTAGATTCCATGCATCATCAACATCATCGCTAAACCTGCAACATATTTTAAAAGTGTAGTTCAATACAAAGGTATTGGCGAGTACACAAGTTTTAGACTCGTGTCAACCCAAGTGTCCACTAGTATAATAGCATCCCTCGATGTAGTAACATCGGGACCGTCAAGTATGAATAATAGCATCCCTCGATATAACAATATCGAGACCGTAAAGAATATAACTTAACAAAACCCCGTCGGGTGGTGTGCTACTCCTATAGCGCTATAATTGTTAAGGCGAGTTAACAAGTAGTATGAATTCTAGCATGACTTAAGCATAAGAAAGCATGTATAAGGATTGATTGAATAAAGCATGTTTGTGAATCGTGTATTTTTAACAAGTAAAACATGTTTTGCGCGAGCTGGAAGTGGTCTGCTAATGTTTTGCGCGCCTGGCTCCTTTTTGGCGAGTTCATACGTAACACCCCGAAATCGGGTTTGGTAATTAAACCCCGTTAATACTAAAGACGGGAAAGTACCGTTAGTGGTAAAAGTAAACCGGCAAATATTAGGAATAAATTGAATAATCCTAATATTTATTTAAAGTGAATCAGAGTTTTCAAGAAAAACTTAGGATAGATAAAAGGCCCAATTTAACGGGACTTAAAAGTAAAACGGGTTATGATTTCCCGAACCTACTAAACTGACTAGGAAATAAATAACCTAGTTAGTTGGTTCATCATCATCATCATCATCATCATCATCATCATCATCATCATCATCATCATCATACTCAGTAAATCCCACCAATAGCAAAGCTAAGGTAGGGTCTGAGGAGGGTAGATGTATACAGCCTTACCTCTACCCCGTAGGAATAGAGAGGCTGCTTCCAACCTAGTTAGTTGGTTGTCTTGTTTTAAAGCATGAATAAAGTTAAATTGCCAAAGATATAAGTTAAACAAAAAGGGGAGGGACCAATGTTGTTAAATTTGAAACTATTATTATTAGTTTTAAAACAAAAAAATAAAACCAAACACCTCAAATGGAGGTCCTGGTCGAACAAGAACACAGGGGGCGACACTGGCTCCCCACCAAACCCTAGTGCATGTCAAATTTGATCAAATTGAAGGTTCAATTCAGTCCCAAATCAAGTTCTAAACACGAATTAGTGATCACCTCACTGAAGGGATCACAAGGTATGCAAAATTCTAGTATTTTGATTTATCTCAAGTTCTAGGTTAATTATGAAAAACTGAAATTGAGCTTGATTATGTCTTGCATGGATGGAATTAGAAGTAATATGGCATCTAGGGATAAACCCTAGATGATTTCTTGTTAAAATCTAGCATTATACTTGTGGGGTTTAAAATCACCATTGAAGGTGATTAGTTAGTTTGTAGAAACTAAATAAACACTAGAATTATGGTTCTTATTCTAGTGAAATCTGAATTCATGTGGTGAATCCGAAATTATTCATGTTAAAATTTAGTATAGATTTGTTAATTGAAGTGGATGTAGATGAAAATAACATGTCAAGAACCTAGTAATGGTTATGTAAAAATCTGACCCGCTAGGTGTTTGTTAAAACGCCTAAGTGAGGAGTAAAACGTTAAAGATCGGACAAAAAACGCAGATTTGAATATTATAATGAATTGTCCGATTTTTGGTGATAAAAAGAGTTCTAAATTAGGTTGTGAATGGAACTCTATAGGTAAAGAATCCGGGTCGTCAAGTGGACAAGCCGGAGGTGATACACGCTTGAAAAGTATGCTTTAAAGGTACGTAACTACGGTTTTGTTACGATACGCTCAATTACGTATTTTCGTTAGTAGACTTTAAATTATCATAATAGATGAATTGGTATTTAGTTAAAGTGACGAAGATCACTAAGTAGATAAACGGGTCAAAAGGTGAAATTATCACCCTTTGACAATATCAACTAATGGTTCGTTGAGTTATATGACTATAGGAATGAATATCATATGGATGTTTACAGCGCTATCACTTAACAGCCACTAAGGCAAGGTATTGAAATGGGTCAATATATTGATCCAAGCCAGGTATGTATAATAACACAACTCATCACGTAGAATTTGGAGTTCTATAAGAGTTAGACAAGGTTAAAGTATAGATATTCGGTTATCTTTAGGTAAACCGAATAAGTTGAATTATGTTTATGGTGTTTTAGAAGCACATGAGTTTACAGACTAGAATTATAGTTAAGAGATTGGATTTTTAGTCAAACAAGTAGTTAAAGGTCCTTGTAGTAAAGGAAGGATGAAAATTGACCAAATTGCCCTTGTAAGCTAATTTGAACGAACGACCCATAAAGGTGGTTCGGAAATAAGTTTTATGATTAAATATATGCTTAGAATGAGTATAGGTAGTGAAGGATGTAAATCCTTGGGTCGAAAGACTTTATATGAGTCTTTGCCGTAAAATGATAATCCGAGTGGTAGAAACTCGGAACATATAGATATCCATATTAAAACCAACACACATATAGATGTGGTGGAAGATAACTTGATAAGATATGTAGGAATAAGATGCTAGAAATGAATGAAAGCGAGTTCAAGTTTTAAAGTGCTAAAATACCCTTAACGGGTCAAAATAAGCATACAAGCGAAAACGGGTTTAATTTGTGTAATAAACCTATGATTAGAACCTAATATAGTAGTTAACATTAATTTGAAGAAGTGTATGAGATATGGGAATCAAATAAATACGTTTGTTTGATAAAATGCATAAACGGGTTAAAATTCGGTAAAAAGGCAACGAGTCGAAGGCTTAGAAGTCTCAAAATTTCTTATGTTGGATGTAGGATTTTGACTCCATAATGTGGAGAATCAATTTACAATCATGTAGGAAGAAACGGTAGGACAAACGGACAAGCGGATTGAAAGATACGGAAGTTTTCGTATCAAAAACGGCAAAATGGAAAGGTAGGATACAGGGACCACCGTAACTTACGGTGCCCACCGTAAGTTACGGTGGGGCTGAACTTGTTACGGTGATTACCACCTGTGTTACGGTGGGAGAACTTTTATTCAGAGGCCACCGTAACTTACGGTGTCCACCGTAAGTTACGGTGGAGGCCAAATTCAAGCATATTGTTTTTGGATCGAGTTATCAATGTTGTATTTACCTAAATTCCTCGTTATATTAGATATTTAATTATCAAAACTGACTTTTAAGTTGGTTTTGATCACAGGTGAATGTCGAGGTCCCGGATGAAGATCAAGCATCGAGCAAGAACCGAACACACGTTAATTAAAGCTTTCGCAATGCAGTTTCACCGTTATACTAAAACGATGAATCAAACCACATTACGTTGTATCACATTAAATTGTAAAAGTTTTTAATAATCCCGTATTTCCGATGTATATGAAATCATTAATTATATGATTGTTTTCGCAAAATATACGTTAAACCTTGATTTATAAGAACGGGTGTTACATCATAAGTAAAAATCGGGCTGGGTTTCTTTCAATGTGAAGACCCAGCCCAGCTGGTTATGTACGTGCTCGTGGAATGGGGTGACCCGGGTTCGAGTCCGGGCGGCGACCGTTATTTTTTTGTATCTTTCAGAAGTTGCACAATTGGTCCCTACTGGTTTAAACTTTCAGTAAATTGCTCTATTAGCCCCTTAACTTTAATTGACTAAGATATATTACATTTTTAAAGAACTAACCTTATAGTTTTAGACTAACTTGGTTAATTTTTTATATAATCACTTTAAAAATTAATGAAACTAACCACGTTATTATAAAAATTAAACCTTTAAATAGTAAAAATTAATTAAATAACCATATTTTATAAATGAATTTTAAATTAGGATTAAAAAAATCATTAAACGGTTATTCATTTCACGAGGCTTCCAATCTCATTAATTTAATTAGTTTAACGAGCATCAAGTGTCGGTAAATATAGAATCAATAATTCTTTAATAATATTTTGTTCAAACGAGAATTTGATTAACAGTTGCACATAAGTCTAATATGAATACACAAATTAGCTTCGTTTTCATTATGATCAATAGTCTCAATTTACAAATGACACGAAAGTAGATTACAAAGAGCGTACAAGTGTCTAAATACGGAAAGTACAACACGTCTTGCTAAAATAAGAAAGTGCGGAAATGCGAAGCGTTACACCTATCGTCTAGAGCGGGCTCGACCGGAGGATCCCGAATGTATACCGGTGCTATCGCGTTTCCGTCGTCTTTTAAAATCATGTTGTGTAAAATAATACACGTGTACACAACATTCCTAATTTTTTAACGCTCCTTGCTCGCATCGGCCAACTCAATACACCCCATTTCGACTTCATAACACCAAAATCCCGTTCGACGTCTTTTCTTGTCGACTCGTGTTGCCTCTTGAGCTTCTTTTTGTCTACTTCGTGAGGGTATGTGATCGATTTCACAAACAAGGACCATTTAGGGTAGATTCCATCCACGAGCAAATAACCACGTTTGTATAAATGGTTGTTAACGTAAAATGGACATTTAGGCGCAGTTCCATTTCGTTTCGTTAAACATAATGGAGATTGTTGTAGTACATTGATATCATTCTGTGAACCTGGTGGATCGCAAAAAGCATGCCAAACCCATAAATCTTGAGATACCATCCTTTTGGACATAACAGTCGGGTATCGGTGATCTCCTCTCATATACTGGCCTCGATACTCTATGGGACACATTCGCCAAACGAAATGGGTGCAATCAAGGCTACCGCACATACCTGGAAGGTGATGTTTTTCCTTATGAGCTTCGTATAAAAGTGCTATTTCGTGGTTGTCGGTCTACGTAAGAACTCCGGAGCCTATATTTTGCAAACCGTGTCGCAAAAATATTCTAGGCACTCGCGAGAAGTTCTTTCGGCCATATGCAAGTACTCTTCGTTCTCGTTTGGAGTGCTACCGGTTGCGAGCTGTTTAATAGCCGATGTAACCTTTTGCAATGGCGTAAAGCCCTTCCTATTTCGAGCATCGAATGCCTCTTTAAAGTACTCGTCATTCGCTTCCACGTCGCTCACAATTTTTAGAAACAAACGTTTCGACATACGAAACCTATACCAAAAAATATTTTTGTTGTATTTCGGGTATTCGACAAAATAATCTGCCATGAGTGTCTCGTGCCCAATCTCACGTTGAGGTTCAACATATCTCATTCGGTTAGATGTGCCTGTGTCTTGAAGTTTGGCTTCTTCGATGAGATTTTGGGAAAAAAAAGAATGCTACTACCAGATGAATCGTCACTACTATCGAGTGGGAAAAACAACGGGATTTCATCCGCCATTTTGTTTTAGAATACTAGGGTAAAGGTATGGTATTTTTTTTTGTTTGGTTTGGGTATGAATTTAAATGGGGTTGGATTTAATTTTATAGTGTATAAATTTAAAAAAAATATTTTTTTTTTTACTTTAAATGGCTATATATCCGTTGAAGAACTCCAACGGTAAAAAAACACCCACACTCACTCGGCAAAGCTTCACCGCCCCACTTCATTTCCAATCGGAAAACACGGACGGCGGCGGTGTTACCGATCGGTAAACCACGATACCGCCGTGTTTACCGATCCCACTCCGCTCACCCTAATCATGTAAGGTATTTACTACCATTGGCCATTTAAGAACAGTACATCAAGTAAAATACCAGCTTCAAAATAAAATCAGTTAAACGGCCGAGTTAGTTGGCCAGCTGTGACAACTGTGTTCTGTAATCGATGTACGATGTAAAACAATGATGATTATTAATAAAACAATGTGCTTTGGTGTTATTATATGTGTTTTGGTGTTATTATATGTGTAATTGTGTTTAGTGATTTTACAATTTGATTCGATTCCAATTTCAAGCTCTAAATTGCTTTCTGGAAGGTTATACGCAAACTGGTGCTTAAACGCAGTCAGTATAACGCGAAAAACACTCCGGAATAGTGACATAGGCTTAACATACCTTAAATAACCTCCACATAACTTAGAAATAAGTTTTGAATGGTTTGGTGTGTCAAAATCAACTTTGTTCGATCGTTGGGACTATTTGTGTCAAACTGCGAAACTATGCCGATTTGTATAGTAATGAACATTCCGGAACTTGATCATAAGTTAAACATACCCTAAATAACCTTTACATAGCTTAGAAATAGGCTTTGAGGGGTTCGGTATGCTAAAATAAACTTTATGCTCATTCAGGGACTAAAAGCGTCAAAAAATGCATAAGTTTGCATTTTCGCGCATAACTTACGTTCTGAATACATCCGGACATCCAAAAATTTATGTAAGCATTAAAATATTTTATTTTAGTGTTTGGCATGATAAAATTCCATTCGTCGCTTAATTTGGATCGTTTTTGCGTTGGTTACGACTTCCGTCGTAATTAAGCGAATAACGCAACCGTACGACCAAACGAACCGACGTCCGAGATGTTTTTGAGAATATTTTAAGTTCCCTGTACTTTAACTTTATTTTAGAGCCTTGAAATGGGGTTAACGGGGCTTAAAAGTGCCAAAAAATCAAGTTTTACAAGTGCAGTGACCATTTTTGAAATTTCTGGCAGATTCAATGAACCTAGTCCATTTTGAAGTGTTGATGGTTTTAACCCATGGTTTTGCAAAACCATGGGCTGGTATTCAATGAACATAGTCCATATTAGGGGCTCCCATGGTTTTAGAAAACCATGGGCACACATGTAAGGTCCAGATCAAAGCTCAGTTTTCGAGGAACGATCTTAACGGTTCTAGAAATCCTATATATACCCCATCCATTTCACTTCAAAACCCACAATTTGAAATCTGATTTATGCTCTCTAAGTGGAAGTATATGCTTCCTACCTGAGAGAAAAACCGGAATCAAATCCTATATATACCCCATCCATTTCACTTCAAAACCCACGAGTCGAAGTTTCGGCCAAAATGCGCATTTACGCGTATTTTGTAACCAAACTACTTTAGGATATCAAAACCGTTAGTTTTGATATCAAAACCTGTTTTCTAACTTAGGTAAGCATGTTTTAACATGCTTAGCTCGTCACTTTTAGTTTAGTGCTTATATAGGGTCGTAAAGGTAAGCGATCTAATCAATCGCTTATACTTTCGAACCCGACCCGTTTGGTCGATCATTAGGATCCGACCAAACACATTAGGTGACCATAGTAGCATAGGGAATAACCTTCCGAGGTTATACCTTATGGTCACCTAGTTTAGATAGTTGTATGATAAGTAGTTTATATGCCTTAGGTAAATGACCAAAATGCCCTTTTCATGCATAATTGGTAATTAAGCATATGTAACCTAAAATTTTGTCACATAACTGATTATACAACATGATTAAACTTGTATAGGCATATAATACTTGTCATAGGACTAGTTAGACGTCTCGAAGGCGCGTTTGCGCGCACGACGCGTTAAAGTAGCATAAGCTACCTTAATGGGTCGCGATGGGTCGAAAGCACTTAGGTTAGGTTCCAATTTAGGATGTAGGCTTTGTTAAACCATATCACATGAGTTCCAACACTCATTTGGGTTGCAAGACCTCATTCTGTCCGATCTTCCGATTTAGGCGTCTATTGTTTGACTAGTGGTTCGATTACTAGGTGCTGCTTGATTTCTCTGGTTTACTCGAGTTTGTTGAAGTACTATTGATTGAGGATACCTTGCACTACATGTGAGTACATAGTTCCCCTATTTTACTGTTTTCAAATGTTTTGGGGTGATTCATATGTACATAATGTTTTCAAGGTGTTAACGATAATTTCAAAAACGATTAAAACGATTTATACTAAACTAATAACGATTTCGATAATGTGAACGAACTTGTTGGTTGTAGTTACATAACGAATGACATTCATTAATTTTGGCCGAACCGACCAGTATTAGGTTATGGTACCATAGGATCTGATAAATCCCGTTATTGCACTATACCCATGGTTATGTGTGGGTGTTGTGGGTAACGACTGAATCTGTAATTATTAACTTACCCTTTGGGGGTTTGTTAATACGAGAAGCGAGGAACGAGGTAGTCGAGTCACGAAGGTTTGAATGTTATTAACGAGACGACCATATATAAGTTTTCACAATTAAAACGAGGATGATTTAAACGAGTAAACGATTTGGAAACGATGTTAAACGATTTGGGTAAACGATTGGTTTTTGGCTAGTGTTTAGATAACGGGACGGGTGTAATGTGGTGAAAACATGGTAGATACGCCGCTGGTACTTCTTATATATAAGTGTTTTCAACATATTACATACCGTGGCGTTATTTAGTTCACTTGGGTAAACGATATTGAAACGATGTCACTCAACGATGTTTTCGAAATAATATACGAGTTTTATTAACGAGTTTTTACGAGATGTTTTACAAAATGGTTTTTCTAAAACAAAAGTGTTTTTGGGTTAAGAATCATGGCTACGAGATTTTATAAACGATAACCCATTTGGTTTGAGTTGGTTAATTATGTTGCAATACGCTTTTCAAAACGAGGTTTGTATTTTGACTCTTGAAGTCTAATAAAGTACTGCAACATGTAAACGAAGCCACGATTCCGATACTCTTATAAAACCTATGTACTCGCCAGCATTTCTTTGCTGACTTTGTTTTTACATATGTTTCAGGTGTTGTTGCTTGATTGACGTTCTAGGATGCATGCGTCACATAGGATCTGGAAGAGACCTTAGTGACATAAAACGAAACACTTTTTGTATCCATGGTTATGAAACGATAATTCTGTTACAACACCCCCCGACGTTTCCGCCACGCTTTGTTGTTTTTCGTGGTCGGGGTGTGACAGAAGAGTTGGTGTCAGAGCCAATGGTTATAGGGAATTAGGTTATTAGTAATGCTTTGACCTAGACTATAACTTCTAGGACCCCAACACAAGTTTATTTGCGTTTAAATTTTTAAAACAAAACCGTCACCTATCCTTAGGTGATAACCACAACGAGAAACACAATTTTCGAATCCGCTTTGAAACTAATCATTTGTTCTAGGATGATTGATTACTAGGTTTTGAACCCTTCCAGTTTAACTAATTTTTGGCTTAGTGCCTTCTGAGTTTTCAAAATCTCGTCAAAGTTTGGGTCTAAATAATGTGAACACGTGCAAACTGGAAGAGTGAGTGCCTGTACTCTGAGTTTTCTATCTAAGGCTAGAGTGTTCGTACAAATCCACATAATCGGACCAGTCACTCTTACCTGGGAACTCTTGGGGTGAGTGTTCACTTATAGGCGAGCATGTCTTCGTGATACATTATTTTTGACCTATTTACTTTGATTAGTCACTGCGTGTCGTTTGTTTATTCGAGGTTAGAAATGAATGATCGCCTTTCCTTGTGTTTTGTCGATGTTTTCAATACCTCTTTTGTTTTTTTCAATTGTCAATCCCGCCCGTGGACGAGCGTACAATCTGAATGCAAACGAGGCTCGAGCTGACAACCTCGTTGTCAATGGTACCTTTCTTGTCAATGGTACGTTTCTTGTTAACAATCAACCTGCATTTTTTCTTTTTGATTCTGGTGCCGATAGAAGTTTTGTTTCATTGTCATTTGAGCCCTTGCTTGCGATACCTAGAACTAGGGGTGAGCAGAAAACCGAAATAACCGAACCGTAACCGAAATAACCAAAAAATCCAGACCGAAAAAACCGAACCGAAACAAAAACCGACGGTTTGGTTTTCGAATTTTTAATAACCGAAAATTTCGGTTCGGTTTTCGGATAATCATTTTCAATAACCGAAAATAACCGAACCGATAAGTTTTAATAGTATACCAAATCTATATATTTTTATGTTTAAGTTGTTTAAGTGTTTACCCATGTTACTAAGAATCATTAATTTTATTCTTGTTTGTTAAATATTTATAATAATAACATTACCATGTTTATTTATCGTTAAAATTATCCATTGTTTACAAGAACTAACAAAGTTTAATATAAAAATTAGATGGTTTTCAAAGTATTATAAAAGAAAACGTCTTAACAAAAACTTTGGAGAAACATTAAAATTTAGGAGGTTAGGTTTATGTGAATAATATTAATTTAAAAGACTAGATATATTAACTTAAATGTAAACATTTAAGAAAGATTCTTAAACTATGAATTATACTTTTAAGTTTTGAATCTTACATAATTTGTTTCAGAAACCGAAAAAACCAAAAAACCGAACCGAACCGTTGCTAAAACCGAAATAACCGAAACCGAAAAAAACGAAACCGAACGGTTTTTAAAAACCAAAAACCGAACTTTCGGTTACGGATTTGGTTTTATCCAAAAACCGAACCGAACCGAACCGTGCACACCCCTACCTAGAACTAAACTGAGGAAACCCTTATCTATAGAAGTTGCCACTGGTAAACCTCTTTTTCTCGATTCTATTATTCGTAATTGTCAGTTGAACCTTGATAACCATCTTTTTCCTATTGACTTCACACCGATGCAACTTGAGAGTTTCGATATTATCGTTGGAATGGATTGGTTAACCAAACACCACGCTGAGGTGGTTTGTTTCGATAAGATCGTTCGTATTCCTCTTCCGTCTGGCGATGTTCTGGAAGTTCGTGGCGAAAAACCACCAGATGGTTTAAAGCTTATGTCATGTACGGAAGCCCAAAGTTATTTGCGAAAAAGAAAATGTTGCTTTTCTGGCACATCTCACCAAGGAGAAAAGCAAGAGCAAGAGTATTCAGGATATTCCGATTGTGCGGGATTATCCAGATGTGTTTCCTGATGAACTGCCTGGTTTGCCTCCAGTTCGTCAAGTCGAGTTTCATATTGACCTTGTACCCAATGCCAACCTGTAACACCCCGAAAACGGGTTTGGTAATCAAACCCCATTAATACTAAAAGACGGGTAAAATACCATTAGTAGTAAAATTTACCCGGTGAATATTAGGATTTAAATAAATAAGTCTAATATTTATTAAAAGGATGGGAAATACTTTGAGAAAGCAAAGTATAAAAAAGGCCCGAGATTTAACGGGACTTAAAATAAAACGGGTTTTTGAACAAGATGAATAACTAGGAAAATTATAACCTAGTTAACTACAAGTCTAGAAATAACTTGAAATAAGGTTAGAATAACCAAAATTTAATGTTAAACAAAAAGGGAGGGACCAATGTTGTTAAACTTGAAACTATTATTATTAGTTTTAAACAAAAAATAAAAACCAAACACCTCAAATGAGGTCTGGTTCGATCAGAAGCAGAGAAGGGGCGACCAGGGTTCTTCAAACCCAAAAACTTCACAAATCTCAGAAATTGAAGGTTCAAATCAAGTTCTAAGCAAAAATCGAACATAGATTAGTGATCCCCATTGCAAGGAGATCATAAGGTATGTAAAATTTGACAAGAATTCACTACTTGAAATTCTCATGAATTTAGAAAAGTAGAAATCTGATGTTGCATGTTTGCTATGTGGATAGAATAGGGATGATATAGTGTCTAGGAGTAAAACCTAGACAACAACATGTGAAATAATGTCTAAATTCAGGAAATCTCATGAACACATTGAAGGTGGTTCATGGGTGTTGTGAGAAAATGATGAACACTAGGGTTTAGAAGACTATTCTAGTGCAAATTGACTCATAGAAACTGAATTCTGAAAAATATGATGTTTAATTCTATAAATGATAGCTCAATGTTTGTTAATCTAGGCTAAGTGACAAGCCATGAAATAGAATATAAAAGATATAAAATTCTGCATGTTAAGTGTTTGTAAAAATGCCCCAAAGAAGGCTTGAAAGTTAAAAATCGGACAAAAACGCATGTTTGATGGATATGGAAAATTGTGCATTAAGACTTATAAAAAGGGTTCTAAACGGATTGTGAATTGAACTCTTTAGGTGAGGAATCCGGATCGTCAAGTGGACAAGCCGGTGGAAATACGTGTTTGAAAAAGGATGCCAAAAAGGTACGTAACTACGGTTCCGTTACATTATGGTTGATTTCGTATTTTCGTTAATAGACTTTAAATTAGCACAATACATGAAATTGGCATTTAGTGGAAGTGACGAAGATCACTAGGTAAATAAACGGGTCAAAAGGTGAAATTATCACCCTTTGACAATATCGACTAATGGTTTGCCGAGTTACATGTTTATAGGAATAAATATCAAATGGATACGCACATCGCTATTGCTTAGCGGCTATTAAGTCAAGGTATTGAAACGGGTCAATATATTGATCCTAGCCAGGTATGTATAATAACACAACTCATCACGTAGAATTTGGAGTTCTATAAGAGTTAGACAAGGTTAAGGTATAGATATTCGGTTATCTTTAGGTAAACTGAATAAGTTGAATTATGTTTATGGTGTTTTAGAAACACATGAGTTTACAAACAAGAATTATAGTTAAAAGGTTGAATTTTTAGTCAAACAAGTATTTAAAGGTCCTTGTAGTTAAAGAAGGATGAAAATTGACCAAATTGCCCTTGTAAACTAATTCGGATGAACGACCTTAAAAGGTGGTTCAGAAATGAGTTTTAGGATTATATAAATGCTTAGGATAAGTTAGATAGTGAAAAACGTAAATTCTTGGGTCGAAAGGCTTTATATGAGTCTTTGCCGTAAAATGGTAATCCGAGGGGTAAAACTCGGAACATAAAGATATCCACATTAAACCCAACACACATATAGTTGTAGTGGAAGATTACTTGATAAGGAACGTAGGAATAAGATGCTAGAAATGAATGAAAGCGATTTCATGTTTTAAAGTGCTTAAAATACCCTTAACGGGTCGAATAAGCATACGAATGAAAATGGGTTTAAATTGTGTAATAAACCTATGATTAGAACCTAAAATGGTAGATAACATTAATTTGAAGAAGTGTTTGTGATGTAGGAATCAAACAAATACGTTTGTTTGATAAAATGCGTAAACGGGTCAAATTTTTGTAAAAAAGGTAATAAGCCGAAGCTATAAAAGTTTCAAAATTTATTAAGCCGGATGTCGGATTTTAACTCCATATGATGGAGAATCAAATTACAATCACGTAGGAAGAAACGGTAGGTTAAACGGATAAGCGGATTGAAAGATACGAAAGTTTTCGTGTCAATAAACGGCAAAATGGAAAGGTTGCCTGCAGGGACCACCGTAACTTACGGTGCCATCGTAACTTACGGTGCCACCGTAAGTTACGGTGGAGCTGACTATGTTACGGTGGGTGCCTACTGAAGTACGGTGGGAAGATTTGCAATTCAGGGGCCACCGTAACTTACGGTGCCACCGTAAGTTACGGTGGAGGCCAGGTTCAAGTATTTTGTTTTGAATCAAGATATCAATGTTGGAGTTTTCCTAATTTCCTCGTTGTATTAGTTATTTAATTATCAAAACTGACCTTTAAGTTGGTTTTGATCACAGGTGAATGTCGAGAGTCCCGGATGAAGATCAAGCATCGAGCAAGAACCGAACACACGTTAAACAAAGCTTTCGCAACGTTGTTTTGTCGTTATTCTAAACGGCGAATTAAATCACATTATGTATATCACTTAAATTGTAAAAGTTTTTAACAAACCCGTATTTTCGATGTATATGTAATCATTAATTACATGATTATTTACGCAAAATATACGTTAAACCTTGATTTATAAGAACGGGTGTTACACAACCCGATTGCAAAAGCACCTTATCGTCTTGCACCGTCAGAGATGCAAGAGTTATCGAAACAGCTTCAAGAGTTATCTGATAAAGGATTCATCCGACCGAGCTTTTCACCTTGGGGAGCTCCTATCCTCTTCGTGAAAAAGAAAGATGGATCTTTTCGAATGTGTATCGATTATCGTGAGCTTAATAAGCTCACCATCAAAAATTGATATCCCCTACCTCGAATTGATGATCTTTTCGACCAGCTGCAGGGTGCGTCATGCTTTTCCAAGATCGATCTGCGTTGGGTATCATCAACTTCGTGTTCTTGAAGAAGATATTCCCAAAACTACTTTCCGCACAAGATATGGGCATTACGAGTTCACTGTCATGCCTTTTGGTTTGACGAATGCTCCAGCTATCTTTATGGACTTAATGAATAGAGTCTGCAAACCTTATTTGGACAAGTTCATTATTGTGTTCATCGACGATATTCTCATTTATTCGAAGTCTCGAGCCGTGCACGAGCAACACCTTCGCTTAACATTGGAACTCCTGAAGAAGGAACAACTTTTTGCTAAATTCTCCAAGTGTGAATTCTGGCTTAAAGAAGTTCAATTCTTGGGTCATATAGTCAATGAGCAGGGTATTCATGTGGATCCATCCAAGATTGCTGCTATTAAGGACTGGAATACACCGACGACGCCTACAGAGATTCGATCTTTTCTTGGTCTTGCTGGTTATTATCGTCGATTCATTTCTAATTTCTCGAAGATTGCGGTTCCACTCACTGCTTTGACTCAGAAGAATAAGCCTTTTGAGTGGGGACCCAAGCAAGAAGAAGCGTTCCAAACGCTGAATCAGAAGTTATGTAATGCTCCTGTTCTATCTCTGTCCGAGGGAAGCGATGATTTCGTTGTCTATTGCGATGCGTCCAACTTAGGCCTTGGTTGCGTCCTTATGCAACGAGGTAAAGTTATTGCATATGCATCTAGGCAGCTGAAAGTTCACGAGAAGAACTACACGACTCATGATCTTGAGTTAGGAGCTGTGGTTTTCGCGCTTAAAATCTGGAGACATTACCTCTATGGAACGAAGTGTGTGGTTTTCACAGACCATAAAAGTCTCCAGCATATTCTTAATCAGAAAGAGCTGAACATGAGGCAACGACGTTGGGTTGAACTCTTAAACGATTATGACTGCGAGATTCGCTACCACCCTGGTAAGGCGAATGTTGTAGCCGATGCGCTTAGTCGAAAGGAGCAAGTCAAGCTTCATTCTGTTCGAACACTATCTGATCTTCAATCTCGTGTCCTTCAAGCTTAGCAATTTTGTGTTTCACAAAATTTGATAGGTAATGAATTACCACATCAGCTTGAGCTTAAGCTCGAAGCGAAAGACGATGGTTTGCTCTATTTTAAGGATCGATTGTGGATTCCGAAACAAGACGATCTTCGCACTTTAGCAATGGACGAATCAGATAAGTCTCGATATTTTGTCCATCCGGGTGCTGATAAAATGTACAAGGATCTTCGTACTAAGATCTGGTGGCCTGGTATGAAGAAAGATGTTGCCTTGTATGTATCGAAATGCCTAACTTGTCTCAAAGTCAAGGCTGAACATCAACGACCATCTGGTTTGCTTGTACAACCAGAGATACCGGTTTGGAAGTGGGAGAACATTGCCATGGATCTCATTACAAAGTTACCGCGTACGTCTAAAGGTCACGATGCTATTTGGGTTGTAGTTGATTGTTTGACAAAATCTGCTCACTTCTTACCAATCCGTGAGGATTTCTCTGCTGAGAAGCTTGCCAAGATCTATGTAGACGAGATTGTATCACGACATGGTGTTCCTTTAGATATCATTTCCGATCGTGATGCTCGATTTTCATCTCATTTTTGGAAGGCCATGCAATCTACTTTGGGAACCCAACTGAATCTAAGCACTGCTTATCATCCCCAAACAGATGGCCAATCTGAGAGAACGATTCAAACTTTGGAGGATATGCTTAGAGCATGCGTGATAGACTTTGGTGGTAATTGGGATTCTCATCTGCCACTTATCGAGTTCTCTTACAACAATAGCTATCATGCTAGCATTAAAATGGCACCATTCGAAGCTCTCTACGGTCGAAAATGTCGTTCACCTGTCTGTTGGAACGAGACCGGTGAAGTTCAGCTTACTGGACCTGAGCTCGTTCTGGAAACAACAGACAAAATCAAGAGAATCCGCGATAATCTTGTGACAGCTCGAAACCGTCAAAAGAGAGATGCGGATATGCGACGCAAGCCCATAGAATTTCAAAACGGAGACCGTGTCCTACTCAAGGTGTCACCTTGGAAGGGAGTGGTGAGATTTGGAAAGAAAGGAAGACTTGCACCTCGATATGTGGGACCATTTAAGATTGTGGAAAGGGTTGGAAAGGTTGCCTATCGATTGGAACTACCTCCAGAGCTTGGAAATATTCACCCGACTTTTCACGTGTCCAATCTGCAAAAGTGTTTAGCTGACGCTGATCTACACATTCCCCTCGATGAGATCCAAATCGATGAAACAATGCACTTTGTCGAGAAACCCGTGGAGATCGTGGACCGTGCTTTCAAACAGTTGAAGAACAAACGGATTCGATTGGTCAAAGTTCGCTGGGAATCCAAACGTGGCCCAGAGTTTCCTTGGGAATGTGAGGACCAGATGAAGACGAAATATCCGCATTTGTTTTCACAAGCTTCCACTAGTTAAAATTTCAGGACGAAATTTCTTGAAGTAGGGGAGACTGTGAGAACTGTGTTCTGTAATCGATGTACGATGTAAAACAATGATGATTATTAATAAAACAATGTGCTTTGGTGTTATTATATGTGTTTTGGTGTTATTATATGTGTAATTGTGTTTAGTGATTTTACAATTTGATTCGATTCCAATTTCAAGCTCTAAATCGCTTTCTGGAAGGTTATACGCAAACTGGTGCTTAAACGCAGTCAGTATAACGCGAAAAACACTCCGGAATAGTGACATAGGCTTAACATACCTTAAATAACCTGCACATAACTTAGAAATAAGTTTTGAATGGTTTGGTGTGTCAAAATCAACTTTGTTCGATCGCAGGGACTATTTGTGTCAAACTGCGAAACTATACCGATTTGTATAGTAACGAACATTCCGGAACTTGATCATAAGTTAAACATACCCTAAATAACCTTTACATAGCTTAGAAATAGGCTTTGAGGGGTTCGGTATGCTAAAATAAACTTTATGCTCATTCAGGGACTAAAAGCGTCAAAAAGTGCATAAGTTTGCATTTTCGCGCATAACTTACGTTCTGAATACATCCGGACATCCAAAAATTTATGTAAGCATTAAAATATTTTATTTTAGTGTTTGGCATGATAAAATTCCATTCGTCGCTTAATTTGGATCGTTTTTGCGTTCGTTACGACTTCCGTCGTAATTAAGCGAATAACGCAACCGTACGACCAAACGAACCGACATCCGAGATGTTTTTGAGCATATTTTAAGTTCCCTATACTTTAACTTTATTTTAGAGCCTTGAAATGGTGTTAACGGGGCTTAAAAGTGCCAAAAAATCAAGTTTTACAAGTGCAGGGACCATTTTTGAAATTTCTGGCAGATTCAATGAACCTAGTCTATTTTGAAGTGTTGATGGTTTTAACCCATGGTTTTGCAAAACCATGGGCTGGTATTCAATAAACATAGTCCATATTAGGGGCTCCATGGTTTTAGAAAACCATGGGCACACATGTAAGGTCCAGATCAAAGCTCAGTTTTCGAGGAACGATCTTAACGGTTCTAGAAATCCTATATATACCCCATCCATTTCACTTTAAAACCCACAATTTGAAATCTGATTTATGCTCTCTAAGTGGAAGTATATGCTTCCTACCTGAGAGAAAAATCGGAATCAAATCTTGCGGGGACTTTCTGTAAGTGTTCTTTCGTTCTTTTCATTCGTTTTAGCGTTGAAGTCAAACTGCGTTTGACTTTCTGCATTGACCAGTTTATGGTCAATGTGAAGTTCATTTGAACTTCATAACGTGAGTGTAATCACGATGGTTATAGCCCCTAGTGACTATACCTACTGATTACCACGTTATCTAGGCTCAGTGACGAGTCGAAGTTTCGGCCAAAATGCGCATTTACGCGTATTTTGTAACCAAACTACTTTAGGATATCAAAACCAATTGATATCAAAACCTGTTTTCTAACTTAGTTAAGCATTTTTTAACATGCTTAGCTCGTCACTTTTAGTTTAGTGCTTATATAGGGTCGTAAAGGTAAGGGATCTAATCAATCGCTTATACTTTCGAACCCGACCCGTTTGGTCGTTCATTAGGATCCGACCAAACACATTAGGTGACCATAGTAGCATAGGGAATAACCTTCCGAGGTTATACCTTATGGTCACCTAGTTTAGATAGTTGTATGATAAGTAGTTTATATGCCTTAGGTAAATGACCAAAATGCCCTTTTCATGCATAACTGGTAATTAAGCATATGTAACCTAAAATTTTGTCACATAACTGATTATACAACATGATTAAACTTGTATAGGCATATAATACTTGTCATAGGACTAGTTAGACGTCTCGAACGCGTGTTTGCGCTCACGACGCGTTAAAGTAGCATAAGCTACCTTAATGGGTCGCGATGGGTCGAAAGCACTTAGGTTAGGTTCCAATTTAGGATGTAGGCTTTGTTAAACCATATCACATGAGTTCCAACACTCATTTGGGTTGCAAGACCTCATTCTGTCCGATCTTCCGATTTAGGCGTCTATTGTTTGACTAGTGGTTCGATTACTAGGTGCTGCTTGATTTCTCTGGTTTACTCGAGTTTGTTGAAGTACTATTGATTGAGGATACCTTGCACTACATGTGAGTACATAGTACCCCTATTTTACTGTTTTCAAATGTTTTGGGGTGATTCATATGTACATAATGTTTTCAAGGTGTTAACGATAATTTCAAAAACGATTAAAACGATTTATACTAAACTAATAACGATTTCGATAATGTGAACGAACTTGTTGGTTGTAGTTACATAACGAATGACATTCATTAATTTTGGCCGAACTGACCAGTATTAGGTTATGGTACCATAGGATCTGACAAATCCCGTTGTTGCACTATACCCATGGTTATGTGTGGGTGTTGTGGGTAACGACTGAATCTGTAATTATTAACTTACCCTTTGGGGGTTTGTTAATACGAGAAGCGAGGAACGAGGTAGTCGAGTCACGAAGGTTTGAATGTTATTAACGAGACGACCGTATATAAGTTTTCACAATTAAAACGAGGATGATTTAAACGATTTAAACGAGTAAACGATTTGGAAACGATTTGGAAACGATGTTAAACGATTTGGGTAAACGATTGGTTTTTGGCTAGTGTTTAGATAACGGGACGGGTGTAATGTGGTGAAAACATGGTAGATACGCCGCTGGTACTTCTTATATATAAGTGTTTTCAACATATTACATATCGTGGCGTTATTTAGTTCACTTGGGTAGACGATATTGAAACGATGCCACTCAACGATGTTTTCAAAATAATATACGAGTTTTATTAACGAGTTTTTACGAGATGTTTTACAAAATGGTTTTTCTAAAACAAAAGTGTTTTTGGGTTAAGAATCATGGCTACGAGATTTTATAAACGATAACCCATTTGGTTTGAGTTGGTTAATTATGTTGCAATACGCTTTTCAAAACGAGGTTTGTATTTTGACTCTTGAAGTCTAATAAAGTACTGCAACATGTAAACGAAGCCACGATTCCGATACTCTTATAAAACCTATGTACTCGCCAGCATTTCTTTGCTGACTTTGTTTTTACATATGTTTCAGGTGTTGTTGCTTGATTGACGTTCTAGGATGCATGCGTCACATAGGATCTAGAAGAGGCCTTAGTGACATAAAACGATGATAGTTGATATAAAACTTGTTTGTTATGTGTTAAAACAATGTTAATGCTTAATATTATCAATGAAACGAAACACTTTTTGTATCCATGGTTATGAAACGATAATTCTGTTACAACACCCCCCGACGTTTCCGCCACGCTTTGTTGTTTTACGTGGTCGGGGTGTGACACCAGCGAAGCCTGTCTTAAACATGAAAATTTTACATGAACCCAAATTAGGGTTGTTCATGAGCTGAGCCGGGGAAAAATCAGCTTAGCTCGGTTCGGATTTAAGGCCGAGCTGAAAATTTTAACTCGAGCTCCGCTTGGCTTTTAACCGAGATGGCTCGGCTCGACTTAGTTAGCTCGAATTAAAAGGGAAATTTCATATATAACTTTCAAAATTTAATAGTCTGAAATATCGTTTAATCGTTCAAAAAGACTTATCCAAAATAAATTCAACCTACTATATATTACAAGCCACCAAAATTAACTTTGACCAAATATTAGATAAGTTTCAACCCCCAATTATGTCATAGATATCTAGATGCACTCTTAAATACCTGCAAATAATAACCAACTAGTCTTAGGTCCCCGCGTTGCAGGGCGGGGGCTGCAAAACCGTGCCACCAGCGTTGTGGAGTGGGGGAGTAAAACCGTGATAAGTTGCAACCGAACGACTATAACCCAAAAACGACGTAAAACAAAAGCACGAGTTTTTAACACCAAGGGACTCATGTGACATAAAACATAAACAAAGTCAAATTTACATCGACTTGTATTAGAAAGCCAAAGGGGTAAAAAACTGAGGGATCAAATGTGATCAGGAATCACCGTGCTAGGTAGCAACCAAACGGTAACCAAATCCAAAATAAAAACATAAACAAAATTTTATAAAAAAAATATAAACTCTTTTAAGTTTGTTATGCAAAAAGAAAATATAAAAACAAAAAAAAATACAAAATCACCAAAGACAAAAGAAGGTACTATTTTAAATGATATGAATTAATATATACTAGGTTGTTCCCACCCGCGCATTGCAGCGGGGAACCAACCTGTTTTGAAAGCAAAAACAACTAAAATAATTAAGAACCTGGTAGTTGATAGCGATTTATGTTTCATTTAGAGATTATCAGTACCTCATAACTAAATTCAGTGATGCCACCTCTTCCCACTGTTAACCGTTCCCCGACAACTCACACTCCCAAAGAAATTCTACTTTAAAGACTCTTTAGTGTTAACACCACTTCCTTCGAACAAACAATCACCCAAAGGTTGCTTTTTAACATATAGTAAAACATGTTGTAGTTGGTTGGTTTAAGCGTAGATATAAAAACACGATGGGTGCCAGATGGTTTAAAAAATTAAACACTAAAAAAATGTCTAAACAATTGGCTGGTTGAAAAGTAATGTTATGTAAATGAATGTTGAAACGTGGTTAAAAATAAACAATGTGCTCCATCAATATTATTTGAAACTATATATGAAAAGATGAAACATGTAAAAAAATATGACATCGTAACGGAAAATTTGTTAAAAATTTAAAGCGGTAAATTTATTAATGTTCGGGAATTGTGGTGTAAAACGATTTAAAAAGGATAAAAATAACTTTATTAGTGTTCTGGGGACGTTCGATAAATTTATTAAAATTCAAGGGATAAGAATGTAAATTGGTATTAAAAAAAATTAACCAAATTGAGGGGGCAAAAGTGTAAGTATCAACTTTGTGTTGTCAAAACATAAAAAATAAGGTGTCTTGTGGGATGCATAAAAATGCCACTAACAATTGACTAAATTACCAAGTTGCCATAAAAGAAAAGTTAATTATGTAAGTTTGTTCTAGTAAATAAATTTAAAACTAAGGGGTTTTCATGTAGTGTAGCTTATGATATGTTTTAATATATATTTTAATGATGAATTATCAAAATAAAGTATATTAAAAGTAAAACATTCCAAACTAAACCGAGCTGAGTTAATGAGTGAGCCAAACTGAGCCAAGCTAGACTTGCTTTGTAACTTAGTCGAGCCGGCTCAGCTCAGTTTCAAACTGAGCCATATCAAGTGAGCTTTTTTTTTTTCTGAGTTAAACCCTAGCAAACTCCGAGTCAAGAGCTTTTTGGACAACCCTAACCCAAACAAACATAAAGTCTTATATCTTTAAAAGGGTACAAGACTAGTATTTGATGCTTGAAGTACAGTTGTACAAACCATGGTGGGGATTTTAAATTAGGCCAGCCACATAATGGGTGTAATTAAAGTATTGCTTTCGACTTAAATGTGGGTTCTGTAAAAGTCCCACAGTTGTCCAACTTGTCTCATGGATAGTTTAGTTTGATCTATCACCTACGTTCAAATCTATCAAGCCTAATAGAATAGAAACAGGGCTCAACTATTGCTTATTTTCTTTCTTACGAAGAAAATAAAATCAAAATGATTGAGAAATATATTATATTTATTCTATTAATAATAGTTTTTCACCAATTAATTTGATTAATCAGTAAATTATAATATCGTACTAGTGCATACCAGAAAATTGTAACTACCAAATAATTTAGAAAAAAAATACTCTTGTTCCAAATTAACAAGGGAAGAAAGCTGTGTCAACCACTTGGTTGGTAGCCCAGTGATAAAAGTCAAAGAATCTACGAAGACCACCCAAGTTCAAACCTGGCTGGGAGTACTTTTCGGACGCCCTAAAATGAGGTATTGTTGTCAATGAAAATGTCAATAACACGAACTCTCCATCCCATATTATATACTTTTTATATAATGTTGTCGTTATAAAATTACATAATTAAATGATAAAATAGTTAGATACATGTTAAATTATTTAAATTTAGACGTTAAAAAGATTAAGTGTTAAAGAATGTTTATTTAATATGTATGCGTTTCAAAAGCTAGCGTGGTGGTTGACTAGATGTGTGTGTGTGTGGGGGGGGGGGGGGGGGGGGGGGGGGGCTTGTAAGTTGTAAAGTGAGAAATCCTTTAATACAAAAGGACTATGATTAAGACAGACACACATAGGATTAGACAATATATTTATTGTATGGTCGGTTTCAGTTTCTGTATGTGTAACCTTTTTGTGGTATGTTCAGTGAATCCATTCTTTTACATTCTATTGGCATACCGGCCATTCGATCTACACACGTCAGCAGTCTACCTTGTAGCGAGTACTCAGCCTTCAAAACCTTATTTTACAACCATGCATGTATTATAATGTCCCACTACCATTTTGATATCATACTTCTTTAACTATGTTTAATGTCACTGATATTTTTAGAATTTAATGGAACCCCCATATTTCTTTAACCGTATTTAGGGTTGTGCAAAGGGTCAGACCCGACCCAAACCTTTACCCTTTAAACCTGTGAAATGAGAACCACGAACCAACCCTTTTTTGTTTATTCGGTTCCAGGTCCAAAAGGGTCTGATGGGTCGGGTGGGCCAGAACCTTAATTTGATTTGTGCATGTGAACTGAGTTGCATTAAACTAAAAAATGTTCCATCACGGTAGTAACATCAATCTAAAAACAAAAACATAAAACCTTTTTCCCACCAATTCAACCCTGAGAAATGAAACCGTAGAAGGATTGGTCTTTGAAGGTTTCGATGGCAGATGGTTTCAATGTCTGAAGTTCGAACTTTTCATTAGCTGAATGTTTGATCTTGGAAGGATTACTTATACGTAAGGAAGTTGGATGGTTTTAATGATTTTAGCTTTTTTTATAAGAAAATACAAGGAACTAGGAATATATGAAACTTCAATGGTTGTTTATCCAAGGTTCCAATGGTTCTAATTTAATACCCATGGTCAGAACCGGAACCGACCCGGAACCTTTTATTGATGAATTCTTAAACCCATGAACCGACCGTTTCAATGCAAAAAGGTTCCGATCATTGTGGTTCCGGTTCAGGTTCTGAGGTTCCCGAGCCATAATTTGCTCACCCCCTAACCGTATTTGATGTCACTAGGTTATTGATTCATCAACTGGTCATTGTAAATTATGGCAGTGGCTGCATTCTTGATCATTGTTCAAGTTTTTTTTATCCAATCACGTTTGTAAATTGTAACAATGGTGATTAGCACAGTGGCTATTTTGGTTAATTTTTGTTTGATTGTATATGATATAATGTTGTAACTTGATATATATCCAATGGGTATATCCAGCAAGTATTTTTTATGACACTAAAAGGGCATACCCGACTGATTTTGGGCCGGGTATGGAACAGTCTTCTAATCAGGTTGGTGTCGGGATTACCCGTCCCGTTGTCATTTCCTACACACATTTGTTTTTGGCTTGGTTTTCAACCGATCCAAACTAGCTATTCAATTTTTGGTTTTGAAGAAACTCAACTCGGTTAAACCAGAAAATCGAATTTATATAAACGTGTCGGTAAAACACGTTTATCTAAAACACAAGGACAGATAATGAAAGGAACAATAACATACTCCATGTGTATTAGTTTGTTACAAGATGTTTACAACAATTCTTTTCCAATCAACAACCTTTTCTCCTAATTTCATTTTTGCCACATTACTTGCTAAATTATCAGGTCCAGCCCTTGATTAATTACAACACAAATATCCCACAGGATGGGTGAACCTGTTACCTATTAGTTTACCCCTTAATGTGAATATTTTCTAATACTAACCAGGTCCAGGGGTAAGCCGTAAATGTACAATCAAAAATTGGACATGCTTACAGTTAAAAAAAATAACACGCTAATAAAAATCAACTAACCAATGTTAATTTGAGCTTTTGTTATCATCGGTGGTTTCAAAATCCCAAGATTCGACGCCAAAAACCTCTTCAATCATTGAGCCTGTGGGCAAGAACTCAGTTTTAGTTCTGGCACACGAAAAATAACCGACATCCCATACTCGAGGATCCAAAGGTTCAAAGTTAAACTCGTGGTTCACCCATGATGTGTTGACTTTACTTGTACACGGTGCACCAACGGTATCAGATGATGTGCAGGAATCATATAAGAAATCATGGCCTCCATCTCCGCTTTCATCAACAACGGTTTTCTCCGATGTTGAATCAAAACTACAACCGTCGCGTAACTTTCTGGGTTCTGAATCATACTCCGGCGATTCATCATCATCGCTGTCGGCATTCATTGGATCTAGTCTGTTCTGCTCGGTTCTTCTGCGCAGCATGAAGACGTTAAAATAGTAACTAACGATCTCTTGACTGCTGCGCGAAGGGAATTCAGCTGCAAGTTGGTTCCAGAAGTTTCTACCCGATGACACAGGGTTTGAGTACACAGCTTCGTGAAATAACTGTTCATCGTCTACTGTCCATTTCTCAGCAACCACTTCCCCCATATCACCAAACCCTAAATCCACAAACGCTTTTAGTCCAATTCTTGCCTTCAGGGTCTCCCTTGATTCTTTTATATGTTGTTTGACACACTCAGCAGACCCGGGATTTTGACAGTAACATTCGGTTTTAGCACTTGCAACAGTTGCACTATCATGTATGGTTTGATTTTCAGGCATTGGGATAACAGTAGACCCCAAGAATTTAATCTCATCTCCGTCAGATCCATGCCATTCGGGTATTTCAGCTTGATATTCAGGTCCAACCGAGACTTGTTTCATAGGAGAGCGTTCTAGAAGGTAAGAATAGGCATTAGGCGTCGAAGGAGGTACCGCCTCTGACAAGGCGTCTTCTTCGGTAACTGTGCTGCTGGCCCATGATGAGGTGGAAAGGCGGCCAGGAAGAGTACAATCAACATCCTTTGTGGTACACACAGGATGATCGGTGAACTTGCCACTTACAAATCCATTTTCAACTTCATAATACGGCTTAAAGGCGCAGCCCACATCTTTATCTATCATAGGATAGACACTTGTTAAAACAAAGAACGATAAACCAATCATAAAACCGACCTTAAATACAATTTTTCTCATTAGAGTATCACAACATTATGTAGCTAACCTGTATAGGTGACAAATATATTTAAATGTATAACAATAAGATTAAGTATTTACAATTGCCTGCAAAAACATAAGCATTTAAAAACTGAAGCTTTCCCCACACACCTGACTGAAGCTGTGCTTCGTCCTTCCTAAATTGCAAACACGGAAGCAAATCACAATTATGTTCCAACTTCAAGTGTTTGGTAGAAACATCATACTCTTCTCCATAAAGTTGTCGCTTCTGCACCATAATTTACCTGTGAAAATGACGTCAAAAGATGTCAATTTTAAAAATGATGGAACCCAGAACAGCCAATTTTCATTCCAGCTGAGAAAGAGAAGCAATTGTGTAATAAAATTATACTTAAAATCATAGCTTGACATAAAAGATTCAACTTATGACCACAAGTAATAAAACACATGGCTTAAATGAATGAACTAATTTTAAAAAATAAGGACAAAGTATCAGCACATTCTAGGCATTAAATGTAAAAAAGTAATGTTGATTGAACTGGAAATGTTTATAGTCAGGACTGAAGAAGTGGGGCACATCAGTAATTTAACAAAGCTTTGGGTTTTAAAGTGGTAAGGTATAAACATAACTAATAATCTGGCAGAAAAGAATCTTAAACCACACGTGTGAAGTCAACCCAAAAAAAATAATTCGAAAAATAATATTTCTTCGAATATTCTATAAATTAATATGAATTAATCAAGGAAAATATTGAAATTTGGACAAGTAAAGAATCATGTAACTTAAAAAGAAATAATTTTGATTTATACCTTCAACTAAATTCGTACGTAATTCAAACAGCAGATCCCCAAATCGAGGTGGTAAAAATAAATCAATTTTATAAAACAAACCCTAATTTCAAAAAAAAAAAAATCAAGAATTTGCAGAAATCGTGAATGAAAATCCCGGCTTTTGAACGAATTCAGATATAAAACAATGAAATCAAACGATTAAACAACAGAAAAGACTCGATTCACAAACCCTAAATCGATCAAGAAAAACAAGAACAAAAGTCAAGATCTGACGAATCAAGGCAAAAAGATAATAATCCGCAACAGAAAACCGATGGATGGATGTAAACGGATGATAGATCTGACAGATCTGGTGCGAAATCAACGAAAAACAAAACCCTAACCTAGAAACCGATTCACTCAACGGCAGGTCTTGAAAAATAGTTCAATCAATAGACGAAGACGAGAATCGAAAGAATCTGGTATCAATTTGGGGCGTTTAGAGTGAATGAAAATCGAATTTGGGAATTAGGGTTAGAAAGAGGGGTTTAAAAAAATTGGGGATCTGAGTTGCAACGAGAAAGGTAAAGTAGAGGTCGACGAATTTTGTAACAAGTTGTTTGAAAATAAAATACGAAATTACCAGAAAGGGTATGCGGTGGATTGTAATTACGTGACACGGCTCTTTGTTATTTCAACTCTTTCTGAGGGTGTTTTAGGTATTTTAGATACAACGCAGACAAAACACGTTCTACGTAAACTCCAATAGTCAATGGCAACTCAACAGTTCACACTTCACACAGACTTAAAAAATAATGATTTATAATTTTATATACTATAAAACACAGGTGAGATATGTGTTAGACCACCCGTGCTGGTGAACAAAAATAATGCCTCCACCATGGGGCATTACCCGACACGTGGCATCCTAGTCATCGTTGGGCATTATAGCAAAAGAGGTGTAGTGGGGCATTATTCCAATAATGCCCAATACCCCTTCCAATCATTAAAAAAAAAAAAACACATACTACTTTCTCATTGGCTGGGACAAAGAGAAAGATGCTTTTACTTTTGCAAAAGTGGGCGGCATTAATTAACATGTCAGACATTGGCACTTTCATTGGCCACATGCACTCCAAGTCAAACCCCATTCAGCGTTATAATAAACACGCCAACTTCAAGTTTTTGATTTTTTTTTTTTAAAAAAACGCCCCATGTAATGGGGGTGGGGGCGTTTCTAGGCGTTTTTTTTGAATTTTTTTTAAAAAAAACGCCCCACTACGGGCAGTCTTACTACTTGAACGAAACACGAAAATAATCAGGTTTAATTTTAAAATTTTTATAAGAGTGATATTCGTCTTGGTATTTTTTTAAATGACAAATTTAGATCACTAACAGACCACTGGATCGACTTGATATATTTAATTAATTTAATTAAATAGTGATCAAAGGATTTCCTTAGAATAAAAGAAATAATATATTATAAGGTCAATTAGTAAACTTGTTTAACTAATAACAACCGGTTTATGATCGATTAACTCGTTTACATCTAAGCTACATCTTGTCAACTTGTTTATATCTACAGATTAAACGTGTAGATTACATGATTTTAAGAGATGTTATGTATTTAACACAAACAAATATCTGAGTCGTATTTGGGTTTATCAATTCACTCCACCAACCCGACGCATTTGCGACGCTTGTACAAAACCCTTTTGGTCTAATGTAGTAATGTTTGAGAACTAGGTCAAACTTTTGGGGTCATAGGTTTGGTTAAGAGTAAATGGACAAGACAAATGAGTTGGGTGATTTTAAATGAGTTAGACAAAAGTTACGTAAAGCCGTTGGTCCTTTCCTTCTTCATTTAAAAGTTTCAATTCTAAATTGTTTTTAATAATATATCGAGAAAAAAGAAAAACCGGATTGAACCAGCTGCGTTACTAGTTAACCACTTGGATGGTTATGTTTTGAAAACCGTGTGACAACATAAATAATGATTATTAAGAATTAATAATAGTGAAATTACAAATATATATATATATAGAGAGAGAGCGGTTAACATATATTACAGCTTAACGTACGACTAGTACGTCATGAAATCACGCACGCTCATCGGAAAATCACGCACGTTATGATCTCAAACAAACCAACATGCGTTATTATTTAAATACACATGCATGATTATCTCATTATCTTCTTCAACCTCCAAACCTGGGTTCAGCATCATCATTCCAGCTCCTTCTTCGATTCCGTTTCCAACGATAAACATTTCCTCATGTTTCAGACGGTCGGAATCAAAGTTTCGTCATATCCCTTCATCCTCTGTTCTACGATTAGATTTCGATGGTCGACAATTTGATGAAACTTTTCAAAATCAAAGATAAGTTTGAACCCAAATCGATAAAATTGACAGAACAATTGCGAATTTGAAGTGAAAGGAAAAGAAAATTGGAAAAAATCGGACGAAATTGATCAAACCCAGTTTAATTGAAAAAGAACAAAATCACGCACGTTAGATTGTAAAATTACGCATGTTGTCGTACGTAATGTACGTTAAGCCGTAATGTACATTACACTTTCTCTATATATATATATAATTTTAAATTGTAAAAATATAAAAAATAAAAACACTCACTTCAAAAGTGCCTGTTCTAACTTATCGCAAAAACCAAACACTTGAACATCTATTTGAAGTACAAAACTTTGGCTTTAGGCAAAAACCAAAATTTTCATGAACGCTAACCCTAATCAAGACATTATCGTATAAATCTAAGGTTTTTGGAACAAAGATTCCACTAGTAGCAACTAAGGGGTCATCTGATTCATGGAACAAAGATTCCACTAATAGCACACTAAAACCTCCCACCTCCATCCTTAGTCGTCCGCCTTGTATTGCTCATACTCAGAAAACTTTCGCATTTCCACGAAGCTTTGCATCCTTAGCTCTCAGCCGAAGCTTCCATGTACCAACGCAACGACATTGATCGGTGTACGTTGAAGCCCCAATCAAAGATAAAAGGGTTTTAAAGTTTTGGAAAAATTACACTTTTCGTCCTTTATGTTTATAGCTAGTTGCAATGGATGTCCTTTACCTTTAATAATTACAGTCACAGTCCTTTATTTGGAAAACTCATTACACCATTCGTCCTTTAGTGCTAACCCAATTAAAATTTTCAGTTAAGTCATATCCTATAAGGGTAGTTTTGTCTTTTAACTGATTAAATTAAAAATGGTTTAATAAAAAAGCAATAAACTAAAATATATAGAACACATACATCTCAGATCTTATCTCTCTCAACCCTTTCTTCCCCCAACCAAACCCACCACCACCTGCCACCACACCACCACCGTTAAGTCATCGACTGGAGCCGCTTATCCGGCGACTGGTTACCTCCGGCTACACCACGATCACCCCTAACTCCTCTATTTCTCCTGAAATCGTCGCCCACACACACAAATACACCCAACCCCCTTGTCTCTTTTGGATTAAACGGCCGGCCAGCCACCATGGTGATGGCGGCGAACGGCGGTAACGACCGAGGAGGAGAGAGAGAACGAGAGAGAATCGGTGAAAGGGAAAGAGAATCGGAGAAGGAAGGCGGACAGTGGCGGAGACAGACGACGCCGACGACGACCGGCTGCCGCCGTGAACGGCGTCAGTGGCTTTTTCCGACGAGACTATTATTCCGGTAAGTTTCCGTCTTCGAGTTCTTCAACTCAGATCCGTTTGGATCTCACTCTCAGTCGTTTTGGGGGATGATTTAGAAACGGATTTGTCGAAAAAACTCTCCTGTGATGTTCTGACGGGGGTGATTGTTTTAGAATTCAGGAATTTCAAGATTTGAGGATGTTTTTTGGGAGTATCAGACTAAAAACTCTCCTGGTTTATGATTTTGAGGTAAGATGGCTTGAATTCATGGGTGAAAGAGGAAAGAGAGAGATGGGTTTTTGTTGAAGATGGTTGTGATTAGATAAATGAAGGTGAAACAATACTGAAATTGGTAGTAAATGGTTGTTTTAAGTTTCATTGCTTTAAGTTTTTGTTGAAGAAGGTTGCCGATTCGTCACATGATTTTGTTCTTTAGGTGGAAATTGTGATTTAAGGGTGATTGCAGGTGAATTGTGTTATTGATTGCAGGAAATTGTGTTAGTGATTGCAGATTTGCAGGTGAATTGTGGGTGGTGGCGGGTTTGATGGCGGTGGTTGGTGTTTGTTTAGAGAGAGGGAGAGTTCAAAGTGTGAGAGAGAGGGAGAGTTCAGGTGAATTGATGGCGGTGGTTGGTGTTTGTTTAGGGGTGGTGGTGGTGGTTGTGGTTGTGGTTGGAGAGAGAGAACAGGTTGAGATAGAGAGATTGGAATTGTTTATTTGTTTAAGGGTAAAAATTACATTTTTCGTCCTTTATACAAGTAAAATTACTAACATACCCTCATGTGCAAGTCACATGACTAGATTTAACTGAAAAATTTAACCTTGTTACTGCTAAAGGACGAAAAGTGTACTGAGTTTTCCAAATAAAGGACTGTGACTGTAATTATTAAAGGTAAAGGACATCCATTGCAACTAGCTATAAACATAAAGGACGAAAAGTGTAATTTACCCTAAAGTTTTTTTTTTATCCTTAGTTATGGAATACACTTGGGTTATGTTGAATTGATAATTTTTCAAATATTTATAAATAAGAAAATAAACCTCGTAATTCAATGCAATAAATTGTAATCACACAACTTAATACAGGAGGATGTGATAAAGATGGTTGTCAACACACTATATGACATTGCAACCTTAATACAGTTTATTTCTTAATGGAATTAATCAATGTGAGAAACGATGTGACGATACAATCCACACTAAGATGCCTTGCAACGTACACACAAATTAAACATAAACATAGTTAAATTATTCACATGTAGAAATAGTAACACATCCATGTCTATAAAGGTTTACAAGTTTGAACTTAATACATATATAGACTAAAAATTGTAGTGTTTGAGCTTGAGAATTCACCTCCCCGCATACCATCATAGCCGTGCCTATGGTTTACCTTTCTTCCTTGGTGTCGTGTCGGTTACTTTTTAGGTGGTTCGTGATCTTTCACTGTCAAGCATGGAAAGATTGAAAAAAGCATGAGACAATAAAGATTGATTTCTTCCTATCAGACCAAAGGGTATGGGGCTCGGCACCCCCCCCCCCCCCCCCCTTTTAGGCCGTCGCACACCGCCCCCTTGGGGCCCGGCTCGGCAGTTTCGTCGGATTTCAGACGGTGGAGACGGGACTTGTGATTGGCTGCTTGTTCATTGGTGGGCCCCTCTCTCTCTATCTCCTTTATTAATATATTGATTTTTTTATTAAAGTGGGTAGTCCCCCCACACCCTTGGGTAGTCCCCAAGAGGATGCTCCTCCTCCCGTGATGATGTGGCGCCCACGTGACTGGTAGTCTCCAAAAATACTATCCTCCCCATACCCAATGGTCTCAGGCTACAAGCAAAGTAGAAAATGTGGAGCCCCAGAAAGTTTAGACCGAATGGTTTTCTTTCAACATGTACTCTAACTCTGAAAACAAGTGGGCCTAGCCTACTTTGGGAAATAAAGATTATGAGATCCTCAAAAGTGTCTTTTAAACCAACCAAATATATTTAAACCGAAAGATCATAGCATACAATCCCTTTCAAGCCTCCACATTTGACCAAACCCTTCACAAGTATGTGGATGCCAGTGTCACACCTAGCCCAAAAGTTAAATAAACAACCCATGGTTCAATTTTGTGGGCTCCATTTCACGTGTGAATCTTTATATATAACTAGTCTAAGTCCCCGTGTAATACACGGGTGGCTAAACAACAAAAAATTTATACTTTAATACGTAAATACTTTATTACATGTTTGTTCGAATATTAAGATAAATAATATCTTATAAAAATTAATTAACGATTACATTTCATATTAATTATTATGTATACGTCTATAAATAATTTTTTGAAATGAAAGAAATGTTGTATTAAATCTATAAAAAAAATGGATTTAAATCACAAACCCGCTTTTCCCACTTTTATATAAAAGTAGTTAACTCTTACCTAATAGAAAATGTCCTTTGAATGCACATAACAAAAAAACAGTAAAACATGTGAGTTGCCAGTTTACTTACACATGTATTTACAAAAAAAAGTAAACACTTACCTTGGAATGAAACTGACAATCATCCTCCTTTACTACAAATGGCTCACCGGTTGTTGAAAACCATCCCTCTTTTCCTTAATCACCACAATGGTATGGCTAACAATCACCACTGCCCACAACCACTAACAACTCATCTGCCACCAGATTTTCGCACTCAAACCACCTGCTACACTCATGCCTCTCTATAAAACAACAATTAAAAAAACACATAACTCCAATACTTTTCCAAATATATGTATTAGTTCATTTACCATAAAAGTTTAACTTTGTCTCAATCTTAGCATACCGGTAATAACAAAAACTCTATGTCCAATTAGTTATTTGCTCTCCTTGTCTTCGGTATCAATGGCCTGCACCCAAAATTCGACACCAATTTAATTATGAAAGCAAAGTAAAGATAAGTAGCAAAACAAAAAAAACTATATTAGGTAGGTATGGTGGTCATTTCCCTGACAACGCTAAAAAACTATTACACTCCTTGTGAGAATTAGGAAATCCAAAACGCAAATCGTTACAGTCTTAAATGGAACTCGTTTAGATAGGTTTGGTTCTCCTCGATTTGATATTTTAATCTTCCGGTCTTGGTACTGTCTGGTTCTATCCCGATGAGCACCCGCAACAATCAGTAGAAGTCAATCTGGTGAGCCAAAATGCCACCTACACATAACAGTTTACAAAATTAAACAATTATTCAAATAACATTAATACATAAAGGCCAGCTGGAAAAATTAGAAACAATGCAGTCAAGTGGAACAAAAAAATGAAGAATTAACTATGTTATTTGGTGTTGCTCTATTGTCACCGCTACCGAAAAGCTCAGTCACCAAAAAAATAAGTTTTTTTTGTCTAATTACCTTATAATAAAGTCTTTTAGGCTTTTGAATGCATTTTTTAGCAGCTTAACCATCTGACTGGTTATACCAAGACTTGAACAAAGATGCCTCTAATGATTTCAGATTTGTAAAAACATAATGCTTAGCAACTTTACCAAAATATAGCAAAAACTAAAATTTAAATTGAAAAAAAAAGCGAACAAAAGCAAACTTACCATAAAATCACCAGCAAGGATAATGCCCATATGTACTGACTGGCCCATTTCAAGCTCTTACTGTATATTGCATCCCGATCAGATGTGATTGCTTTCAAGTAGTTACAAAATGCTGCAAAAAGTACTCATACACCTTTGTTTTGCAATCATGATTAGCATAATATATATATTTCATAACAAATAAAATAAAATGAATGAAAATGGTTTGTTGGCTGGACTTGGTCTGGGAATAAAGGTAATTTACTCTTAAAAGAAAGATGCTTACTCTACATCACCAAACCCAGTTTGACCCATTATCCCCCACCCACCCATTTTGCCACATTTATAAAACAGGGTATCGGTAGTTACCCATTTTGCCACATTCATCATAGTTATTTTTCTTAATTATCTAAAAACGTGTTACTCACGTTTACCAGAAACCCCGATTACACCCAATCCGATAAAACACGAGAACTAAAAACGCAAATCTTCAATGGTTCAGTTATCGGGTTAAACCTGAACCCCAAAAAACCCGAGAAACCGACCATCGGATCCAACTCTATATTGTTGTCTCTTTAAAACCAGAGACAATAAAGCTGGTGGTGCCTGGAGTTATAAGAAGATGTTAGTAATTAGTAGGTATAGTATCAGGCAATACCTCGAACACTTGGCGTGCGAACTTAGAAACAAACATAGATATAGAAATCTTACCCTGTAAATGAACCACTTAATAAACATATCAAGATAAATGCTAACCAAGTTCTAAAAACATCTGGAATAAACGTCCACCATAAACCATATGGTGTCAAGTTCTAAAAAAGCTACTTAATGAGAAAACGTGAATCTATAAGAAGTTTTAATTCAACTGTGTAATCTCAAAACTTTCACTATATGCATATCACGGTTTCAGCAAATTCATATGTGCATAACGCGCGCGACATGAGCAGATCCAAAAAATAAACAAATTACCCGAACCGAAGGAAGGCCAATCTCGAGCTCTCTCACCTCTATCATCGCACCACTCACGATCTCCTTGATATCCACCTCCACCTGGAATTGACTTCAAGATTATAGCTAAGCTAACCGATTTCCAAGCGCCACTTCAAGATTTCTGCTGATTGATGTGACATAGGAAGATCACCATCTATTCATTTTAAATCATCAATAACATTCTTGTATTATCTTGGTCATATTAATTCATCAATTTATATCAATCAATTAACTCAAAGTTATTGGATATGGGATATTCTTTAATCTATTACACAAATTCCAACAAAATATTAAGGCATTCTAACATGCAACTCTTAGGTCTTAAGCTTACTGGCATTGCAACTTTATCCTCAACTCACTACGGCTTGTAATTAGGTGGGTCCCAATAACTTAGATTTGCTTCTATATTTCTCCTGTCATACATTCAATTCAAAATAAGAATCTAAGCATATCATGTTTAAAAACCAATGTAATAACTTAACATACGCAATAACCCCACGCCTTTCAACTTCCAACTTCCAACCCTGTTCTCTGTATTCAAAAAAATACATGTTTAATTGGTTTCTAAGAATAGTAATATAAATATTCTGGTACAATTACCAAATAATACAAATCATAGTTCTATATATTAATAAAATATATATATGTAAATATGCCCGTCTTTGTATTAACTCATTTATGCTCGATGTACTTGACCTACATTGATAATATAGCTTTTGTAATCATATTTAATACAGTAATAACTAATAGCATCCAAAAAAATGCTAGCAAGTCAGCCCAATCTGACCCAACCCGGCCCGTTTCTGTCTTACAAAAAGTTACCAGCTTAGAGTCAGTGACCATTACCCATCCCACCCATTTTGGTAACTCAAGAACAGATAAAATACAATATATCATAACTCACCTGCACTGAACTAAGATTCTTATCAGCGAACTGATTCTTTAGGAGAGGTTGGCAAAGCATATCTTTACCAGGAAACACTATCAAACCCATACACTTCATTGAATGCCTCAACGATTCATCAAGTTTCTTGAAGCGAACCACTTTGGTCTATGTTTTGTAAAGTTCAGGGGTTGTAAGAACAGAGCAGAAAATCAAAATAAACCTGATGGAGCAAGAACAGAGCAGAAAATGAAACACTAATCCAAAATAAACCTTAACATCTCCATTCATCAATAACATTCAATTTCGTAAAAAGTTCCCAACTTTATCCCAAATTTTCAAGTTGTAAAGTTGATTACAATCATTATCTTCTTACTATATATTTAGAAGATTTTATACATTAGAATACATTACGAAACCAATATAAACCTTTAATGCTATTAGTTAGATTTATATCTATAAAAAGTGTCAAAAACCTATTTGTTAGATTTCTATCTATATCCATAATCAAACAGACACTGTTTACAAACAAAGAACGGGTTTCATTTTGACCAATACCTTTTCTAAACGGCCTAAGTTGACTCAAACCCATTATGACCCGACACTCCGGTTCTTTCTTCTCCAATCTTCCCTATGCATTTGGTTTCTGAATGACAAAATAGTCGAGTACCTATACAAAACATATTCAACAAAATTCATAGTAGAACAGAGCTGAGAAGTGAATTTGCATGTAAATGTGTTCATCTTGTTCCATCTAAGGGATTACATGTACCCTAATATAATATCAACTGACCAAATTTCACCAAGAAAGCTCAAATCAATTCATATTTCATAATACAATGGACAGTAAAATGATTACAAAACAACCAATAGTTTATCTACCATTTTCTTTTTAGCACGTTCCAAGATGTCTTCCTCAACACTTTTGCAAGTCACGAACCTATAAATATTAACGACTTCTTGTTGTCCAATCCTGTGAGCTCTGCACATTTCCTAACAAAAGTCATGAAATTAGTATGTAGTGACTATAAGTAGAGATAGATATCATACACTCCCAAACCTGCAGATCATTCTGAGGATTCCAATCTGATTAAAAAATGATGACAATATCTGGTGTGCAAGATTGATACCTAAACCACTAGCTCGAGTGGAAAGAAGAAAACAAAAATCATCAAACAAACATCACAACACACAAAAATCCACAATATATAATTATCATTTATAAACTCGACTACAACCGTACCTTTGGATCATTATCAGTTGACAGATTTCTTATGAAGAATACTAAAACTCAGTCACACTTGTTAGCGGATCAGTGAGGCATTACATCAAAGTATCAAACATCATGTATCTAGTTATAACCAATCATGTGTGACTCACAACATTTACCAAATACAAAAATTAACTGGTATCATGAATAATGGATATGGTGGTTACCTTAATAGCCAGGCGAGACGCGTTAGAAAGGCATACTCTGTTGCTGATGCATTCTGCATACGCACAAACTGTCTGCAAGTGTACATGTTATAAAATTATATTAGTAGAAAAAAAGGCAATTGGAAAACATAAGAATCATAAAACAAAGAGAATTTTAACAACTGCTCCACCTGATCATATGTAGCATTTCATTAAACACCTAGAAGACATCACATCAAATACAAAAATTAAAAAATAAACATATAATCTCATATTTTGTGTATCTTGAATTAGAAATTAACAAATAAATTATCAAATTGAACAAAAATATCCAATCAGAATTTCCCTTTCCTACAGATAATCCAGAATCGTACAAAAATATCCAATGGTTCTTGTCTCCTGAAACCACACAAATTGAACAAAAAAAATTTGGAAGTGCTTAAATCAACAAAAATCAAAACCCTAACCCTAGTTTTTGCAATCAAATAAAAAGCAAGAGAGATGAACTCACGGGACTAATCCAACCCGCTCCTGAGGAATCCGTATTTATGCTTGAATCAACAAAAAAAAAATACAATTTGTATTTTCTTCAACAAAAAATTAGTGTGTCTGATGAACAATTTTACATCAGAAACCCTAAAATTAGTGTGTCTGATAAACATACCTGTTGAAATCAAATGTATATGGTACGATCAAAGAGTTTGAAACACAGATTGAAAGAAACGATCGATGATTGTAAGTCTGAAACGCTGATTGAAAGAAACCATGACTCAGAAACGGATGAATAACATACCACTTTTAGATAGAATGAAGAAAAGGAACCAATCTATCTTTAATAGATTAAGAATGGAAACGCTTCCATATTTTCGCAAAAAGATCTTCCAGTAATTGATGAATTATTCAACTTTCCATATATAATTCAAGAAGCGTTTGAAAGAAGAATGAAGGAATTGTGAGGCGGTAAGGACAATTGATTGAGAATTGAGAGAATGAGGTAAATGGCGCCTAAATCACAATTATCTGGCCAAAGACCATTGCCACATCATGGTCAAATGGTCAACATTATTTTGCTTTAGTATAAGAGATAGATAAAGGAACAAAGGTTGGGACACTTGTCCCCTCCACATTCATTTGAGACACATGTCAACCCCTCCTTTTATTTGCTACCGTGTTCATCATCCAGACTATCCACGCCTCCTTATTCCCCTGAACCGGGTTTTTTTGTGTTCCATCTTCCTAACCCTAATAATTTCCCCATTTCAGCCGTTTCTCTATCTTGCCTCTCTCCTTTGTTCTCAATCAATTGTAAGATGTATCTCCTACAGATCTATTTTTTCTACTCTTCACCTTCATCGCAATCTAATAGCTATTTGGAGGTTCGATTTCTGTTGATTGACATCGGTTGATTGACATCGATTTATTTGGGGTAAAATTATCGCAAGCTTGTGTTTCACATATAAGATATATTCTCTAGGGTTTTCACACAATCCAAAAGGACCCGTTGTCGCATACCACCTCTTAATCCTGTTCTTCATGTAAGATTTTTTTCATCTCAGATCTATTAATCTCCTTACAAAGGATGATGATTTTGGTGTTGTTGAAGAACTTAATCGTACCAGTTATGATGAATTTCATACGATTTGCTTTATCGAGGATGAATTTTGTGATGTTTTTGAACTTAATCGCATCAGATTTGGTGAATTTTATATGATTTGCGCTAGCGGTGATGAGTTTTGTGATTTTTATGAACTTCATCGCCTCAGATTTGTGCGTTTTTTAGTTTTATTTAGGTATGATGTGGTATTCTTCACATCTAATTGTTGTGTTGTTAGTTTGTATTATTAGAAACTGTTGTTACACCTACTGATGATAATACATATTTAGCCAAAACTCTTTTCAGGTGAACTTAACTTGGATGCGTTTACAATGTTTCATTTGAGTCAGATTGCAGGTTTTTTCTTAGCCAAAACTCTTTTTTTTTTCTACATGATAACTTGAGTTAGACATATTTAATGATATAGTATGTAATTATTTCCTATATTTGAGTGCAGGATTATCTTTGAACTTGCAATTTCGTGTGAGAAAACGGGCTCACGAGTGTTTGGAGGATTCATAGTGGGCTATTTTATAAAATTCAGATTTGATGAATTTTATATGATTTGCGCCAGCAATTTTATGACCTTTTTATGGTTGTGGGTCTGATATTATTGTACCTTTCGTTCTTATGGTAATTATGGATTAATGTTTCAGGTTTTGGTTAATTATGCAAGGTCGTCTAAAGAGGCAAAATAAGTTTGTAAAGAGGTGAATTTAAGAAGTACAAAAGCAATTAACCGGACATCTTTTTGGTATTTAAGATTAACATATACGTAAGTTGTAACGGGCTATACATGTATGATGTATGATTTTTGTGACTATAGATTCATTATAACCCATGCTGATTACTATTTTTACACTTTCATGTCAAATTACTTAGTTTTTTATTTATTTACTTATTTTTATTATTTTATTTTAGATTAGCATTAATTTATGTTACTTTATACTCTAAATAAACATTTCATAGGAACATTTTAAAAGATGGAGATACCGACTTATATTTCCTGAACAACTTACTAAACTAAAACTTGTGTTCGTAATATAGAAAATAGAAAATGCAACTGACAAGTGTCAAAACATTATTATTTTAAATTACTTGGTTTTATGTTATTTTGATTTTTTTTTAAATTGATGCATCGTATTTATTAATATGTTTTAAATTTAACTTTTTTAAACCCGTGTGTCACACGGGATATAAGCTAGTATTTACTATAATCACATTCACTAAGTGTTTACATTCCATTCCATTCCATTGCATCAGTTTATCAAGGCAATCTTTAAACCTCTATTAATTCAAGCCAGTCATGCAACAAATATTTAATTAAACTCTCTAGAAAAACCTCTTTTTTACAGTAACACACGCATATTTAGATATGAAATTCTACCTTTTTACGCAAGACACAAGAGACAAAGCTTACCCTTGTTTTATCATGTATGAAAGTTGTTTTTATGTCTACCGTCCAACTTCAACATAACCTGAAACTACAAGCCATAAGTTCAACTAACGGACCATGAGAGTTTAATAAAAACAAATATATTTAACTTAACTGGAATACGATTCACAGAACAATTAGCCTTCGAATCAACCCCTAGTTATTATCGGACTCTTCTATGGCGTCGGCACGGACAGAACCCTAGAAACCCAAAACCGTTGCCATCTGGTCTCAATACTAATAACTCTGTTTTCTAACCCATAAAAGTGCAGTTTTTTGACCCATTAAGTGTAGATTTTTTAAACAAACGCTGCAGTTTTTTAGCCCCTAAAAGTAAAGAATTTTGAAACAAACGCTGTAGTTTTTTAACTCTAAAAGTGAAGTTTTTTGGCCCATAAAAGTGTAGAATTTTGATAGAATCGCTGCAACTTTTAACCCCTAAAAGTTCACTTTTTTACCCATAAAAGTGCAGTTACTTTAGTTTGCCCAATCTTGTGTACAGTTTATTTCAAGGGTAACTCCAGACGCCTGAAATACGTTGGTTTGGTTACCAAAAAGAAAAAAAAAATACAAATTATATAATTGAAAATTAGGTTTTCCGCTTTTACCCGAGTCTCAAACTTTTGGAAAATTGACAAAATGTGGTTAGCATGGTCACCATATGAATCCGAACTCGGCAACCTAAATTTTGGAAATTTGACAAAATAATATTAAAAAAAAAAAATCAAACCTTATCTCCAGTATCTTCAGATTTGAAAAATTTGAGAAAAAAATATTGAAAAAAAAAAAAAAAAAACAAAATCAAACCCTTTCTCCAGTATCTTCAGAAATGGATGAATGAAAACCTTCAATTCTTCAAATCATAAGTTGGGTGAACAGGAGGCTTTACAACAACTAAACTAAATTAATTTTACATGCTTCACATTCGTAGTGCTGACATTTTGACAACAATTCTGTTTCCAGACATACCTATATCACCAAAACAAAAACCCTTCCGTTAATCTAAGCCCTAACTTTGAGATGAACGAAAAGAAACAAACCAACATAACTAAGATGATCGTACCTGAAGAAGACGATCTTCATCTCTACAGACGACGAATCGAAAAACCCTAATCGGTCAAAAACTTATAGATGAAGATCGGTTGAATCAAGGGCGTTTCCATCAGGGTTTCCATCGGCTCTCTCTCTCTCTCTCTCTGGGTTATGGAATTTGTTTTGCAGATCTGGTTTGGGGAAATAATGAATTTGAATTTTGAATGAGAAACTATTTGAGGAAACTGAAAAGGTGGAAGCTTTCTGACGTTTGAACCAAATAAACTGGTTTGAGAAGGGTTTGTTGTATATGCTTTAAAAATTACAAGATTAAACATAAAAAATGAAAAAACTATCAAAATTACACATAGGATTATATAACGTGGAGGGCTTGAGATTGTGACACATAGGATAGAAAACTTTTGCTTTATTATAGTAGAAGATTAGGAGATGTCCATCACGAAGAACCCGCTTTCTTCTTGATGCTTTTGCCTGAGATTTCTCCACCAAAGAAACTCGTTGCATTGTATTGAGTGCTTTCGTGTAGTGTTGTAATGAACCCAATGTACAGAATTACAAGTAACCCAAATATAGTTCAATAAAGATACATAAAAAACAGTCCACCGGTCTCAAAAGAATCAAGTCCCATTGCTGGACCTCAATAATGAGGAAGGTTGGCCCTTTTGGCTTCCCAACACTGACGCATGGTAGACACTAGAATAGCACAAACCATCTTGCGATGGTTCACAAAATAATCGTATACACTAACTTCTATTGTCTCAAAATCACCCTTTTGACTTTTGCCTCAATGACAACCTACAAACAGTCAACTAGTTTTGCAGCAGAAAATTAATACACACACGGGAGACATACAGCTGCTAAATGCAGGGTTCTTACTCAACCTTATTATCTTGTTCACGGTATTAGTCTCATTGTTCTTAACCCTAAGGTTCTTTAGGGTACGCTTTGCATCTTCAGGCTAGAGGGTGTGGGATGAAGCCCCTAGGGGCTTTATCAGGACACGTCAGCGCCATGTAGGATCCACGTCAGCCAGGGGGCTTTATCACGCTCTCCCTTAACTTGCAGGGTGTGGGATAAAGCACCATATTAAACAAAATTAGGAAAAAAAAAAAGATTTGATTGGATGAAATCAAGTGGGCCCCACCTGAACACATGCTTCTTCCTCGTTACCATGTTGGCGAGCTACCTATAGTGCTCTTCCTTGAATCGCATGGTGTGGGGTGGCGCCACCACCCAGGCGCCATTGATGTTGAGTTGGCAAGGGTGGCGCCCCCACACCCTCCGGCCTCACAGTAGACATATTTATGGACTCGCTTCGGTTCAGTTTCAGTTCGTAAACCAGCTCAGGTTTTGTAGGTTTGAAACACAAAGACCCACCCAATCCGGCCTGTTCAGTTTTCTGTAAACCGGTCAGTTCGGTTTTCTGATTCCTACAACGTAATCAAAACTGGCCTAATTAGGCTGTGAAATGTAGCATTTAGTCAACATTAACAGTTTAATTTCACTGAAGTTTCTTCCCATACAATTACCACTATTGTCCATTGATCCTCATACATACTTATTGACCCTAAAACAGTGAGACTTATAGAGAAACCAGAGGACATTTTGACCAATCAAAAACTAGGAAGACAAGCCTTACCTGTTACAACTGATCCTTGAATATGTTTATACATCGAGTCATTTACAACACATTTTATTAATTTGTCATCAATTATTCATATTTACTGCACACTTTTATAAGCAACAATGGTATTTGTATTACCTTCAGAAAATACAAACATAACAAACTATAGATCAACGCCCTCATCAAGGCCTTTAGAACCAATCATCACATTTGAATCGATTTGTTTGTCAAATTTCTTTTTTCTTCGATCTTCAAACTCGTGAAATCCTTCCATCTGAGAGTAGATTTTCAAGTCTTTTTTTTCAATATATTTTCACTTTTGTAGCTTAAACTGAATATTTGGGAATCAAAGATTAGAGATTACCTGTTGGAACTGATCCATAGATATGGGATTGCCATGCAATGAAATATTCTGTAGGGTCTTGCATTCTTTCAATAAACTTGGAGGAATCTGAAGAAGAAAAGATGCAATAAGATTTATCAGAACAAACTACGTTTCCTGTTAAAGATGAATACTTTGCAAGAAAGCTACCTGTTTCAGATTGTTATGATCTAAGCACAGTGACTTCAGATTAACGAGACTGCAAACCGAATTAGGAAGTTCTTCAATGGAGTTTTCTGAGCCAAAAAACGAAAAGAGAAGAACCATGAAACTTCAAAAGTACAAATGGCATAGAGGAATAAAAAATTAAGCAAAATGAAAAATACCATTTGCTTGTAGTTCTTCCAAAGAAAAGCAGCTCCCTATAGAATCTGGAAGAGCCTTTAGTTTGTTATGCGACACGTTTAGTAGCAACAACTGCATTTTTAAAAAACCTTAACGAATTTCATAACAAAATTATGTGATACAAGTGAATTACATTGACATTTGAAATATATAAAGTGAGACGCCATAAAACTTATTTTCCTGTAATAGATTGCTTAATAGTTAACCGTAAGTGAAGAATGGAATAGTGAGATGCTATAAGCAGTTACTTACATTGCGCAAGCTTCCTAGGGTTTCAGGCAGGCTGGTTAAAAGGTTTCCAGATATAGATAACCGCTCAAGTCTCACCAATTGACCCACTGAACCATAAAGCAATAAGAAAATTATAAAAAAAAAATCTTAAGAAAATTATAAAAAAAAAATCTTATAAATATTGACAAAAAGGCGCACACACACATACATACACAGAGGATCAGTATATAATATATAAAGGGTTTTAAGCTAAAAAGTGTAGGAAGGGCTGAGTTCCTCTCCTCGTTCCATTTTCTATCCATTCTGCATATACTCCGGAAGTTCCTCAACGATTAATTAATAGTAGCACTTCTCATACAACACAAATCTGGAGTTGGGGTCAGTGGGTCACCTCCCTGATGAGTCCATGGCAAGATGAAACCAGTGATCCACGATCGTAAGTGGTATGAAAAGCTGGTCCTCAGGGAACCATGGACACTGTGTGACTTTTGCAAACACGGATACGTGATATTACACTGAAGAAGAGGACACCATTGATTCTCTTGCTAGGGTTGCTGTCTTCGTCAGTCACATACAATCACATTGTCTCATTTCCACCAAAACCTACTCCAGTCCTTGCCCAGAATTAACATACAGCTGCCCTAGACGGTGGTGCTACAATCCCATACCTAGACCTTAGTGCTAAAACGAAGGGTAAATAGGTAAGAAAGCCAATGGTGGTTCCATATTGTTCTTCTAGGGGTTCCAATTTTGGGGATGAACAAGCAACATAAGGTAAAGCGGTGTTAGTAGTGCTTTTAAAAAAATTGCAATTTGCATAGGTTTGCAATTTTAGTTACAAGTTGATGTTTTAACTTAGTTGTTGTTTAGTGTTGCTGCAACCGTTTGGAATTTATAAGGATTTGGTTGATGGAAATTCTTCCTACCCTTTTAGCTGAAATTTCTTTAAGAATATCTTCACCCTGTATATATATATAGGGGAGGGTTCATTGGGGAACACTAAAAAAGTGGGGAACAGGGGAACACTTTTAAAAATTATACTTAACATGTTAAAAAAATATTTTTCTAATTTTTTTTTGGCGCTTTTTCTTTTAAATACAAGTAGAAACATTTTTGATAAAAAAAATCAAAAACTAAAAATATAAAAAAATGTTTAAAAAACAGTTATATCTTATAGAATTAACTTAACACGTTAAAAATAATTTTTTTAAAATTTTTTTTCAGCGCTTTTCTTTATAAAAAGGAGGAGAATCTAGTCGAGTAAAAAAAAATTTTTTCTAAAAAAAAATTTTTTAGCCTTTTTTTAATATTTTTAGTTTTTGAATTTTTTTATTAAAAATGCTTCTACAAGTATATATAAGGAGAAGCGCCGAAAAAGATGTTTAAAAAATTAATTTTTAACATGTTAAGTTAAATTTTTAAGAGTGTTCCCCGGTTCCCCACTTTTTTAGTGTTCCCCGATGAACCTCACACTATATATATATATATAAGTACCTTCATCAGGAAAGGTGGTAAGTCGATTCCCATCGAGTATGATAAACTTTATAGACTGAAGCTTCCCGATATTCATTGGAAGACGCTCGATTACATTATTTGCCAATATCTGAAAATAACAGAAAGAACTACAACAGTCACTTACTTTTTTGCAAATTCCAATAAACAGCCGTTTAGAAAATAAATAAATGATAAGTTCTAAGAAAATACAGATGTAATGATGGAAAGATTCAGTTTATACCAGCCTCTGAATACTCATTAGCTTGCTGATCTCTTCTGGGACATCAACTGCAGTGGCCACAATACAGAAATGGTGAGCAAAATTCAAAAATGTTTCTTTAATTGTGAGCTTACGCATTTCATAATAATCTGCTATATCAGTTAGAAAGGTTATAAATGTGTACTCTAAGCTTATGTACACCACCAGGGAATTAAATGATATTCCAACAAAAAAAAAAAGCATTACCTAATTTGTTTTGTGTTAGATCAAGCGTCCGTACAGATTTTCCAAGCTCTAGCACTTCATCTGGAAATGACTGTTTCACCAATCACACAAAATCAACGCATTAAACACAACATCTCATGGTTTAATTTAAATCCACGAAGCCTTGTTCCAAATCATAGTCCATAAACCTCCAAAGAAATTAGCTACAAACAAGAGGTAATAAACCATAGTAATTTTTGGCGCTAGGCACACTCAAGGCGAATAGGCCTCACCTGGGGCCTAGGCGCAAGGCGCAAAAAAAAAAAAACGACGGCCTGAGACAATTAAAGTGCACAATGAAAAAAATAAAAAAAAAATATAGTATGTACTAGAAAAATAATAATATTCTACAAAGAAAATACACCAAAACCTATTATATAACATTTAATATCATCTATTTGGTACCAAAAGTTCTAAAATATTAGTGTATTGGTGTAGAAAAGTAGTTTTCATTAGATAACAATAGAAATTTGGCTGGAATCTTGCCAGACTTTAGAGAATTTGGCCGGAAACTCTTAGGATTCTAGGAATCCCATCGGAATCTACGCCGGAATCATCACTTGGAGAATTAAAGCGCAATTGCCTTGACTCAAGGCGCAATTGCCTCGCCCCGCCTGAAAAATGGGCCTAGGCGCAAGAGGCAATGGCCTTTAACAACTATGTAATTAACTGTTCTACACAACTCAATTTTCATACACCAATATTTGACCCTCTTAGGTCCAATTCTTTTTAATCTTTACCCACACAATAACCAGGAAAAGGTATCAGTATCATCCGAAAAATGGTAAAATTCTTTTCACTTTCTCCACTACATAATTTCAAAGAATCAAAAACCATCTCTGTATATGTTAATTTAACAGCACATAAACTACTACCAATTTCTGTTCTAGAATAACAAAATCTTCATTTGATCGCACACAAATAAGACACACACCAACAAATCTTATCAACACAAATTTCAATTTCAATTTCAATTTGTAAAATCGGAACAATCAAACAAACACATTTAATTCTAGAGTGAGAGAGTGTACGTGCCTTCAATTTACCGTCACGCAAGGCTACAATGCCAGTGGCGCGCCATCTAGACAAGCGGCTGGCTTTGGAATCGGCGCTCTTGCTGGCAAAACATCCCATTGAGTAATAACAGATTGAAATTAGCTCCGGCGAAACTGTAATCGGCGATAGCAGTTAGTAGTTTGAAGATGATGACGACAACAGCGAAGACTTTTTTGATCGTGTTGGGTTTTTCGCTGGTGATGTTTGAGTCGTATTAAACTAGGTCCACACGACGCGCTAAAGTAACGCTATATATGTAGCCAATTAGTTGATGCTCTAGCTTTGTGGGGGCGGTATGCCAAATATTGCTCAACCAATTAAAAAAAAATCATTATCGTAGTTTTGCTATAAAAAATAATAAAAAAGATGGCAAGACCGTAATTTTGAGCTCAAGGCAAAACTGTAATTTGTCAGAACTAATGAGAGTGTTAGGCAACGACTTGATATGAAAAAAAAAAAAAATCAAGTCAATCGATTAAAACAAAACACTTCTATACAACAACAACCATACCCAGTAAATTCCACAAATAGCAAAGCTACTTATAAGGTCTGGGGAGATTGATGTAGACAGTCCTTGCCTCTATCCCAGGGGATAGAGAGACTGCTTCCAGAAGAGACACTCAGCTCCAAAACGAACAACATACCAACACATCAAGTCAAAAAAAAAAAAAAAACTGGAGAGACTGCTTCTATAGTTTTGTTAAAAAAAAACTAAAACGATCTCAATACTGTAATTTTGAACTGAAGGCAAAATTATAATTTTTGACTGAGGTAAAATCGTAATTTATCAAAAGCTAAAGTCATGGCAATACTTTAATTTTTATTCAGGGGCAAAATCGTAAGTTTAAATAGGGGTAAATTCATAATTTTTAATTGGGGGTGAACGACCTTGTTTTTTTACCAACATGAAGTTTTTTAATAAAAGTAATTGTAATTAAAACTCTTAGTTTTTTTTAACAATGAACGACGTGTCAACCACCGTGACGCCGGGCGCTGTGGCTAAGGTCGAATACTCGACCGCCGCCAGCCCCTTGGCTCTCCTCAGATGCGCGGAAACCCGACCTCTACCCGCTCGAAGGCACGACAGTGGAATAATCGGTAAAACCTTGCTTCCCATTGGAGTCGAACCGGCGCCACCTGTATTCGCTCTTCACCTGGATGCCGTAGAAAATAATGAGGAGAGTGAGAATCGAACCTCGATCACAAGGAACACCAATTCTTTTTCCAACCACTCCACCACTACCTCATTGACTTAAAACTCTTAGTTATGGCGTGCATAACAACAATTAATTGCAAGGAACCAATTAAGACGGAATCACCCTTTAGGTATCAGGGTCATGTGACCCCACACTTTTTTATGTTTGATCTATATGATCGAAGATCGATTGACCTCATAGTTTATTAGACAATGATCCTAAAATAAATTGCATGATAGAAACAAAGAATACATCTTTTAGTTAACCACGACCCGGAAAGAAAAGACCAAGGTTGTTGGGGCATGCTTTGAACCCACGGCCTCTAGTATAGAGGGGTGGGAGTGGGACTTGGACAACAACAAGTTGGCCTAAAAATCAATTTGTTAAATATGCACAAACAATAATTTTTTTTATAAGAAAAGGTTTTATAGTCATCTTAAGCAATTTTTATAAAAAAAAAAAAAAACTAATGTTGAAATTGATATCATCTTAAAAATCCACAAAAACCAACTTAATTTGAAACCATACCACTCACTACGACAAAAAATGAAAAAAAATCGATGACCTTAGACTACTAGGAGTGGAAGGGGCTTAAAAGGGGGCGTGGAGTGACAGGTGGCTGCCATCTTCAAGCCTAAAAACCCATGGGGTGGCGTTAGGGGTGGAAGAACCCCACCTTTTTTTTGTTATTGTTAAAAAAAAAAAAAAAACTAAACAACTCACCAATCAACAACCTCTAACCACAAACCACCAATCAAGTCACGCCAACTCATCTCCACCTTAACCCTCACGCCGGTGAGGATTTCCCCGCCCCTCCCCACGCCACCCCACGGACCAATGTGTCTGATGTGAAGGAGCTTTCACACCAGTTCCAAGCCCCAATACGGCAATACCACACAGTCTTACAAAATAATAACCCTTCTTTTTAGTTATGCGAAATATCAAAAAATATGTGTCCCGGTAAATAAATTTATAACCCCACTATTCATAATATGGAAATGAAAAATGTAGAATGACGTAAACATACACATATTCATATTCATATTTGTATTTGTTAAAGGGTAAATCTATTTTCGCCAACGAGCACTAATTTATATAGCATAGATAGATTTCTGTCAACTCATGTTTAATTCTTCCAAAAAATGTTCATAATTTTCTTTACGGCTCACATTATTTGCACACCTTGGCAGGCTATCTACACACTTAGGGTTTACATACGCTGCGTAGAGACCTATACGCTGCGTATATGGTTACTCTATACGCAGCGTATAGGTCTCTACGCAACGTATGTAAGGGGCAGATACACGACCAGACAGTCAAACCTAGTACCATGTCAAATCAGTCTGACATACGCTGTGTATAGATCTCTACGCAGCGTATAGAAGTAACCCTATACGGGGAGTAGAGATCTATACGCTACGTATTTCAGTAATTTTAAAAGTCTATTTAGCTCTGCTTTCTTTTCATCTTCCATTCGACTTCATCTCTTCTTCTGTTTTTCATATTCTTCTTCAGTAAACAATTTACACCCCAAACCAAAATCAATTGTTCTGTTTTTTGTTCAATCTTGTTAAAATGTCATCATTTTGGAACGAGTATTATTTCGGTAATCGCTATTCTAACGACACATGGGGAGCAAATGATGCCAATGATGAGGAGGAGGTTGTGTCTGGAGTCCCTGTTGATCAAAAAACACAGTTGCCAGACTTGAACAAGACTCCCACTCCACCTGTTGATGAACCAAATTACCCGGCGAATCAAGTGTATCCGGATTACGGATACGGGTATGAATCTCCGTACGTGCAACAAAGTGGATACGGTGCTGAGAATGCACATGTTGATGAACCATATTACCCGACGCAGCAATCGTATCCGGGTTACGGGGGATACGGGGGTGAAGGTGGATACGGAGGTTACGATGGATACGGTGGATACGGAATAGAAGATGGATACAGTGGATACGGGGGTGAAGGTGGATACAGTGGATACGATAGATATGGGGGTGAAGGTGGATACGGTGGATACGGAGGCTACAGTGAATACGAAGAATATGGTTGATATGGTTATGAGCCCCGTAACACACCACTTTATGATGATTATGAACCATCTACCCCGGGCAATCCGTTTCAAATAAAGGAGGTATCACATTAAAATTATTATTGTTATTATTGTTAAAAATATTATAATTATAATTATTATTATTATTGTTGTTGTTAAAAATATTATAATTATTATTATTATTGTTAAAAATATTATAATTATAATTGTTATTATTGTTAAAAATATTATAATTATAATTATTGTTATTATTATTATTGTTATTATTGTTATTGTTAAAATATTATAATTATAATTATAATTATTATTGTTAAAAATATTATAATTATAATTGTTGTTATTATTATTATTATTGTTAGTATTATTATTATTATTATTATTATTATTATTGTTGTTGTTGTTGTTGTTATTGTTGTTATTATTATTAACGTAACTTTTTTTTAGCGTTTCATGTCTCTAACAGATTTGAAGAATTGGGTACAAGAAACGGGAAAGGAGTATGGTTACGTAATTGTTACCCGTCGATCGAAAAATATTGGCGGTACTACTGGGATGGTATGGCTTGTGTGCGACCGTAGTGGTGAGCACCGTAGTAAAGCAACAGTTAGGAAAGCTGGTAACAAAAAAATCGGTTGCCCATTTTCATTACTCGCCATCCGGGACGTGACGAATGACACGTGGGAGTTAAAAGTGGACAACGCGAACCATAACCACGAACCTACGACGAGTCTGTTGGGCCACGCTTTTGTGCGAAGATTTACTGAAGTCGAATACAAGCTAGTGGAGTAGCTAACTGCTCAAAACATGGAGCCACGTATCATATTTCAAACCCTAAGAAAGCAGTTCCCCGACAGCCTGCATGTTCAGAAAGACGTGCAAAATGCGGTACAAAAAATTAGAGCGACACTGATGGACGGAAAGACTCCTATGCAGGCACTGGAAAGCCTGCTGCATGACAACCGATTCATTTACGACATGTAACACCTCGAAAATTCACGTCCTATAATGTGTTGACACGCGTCATAAGTTTGAACGTGTGGAAGAATGTTATAAAAGGACTAAAGTTGACAAACATGGAAAGTATGTGAATATACGGGTTCTAAATGTCAACAGTGAATAAATATACTTCATAATCCTACATGATGTTTATAACATCAAACGAATAAATCATGGATCATGCGAAGCTAAAAGTGAGAGATTACAAACTACAGGGGTTAAATGTGTCAACATGTTTAAAGATATACCTCTGAGTGACCTTTTGACAAACCCGAAGCTTTGTAACTGATAATTATGCTCACTAGAATGCACGATATAAATTTCATAAAGTTTCGTTATCGTATGAGAAAGTTATGATCAAATTCGTATGCGAGGGGTTAAAGTGTTAACGTTGAAAGTTATGACTTTTCGGGTTAACCAGAAGTGTCCAGGGACTTGGCAAAGTGGGTACAAGTCTTAAAGCCCTTGTAGATAAATATAAAGGGGTCAAATTGCAAGAATTTGGCTTAGTTGCCCTTTCGAAAGGCCAAGGGACAATATGTGGAAACTTGAAAATGAGAAATCTGATATCAAGGCTAAGGCGGGCCGCGTAAAGGTTAACCTACCTTTACGCGGGCCGCGTCAGACGCCCAGTATCAGAAAAACAAGACAACAGCCTGTTATCGCACTAAACCGACCCGAAACTGATATTTTCTCAACATGGGCGACCCCTAAGTGGCTCCTAGAACGCTAGGGACATGTGTTGATGATCAGGGACCAATGGTAGTGTTGTGTGTCAATGATCTAAGAAGATTAGAACACTATAAAAGGCCCTCATGTTTCACCACTTTGATAACACCTTCATCTGCACTTTGGAAGCATTTCTGGAGCACAAGACTTCTCTCTAAGCTTCACATTTCGTGCATAGGACTTCAGTAAGTTTGCTAATCCTTTCTTAATTAAGTTTTAGCTTAGTTTTAGCTTAAAAGTCAAACCGTCGTAATTAACGGTTGACTTTAAGATTTAATCACTAATGGTCCAGTGATTAGTCGAATCAAAAGTAGTTATAAGTTGGTAATTATGTGGGTAATAAAACCTCAAAAGGGTTCCCCCTGATTCCCACTCTAACTAGGTCAAATGTCGGGTCAAACTTACTAATAAAAAGTCAACAGAATGTTTAAATTACAATTTATGCATGATTAGCAATGTAGAACACTTATAACCTGTTTGATCATTAATATAACTTGGTAATTAGTGTAAGAACATGTCTAAACATGTTCAACCCGACAATTTCCTGTTTAGACCCGGTTCGGAACCGAAAGTCGCATAGTTTGACTTATACTTTGACTTTCAGTTCTGACCCGTTATGGTATGTTTTAGAAATGCCTTAGAGCTTTATTTGGACCAGGTTACATGCTAGTATAACCCTCTGTGATTATACACCTTGGATCATTAGTTATCCAATTAAAATGCATGATTCCGTTAATTGCTCATATGTTGACCATTATGCCCTTTTCACCTTAAAACGTGATTTTTGAAAATGTAAAAGAGTAGAAACTTTAATTACTGATATATAAACTTGTATGCAAAATTTGACATCAGTTCGAGGTGTAGATTAAGAGTTATGCTCGTAAGCGTAAAATGAAAGCTTTATGTTAATTAAACGGCGTAATTAGCGTAAAGCCTACTTAGACATACTTTTTGATATCAAACTCTTTACCCACTGATGTAATATATTATTTTGGGATTTTTTAAGATTTTTAATAAATTTTAGGCTGAGCATAACTTATAGTCATAGGCTTAATCCGGTAATTGTCGGTTTTGCCCTTACGGGCCATAAAATGAGTTTTACATATCTAATTGACTCCAAACCTTTTGCTACTGATCACATATGTCACACCCCCAAATTCCACACGCGGAGTACTACCGCTTGGAGGCGTGACATGACCAGGATCAAGCCACCAATCATATTGAACATAAGTATATATCTCAAAAGTCATTCATCAATACGATAGGTGTTTACAAAACCAAATATAAACAAGTGTGTAGCGGAAGCATTTAATGTAAACCCAACAAAAGTTTAAGTACAAAATGTTATAATGTTTAACAACACAATCACGATCCATGTCCACAACGACTGTGCCTCCCGTGCAAGCTCCAAAAGTACCTATGGTCCTGCAAGGCATGTAACAGAGGGTCAACAAAAAGTTGAGCGAGCTCACAGAAAGTAATGCGTAATAGTAAGTTTGTTTGTAACATGTGGCTCTACTGGGCCGGTAGTAAGTTCTATTGGTGGGGGCTTCCCGTGTTGTATAACCACTAGACTATTTGTAACCACTATGTGTTCTTCACAACCGAGAACAGTAATACGTACCAGTGTTACGTAGGTTTTACGTAAGTATCCTTCACAACCGAGGATAGTAAATAGCATAAGTATACGTAGGTTTTACGTAAGTATCCTTCACAATCGAGGATAGTAAATAGCATAAGTATACGTAGGTTTTACGTAAGTATCCTTCACAACCGAGGATAGTAAATAGCATAAGTATACGTAGGTTTTACGTAAGTGCCTGACACAACCGAGGCAGTAGTAAATATAGATTCACGTAGGTTTTACGTAAGTATCCTTCACAACCGAGGACGATGGTATGGTAGTCTAGTAATAATGTCCGCATGAATCCATTCAACCTTATTCCTTAAATCCCATTCCCAAGCCCTGGGAATCCCATGCCTTGGTAGAAGTGTGAACTCACCTTGTTTGCTCGGTATGCTAGGTATGTGCTCAAAGTAAATCAATCACGTCCTAAAGTATGCACGTATGTGAAATCAGTTTGCGTCCAAGTTATGCACGTATAAACATGTAGCACGTAATCACAATCATATACAAGATGGCTACACTTAACAGCAGTCAAATATTCCAGTTAACACTTAACAGAATTAACTCAAGTTACTGCACAGATCAGCTATTCGGCGAAACACGCATGTTGGCGAAACACAGATAATGACGAAACACATATAATGGCGAAACACATTCTGTTTCGTCGAGGTGTCCCCTGGCGAAACAGAACTTCTGATTCGTCGACTACTCTTGGCGAAACACATTCTGTTTCGCCGAGAGTTCTGTTTCGTCGAACAGTTCAGTTTCGCAGACATCAGTTACAGCAGAGCGAAAAACACATAAACCCTAACAGCCGTAAAACAACAATTCCTCATCATACAGAAATCGTTCAACACAGAAATCATTCAATCCTCGCTCAATATAATGAGTCTTATGTTACCAACCATTAATCTATGCATCACAACCGAAACATCAATGAACCAGGGATCATATCATCATCTTCATCAATAAAATCATGTAATCATCACAAAACAACACTCATAAAATCCATACTCTATGCATACCCGCTAACATGCATAATCATTGAGAGCTTCATGAAACCCTAAGTATTCATCATACACATACACTCCTATAATCCAGAAATCAAGCATAAACACAACATGTATAAAGAAATCAAGGGACAAAGAAACCGATTTAGACAAGCACGCACTAACCGAGATATTCGGGATGAACAAGGGAGGATTCGAGAGAGAAAGATGATGGTTGATGATGGGTATCGCCTTTTCAAAAGAGAGAGTTCTAGGGTTTCTATTTTTGATAAAAGTGTGAAACAGGAAGTCGGTTTCACTTAATATCCACGAATTACCGTTCTGGGCCCTTAATGGGCTTTGCGAATCAATGGGCCGACGAAACACATCAGTTTCGTCGTGAGGTGATATGGCGAAACACACTGTTTCGTCGGGTTGCTTGATGGCGAAACACACCAGTTTCGTCGGAATGTATATGGCGAAACAGTCTGTTTCGTCAGGTCCTTCCATGTTTTAAACAGTTTAAGTTTTCAACAGGTGTTTCATGATATACAGCCAAACACAAAATCATGCAACCACAATTGTTCATTATAAATTAACGTATACAGTTACAAGTTAAACAAGTCAAACAACTACACAGTCAAAGTCAACGTGCACTAAATGCGAAAAAAAAAGAAAGTCGGAAACTCGAGTTGTCACATTATCCCCAACTTGAAAGAAATTTCGTCCCGAAATTTAGCATGCGGTTACTGAGGAAGCTAGGTAAGTTATCGTTTACTGGTTTTCCTGGGGTGTCACATCATCCCCCCGTTGAGTTGGGATTTCATCCCGAACTTCTGTAGTAGCTTCAGCCTCAGTAGTAGTTGCATTGTTTTCGAACAACTGGGGATATTTGAGTTCCATTTGATCTTCGCGCTCCCAGGTGAACTCTGGGCCGCGACGGGAGTTCCAACGAACTCGTACAAGAGGTATTCTAGTGTTCTTGAGGACCTTAACATCCCGGTCCGTGATTTCAACTGGTTCCTCGACGAAATGCAATCGTTCGTCGATAGTGAGCTCCTTCAGAGGAACTATGTGGGTCTCATCTGACTGAAACTTCTTCAGATTCGACACGTGAAAGACGTTGTGAACTGCACTGAGTTCAGCAGGTAAGTTCAGTCTGTAGGCCACTTTGCCTATTTTCTCTATAACTTCGAAAGGTCCGACATAACGCGGATTGAGCTTGCCTCGTTTGCCAAAACGAACCACACCCTTCCAGGGCGAAACTTTGAGTAGTGCTCGATCCCCAACTTGAAATTCGAGTATTTTCCTGTCTTTATCGGCGTATACTTTCTGACGGTCACGTGCTGCCGCCATGCGTTGTCGTATTTGAGCAATCTTTTCAGTAGTATCAACTACCATTTCTGGACCTGTGATCTGACTGTCACCCACCTCTGCCCAACAAAGAGGTGATCGGCATTTACGCCCGTACAATGCCTTAAATGGAGCAGCTCTAATGCTGGTGTGGTAACTGTTGTTGTATGAAAATTCCACAAGTGACAGATGCTTTTCCCAGCCCTTGCCAAAGTCAATTACGCACGCCCGAAGCATGTCTTCTAGAGTTTGAATAGTGCGCTCAGATTGCCCATCTGTCTGAGGATGATAAGCTGTGCTCATGTCTAATCGAGAGCCAAAAGATTTGTGCATTGCTTGCCACAGTTCTGAAGTAAAACGTGCATCACGATCAGAGATAATAGATGTGGGCACCCCGTGCCTCGAAACAACTTCCTTAAGGTATATGTCTGCTAGAGTGGAGAACTTATCCGTTTCCTTGATAGCCAAGAAGTGAGCAGACTTTGTGAGTCGATCCACGATCACCCAAATAGTATCATTCCCACGTTGAGATCTGGGTAGACCAGTAACAAAATCCATGGAAATTTGCTCCCATTTCCATTGTGGTATCTCAGGTTGCTGGAGTGGGCCTGATGGTTTCTGATATTCTGCCTTGACTCTCGCACAAGTCAAACACTTTCTAACGTAAGTTGCTATGTGGGCCTTCATGCTAGGCCACCAATATGTAGTTCTGAGGTCGTGGTACATCTTATCTGAACCAGGATGTACTGAGTAGCGAGACTTATGAGCTTCATCCATTACAAGCTCGCGTAGGTTGCCATAGAGTGGGACCCAGATGCGTCCGGTTACATAATAGGCGCCGTCTGCCCTTTGTTCTAACCGTTGTCTTGAGCCGCGTAGAGCTTCAGCCCTGACATTTTCCGGTTTCAATGCTTCTACCTGAGCATCTCGTATCTGTGAAGGAAGACTAGACTGAATAGTGAGTTGCAACGCTCGTACACGTCTAGGTATAGTATCCTTTCGACTGAGGGCGTCGGCCACCACATTGGCCTTGCCTGGATGGTACTTTATAGCACATTCGTAATCGTTCAGTAGCTCGACCCATCGACGCTGTCGCATGTTCAGGTCTTTCTGCTTGAAAATATACTCAAGACTCCTGTGATCGGTGTAAATGGTGCACTTGGTGCCATACAGATAATGTCGCCATATCTTGAGCGCAAAAACAACAGCTCCAAGCTCTAAATCGTGTGTAGTGTAATTCCGTTCGTGAATCTTAAGTTGGCGTGAAGCATAAGCAATAACTTTATCCCGCTGCATCAACACACATCCAAGACCTTGGATAGATGCATCGCAGTAGACTACAAAGTCGTCCGTGCCTTCAGGCAATGAGAGGATAGGTGCGCTACAAAGTCTATCCTTTAAGTGCTGAAACGCTGTATCCTGTGTATCACTCCAACGGTAAGCAATACCTTTCTGTGTCAGTAATGTAAGCGGCTGTGCAATCTTTGAGAAGTCTTTGATAAACCGTCTGTAATAACCCGCCAAACCCAAGAATTGGCGTATTTCTGTAGGTGTACGAGGCGCAGGCCAATTCTTGATCGAATCTACCTTGGATGGATCAACATGTATCCCATCCTTGTTTACCACGTGGCCTAGAAAGTGGACTTCACGAAGCCAGAAGTCGCATTTTGAAAACTTAGCGTACAGTTGTTCCGTTCGAAGGAGTTCCAGAATAAGTCGTAAATGCTGTTCGTGTTCCTCCCGATTCTTCGAGTAAATCAGGATGTCGTCAATGAAAACAATAACAAACTTGTCAAGATAAGGTTTGCACACCCTGTTCATAAGATCCATGAAAACCGCAGGCGCGTTCGTTAGCCCGAAAGGCATGACTAAAAACTCGTAATGGCCGTAGCGAGTTCTGAATGCTGTTTTGGAGACGTCCTCATCCCGGACTCTCAGTTGATGGTAACCCGACCTTAGATCAATCTTTGAGTAATAGCTCGACCCTTGCAACTGGTCGAATAAGTCGTCGATACGTGGAAGTGGATAACGGTTCTTCACCGTCACCTTGTTCAGTTCACGGTAATCTATGCACATACGAAAGGTACCGTCTTTCTTCTTTACAAATAATACTGGAGCTCCCCAGGGCGAAGAGCTAGGACGTATGAAACCCTTTTCCAAGAGTTCTTGCAATTGCTTAGACAGTTCTTCCAGTTCAGTTGGAGCTAAGCGGTAAGGCGCTCGAGCTATAGGTGCTGCTCCTGGAGCTAGCTCGATCTGAAATTCGACTTGGCGATGAGGCGGTAACCCAGGTAACTCTTCAGGAAACACCTGAGGAAAGTCGCGTACTACAGGAATATCCCCAATCTTTTTCTCTGTCGTCGATGTATCAGTAACGAGTGCTAAAATAGCTACGTGGCCCTTTCGCAGACACTTCTGAGCCTTCAAGAAGGAGATGATGCCACTCACGACACCACTCTTGTCACCTTGAACTTCGAGAGGTTCTTTGCCAGAACGAGGAATACGAATGATCTTCTCCTTGCATAGGATCTCTGCTTGCTGTTGGGATAACCAATCCATACCGATAACAATGTCGAAACTACTCAGAGTTATAGGAATGAGATCGATAGAGAAAGTCTGACCAGCGAGGATAAGATTACAACCCTGAACTATGTGTGTGGCCTCTAGACTTTTACCGTTAGCTAACTCTACTACATGTTTGGTGCTTAACAGTGTTGGTGCGCGTTTAAGCATTTTACTAACTTTCAGAGACATATAACTGATATCCGCACCCGAATCAAATAATACCGTAACATAAAAGTCGTCGAGAAGAAACTTACCCGAAACCACATTAAGATCGTTCCTTGCGTCACTCTGACCAATCACAAACATACGACCCTTAGCACCATTGTTGTTGTTGTTTCCCCCATTGTTGTTCCCAGTGCCCTGATTATTGCTGTTGTTGTTCTGGTTTCGGTTTAACTGAGGGCAGTGTCTTTTGAAGTGACCTTCAGCACCACAATGAAAACATCCCTTGTTACCCTGTTGTTGGTTCTGCTGCGTTTGCTGCTGCTGTTGATTCTGAGTTACAGGCCGTGGGCTCCTACAATCCTTGGCCTCATGGCCCATCCTGAGGCACCTCCGACAACGACCCTTGTTGCACTGGCCACTGTGATGCCTGTTACAGTTGTTACACTTTGGGAGGTTCCCTTGATAACCACCCTGCCTGTGACTGCCCGAAGATTGCTGACTTGGGCTCTGATAGTTGTCAGTCTTTCGCTGCTGAACTTGAGACTGTACTAAAGCTGAACCTTTGCTGGAATCCCCCTCCCATTTCCTCTTGTTATCACTGGGGGTAGCAGGAGTAGTTGCTGAAACAGTAGCAGTAGTAGTAGCGTTGATGCGTTTAGGCAGCTTGTTCTGTTCCACTGCCTGATCGGTGAGGCGATGAGCTAGCTTGACGATCTGTTGAATAGTGCCAAGATTCGCTGAGGTTACGTGGCTTTGAATTTCCGGCACCAGGCCATTGAGATACAGTTCGATACGCTTAATGGGAGGGTCCACCATAGTAGGACACAGAATAGCCAACTCATTCGATCTTCTGGTGTACGCTTCGATTTCTGACCCAGTCATTTTCAAGTGATAAAACTCTACCTCCAGCTTATGAATATCATCACGGCTACAGTATTCCTCTTTAATCAAATCCTTGAAATCATTCCAAGGTGTGGCGTTAGCAACAGCCAATCCTAACATCTGCACTTGCGCATTCCACCAAGTCAGCGCAATGCCTTCTAGTGTACCAGTGGCGTACTTCACCCTGCGAGCCTCAGGGCATTCGCACATTTCGAATACGGACTCGAGCTTTTCAAACCAATGGAGGAGTCCAACCGCTCCTTCCGTGCCACTAAAAGTAGTAGGACGACAGTCCATGAAAGTTTTGAAGGTACAAACAGGTGGCTGAGCATGCTGACCTCCTGCTTGTGCGGCTGTAAGTGCCTCAGCAACTCGCTCGTTAATAAGAGCCGTCAGTTGGGCTTGCGTCATGTTGATACGTCCAGACATGATCTTCATAGTAAATATGACATAAGTGAGAGAGGTTCGCGAGTAGTGCGATAACAAAAGGGAGTAATCACACAAGTGTTCTCATGCAATAGTGTCAAGTTAACCTAAGCATACCCGGAGCAAAGTTCTATGCAATTCTAGCAAGTAGGCAATAAGACATGTACCATATTACCTAGAGTGATGAGTCTTGCACGTGGAGCGAGGCGTCGTTGTGGATCGTTGAGCACTGTTCTGGTTATAGTCTGGTTTTAATAAAAACGTTTTTCCCTTATTAAAACCGAGTTCTCTATAACCAATGGCTCTGATACCAATCTGTCACACCCCCAAATTCCACACGCGGAGTACTACCGCTTGGAGGCGTGACATGACCAGGATCAAGCCACCAATCATATTGAACATAAGTATATATCTCAAAAGTCATTCATCAATACGATAGGTGTTTACAAAACCAAATATAAACAAGTGTGTAGCGGAAGCATTTAATGTAAACCCAACAAAAGTTTAAGTACAAAATGTTATAATGTTTAACAACACAATCACGATCCATGTCCACAACGACTGTGCCTCCCGTGCAAGCTCCAAAAGTACCTATGGTCCTGCAAGGCATGTAACAGAGGGTCAACAAAAAGTTGAGCGAGCTCACAGAAAGTAATGCGTAATAGTAAGTTTGTTTGTAACATGTGGCTCTACTGGGCCGGTAGTAAGTTCTATTGGTGGGGGCTTCCCGTGTTGTATAACCACTAGACTATTTGTAACCACTATGTGTTCTTCACAACCGAGAACAGTAATACGTACCAGTGTTATGTAGGTTTTACGTAAGTATCCTTCACAACCGAGGATAGTAAATAGCATAAGTATACGTAGGTTTTACGTAAGTATCCTTCACAACCGAGGATAGTAAATAGCATAAGTATACGTAGGTTTTACGTAAGTATCCTTCACAACCGAGGATAGTAAATAGCATAAGTATACGTAGGTTTTACGTAAGTGCCTGACACAACCGAGGCAGTAGTAAATATAGATTCACGTAGGTTTTACGTAAGTATCCTTCACAACCGAGGACGATGGTATGGTAGTCTAGTAATAATGTCCGCATGAATCCATTCAACCTTATTCCTTAAATCCCATTCCCAAGCCCTGGGAATCCCATGCCTTGGTAGAAGTGTGAACTCACCTTGTTTGCTCGGTATGCTAGGTATGTGCTCAAAGTAAATCAATCACGTCCTAAAGTATGCACGTATGTGAAATCAGTTTGCGTCCAAGTTATGCACGTATAAACATGTAGCACGTAATCACAATCATATACAAGATGGCTACACTTAACAGCAGTCAAATATTCCAGTTAACACTTAACAGAATTAACTCAAGTTACTGCACAGATCAGCTATTCGGCGAAACACGCATGTTGGCGAAACACAGATAATGACGAAACACATATAATGGCGAAACACATTCTGTTTCGTCGAGGTGTCCCCTGGCGAAACAGAACTTCTGATTCGTCGACTACTCTTGGCGAAACACATTCTGTTTCGCCGAGAGTTCTGTTTCGTCGAACAGTTCAGTTTCGCAGACATCAGTTACAGCAGAGCGAAAAACACATAAACCCTAACAGCCGTAAAACAGCAATTCCTCATCATACAGAAATCGTTCAACACAGAAATCATTCAATCCTCGCTCAATATAATGAGTCTTATGTTACCAACCATTAATCTATGCATCACAACCGAAACATCAATGAACCAGGGATCATATCATCATCTTCATCAATAAAATCATGTAATCATCACAAAACAACACTCATAAAATCCATACTCTATGCATACCCGCTAACATGCATAATCATTGAGAGGTTCATGAAACCCTAAGTATTCATCATACACATACACTCCTATAATCCAGAAATCAAGCATAAACACAACATGTATAAAGAAATCAAGGGACAAAGAAACCGATTTAGACAAGCACGCACTAACCGAGATATTCGGGATGAACAAGGGAGGATTCGAGAGAGAAAGATGATGGTTGATGATGGGTATCGCCTTTTCAAAAGAGAGAGTTCTAGGGTTTCTATTTTTGATAAAAGTGTGAAACAGGAAGTCGGTTTCACTTAATATCCACGAATTACCGTTCTGGGCCCTTAATGGGCTTTGCGAATCAATGGGCCGACGAAACACATCAGTTTCGTCGTGAGGTGATATGGCGAAACACACTGTTTCGTCGGGTTGCTTGATGGCGAAACACACCAGTTTCGTCGGAATGTATATGGCGAAACAGTCTGTTTCGTCAGGTCCTTCCATGTTTTAAACAGTTTAAGTTTTCAACAGGTGTTTCATGATATACAGCCAAACACAAAATCATGCAACCACAATTGTTCATTATAAATTAACGTATACAGTTACAAGTCAAACAACTACACAGTCAAAGTCAACGTGCACTAAATGCGAAAAAAAAAGAAAGTCGGAAACTCGAGTTGTCACAACATATGATAAATAAATTATTTTAAGCCTTCTGGAATAATAAAAATATCAGCTTTAAGTATCGAACCCGAAAATGGCTTCTAATCGCCTTATTAAGCGCCTTTAGCGCATAGTATGTACTAAGACTATTTTTAAACATACAAGGGTGATACCTACTGATATTTGAGGAAAATTATAATATTTTAACAGTAAGCAAATGTTGTTTAACTCAGACTTCAGTTTTGAGCTCTACGGCTTATGTGAAATTACCAAAATGCCCCTGCGGTGCATAGTTTGGTTATAATCATGGTTGTAAAAATCCCGACTAGTCTCCGATTAATCACCGATTAATCACTAATCGGAGGTTCACCGATTAGTGGCCGATTAATAGCTAGGCAGTCAATGGCGGGCCTATTCTGGCCAAATTTTGGCTAGATGCCGGCCAAATTTTGACCATACCATATAAATTCCTTCCAATTACTTTAAAAAATAGGCTAATGAGGGGTTAAAACATGTCTACTTTAAAAAACTACATATAAAAATGTATGTGTGTATATGTAACTAAAAATTACATATAAAAATCTCAATCCGATTAATTCCGATTAATCCCTATTAATCCCTAGTCGGTACCTCACCGCCCGACTAGCGCCTAACGATTCTTTCAACACTGGTTATAATTGATAAATTTCACATATATACCTTACCCTACTGTTATAACTTAGTAAAATAAGTATTTTTGCTGATTACATCAGACCTGTAACTCAGATAAATACTTAAACTCTTTTATAACCTTTTAAATGACCAAACTACCCCTACGGGGCATAGTTTGTGTTTAAATTCGTTTCGGGCATAATAAAAGACAACTTACTGATATCACAACATATTAGAAGCATATTAACTTAGGAAACCTGTAAATGGCTCATATGTATACCCGTTACGCTTATTGCGCGTTCGGTTTGGTTTATGTAACTAGTTTACATAAATTAGCCGAAACGGGTCAAACCTTAACGGTTTTATCTCAAAATCCAGAATGTGTATGAAATACCCATATTAAGCAAGTCTCTGAACTTGTCGGGTCTAAATCACATTCTATCCGGTTTTCGCTTAATCGTGCGTACGAACCGTATCTTTAAAACTAACCGGTCTGAGCTTAAGCTTAATTAAAGACCCGTTAGAATTCTAATAGGTTATTATAAACCTTCGTTCCAGATTAGGAGTACCAGTAAAAGCTACTTGCATTTTGCTTATTGTGATTATTACATTGTTCAGGTAAATACTTTTAACTTATTTTCCCTATACGGGCTTGGGTTACGGTATATAGCATACCGCTTGATCGGGCATCAAATCTTCCATCGTTGGGTGGTTAATTGAATAATTTGATCGGCTCGTTTAAACAGTCTTGTTTACTTAAAAGCCTTTGGGGGGTTAATGACCATGTCCCGGATATCCTTGGCATCATTTTACGAAATGGCCACGACCTAAGCGCGGAGTGGAGGCGTACACTCATCAGTGCATAAATAGTTGATGTGGTGTGTCTATTGATCTTTAACCCGGCACGATCCGGGCTACTGAACGCATAAGGAACATGTAATTCGTTCACAAGATTATATATTTAAATAATTCTCCCAAGTTATAAAAATGTTTATGCCATGTGCATCCAAACCAATTTTCAATCATTTTTCCAAAATGAGTCAGTTGATTGTATTTACCAGTGTAAACTGACGTATTTTCCCAAAAAGATTAAATGCAGGTACTAGGCGTAATTGGCTGGGATTTCTCCTTAGCATCGATAGAAGTCTCGCAAGCTTAAGATGCCTAAAGTCTATTGAACTATTTATTTACTTTCGATCCGTCTGTGGATAAACAATCGACTGTTGTGATACAAGATATTACAATATTATTAAAGTTAATTTATATTTTTCTTTTGCTTCCGCTGTGCATAATTATATTGTGTTGTTTGACTATTATGTTGCCAACCACGCCACGATACTCCCCCACCGGGCCCACCGGTGACACGTGGAAGTCGGGGTGTGACAGGTTGGTATCAGAGCCAACACTGAGTGAATTAAACACTAGCCTTTTGTGTTTAATCTCAGTTACACAATTGCACATTCTAAACTTTCGAGTCTAGACATATAACATAGGACAAATTCCACTTTGTTTTGTTTTGTCCTTTACTTTATTTTATATATTTTATTGTTATCTCATATTATAATGACAGGATTTGAAAATGCCGCCAAGATTCTTCAGGAGAAGAGGAAGAGGCAAGGGGCCAATCACCGCCCCCAATGACAACGAAGCTGGACCTTCGCATATGCGAGCTCCATCTACCACGGAGAGTGACGACCCTCGGCAGAACCGGATGAACCTCTTTGAGCCGGCTAGACGGTCGGTCTCACACAGTTCAACACCTCCTAACCCTTATGGGCCACAGCCGGAGTATGAGCCCAACAACCCTCAACCGTCCTACATACCGTTACAGCGATCCTTATCTCATCATTATTTTGGTGACCCTACACCTGTTTTTAGGGGCCAGTTTAACCCGGCCAATTACATACCAGAACCAGCGGGTTTTAACCCATTGGGGCCGGAGGATCATTTCTCGGGAGATCACGCGGACGATATGGACGAGGATACGGACCCCGTCGAGCCTGCCAGTGGTACACCAAACCACCCGATAGAGATCTATGACGGATCTTCTTTCCACGGATCACCCTACGGTGGTCCAGATAGCTTTCAAGCTAGGTTCACCACGCACGTGTGGTACTTTACACCCTCGCACCATTCGTCGCCTCAGCAGCAGCAGCAGCAACAGGATCCCTCTGAGGATTCAAGATTTGTGGCAGTCACGCCACCACCTCCACCGCCACCGATTCAACCGGCACCCCCGCAACCGCCAAGGCGTAGGAGAACCGGAGCGCGTATGTCTGCGCGGGCGGGAGACTTTCATTTTAGTTCTCCACGACAATCAAGTGGCAGCCATTACCCGCCACTTCAGGAGGACCCACAAATGGGTGGACCCTCACACCCAGTTGCACCGCAACCACCGCCTATGGGTTTTGATAACCCGATTCCAGCATTCACGGGTTCTATGGCGTATAACCCGTTTGAACAGCCAGTGCACACCAATTACAACTACGCAGAAGCCGACCCATACATGGTAGCGGCTAACTACAACACCCAAGGACCCTATGGAGATCCATGGGGAGTAGGGTACCCAACACATGGGTACCAAATACCTCCAAGACCTATTATCAGGCAACAATCGCAACCACCAAGGTTCTCCCCACCAGAGCGTGAAGAAATTCTGCAAAGGTTGGACCATGTAGAGCGAGAATTTCACAGGGAACGAAGGGAGCGACAAACTTTCTTCCAAGGATTAACGAGCCTAATTAAAGGGAAGAGCAAGAAGGACCACTAAATCCTTCCAATTGTTGTTAAGCCCCTGCGTGGGTATGCTTGTTTGTTTTGACCCCTGCGTGGGTCTATTTTTTTTCCTGTAAACCCCTACGAGGGTATGTTATTTGTGTAAGTCCCTGCGTGGACTATTATGTTATTAAGCCCCTGCGTGGGTATGTGTGTTATTAAGCCCCTGCGTGGGTAAGTACTTGTTTAAACCCCTGCGTGGGTAAGTTTGCTTATTGAAAAGTCCCGTTTAGGGCGACATGTAATCTCTTGATAATTAATGGAATGTTATGTTTATAAATTTCATCTTGCTATTATATGCATAAATGTTATATATGAAATAAATAAATTAAAATTCATTCCTTTTAAAAATATATCTGCCTACGTGACTATTGAATAAGAATCTTAAGAGTGAAACCTAGTCTGAGTGTCATTATAAAGACCTGACCATGATGGTAAGACCTGTTTAAAAGATTCAAATCCAAGTTAACATCTGAAAATATGTTAACACTCCTGGCAGATGTGATTCGTTTAAAATCACACGTCATTTTTATATAAGGATCTTTCTAAAGATTCCAAACCCAACTAAATGATCTCTGAATCAAGGGTTAAATCATCAATTAAGATGATCATATTTTTACCATACGTGGTAATACGTGCCTACGGGCCCTGCTCATTTCCATATGAGCCAAAAGACAGTGGTAGCTATGACTCCCTGTCTGATAAAGGTAATGAACTATGTTCAAGCCTTAAAAGCCTTGATTCTCTGAAATCATAGCTTATAACTTATAAATGTCCTTGTGACTAGGCCTATTGTGCCAGTATACCTTCATGTTTTGATTCTCTGAAATCATAGCTTATAATTTAAAAATGTCCTTGTGACTAGGCCTTTTGTGCCACAAATAAAACTGTTATTGTTTTATAATTAGGATAAATTATATAGAAATCCTAAATAAACATGATTAATAAATTAACCAAATATGGTCTCTGTTTACCATGGTTAATGAATTACCCTAAGGGGCAATTCCATAATAAACTCCCAAATAAACTATTGTCCTTGTTTTCTGTAACAGTTCAATTAAAATGGCTAACTCAGATGAAATTAATAGCCATCCAGTGGAGAATTTTGATAACGCCCGAGTTAATTTAACGGGTGCTGAATTGAAAGCGTTGGTAGATGACGCAGTTACAAAAGCTTTGGAGCGGCAGTACGAAGAGTATAGTGGGACTCGAAGTAGGACCATATCTAAACCGCATTCGAAGCCACCTTCTAAGAAGGAAGAACTCAAGAAAGATGATGATAGACTCTCCTCAAACCACCACAGTGTTCCATCTCATCAGGTTGTACTAAATCAAGAACCCCGTACTAAGGGTTGCTCCTATAAATACTTTGTCTTGTGCAAGCCCAGGGATTTTACTGGGGAAAAGGGAGCCATTGACTGCATGACGTGGTTAGACGAGTTGGACACGGTTGTGGATATCAGTGGATGCGCTGAGAGAGATGTAGTCAAGTTCGTGTCGCAATCTTTTAAGGGTGAAGCATTAGCCTGGTGGAGATCTCTGATTCAAGCCACCGGGAAAATCCCATTGTACAACATGTCATGGGATCAATTTGTTGCCCTCATCAGGGAAAATTACTGCCCTCAGCATGAGGTGGAGAAGATAGAGTCTGATTTTCTATCGTTAGTGATGACAAACCTTGACTGTCAAGCTTACCTCACGAGCTTCAACACTATGTCCCGGTTGGTACCGTATCTGGTAACCTCGGAACCAAAAAGAATAGCTCATTTTATCGGTGGTTTAGCCCCCGAGATAAAGGCAAGCGTAAAGGCTTCTCGGCCAGCTACTTTTAGATATGTAGCTGACATGTCTTTGTCCCTCACTCTGGATGCGGCCAGGCAAAGGTCGCTGAGGAACAAAGATGCTGAGAAGAGAAAACGTGAAGATGATAATTCACGGAGATCGAACAAGAAGCACCGTGGAAACGGTGACAACAAGAAGGGATCTGAGTCAAGGAAAGATGGGCATCAGTCTGGTGAGAAGCCCAAATGCAAAATTTGCAAGAAACAACACTATGGAAAGTGCAGACTTGAGTCAAACTCGCAGACTCAGTAAAAAACCTTTGCATGTGGAATATGCAAGTCCACGGATCACAAGACCCTGGATTGCAAGAAGCTGAAAGACGCAACGTGCTACCGTTGCAATGAAAAGGGGCACATTAAGACCAACTGCCCTAAATACGCCAAAAAGCCTGAAGAGACCAAGAAGACCAATGGGAGAGTCTTTAGGATGAACGCGAAGGAGGTTGTGCAAGATGATAATGTCATAACAGGTACATTCCTTATAAATGACGTCTATGCAAGAGTACTTTTTGATTCAGGCGCTGATAAGTCTTTCGTAGATCATAAGTTTTGCAAATTGCTGAATTTACCTGTCAAAACCTTGAGTATAAATTATGAGGTAGAGTTAGCAGATGGCACCATAGAAACCGTCTCAACTGTGTTAGATGGATGTGTTATATCCATTAAGAACCACTCTTTTCCTCTGTCTCTACTTCCTTTTAAGTTGGCCGGTTTTGACATAGTTTTGGGTATGGACTGGTTATCTCATAACCAGGCCCAAATTGTCTGCAACAAGAAGCAGGTAGTGATAAAGAATCCGTCTGGTGAATCACTTACCATTTGGGGAGATACCCAGTATGGACTGCCTGAGCAGGTGACTATGCTTAAGGCTTCAAAGTGCTTAAAGAAGGGTTGTGTCATCTACATGGCGCAAGTGATTATTGATGAACCTAGACCGAAGATAGAAGACATTCCCGTCATTTCTGAATACCCGAAGTTTTTCTTGAAGAACTACCTGGTTTACCACCAGATAGACAAGTGGAGTTCAGAATTGACATCATCCCCGGAGCAGCACCAGTTGCTAGAGCACCTTATAGGTTGGCACCAACGGAGATGAAAGAATTGAGGACACAGCTAGACGAATTGCTAGCCAAAGGTTTCATTAAACCTAGTTCGTCTCCTTGGGGAGCGCCGGTCCTATTTGTCAAGAAGAAGGATGGATCGATGCGTCTGTGCATCGATTACCGTGAACTTAACAAGGTCACAATAAAGAATAGATATCCTTTGCCCAGGATCGACGATTTGTTCGATCAGTTACAAGGGGCAAGTTATTTCTCGAAGATTGATTTGAGGTCAGGCTACCATCAACTGAAGGTTAGAGATGAAGACGTGCATAAAACTGCATTTAGGACTCGTTATGGTCATTACGAGTTCCTAGTGATGCCTTTTGGGCTCACTAATGCACCGGCCGCGTTCATGGACCTCATGAATCGCGTTTGCAAGCCGTACTCAGATAAATTCGTCATCGTTTTCATCGACGACATTCTCATTTACTCTAAGAATCAAGCTGACCATGAGAAACACCTTCGCTGTATTCTCAAACTTCTACATCATGAGAAACTCTACGCCAAATTTTCAAAGTGTGAATTTTGGCTTCGAGAAGTCCAATTCCTTGGACATGTGGTCAGTGAGCGTGGTATCCAAGTGGATCCCGCTAAAGTAGAAGCTGTTATGAATTGGCAAGAGCCAAAGACGCCTACGGAGATTCGTAGCTTCCTGGGATTAGCAGGATATTACAGGCGTTTCATTGAAATTTTTTCAAGGATTGCTGCACCCTTAACTTCCTTGACTAAGAAGAAAGTAAAGTTCGTTTGTGGCCCTAAGCAGCAAGAGTCCTTTGATATCCTTAAACAGAAGTTAAGCAATGCTCCTGTATTGACGTTACCTGATGGAATCGAAGAATTCGTAGTTTACTGCGATGCTTCACATACCGGCATGGGGTGTGTGCTTATGCAAAAAGGCAAGGTTATTGCCTATGCATCACGCCAGTTAAAGGTGCATGAAAAGAATTACACCACCCATGACTTGGAGTTGGGTGCCGTTGTATTCGCACTAAAACTGTGGAGGCATTATTTATATGGAATCAAATGTGTGATCTATTCTGATCACAAGAGCCTCCAGCATCTGTTTAATCAGAAGGATTTAAACATGAGGCAACGCCGTTGGATGGAGACTTTGAATGATTATGATTGTGAAATCAGATACCATCCCGGCAAGGCGAATGTAGTCGCTGACGCCTTGAGCAGAAAGGAAAGGGTGAAACCCATCCGAATCAATGCCAAGCGCATGGAAATAAAGAACAATTTGATTGAAAGGTTGTTAGCTGCACAGAAGGAAGCTGTGTTGGAAACTAACTACCCTAACGAGAAACTAGGAGTAACTGAGGAGCAGTTAACTCTTAGCAAGGACGGAATTCTAAGATTAAATGGACGAATATGGGTTCCAATTTATGGAGGACTTCGAGATGTCATCCTTCAGGAAGCCCACAGTTCCAAATACTCCGTTCATCCTGGAGCTGATAAGATGTACCAGGATCTAAGGGCAAATTATTGGTGGATAGGCTTGAAGAAGTCTGTAGCCACCTATGTAGCTAAATGCTTGACATGTGCGCAAGTCAAAGCCGAGCATCAGAAACCGTCTGGTTTGCTACAACAGCCTGAACTTCCCACTTGGAAATGGGAAATGGTAACTATGGATTTTATCACCAAGTTACCTAAGACGAGGAAAGGAAATGACACAATATGGGTGATCGTTGACAGACTGACTAAGTCAGCACATTTCCTACCCATTAAGGAGACTTATAGCTCCGATATGTTAGCCCAGTTATACGTTGATAAGATTGTAGCTTTACATGGCATACCTGTGTCTATTATCTCCGACAGGGATACTAGATACACGTCACATTTTTGGAAGAGTTTCCAACAATCTTTGGGCACACGTTTGAATTTTAGTACGGCTTACCATCCGCAGACGGACGGCCAGAGTGAGCGTACTATTCAAACGTTGGAAGACATGCTACGCGCATGTGCGATCGATTTAGGTGGTAGTTGGGATAAGAACCTACCGTTAATCGAATTCTCCTACAACAATAGCTACCATACCAGCATTAAGGCTGCGCCTTTCGAGGCATTATACGGTAGAAAGTGTAGAACGCCCGTTTGTTGGGCGGAAGTTGGAGATGTCCAATTATCAGGACCAGAGATAGTCTTTGAAACGACGGACAAGATTGTCCAGATTCGCGACCGTCTCAAAGCTGCCCGAGATAGGCAGAAGAGCTACGCAGATCCAAAGCGTAAGGCTTTTCACTTCGAAGTAGGTGACAAAGTCCTACTTAAAGTATCACCCGGGAAGGGAGTGATGCGATTTGGTAAGAAAGGCAAGCTAAGCCCGAGATACATAGGACCTTTCGAGGTTATCGAACGTGTCGGGTCAGTTGCCTATAAATTAAACTTACCTGAAGAGCTCAGTGGAATTCACAATGTGTTCCACATCTGCAATCTAAAGAAGTGCTTCGCTGATGAATCACTGGTTATACCACATACAGATGTGCATATAGATGAGAGCTTAAAATTTGTGGAAAAACCATTGTCGATTGAAGATCGACAGGTCAAGAAGCTTCGAAGGAAGCATGTACCTATTGTAAAGGTCAAATTGGATGCCCGTAGAGGTCCCGAATACACGTGGGAGGTTGAATCCACGATGAAAGAAAAGTACCCTTATTTATTTCAGTAAATCTCGGGGTCGATATTTCTTTTAAGGGGGTGAGGATGTAACACCTTGAAAATTCACGTCCTATAATGTGTTGACACGCGTCATAAGTTTGAACGTGTGGAAGAATGTTATAAAAGGACTAAAGTTGACAAACATGGAAAGTATGTGAATATACGGGTTCTAAATGTCAACAGTGAATAAATATACTTCATAATAACCCTACATGATGTTTATAACATCAAACGAATAAATCATGGATCATGCGAAGCTAAAAGTGGGAGATTACAAACTACAGGGGTTAAATGTGTCAACATGTTTAAAGATATACCTCTGAGTGACCTTTTGACAAACCCGAAGCTTTGTAACTGATAATTATGCTCACTAGAATGCACGATATAAATTTCATAAAGTTTCGTTATCGTATGAGAAAGTTATGATCAAATTCGTATGCGAGGGGTTAAAGTGTTAACGTTGAAAGTTATGACTTTTCGGGTTAACCAGAAGTGTCCAGGGACTTGGCAAAGTGGGTACAAGTCTTAAAGCCCTTGTAGATAAATATAAAGGGGTCAAATTGCAAGAATTTGGATTAGTTTCCCTTTCGAAAAGCCAAGGGACAATATGCGGAAACTTGAAAATGAGAAATCTGATATCAAGGCTAAGGCGGGCCGCGTAAAGGTTATCGCACTAAACCGACCCAAAACTGATATTTTCTCAACATGGGCGACCCCTAAGTGGCTCCTAGAACGCTAGGGACATGTGTTGATGATCAGGGACCAATGGTAGTGTTGTGTGTCAATGATCTAAGAAGATTAGAACACTATAAAAGGCCCTCATGTTTCACCACTTTGATCACACCTTCATCTGCACTTTGGAAGCATTTCTGGAGCACAAGACTTCTCTCTAAGCTTCACATTTCGTGCATAGGACTTCAGTAAGTTTGCTAATCCTTTCTTAATTAAGTTTTAGCTTAGTTTTAGCTTAAAAGTCAAACCGTCGTAATTAACGGTTGACTTTAAGATTTAATCACTAATGGTCCAGTGATTAGTCGAATCAAAAGTAGTTATAAGTTGGTAATTATGTGGGTAATAAAACCTCAAAAGGGTTCCCCCTGATTCCCACTCTAACTAGGTCAAATGTCGGGTCAAACTTACTAATAAAAAGTCAACAGAATGTTTAAATTACAATTTATGCATGATTAGCAATGTAGAACACTTATAACCTGTTTGATCATTAATATAACTTGGTAATTAGTGTAAGAACATGTCTAAACATGTTCAACCCGACAATTTCCTGTTTAGACCCGGTTCGGAACCGAAAGTCGCATAGTTTGACTTATACTTTGACTTTCAGTTCTGACCCGTTATGGTATGTTTTAGAAATGCCTTAGAGCTTTATTTGGACCAGGTTACATGCTAGTATAACCCTCTGTGATTATACACCTCGGATCATTAGTTATCCAATTAAAATGCATGATTCCGTTAATTGCTCATATGTTGACCATTATGCCCTTTTCACCTTAAATCGTGATTTTTGAAAATGTAAAAGAGTAGAAACTTTAATTACTGATATATAAACTTGTATGCAAAATTTGACATCAGTTCGAGGTGTAGATTAAGAGTTATGCTCGTAAGCGTAAAATGAAAGCTTTAAGTTAATTAAACGGCGTAATTAGCGTAAAGCCTACTTAGACATACTTTTTGATATCAAACTCTTTACCCACTGATGTAATATATTATTTTGGGATTTTTTAAGATTTTTAATAAATTTTAGGCTGAGCATAACTTATAGTCATAGGCTTAATCCGGTAATTGTCGGTTTTGCCCTTACGGGCCATAAAATGAGTTTTACATATCTAATTGACTCCAAACCTTTTGCTACTGATCACATATGATAAATAAATTATTTTAATCCTTCTGTAATAATAAAAATATCAGCTTTAAGTATCGAACCCGAAAATGGCTTCTAATCGCCTTATTAAGCGCCTTTAGCGCATAGTATGTACTAAGACTATTTTTAAACATACAAGGGTGATACCTACTGATATTTGAGGCAAATTATAATATTTTAACAGTAAGCAAAAGTTGTTTAACTCAGACTTCAGTTTTGAGCTTTACGGCTTATGTGAAATTACCAAAATGCCCCTGCGGTGCATAGTTTGGTTATAATTGATAAATTTCACATATATACCTTAACCTACTGTTATAACTTAGTAAAATAAGTATTTTTGCTGATTACATCAGACCTGTAACTCAGATAAATACTTAAACTCTTTTATAACCTTTTAAATGACCAAACTACCCCTACGGGGCATAGTTTGTGTTTAAATTCGTTTCGGGCATAATAAAAGACAACTTACTGATGTCACAACATATTAGAAGCATATTAACTTAGGAAACCTGTAAATGGCTCATATGTATACCCGTTACGCTTATTGCGCGTTCGGTTTGATTTATGTAACTAGTTTACATAAATTAGCCGAAACGGGTCAAACCTTAACGGTTTTATCTCAAAATCCAGAATGTGTATGAAATACCCATATTAAGAAAGTCTCTGAACTTGTCGGGTCTAAATCACATTCTATCCGGTTTTCGCTTAATCGTGCGTACGAACCGTATCTTTAAAACTAACCGGTCTGAGCTTAAGCTTAATTAAAGACCCGTTAGAATTCTAATAGGTTATTATAAACCTTCGTTCCAGATTAGGAGTACCAGTAAAAGCTACTTGCATTTTGCTTATTGTGATTATTACATTGTTCAGGTAAATACTTTTAACTTATTTTCCCTATACGGGCTTGGGTTACGGTATATAGCATACCGCTTGATCGGGCATCAAATCTTCCATCGTTGGGTGGTTAATTGAATAATTTGATCGGCTCGTTTAAACAGTCTTGTTTACTTAAAAGCCTTTGGGGGGTTAATGACCATGTCCCGGATATCCTTGGCATCATTTTACGAAATGGCCACGACCTAAGCGCGGAGTGGAGGCGTACACTCATCAGTGCATAAATAGTTGATGTGGTGTGTCTATTGATCTTTAACCCGGCACGATCCGGGCTACTGAACGCATAAGGAACATGTAATTCGTTCACAAGATTATATATTTAAATAATTCTCCCAAGTTATAAAAATGTTTATGCCATGTGCATCCAAACCAATTTTCAATCATTTTTCCAAAATGAGTCAGTTGATTGTATTTACCAGTGTAAACTGACGTATTTTCCCAAAAAGATTAAATGCAGGTACTAGGCGTAATTGGCTGGGATTTTTCCTTAGCATCGATAGAAGTCTCGCAAGCTTAAGATGCCTAAAGTCTGTTGAACTATTTATTTACTTTCGATCCGTCTATGGATAAACAATCGACTGTTGTGATACAAGATATTACAATATTATTAAAGTTGATTTATATTTTTTCTTTTGCTTCCGCTGTGCATAATTATATTGTGTTGTTTGACTATTATGTTGCCAACCACGTCACGATACTCCCCCACCGGGCCCACCGGTGACACGTGGAAGTCGGGGTGTGACACGACACCCGACAGGAACCCAAAACAGATGTCGTAACAAAGATTTTCTTTGTTCATCCTTATTCAATCACTATGTGCGTGCATACCCGCGCGTGATGTTGATCGACGCGACCTACAAAACAAACATCTACAACATGCCATTTGTCCAGGTTGTGGGTTTGACGTCGACCAACAAGTCTTTTTGCATCGCACATGCCGTTATTTGCAAAGAACGAAGGGGTAACTACGTGTGGGTGCTTGAGCGGATCAAGTCAATGTTGCATGAATGTATGATGCCGCGTGTGATAGTCACGGATAGAGAGCTTGCCCTAATTAACGCGTGTGCTAAAGTATTCCCGAACGCAACCAGGCTTCTATGCCACTTTCACATCGAACAAAATATAAGTAGACATTGCAAGCAAGGGTTCAATAAAGAAGATTGGGGGAAATTTATGTCGTACTGGCGGAGAGTGTGCGAATCTGCTTCAGAGCCCATGTACAAGTACAACTTGGAGAAAATGTATAACCGACTCGTGGTTGCCAACCGAGAAAGTAAGTGTTCCTTCAACAAACGACTCACCCAATCTATTATATTTTACACACGCTTTTACATTTCATTATTTTATTTTTGTAGGTGTCTTTGATTACGTCTACGAAAACTGGCTCAAAGACTATAAAGAAATGTTCGTTTATGCGTGGACCGATAAGTGTCGCAACTTTGGTCAGCGCACCACCAACAGAGTTGAGAGACAGCACGCAAATTTAAAAAGATACGTTACGTGTGAGAGTTCATTGGAGCGAATAGCAAGATGAGTCATTGATATAGTTGAAACTCATTACGATGAAATACAAAAACGTTTCACCAACAGCATCGAAAAAACGATGAACCACCACAGACACCCACTGTTGGACAACCTACGTGGAAAGGTTTCCCATGAAGCACTTGATTTGCTGGCAAAAGAGCTACTGAGGAAGCTGGAGGTGTTGCGGAAACTTAACGCATCATGTGGTTGCCATATGTGGCTTAGCTGTGGATTGCCGTGTGCTTGTTGTCACGACCCCCGACCCACCCTGGATGGAATCGAGAGCCGCGAACCAGTTCAGTGGTACCGGTGGTTATTTTGAAAAGTAGTGCAGCGGAAATTTTATCAGGACCGTGAGTTAGGAAAAATATCAGAGTTTAGAAAACACCGGATTTTATTTATTAAATAGATGGGATAAAACCATGTTTTGAAAGGTAGCTTTAATATGGGATAAACCCGAATACATAAAACAATTTTTCTTAATTTAATTTAATTGATAAATCAAGCCACTTCTGTAAGCCTTTTGGTGCCGTATCCAACTCTTATTCTGATCTACTGTAATTACCTGAAACGCGTTTTAAAAACATTTGGTCAGTTGGAAATACTGGTGAGTTCATTCATTTTGTACAAAAATGACACGTTGTTATAATTTACAGTATTAAGGGTGATTACTTTGTTTTTATCAACCAATTACCCCAAATCGGTATTTGTCACTCGACTGTATCTGTGACTATGGTCAGATCACCCATTGGCTGACTCGTTGTCCAATGGTGACGGGAAACAAGTAATGTATACAAAACCCCACATACCGGCAGTAATTGAAAATTACAAAGACTTAATCCCTGTAATTATAACTTTGAAAACAAATAGGGTTTTGGAAACAATTTGATAAAAAGAGAATGACTCACTTTATAAGCATGCAGTCTTGATTTAACAAGCTTCTTGATTCTACTCCTTCTGATAATTAAGCATATACTTTATTGTTTTGAACCTTCTGATGATTAAGCATTCATTTTGATTGTAAGAGTATGGTGTAGAGTTTCGGGTAGTTAAACATTTAGTTTAACAGAGTGGAATACCTATTAGTGTAAAACCACATCAAACCTAACGATGGTCATGAGATCCGAACCTTAACGAAATTCACAAAGTATAGTCTTGTTTAGACAGCACTTTGGCATCCATTTAATGAACTCACAAAGTACAGCACTTTGGCATCCGTTTAACGAACTCACAAAGTACAGCGCTTTGGCATCCGTTTAACGAACTCACAAAGTACAACACTTTGGCATCTGTTAGTTGGTTCCTGAATTGATCGGACAGAACATCGCATCGGTGATTATTGGTTAGAACACCAACGTATAGAGAGAAGAAGAAAAGAAATGAGCAAAGGAAATGAATTCCTAGGCTTCCTATTTATAGGTAAGAAGTATGAAATTTCTAGGAAGTTTCCTTTGTATTTTCTAGGAAATTACCTATATCTTTTATAGAAAATTACCTATACATCTTCTAGGAAGCTTCCTACCTATATATGTATCTTCTTATACATTCCTCGCACCTTCCTTTGATATTATCTATCTCATATATATTTATTTTCATGTATATTTTTTTAGGTGTTTAATTTACTTACTTAATTAATCTTGCTTAGCTTAATTAATCTTGCTTAGCTTAATTAATCTCGCTTAACTGATTAATTAATCATACTTAACTTAATTAATCCTACTTAATTTAATTAATCATACATAACTTACTTAGCAGATTATCCCCCACCATAGCCCAATTGGTTAGGCCGGCTTCTTCCCTTTGGGAGGTCGCCGGTTCGACTCCAACTTGTGGTATATGGTGCGGGGACGTCCCAATGATGGATCGTTTCCTTCCGAGGTATGGAGCGGTCTTGAGGGCAACCCGGTTTTACCCAACTGTTACCCCAGCAACTCGTGTGGGGGCAGCATGGTTTCCGGGCGGAAGTCAGCTCGCGCGCCGGCCAGGGCCCGATCGAACATCGCGTCCGGAAAAGCGGGGTTGACGGGGAATGTCTTTGACATGTCCCTGGAGACCAATCGGTCTTGTACAGAAAGTCTCCTTCCAAAAAAAAAAAAAACTTATTTAGCAGATTAATTAATCTACTCAGCTAGCTTAACTGCTAAATTTCCTTAACAATTAAGTGTATGTAATTAGTAAGTTTAATAAGTTTATTTAACTACTAAGTTTACTTAGTTGCTAAGTATTCTAGCAGTTCCCTGATTACGAGTTCTAATTTCTAGATACAATGGAACTCGTATTAGTGTATTAACTCAATTCAACTTTAACGATAATCACGTGATCGAACCCTCACAACGAATGACAAAGTATAGCCAGATATTGGCAGCATTTAAACATCCATCGGATCGGTTTCAATCGATCGGATAAAGTAGCGTATCAGTGATGAGAGTTATTACCCTAATAATGGGCAGAGTTTCGGGGTTTAGAATGTATAATCCCGAGCTACTATTTACTATAATAAAAGCTGGAAGAAAGAAAAGAATTGTAGCAGTTTGAAACGTAGCAGTGATCGAGCTAATACCTTGTAGTTGTAGCAGCGTTTCACTACCCGGAAATTCGATTTTAGCAGAATAGGGGAGTTTTAAAAATGAAATTTCGAGCACAGAGGACAGCCCCAGGTCTAGGAAAATTTATAGCATGAAATTGGGTTTTACGCGGCCCGCGTAAACCCTTTGATGTATCTTACGCGGCCCGCGAGGGCCATAATGGCGGCGGTAAGGGTTGCTGAGTCATCGGTGGTCTTGACACGTGGACGACAAGTGTCCCTTAAGCTTATCCGGAGACTTTCAAGTTGTCACAGCCCGCGTAGCCTTACCTTATGGCTTACGCGGCCCGCGTGAAATCCAATTTTCTTGATTTCTTGTTTTTTCATGCTCATTAGGGTTTCAGGGGTCCGGGTTTTCACTTACGGGTCGATTTGGGACATTTTTACAGGTCCTTACATCCTCCCCACCTTGTTTTAAATCTCGTCATCGAGATTTGGGCTACGATATCTCTTTTAGAGTTATGTCACGTCTTAGTCAATAAGAATATTATTAAGGTAAATGACACAGAATCAAGACATGTTCAATTTTGGTGGATATGAGTTTTGCAATAATTAGGACTCAATGGTTCAACTGAATTAGTTCAAGAAGTTGATGTCAAATGAATGAGATGAAATGATATAGTTTCCAAGGTGATTAGGTTTAAGTCAAAAAGATATATGATCAATAGATGTGAATGTTTACAAGTTGTGAATGATTTTTAGAAGCAATAGAATTTATTGTCAACAGAAACTTACTTTGATTGCCAACTGAGGAAGTCTCAGAATCAACAAGCTTGAATAAAAGAGAAGTACGAAAATGATTTGTCAACTATTGAATTATGATATGAGAAAAATTAATGGGTTGACATTTATCGAATTACAAGGATACACCGATATACAACAGAGTTTAGTGTATCATTGTCTTAACACATAGTTGTATTAAGACCATTTTCAAGGATAAGTCAAGCAAAAGGTATATGTAGATTAGCTCAAGCTACAAGTCTATACCGATGCCACAAGGTGTCATAGTGATCGAAATAATAATAGCGGTGACTGAATGAGTTCACCATGCTTGAAACCAAATGAAAGTTCAACGAAGTAATCCGAATGTTTGTTTCAAACAATCTAGTAGGATTTTTGATTGAAAATGAAACAATTGAATAATGTTTTTCGATCGAAAAGATCAAGAAATGCTCGATCGATGTTTGTAGGAACTGTTAAGAGATACACTGAGATATGACATGAAATTGTGTATCATTATCTTAGCACAATATTGTGTTAAGATTGCTTTTATAGGATAAACCTACAAAGCGGATTCAATATAAATAATTAAATCCGTATATGATGTGTGCAAACGAGATTAGTGCAAGCTTCAATTTTGTGAAAACGTCACCACAAGGTGATCGTGATCAAAGAAACGATTTAATGAAGTCGAAGACCAAACAAGCCTGTTATGGTTCAAAGTAATTGAAGGGCTTGTTGGGATTAATTCGAATATGATGACCTTAATCTATCATACGGGACCTTGAATTGAATACGTATTGCGAGCAAGTTCAAACAATGGAACTTGGTTTAAACACAACGAGTTCATGTATCAATAAGAAAGTTCTGACATGGTCACAACAAAAACCATGTATACCATTCAAAAGAAAATCGAGTTTTTCAATAAATTTATCGATTCGATATCAAAGAGTCATCGTTTTGCAAAAAACGCGGTTTACAATGCAAAGATCAAGTATAGTGGAACGATATTTGAGTTTTAATAAAACAACAAATTGGAATGAAGCCCCTCAATGGTCTTCATAATTCAAACTAACCACATGCGCGACAAACAGTGCATGTGTAATGTGTGGATTTACCAAGAAATGAAACAACCAAATAAATATTCGCGATTATGAAAGAAATACTCATGATGACCATTAGGAGAGTAGAAATATAAAAGTCTATTCACTATGTGCAGAGGTCTGAATTTTAACAAAAGGAATTTAAGAATTTTATCTGGAATTTTTTTTTATTTTTTTTGGTGTGATAACCGGTGTTAAGTGACATTACTAGGGAATGTCGAATAAAATGAAATAGGGGGATTGTAAAGGTATGTGACTTCTTTTGCAGTGTCAAGAATTTATACTATGCACCGACTGTTGTGAAATCTTGTTCTATCGTACCTCAGCAAGATTCATGTCGTAAGTAGGATCACATGGCCAAGTGCTGCTTTTTGATTAGTACTTCTTCCACTGACGGGATTCGCATTGGTGTCGTCGTGCCCAATTATATTTTCCAAAGGTCTTGCCTTGAAAGTCGTGTGTGATATACTTCGACGTCTGTGGACGTATAATTTAAGTTTCATGTGTTTTCTTGTGCACTAGCACAACTTTACATGCTTCTTACTTGCGTTAATAGTCTATGGTAACGCATTGGAAATTCTTATACTTTTGATGGCGTCCCAACTTAAAGGGTTTCCATTGTTTATATTGTCGCACGAGTTACGAGGTAGACAATCAAACGAAATAATGTTTGATATCGGAATTATAGATATATGCAAGAGATTCCTGATAAAGAAATCTAGAATTATTATTAACACTTATGTTCGTGATTTATTTTAAATTGTCAATCGTTATGGATTTTGGAATTCCTTATAGATATACATATCTATATAATCATACATACCATTCATATGGTCAATGTATTTAACACATTCATATTTCCAAAAACAAGTCAGATATCAGGTCATGATACTATTTAGGGAAATCTTGTCACTTGTTTGACAGATTATATACCCCGTCTTATCCGGTTCTCGCCGGAGAGGTAACCCCATTATATCCGGACAAGCTGGAGAGTCTGCTACACCATACCCAGTCTTGCCGGAGAAGAAATTTATATTTCCCATAAATAGTATTTTTTTTTCAAGATTTTAAAAGTGCCTCTTTTATTAAGGCTTTCATCTAGAATCAAGGAAATTTGTATTCCCATAACATATCTTATTCTAGACCAATTAGTATCAATAAGCAAGAATTAACAACAATTAAGTGTTATTGCTTATTTATCGTACTTTGCAATGTTCTAATCATTATTCTTATGGCATACCAATATCTATCACATTATACTAATACAAGTAATTAGCTCATCTTGAAGCTTATATTAAGGCATCTTTCCTAAGTTCAAGTCTAAATACTATCCTGAGTGCTACCAGAAAATATCAAGTTCCTAACTCTTTGTTTAAACTTAGGTATTTTATTACAACACCTAATTGCTTAAACAAGTGGCTCTGATACCATTCTGTCACGACCCCCGACCCCACCCTGGGCGGAATCGAGAGCCGCGAACCAGTTCAGTGGTACCGGTGGTTATTTTGAAAAGTAGTGCAGCGGAAATTTCATCAGGACCGTGAGTTAGGAAAAATATCAGAGTTTAGAAAAACACCAGATTTTATTTATTAAATAAATGGGATAAAACCATGTTTTGAAAGGTAGCTTTAATATGGGATAAACCCGAATACATAAAACAACTTTTCTTAATTTAATTGATAAATCAAGCCACTTCTGTAAGCCTTTTGGTTCCGTATCCAACTCTTATTCCGATCTACTGTAATTACCTGAAACGCGTTTAAAAAACATTTGGTCAGCAGGAAATACTGGTGAGTTCATTCATTTTGTACAAAAATGACACGTTGTTATAATTTACAGTATTAAGGGTGATTACATTGTTTTTATCAACCAATTACCCCAAATCGGTATTTGTCACTCTACTGTATCTGTGACTATGGTCAGATCACCCATTGGCTAACTCGTTGTCCAATGGTGATGGGAAACAAGTAATTTATACAAAACCCCACATACCGGCAGTAATTGAAGATTACAAAGACTTAATCCCTGTAATTATAACTTTGTGTATGATAGTTTGCCTTTTGAAGTTTTCGTTGTACCATTTTGGAAACGTAGAAGTATTTCTACCTTTCAGGTTGGTCGATCGAACGGCCGGTCGATCGGGTGGCAACTCGATCGGGTGGCTGTTCGATCGGACGGTGATCCGATTGGCAAGACACTTTGGTTGCTAAAAAGTTCACAGCAGACTGGTCGCTTGATCGGGTGGAAATCCGATCGGGTGACAATCCGTTGGAACTGATGTGTGATGAGGATTTGTAAAACGTTTAAGTGTTGAGGATCCAAAAGTCAGCCAATCGGATTGTCGTTCGTTCAGACGGCAGTCCGTTCGGACGGCAATCCGTTCGTTGTTCAGATCCTTGAATGGTTGAAAATTTGGTTAAGTCTTGACCCCAAGTGCAATCCGATCGAACGGTAATCCGTCCCGCAATCTTATCGTTTTACATCTTGGCTATTTCGTTAAGTTTTTGCGATTTGATCGAGACGTTACGACTATGAGCTAAACAATGGAACTCCACCAGGTCCGAGTCACCGTATCAGATGGGAATTGTCACACCCCAACCGATGGCGGAAACATCGGGGTATGGCACTGAGCGAAACAGATTGTCCAGAAGTTTCCATAACAATTATCATTACCAATCAGTTTAAAATAACATGCCCCATACCATGTCTCAAAAGGTAAACAAATTATTACAGACAAAATCTAGGCAAATAGTCTATTCCGACAACTCAGATTTTCAAATACGGCAATTGTTTATCTGCTTCTAGAGACCCTTGATTAAATTTGTACAGACAACTATTTGTTGGCTTCTAGAGCCTTATTCTAGCTTCGATTTCCTACCAGATGTGCATCCTAAGCACCTGTCACATACATTAAAATAAAGTCAATACATATAATGTAAAGGTGAGCATACAAGTTTGGTAATAGCATATAAAGTTCGAATTTCGTTTACGCATAACCAACACGTACACATAGTGAAATGAAGCACGTTAGTTATCGACATAGATCCATCGATACCAATGACTGCGGGTTGACTGTCTGAGGCAGTTCGCAATACATGATTACCACCGTAATCCATGCAAGTAATTGTCCTTAACAACCCCTGCGAACAGGTGCTGAGTCCAAACTATAGTACTATCATTGCTAAGGCAGGTAGACAGCATTCCATGTGTAAACATAACAAACAAGCATTCATAAGCCACATATAACATGCATTAACGGTTAGCGTTCAAATAGTATTTGAGTAGTGTGTTTGTTGTGTTTTGAATATTCGTAACGTATGTAACACCCAAAAGTGCATAAAGCAAAGAGGGATCGAGTATACTCACAGCGATGATGGACTGAAGGGAGCGCTTAGTGAGTAGAGTTAGCCTGAATAGTTTCATAGCATAACGATAAGTGACGCGTAAAACGATGTAAGAGGTAAGTGGCTCGGATAGCAGTTTGGTCGGATGGTAATCCGATCGGACGGCTTGTTCGTGTGGATGTCAATCCGTTCGGATGGTTATCCGTTCGGACAGGTTGTCCGGTCGGATGACTATTCGAGTGGATTGTTTCTTCATTTGATGTGTTTGTGTATGATGGCTTGTCCTTTGAAGTTTTCGTTGTAGCATTTTGAAAACATTGAAGTATCTCTATCCTTCAAGTCGGTCGATCGGACGGTCAGTCGTGCGGATGACAATCCGCTCGGATGGTCATCCGGTCGGACGGCGACTCTAGCGATGAGGTTAATTAGTGGGAACAAATTCACAGCAGAAGAGTCACTCGGTCGGATGTCCATCCGACCGGGTGGCAACCCTGTTAATGAACATGTTGAAAATTGTTTAAGTCTTTAAAGTCCTAGTATCTCATGATCCGAAGAGTAATCCGGTCGGATGGTAATCCGATCGGATGGCAATTCGTTCAATACTCAAACTTCAGATAAAGTTGATTAAGTGTGGGACCCAAGGTGTGATCCGTTCGGATGGCAATCCGTTCGGGTGGCTTATCTGTTCGGACAGTAGTTCGGTCGGATAGCACTCCGTCTCGGTTGCTCCATCTGTCTTACACTTGGTCGTTTTGTTTGTTTGTCGTTTTATCGAGACGTTTTGACAACGTGTTAACCAACAGAACCCCATCTTGACCCAAGTGACCTGATCGACCAGGAATCACCCTAGTTCGGCCAGTTAACCGGTTCAAGACGATTGTTCTTGTTTAACCCGAAATTGGTGGTCTCGTGAGTAGAATACAGATCTTGAGCTACCACAACACTAAGAATGAGCAGGAGACTAGAACAAGACCCGATTCTATCGGTTTTGAGTGCATTGAGTGTAAAAAAGTTGAAAGAAAGTTAGAAACCATCTTTCAATCCTTTTTCACCGTGAATGTGTTTAGATCTGTGTGAGATCTTTGTTTATTTGTTTGGAAATCTATTAGATCTAAGTTGTTCTTGGTGGATTGAGGCCAAAACATGAAGTTATTCAAGAACTCATGATGACATCATCCTAGAACACCTCAAATCTAGTGATTTCACGGTTAAAAGTTAAGATTCAAAAGATAGAAAGGTGTAGGAGTGCGTGTAGATCAAGAAAGTACAAGATTTTAGGGTGAGATCTTACCGGAATCGAGAGAAATCGAAGAAAAGGTGAGGAGCACGAGCTGGTTGGTCAGAGAGTTTCCAAAAGTAGAAAGTTTGAGAGTGACACGGGTATTTATAGGATTCCAAAAGGGGAAAGTGTGGGTCGGTCGGATGGCATCCCGCCCGGATGAATATCCGGTCGGACGTCATCTCGGTCGGATGGCATCTTGACACCATGGCCAAGTGGGCAGCCCGGTCGGATGGCTATCCGGCCGGATGGCACTTGGTTCGTGTGTTCGACGCGACGATTTTTGCTGATTCAATTTTCGATTGCGAGCGATGCGATACGATGGAGTTTCCTATTCAAATTACTTTTAATCCCAACCACTCATATCTCGCACTGTCCCTTCTCCACTAACTATCATAGTTCGATTGCGTTTTGAGTTCGATTGCGATTCGATTGATTACCACACATAACATAAATGGACATGCATAAGTAACACATAAGGCACACACACACGTATAACAATAACTTAAATGCGTAGTTCGAGTTGCGATTCGATGTCGATTTGATTAGCATAGTTTGATTATTGTTTAGTTAGCTTTATCGCATTGTTACTTCCTATAGTTCACAGTCATAAGTCGAGTAGGTTGCGAGTAGCATACGTCGATTATTGTAATTATTGACACTTACTCCACATAATACAACTAAAATAAACACATAAAGGATATTTACTACAAGTCAAGTCGCACGAAATCGGTCGTTGACGTTGACCTTGACTTTGACTTTGACTTCAGAAACACGGGGTGTTACAGCCTCCCCTTGTTTAGGGAATTTTGTCCCATAGGCTGAAGCCGTAACAAACAACTACGGGTACTTTGCCTTCATGTCGCTTTTGAGTTCCCAAGTGAACTCTGCGCCTCGTTTGCCTTCCCATCGGACTTTCACAATAGGAATGCGCGAGCGTCTGAGTTGCTTGGTTTGGCGATCCATGATTTCAATAGGCTTTTCCATGAAGTGTAATGTTTCGTTCACCTGAAGGTCATCGAGTGGAACATGTAAGTCGTGGTCGGCCAGGCATTTTCGAAGGTTTGACTCGTGGAAAGTCGGGTGGACGTTACTAAGTTCCCCCGGTAGTTCGAGTCTGTAGGCGACTTTTCCGATCCTTTCCAGAATCTTAAAAGGTCCAACATATCGAGGCGCAAGCTTTCCTTTCTTGCCGAATCGGACCACACCCTTCCAAGGTGATACCTTTAGGAGTACGTAGTCACCAACGTCAAATTCAAGGGGCTTGCGTCGTCTATCGGCATAACTTTTCTGTCGATTCCGAGCTTTTACCAGGTTGTCTCGAATTTGGAAAATTTTGTCTGTCGTTTCTTGTAATAGCTCAGGACCGGTTAATTGCGAGTGACCGATCTCGTGCCACATAATAGGCGATCGACATTTTCTTCCGTATAAAGACTCGAATGGTGCCATTTGAATGCTGGAATGATAGCTGTTGTTATAAGAGAATTCGACTAACGGCAGGTATTTATCCCAATTACCACCGAAGTCTATGACACACGAACGTAGCATGTCTTCAAGAGTACGGATCGTTCTTTCAGTCTAACCGTCGGTTTGAGGGTGGAAAGCGGTACTTAGATTGAGCGATGTACCGAGTGCTGTTTGAAACATTTCCCACAGTCGCGAGGTAAACCGAGCATCACGATCAGAGATGATGTCATGAGGCGTCCCATGATTACAAATGATCTCGTCGGTGTAGATTCGGGCTAATCGTTCTACCTTGTAGTCTTCTCGTATTGGCAAAAAGTGAGCTAATTTAGTCAAACGGTCAACCACAACCCAAATGCTGTCGTGACCTGATGACGTGTGCGGTAGCTTTGTTATGAAGTCCATAGCTATACTCTCCCATTTCCACATAGGGATTGGTGGTTGTTCGAGTAAGCCAGAGGGTCTTTGATGTTCAGCCTTGACTCTTGCACAGGTCAGGCATTTTCCAACATAGAGAGCAGTATCCCTTTTCATGCCCGACCACCAGTACTTATAGCGAAGGTCCTGGTACATTTTGTCGGCACCAGGATGAATAGAATACCAGGATTTGTGGGCTTCGTCCATCAGAATCTGTCGCAAATCGGTCCGTTTGGGGATCCAAATTCGGTCCAAAAAGTGGAATATCCCATTCGACTTACTCACAAGCTGGGCTCCATCGTGGTAGATTCGTTCCTTCTTCAAAGTGCGTTCATTGAAACACGCATGCTGAGCTTCACGGATGAGGGTTTCGAGGTCGTGTTGGGCTTGGACGTTACGAGTGCTAAGCAGATAGCTCCGTCTGCTGAGTGCGTCGGCAACAACATTTGCTTTGTCTGGGTGATAACGAATCTCACAGTCGTAATCGTTGAGAAGTTCTACCCATCGGCGTTGATGCATATTAAGTTCCCTCTGATTAAAGATATGTTGTAGGCTCCTATGATCGGTGAAGATCGTACACTTGGTACCATACAGGTAGTGTCGCCAAATCTTTGACGCAAAAACAACTGCACCTAGCTCGAGATCATGGGTTGTATAGTTCTTCTCGTGGATTTTGAGCTGACGAGATGCGCAAGCTATAGCCTTATCCCGTTGCATGAGAACACAACCGAGACCAAGGTTGGAAGCATCACAGTAGACAATGAAATCGTTGTTTCCGTCGGGCAATGTGAGAACAGGAGCATTGCAGAGCGTGTGTTTGAGGGTTCGAAAGGCAGACTCTTGTTCAGTTCCCCAAACAAAAGGCTTGTCTTTATGGTGAGAGCGGAAAGCGGCACGTCAATCTTTGAGAATCCTTCGATAAATCGTCGATAATAGCCCGCTAGTCCGAGAAAAGAACGGACTTTAGATGCGTTCTTAGGTGTAATCCAACTCTTAACGGCTTCAATCTTCGCAGGATCGACGTGAATACCTTGATTATTTACGATGTGACCCAGAAACTGAACCTCCTCTAACCAGAATTCACACTTGGAGAACTTGGCATAGAGTTGATTCCCCTGGAGTAGCTCGAGAACCAAACGTCGATGTTGCGCGTGTTCGGTTTTTGATTTGGAATAGATCAAGACATCGTCGATGAATACGATGACGAAACGGTCAAGATATGGTTTACACACGCGATTCATCAGATCCATGAAAACCGCGGGTGCGTTGGTTAAACCAAAGGGCATAACAACGAATTCGTAGTGGCCGTATCGTGTGCGAAACGCTGTTTTGGGTATATCCGCCTCTTGGATGCATAGTTGATGATAGCCTGAGCGTAGATCGATCTTCGAAAAACACGTAGCACCTTGCAGCTAATCAAACAAATCGTCAATGCGGGGTAGGGGATAGCGGTTCTTGATAGTTAACTTATTCAATTCCCGATAGTCGATGCACATCCTGAACGACCCATCCTTCTTTTTGACGAAAAGGACTGGCGCGCCCCAAGGAGAGGTGCTCGGGCGAATGAAGCCTTTCTCAAGTAATTCCTGGAGTTGGTTTGAGAGTTCGTGCATTTTGGACGGCGCGAGTCGATAAGGAGCTTTGGCAATGGGGTTGGCTCCAGGAATGAGGTCGATACGAAAGTCGATATCACGACTTGGTGGTAGTCCAGGAAGATCCTCTGGAAAAATATTAGGAAATTCTCGAACCACAGGAACGTCTTTCACTTCCTTCTTCTCTTTCTTTTCCTTCTCCGCTACTACAATGTTAGCCAAGAAAGCTCTATATTCCTTGCGGAGATACTTGCTGGCTTGGACACATGACATGAGCTTGAGACCTTTCGAAGTAGTTTCACCGTAAACGCACAATAGATCACCATTCACGAGCGAGAATCGAATCATCTTATCAAAGCACACAACTTCAGCATGGTTTTCGCGAAGAAAGTCCACGCCTACTATGACATCGAAACTTCCGAGTTGCATCGGAATAAGGTCGATTGGGAAGATGTGATTGTTGTGCTCAAGGGTACAATCACGAAGTATAAAATTTACGGCGACGGTTCTTCCGGTAGCGACTTCAACATCAAACGTCGAGGAGAGTCGGGAGCGTTTACGACTAAGGAGTTTCTCGAATTTGAATGACACAAAGCAATTATCGGCTCCAGTATCAAATAAACACGAAGCATAAATACCATTCACAAGGAACGTACCATTGACCACGTTGTTGTCGGCTTGGGCTTGACGCACGTTGATGTTGAAAGTTCGTGCGCGTGCTGCTTGTTGCTGTTGTTGCTGGTGTTGCTGCTGTTGCTGAGGCTGCTGCTGCTGGGGCTCTTGCTTCACAACCCTGTTTGGGCACATGTTGGCGAAATGGTTATGATCGCCACATGCGAAGCAGGCTCTGGCGTTGACCGCGGGTGCCGGAGGAGCTTGTTGACCCTGAGGGGCGGTGAGTAGAGATTGATGAGCAGGAGCTTGTCGAGCACGACTTTTGGTAGTGAAATGGCCGTACATATTGCAATGAGTACAAAAATGGCAAGCGATGGTAGTCGGGTGGTGGTAGGTACAAGTAGGGCAAAGCGGGTGTGGCCCAGTGTATGCACGCTTAGCAAGCGGTGCATTAGCCACAGGCACCGCTACTTGACGATGTTGGGCTGGTACAGCTTGTATCGGTGCAGCAGTGATCGCACAGTTCTTATTGCTGGAGTTGTTCTTTCTCTTGTTCTTCCTCTTGTTGCTCGATGAGGTGGTGGTTTTAGCAGTTGGTGCGGCGGTGGTAGCTTGATGCAGGTGCTTTGGAGTTTTATCCCAGACACCAGCCTTGACCCGCTTGTCGTTGATTTTAGCAGCCAGTAGATAAGTCTCTACGATCATCTTAGTCTTAGCCGCTTGCACAAAATCTGCAACACAGTCAGGCAGGGTCGGATATACTTCTTGATTGCCATGTCTGAGATCTTGACTTGGTCGGGGCAGATGATGCTGAGCTGTTTGAAGCGAGCAGTGAGAGCAGCATTTTCACCTTCCTTCTGCTTTATGTGCCAGAATTAATCTTCTAACTTTTGGCGCTCATGAGGAGGGCAGAATTCCTCCAGCATGACCTCCTTGAGTTCATCCCATGATAATCCGTAGGCTGCATCGTTTCCCTACTTGTTTCTCTCAGCCGTCCACCAGACTAGTGCGCGAGACTGGAAGACGCCGTTAGCATTCAGAGTGCGGAGGTCGTCGGGGCAACCACTCTGTCGTAGAGTGACCTCAATGGAATCAAACCATTGGAACAACGCTGTAGGGCCTTCCTTGCCAGTGAATTCCTTTGGCCCACAAGACTTGAACTGCTTGAAATTGAAGGGAGCTTTGGGGGTAGCTTTAGGAGCTTCGGTTCTCGATTCCTCAGATGATTTGCTGACGTTCTCGTAGACGTCACTCACGGCTTTTGCTACTTGTTTAGCGATGATAGCAGCAAGACGTTTGCCCCTTTTTTCTTGACGAGAAAGTGGTGTGGGACGGGATCCAGATGACATTGTCTGCAATAGACATTGTCACAGGACTCAACACATCATAATCGAATCTCACCTCACACGTCTACTACTTACTAAAGCCTAGGAACACGCAATGTAGCATGTATCGCGCAACACGTAAACACATTATCACAGATTCATATAAACACATAAACACATAAGCACGTAAGCATGTAGAGCACAGAATCCACAAAAGCACATAAGCACGAATTCACAAGATGCATATAGAGACACGTAGGGCATTCTGACTGCAGCTATTATCTAAGGTCTACGCGCGTTCAAGAATAGCGGTTGCGGATAACATATCGAGTAGTGTAGTGTAAGTGCATAACATAGCATAAGGTCGTCCACAATTTAGCGATTTGTTAACGTTTTGAGGTAGGAATGCAGTGCTAGTCGTATGCGTCGATCGAAGTGAAGCAAAAGCGAGTGAATCTCCAAAATTTAAACACATAAACAGGTAAACACACATATAAGCATATAAAATCGACGAATCATCAGAGTCGGCAGTTGCGGGCTCAGAATCAAAACACATAAAAATCAGGAAATTGATTGTCTGCGGCTAGTAGACTTTGACTAACCAAAGTGGTTTGACTATTCACAAGGATGCACAACAAGTCCTTGTTGACCTAATAGACTGTGCTCTATCACCGTCATCCGGTGATTGGCACTCGTTCTTTCGGTTATTTAAGCACTCGAGCCCTTGGAATCCATCAAAACTTTGGTGAGAGTTTCGTAAAATGGGCGGAACAAGTCGTCAAGGTTAGGGTTTCACCCCGAGCTTAACAACTTCGTCCCTGTTTTAATAAAATAAAGGAGATTATTCATCAAAATACGGATTTCACTCCTGATTTGGCATAATTCTCCTTGTTTGTAGATAAAATGCGGGTCGATTAAGCAACTCTAGTCGAGAGTTTGCGGTTTTCACACCTAATCTTGACTTAATTGCTTACTCATGATTGAAAATTCGAGTGCAGTGATAGTGTAGCATAAGCGAAAATAGCGAGAGATAGCAGTAAGCTCATACATAATCCCTAACAGGTATGCACAAGTCGGTCTGTCGGTTCCTAACTATAGACTAGGTCTCTAAGACATCGACCCGGACTAGGTCGTGCCTTGCCTAATTCCCTATAGTTATGGCTCTGATACCAATCTGTAACACCCCAACCGATGGCGGAAACATCGGGGTATGGAACTGAGTGAAACAGATTGTCCAGAAGTTTCCATAACAATTATCATTACCAATTAATTTAAAATAACATGTCCCATACCATGTCTCAAAAGGTAAACAAATTATTACAGACAAAATCTAGGCAAATAGTCAATTCCGATAACTCAGATTTTCAAATACGGCAATTGTTTATCTGCTTCTAGGGACCCTTGATTAAATTTGTACAGACAACTATTTGTTGGCCTCTAGAGCCTTATTCTAGCTTCGATTTCCTACCAGATGTGCATCCTAAGCACGTGTCACATACGTTAAAATAAAGTCAATACATATAATGTAAAGGTGAGCATACAAGTTTGGTAATAGCATATAAAGTTCGAATTTCGTTTACGCATAACCAGCACGTACACATAGTAAAATGAAGTACGTTAGTTATCGACATAGATCCATCGAAACCAATGACTGCGGGTTGACTGCCTGAGGCAGTTCGCAATACATGATTACCACCGTAATCCATGCAAGTAATTGTCCTTAACAACCCCTGCGAACAGGTGCTGAGTCCAAACTATAGTACTATCGTTGCTAAGGCAGGTAGAAAACATTCCATGTGTAAACATAACAAATAAGCATTCATAAGCCACGTATAACATGCATTAACGGTTAGCATTCAAATAGTATTTGAGTAGTGTGTTTGTTGTGTTTTGAATATTCGTAACGTATGTAACACCCAAAAGTGCATAAAGCAAAAAGGGATCGAGTATACTCACAGCGATGATGGACTGAAGGGAGCGCTTAGCGAGTAGAGTTAGCCTGAATAGTTTGATAGCATAACGATAAGTGACGCGTAAAACGATGTAAGAGGTAAGTGGCTCGGACAACAGTTTGGTCGGATGGTAATCCGATCGGACAGCTTGTTCGTGCGGATGACAATCCGTTCGGATGGTCATCCGTTCGGACAGGTTGTCCGGTCGGATGACTATTCGAGTGGATTGTTTCTTCCTTTGATGTGTTTGTGTATGATGGCTTGTCCTTTGAAGTTTTCGTTGTAGCATTTTGAAAACATTGAAGTATCTCTATCCTTCAAGTCGGTCGATCGGATGGTCAATCGTGCGGATGACAATCCACTCGGATGGTCATCCGGTCGGACGACGACTCTAGCGATGAGGTTACTTAGTGGGAACAAATTCACAGCAGAAGAGTCACTCGTTCGGATGTCCATCCGACCGGGTGGCAACCCTGTTAATGAACATGTTGAAAATTGTTTAAGTCTTTAAAGTCCAAGTATCTCATGATCCGAAGAGTAATCCGGTCGGATGGTAATCCGATCGGATGGCAATTCGTTCGATACTCAAACTTTAGATAAAGTTGATTAAGTGTGGGACCCAAGGTGTGATCTGTTCGGATGGCAATCCGTTCGGGTGGCTTATCCGTTCGGACAGTAGTCCGGTCGGATAGCACTCCGTCTCGGTTGCTCCGTCCGTCTTACACTTGGTCGTTTTGTTTGTTTGTCGTTTTATCGAGACGTTTTGACAACGTTTTAACCAACAGAACCCCATCTTGACCCAAGTGACCTAATCGACCAGGAATCACCCTAGTTCGGCCAGTTAACCGGTTCAAGACGATTGTTCTTGTTTAACCCGAAATCGGTGGTCTCGTGAGTAGAATCCAGATCTTGAGCTAGCACAACACTAAGAATGAGCAGGAAACTAGAACAAGACCCGATTCTATCGGTTTTGAGTGCATTGAGTGTAAAAGAGTTGAAAGAAAGTTAGAAACAATCTTTCAATCCTTTTTCACCGTGAATGTGTTTAGATCTGTGTGAGATCTTTGTTTATTTGTGTGGAAATCTATTAGATCTAAGTTGTTCTTGGTGGATTGAGGCCAAAACATGAAGTTCTTCAAGATATCATGATGACATCATCCTAGAACACCTCAAATCTAGTGATTTCATGGTAAAAAGTTAAGATTCAAAATATAGAAAGGTGTAGGAGTGCGTGTAGATCAAGAAAGTACAAGATTTTAGGGTGAGATCTTACCGGAATCGAGAGAAATCAAAGAAAAGGTGAGGCGCACGAGCTGGTTGGTTAGATAGTTTCCAAAAGTAGAAAGTTTGAGAGTGACACGGGTATTTATAGGATTCCAAAAGGGGAAAGTGTGGGTCGGTCGGATGGCATCCCGCCCGAATGACTATCCGGTCGGTCGTCATCTCGGTCGGAAGGCATCTTGACACCATGTCCAAGTGGCAGCCCGGTCGGATGGCTATCCGGCCAGATGGCACTAGGTTCATGTGTTTGACGCGATGATTTTTGCTGATTCGATTTTCGATTGCGAGCGATGTGATACGATGGAGTTTCCTATTCAAATTACTTTTAATCCCAACCACTCTTATCTCGCACTGTCCCTTCTCCACTAACTATCATAGTTCGATTGCGTTTCGAGTTCGATTGCGATTCGATTGATTACCACACATAACATAAATGGACATGCACAAGTAACACATAAGGCACACACACACGTATAGCAATAACTAAAATGCGTAGTTCGAGTTGCGATTCGATTCGATTCGATGTCGATTTGATTAGCATAGTTTGATTATTGTTTAGTTTGCTTTATCGCATTGTTACTTCCTATAGTTCACAGTCGTAAGTCGAGTAGGTTGCGAGTAGCATACGTCGATTATTTTAATTATTGACACTTACTCCACATAATACAACTAAAATAAACACATAAATGAGAATTACTACAAGTCAAGTCGCGCGAAATCGGTCGTTGACGTTGACCTTGACTTTGACTTTGACTTCAGAAACACGGGGTGTTACAGGAATCACCCCGTCTGATCAGTTAACTGTTCTCGATGGTTATTCGTGTTTAAAACGACAAGCCGGTCATCTCGTCGATAGGAACCAGTTCACAAACCGACACTTCACTATAGAAAAAGTAGAAGGTCTGTACGAGCTCTGTTGCTATCGGTTTCGAGTGATAAGTTAGGAAAGTTTGAAGAACAACTTAGAAAAATTTGATTCGGTTTAGATTTGTGCGAGTTTATTGTTTATTCTCCGTGGAATCCATCAGATTTGGACTGTTCTTGATGAGATGAGGTTACACTTCATTGTTCCTAAGAACTTCATGATGACATCACCTTAGAGCGGCTCAAATCCAAAGATTTAACGGTGAAGAAGTGAGATTTGATGGTGAGAAAGATGAAGGAGTGCGTGTAGATCATAGAAGTACAATATTTGAGGTAGAAACTTACAAGAATTGCAAGAAATCGAGAGAAAGTGGTGAGAAGGCGTCTGGTCGAGAGAGCAGTCACATCAACTGTTGTTGATGTGACAAGTGGGTTATTTATAGGCAAAGGAGGAGAAAGGCGGTGCGGTGGCGAGCTGAGTTTTGGCATTCCGTTTTGATTGTTAAGCGTCGCAATAGTTTGGTTACACATTCTCATCCACATTTTCATATATTTATTATAATTAGCTACGTTGGGTCGCATATACATATCCATATTTCAAAGTTGGGATACAATAACCGGGTTTCGTTTCGAATATGCGTTGCTTTGCGACGCTTCACGGTCATCGAGGAAGGTAGAATAGGTCCTCACTCAACGTCATCGTGAACGTTAATGTGTGTGAAGCGATGTGCATTTTGAGTAGTGAGTTGCACTGCGACACATCACGGCTATCAAGGAGGGTAGAAGTGGTCCTCACTCGACATCTTCGTGGTTGTCAGCAAGTACAATGTGATGTGATGGTGATAAAGTACACGAAATTATGCGAAAATACTGCGAAATAGCGATGTATGCGATATAGCTACATTATGATCCGAATCTCTGGTGCTAGGCGTAACGAGTATAACGAGTAGTAACAACGCACGAACGTGCGGGTTGTTACAGTCTCCCCTGCTTTAGGAAATTTCATCCCGAAATTAATCCATAAGAAGGGTTGCGAGGATCGATGCGAGTGGGAGTAACGATTAAAATTGCCAAAATAAATGAGTGATCGATTGAAATTCGACGAGCGAGAGTGTTGCGATGACTGGAGATGGCAGCGAGTAAGGCAATTCGTATGCAAGAGATGGCAACACACACAAAAAGCGATCCAAAAGTGTTTTGAATTCTCGAAAAGTTGATTAATTCAAAAAGGTTTGAAGAAACTTGTTTATGAAAAATCTTCCCACAGTGCGGCGTTAAACTGTTTCGATGTTCACACCAGTGCTACGAGTAGGGTTTTATTAGGTTTACTAAAAGATTTTAGGGTGTTTGAAACTCGTTTTATGAAATTTTCTCGTCATGCGGCAGTAACTTGAGTCGATTGTCACACCAACGTTACAAGGTAATCTTGTTTTATACCAAGGGTTTTGATCAAATTCTTAGAAAAGTTTTGTAAGAAAAGGTCGGTTTAAACTTTGGGTAAACAAAGCTTTTCTAATAACATCAAAAATTTAATTTTTAAGGTCGGCCCCGCATGGCACTTTTCCACGAAAGTTCGACAATATGGCTAAAACACTTATATATAGGAAGTACCAGGGGCGTATCCACCATGTTTTAGCCATATGGCTTCCGTCTCGTGAGGTGGTGTCATGTGTGTCGACATAGTACAGATGGATTTCGATTCCCTCGGTCCAAGTGAAAGATGGTCGGACCAAGTGTAAAAGAAGGATTGAGCAAACTGAGCGATGAAGTCGTTTTCGAACTCAGTTTAGCGATACGAGCGAGTGCTACAAGCGATGAGCGGTACGCGAATATTGATAGCACAAAACAAAGATAATAAGCGAAGACGACGACGACAGGCGAAAAGCGATAGCGACAACCGTCAAGCGATAGGCGACGATCTATGCGTTGCAAGCAATGGGGATATACGCGATTAATGCGATTCGATTGGATTGATCAACACCACAAAATTTAACTAACATTAGACCCCACATGGCCTTTTTCAACGAAAGTCTGCTGATATGGCTAAAACACTTATATATAGGAAGTACCAGCGGCGTATCCACCATGCTTTAACCATATGATCTTCGTCTCGTGAAGCGAGGTCACGTGTGCTAACTTAACACAGATAACACAGATACGGTAAGTGATAGCGTTAGCGATAGACAACGAGCGATATACGATTAAGCGAATAGTGCGATTTCGATTAGATTCGACAGTTCCACAATTTAACCAACATTAAGCCCCACATGGCATCTTCCCACAAAAGTTTGCTAATATGGCTACAACACTTATATATAGGAAGTACCGGCGGCGTATCCACCATGTTTTATCCATACTAGATCCGTTTTGTGAATTGATGTCATGTGTGCTTAACATAACACAAGTAGCAATAAGCGTTAGAAGCGATAAGCGATGCGAGTATCGAAGCGATGAGATCAATAGATGCGTTAAGCGTTAAAGTGTTACGAGGGTGATGTGCGTTAGATTCCAGCGAAATTGTGATTGAGTTGCGATTAAAGACTTATGACCAGTCTTGAGTCGATGCAATTGCCCTGCGGGGGTAGACTCTCCCGAGTCCATCGATGAGGCATTTGCATTGCGTTTACAGACTTACGACAAGTCTTGCGATGTAATTGTTACGCCTGGCGAATGAGTGTAGTGTGTTGAAAATAACCATAATAGTATAGGTCTAAATAACGTTCAACTCCACGTGGCACTTTCTTCACGAGACTTCGGTAGTATGGCAAAGCACACCTTGCTTTACCCCTACTACTTGCATCCCGTGAATAGATGTCGCACTTTGTTGACATGGTCAAGACGCTTATATATAGGAAGTATCAGCGGCGTATCCACCACGCTCGACCATGCTTTTAACGTTATGGCACTATTAGAACTCATTACGATCTCCGTGCACTAACTAAAATAATCTCGTGTGCACCCGTGATTAGTCGTTCCTTACACGTTTATCGTACCTTATTCTAAGAGTGTAGTGAGGGTAAAACACATTATATCGTGATGTAATATATAGCATGTGTGTGATTCCAGATTAAGTGCAAAGACGAGAGAGAAAGCGAGAGATACATAGAGTCCACATTGCGTCGAGAGATAGAACAAATTCAACACATAAAAGAAACTAACGGCAAAAATCGTATCATTACAACAACATTGGAAGCATAACTAATGTTGCTGTGGAGGACTTCTATGGAGACTACGGTTGTTGCTGAAATTCCTCAAGTCTGCGGCCTCGTGCGGCAGTGCTTGGTAAGATGACCATACCAGTTGCAATTTGCGCAAAAGCGACAGTTAGCTTCTGGCGGGTGATGATACGTACACATGAGACAAAAGGGATGAGTTCCGTTGTAGTCACGCTTCGAGTGAACTGGAATTGCTTGGAGAGGTTCTGGCTGCGACAGTTCGGTTGTTGAAGAGTTTGGGCTCAGGGTCTTTCGTTTGCGGTTGGACTGAGCTTCCTGAAGCGGTGTGTTGGCGTCGGAGGATTCGTCCGAGGACTCACCTGAAGAATCGTCGGTAGAATCATCGGAGGAATCGTCGAAAGAATCGTCGGAATAGTCGATGACGATTGCTTGATGAGCTCGTTTGACAGGATTCTTGGAGAAAAATCCGTCCAAGACTCGTTTGTCGTTGATTTCTACGGATAAGCGGTAGGTTTCTTCGATGGTAGCAGGTCTGGCAGCTTCGACAAAATCGCCCACACATTCAGGCAAGCCACGAATGTACTTCGTGATGGCTTTCTCTGATGTGTTTACTTGACTTGGGCAGATTATGCTAAGCTGTTTAAACCTTGCGGTGTAGCCAGCATTGTCACTTTCGACTTGCTTGATTTCCCAAAATTCGTCTTCTAGCTTCTGGACTTCGTGGGGAGGGCAGTACTCTTTCTTCATGAGCTCTTTCAGCTCATCCCAAGAGAAAGCGTAAGCTGCGGAGATCCCACGTTTGTTACGTTCGTCGGTCCACTAGTCGAGTGCTCGCGATTGAAATACTTCGGTGGCGCAAGTAGTACGAAAACCATCGGGACACCCACTCTGACGAAGGGTAACTTCGATAGAATCGAACCACTGGAGTAGTTGGGACACACCTCCTTCACCCATGAACTCCATCGGACCACAGGCTTTGAAGTGTTTGTAGAGAAAAGCAGTTTACGGCGCTCCCGTCTTAGAGTCTTCCGAGGCTCGAGAGTTGCTGAGAGAGTGCACTTAAGTGACAATTTGAGGAATGACCTTGGCCACTTCCTTGGTCACAAGCGAGGCAATCCTCTTCTCGGCGCTTCGTTTGGCTCTTCTCCTAGCTGTTTGTCTCGAGGTAGAGTCGTTTGGAGACATCTAGACAGGGAGAGATTTGGAGTGAGATTCGATCATAATGATTTTGAGTTTGCGATGCGATTGAGCGCGATCAAAAACTTGTTGCGAGTAATATAATAGATTTCACATAGGAGCCACATAGGAGACACGGGATTCCTAGATTCCCACACAGTTGATTTGTTTTGTACATATAGTTAGTTGTAGCTTATACTTGTACACATACATGTCGGTATAGAATGCGCGAGGACGCGTTGAAGGGAGAAAGCGAGGGCGATTAATTAGACATTAGTTTTGTTGCGAACATTCGTTTTTCGTTTTAGATTGCGATGGCTGTGCGAGTTGTGCGGTTGCGAAAGTAGTGAGCGAAAATTGATAAATTGATAAATCGAGAAATCGATAAAGCGTAAAGTTTTAAAGTGTAAACACATAAGCGTAAATAGATTCCATAAAGCGTAAAAATCGGCGAGTCATATGCTAGAAAAAAATAGATAGAATGCCTCGGGTGTTTAGGCATCGACTGCCCAAGGTAACCCAACTATACCCAACAAGTTCGTGCACGCGCGTTGCCCTAGAAGACTTATGCTTCCACTGGGATACAGCTCATGGCACTCGTCTTTTTAGTCATCGCGTGGCTCGAGTTATCGTTATAGTCGAGTCCTTGGTGAGAGCTTTTGAAAATTATTTTATAAAGAACGGAGCGGTTTATTAAGGTATGGGTTTCACCCGTGACTTAATAACTTCGCTCCTAACTGTGGTTGTGCTCTTCGAATAAATTCAGGAGTTCCACTAGATTTGAAATGGAGGCTCTCGTTGAGATATGGACGTCCCTCCTAGCTCAACGGAAGGTTCTCGTGCTAGAAAAATGCGATGAGTGGGCGATCTTGTCGAGAGTTCTTGGTTTTCACGCCTGATCTCGACTGGACCGCTCGGTTGTGTTATGCGAGTATTTTCGAGAACGTGTGTATTGTGTTGGCCTTAGGAAAGGCTAAGTAATATTCCAGCCTTAGGAAAGGCTCCTCGCGTGAAGTTGTAGTATGCGGTGTTCACGCGATGTTGTAGTCTTTAGCGAATTCGAATGAGAGTATCAAGTAGGCCCGTGCAATTCCTACTGGGTTCGCACGAGTCGGCCTGTTGGTACTTAGACTATAGACTAGGTCGTTTCTAAGACGTTGACCCGGACTAGGTCTAGTCTGGCCTAATTCCCTATAGTTATGGCTCTGATACCAATCTGTCACACCCCAACCGATGGCGGAATCATCAGGGCACGACACTAGGCGAATCAGATTGCTCAAGAGAATCCATAACAACTATATTGCGACAGTATTTATTTCATTTGTTATCCCATACTAATAATCAGTACAATCACAAAAGTTATCACAAATTTCTTGTCCTCTCGAACAATACAAATCCGACAACCTAGATTTTAGGTGAGTTTCTAGACTTCCTAGCTTGATTTGATGTAGCCTGCGATCTAACCTGCAACATACGTTAAAATAATGTCAATACAAAAGTATTGCCGAGTATACAGGTTTGATATATATTAGTGTAGTAGATAAAAGCTGCGAATTTCCACATACATAAACGTAATATACGACATATATACTCACAAAAATGATACTACCAGCTAAGTCCTCGAGCTTCGATCGCGATTGCTAAACTAGACCCCGTCGGGCGCAATAGTACTATACTAGTCATGGTGGGACGTCGCGAGTATAAGTCCTAGCACATATGTAACTAGCATCACGTACAACTATGCACATTGGTCATTCGCAAGTGATAAATAGTTTAAGCATTTGATTTGATAGCAACGTATGTTACACCCAAAAGTGCAAAAGCAAAAAGGGTTCAAGTATACTCACAGTCGGTGTTCAGCAAGTAAACACAACTTGGTTGGATTGTAGGGAGCGCGTCTGAGATTATCCTGGCTTCAGATCGATAGTGTAAGTGTTGGATAGTGCGTGAAACGGAGCAGCTTGTCAATGGATCGGACAGTACTCCGATCGGATGGCAATCTGATCGGGTGGCTGGTCGATCGGGTGACTATCCGTTCGGATGGTCATCCGATCTGGTGACAATTCGATTGGATTGCTACCTCGTTGGGAAAGATGTGTTTGTGTATGATGGTTTGCCTTTTGAAGTTTTCGTTGTACCATTTTGGAAATGTAGAAGTATCTCTACCTTTCAAGTCGGTCGATCGAATGGCCGGTCGACCGGGTGGCAACTCGATCGGGTGGCTGTTCGATCGGACGGTGATCCGATTGGCAAGACACTTTGGTTGCTAAAAAGTTCACAGCAGACTGGTCGCTCGATAGGGTGGAAATCCGATCGGGTGACAATCCGTTGGAACTGATGTGTGATGAGGATTTGTAAAACGTTTAAGTGTTGAGGATCCAAAAGTCAGCCGTTCGGACGGCACTCCGTTCGTTGTTCAGATCCTTGAATGGTTGAAAATTTGATTAAGTCTTGACCCCAAGTGCAACCCGACCGGATTGCAGGTCGATCGGGTGGCAGTCCGATCGGACGACAATCCGATCAGACGGTAATCCGTCCCGCAATCTTATCGTTTTACATCTTGGCTATTTCGTTAAGTTTTTGCGATTTGATCGAGACGTTACGACTACAAGCTAAACAATGGAACTCCACCAGGTCTGAGTCACCGGATCAGATGGGAATAACCCCGTCCGATCAGTTAACTGTTCTCGATGGTTATTCGTGTTTAACACGACAATCCGGTCATCTCGTCGATAGGAACCTGTTCTCAAATCGACACTTCACTATAGGAAAAGTAGAAGGTCTGTACGAGCTCTGTTGCTACCGGTTTCGAGTGATAAGTTAGGAAAGTTTGAAGAACAACTTAGAAAACTTTAATTCAGTTTAGATTTGTGCGAGTTTATTGTTTATTCTATGTGGAATCCATCAGATTTGGACTGTTCTTGATGAGATGAGGTCACACTTCGTTGTTCCTAAGAACTTCATGATGACATCACCTTAGAACGGCTCAAATCTAAAGATTTAACGGTGAAGAAGTGAGATTTGATGGTGAGAAAGATGAAGGAGTGCGTGTAGATCATAGAAGTACAAGATTTAAGGTAGAAACTTACAAGAATTGCGAGAAATCGAGAGAAGTGGTGAGAAGGCGTCTGGTCGAGAGAGCAGTCACATCAACTGTTGTTGATGTGACAAGTGGGGTATTTATAGGCAAAGGAGGAGAAAGGCGGTGCAGTGCATCGGATCGGATGGGTGTCCGATCGGATGGCTGTCCGATCGGATGGTTGTCCGATCGGATGGCCATTCGATCGAAGTGACATTCGATCAAACGCCTCTGGCGAGCTGAGTTTTGGCGTTCCGTTTTGATTGTTAAGCGTCGCGATAGTTTGGTTACACATTCTCATCCACATTTTCATATATTTATTATAATTAGCTACGTTGGGTCGTATATACATATCCATATTTCAAAGTTGCGATACAATAACCGGGTTTCGTTTTGAATATGCGTTGCTTTGCGACGCTTCACGGTCATCGAGGAGGGTAGAATAGGTCCTCACTCAACGTCATCGTGAACGTTAACGTGTGTGAAGCGATGTGCGTTTTGAGTAGTGAGTTGCACTGCGACACATCACGTCTATCAAGGAGGGTTGAAGTGGTCCTCACTAGACATCTTCGTGGTTGTCAGCAATTACAATGTGATGTGATGGTGATAAAGTACGCGAAATTATGCGAAAATACTGCGAAATAGCGATGTATGCGATATAGCTACATTATGATCCGAATCTCTGGTGCTAGGCGTAATGAGTATAATGAGTAGTAACAACGCACGAATGTGCGGGTTGTTACACGCGGGATGATCAGGGTTTTCCATTAATGAAGGGGGATGAGCACTTGTTAAGCATTAAGAGGTTTAAGAATCAAATTCCATCATAGTTTCACTCTTACATATCACGTATACAAGATGTTACCCCAGACGGTCATTGTGGGTACCGGTCTGTGGCTGTCGGGTTAGGTTTTACGGAACATGTATGGCCCCGTATTCGAAGTGATTTGCTGTAACACCCCAACCCGGAAGGGCTGACGTGTCACAATAACAGTAGTATCATAAACAAAAGTCATAATTCCATTTATTTATCTGACAAGGATACAACCACACAACAACTAAACTTAAGGTTAATATACAAGCGGACACATTTGACTTCATTAACTAACATCTTCAGATTTATTCTTAGGTTTTATTCTTCTCTCTTTTCCCCGCCTAAAGTAACCTGCGGACCTGTATATACAAAAAGTTTACGGAATGAGCCGAATGCTCAGTACGGAATAATAGGCTCAAATAACAAATAACGCTTTATATGAAATGTTATCCGAATGGAACTTTATGCGAAAATGATACGATGCAAGAACAAAATTTCATAATCATATCTTACGGATGTACCCATGAGAAAACTTAAAACGTGACAATACACAGGTAGCTACTCCTGCATAATTATCACATGAGATGGCGAATTGGCATACCCGTTATCCACCTCCTTAACTTAAATCCTAGGATCGATCCATACGCCTCCTAATAGCCTTATGTACCACACTTGTACTTAAGAGACGCCGTGAACTGATCTCTCCGTCACGGATGGAGCACATGGTGTCGATGCCGCAACAACATGCTCGTGGGACACTCCACGAGAAGCGATACTCAGGGTATCAGAGTACAAATGGTCTTATTCTTATAACTTATCAAAAATATTTTCATAACGTGACGTAACATATATTGGAACATGCGATAATGAGTACAACTAACAGAAAATTATCGCATGACATAAAAGCTAAATCCAAAGTTTAGAATAGGAATTCAACGGACTGTCAAATGAATCGATAATCAAGGACGTGAGGAGTGTACGAATTTAATGGGTTTATAATAATTTGAATATGAAGCAATAAGGAGTGGGGTAGGATCCGTACCTTAATAATTCCAAAGTGATGCTACCTTGTGATAATATTTCAGATTTATACGGGCAGAGTTTAGACTACTGATTAAGCTTTTAACCTAATTTAAATAACATGCACACAAACTAGGTTAGTAACTTAATACAGCATTTACGATAACTCACGAGATTAAAATCTTCACAACGAATGACAAAGTGCGATACTTAAACATCCATCGGATTCACAATTAATGACAAAGTGAAATCACTTAAACATCCGTCGGATTCACAACGTATGACAAAGTGTAAACACTTAAACATCCATCGGAATCACAACTAATGACAAAGTGAAATTACTTAAACATCCATCGGAATCACAATTAATGACAAAGCATAACCCAAATTTGAGCAGCACTTAAACATCCATTGGATTGATTTCAATCAATCGGACATTGAATCGTAGTAGCGATTGAGTTAATACCCTGTTCTGCAGCACCCCGCTATACTAATTAGTGTTTTGTGTGTGTTAATTGTAGTAAACAGACGACAACTCGAAGTATTTTACGAATTCTTTCGTCGTTTCAGCGCCCAGATTCAAGTGCCAATGTCCTCTATTTATAGTTGAATTTTGCCACCCCTTACGGACCGTAACAATTAACCCTTACGGTCCGTAAGGGTTACCTATTGATCATAGGGTTGCCACGCGTGGAACTAACCTAGCTAAGTCGACACATTCTCGAAATTCAATTTAGACAGCGAGATTTTAGGATAATCGTCAATAGGGAATACCCCCCCCCCTGAGTTTTAGGGGCCCTGATCCTGATTCTAAAAATTCTAAAAATTTTAGGGTTTGTGCAGAATCACTTGGGTGTCTTAATTAGGGTTTCCTATTGGTTAATTTATAATAATAATAATAGTTTTGGTTGATATACAGAAAGATGGATCATAAGATAAATATATATTATTATTATTCTTTTATTTCTAGAATAATGATTTTTTAAATTTAGGGTTATTACAACTATTACCCCCTTAAAAGAAATTTCGTCCTCGAAATTTTTCAATATAACATATCGCGTAAGTAACGGAAACGGAACTTTCATAGTAGGGTTACTAACTTATATAACAAGAATCTCCTAAACACACATGTGTATCTGAAATTCATAATTACGTTCATGATCATAATTGTCAATTACCTTACCATCATGTCCTAATGGTTCTTTCTCTACGTATCTTAATAAAATATCTTACCGTACGAAAAATCAATGGAAACTTACAGATAATAAAGTGACTATTGGTACTGATATCTCCTACATAGATATGCTTATTCATAGCTAAGATATATTCACCTAAGATAAAGCATGAATGCTCACAAACATAAACAAATGAACATAGATCAAAGAGCAAGGTGCACCGTTACCTTGACTAAAATTCTATTGCGAGAATAGATTAGGGTATAGAGAGCGAATTGATTCTTCAGATTCCCATGTTGCTTCGCGTTCAGAGTGCTTTTTCCAGAGGATTTTAACAAACGGAATTACTTTCCTACGCATAACCCTTTCTTGTCGATCTAAGATGGCTTCTGGTTCCTCTTCGTAGGACAAATCTTCGTGAATTGTAAGTAATGGATAACTAAGGACATGGAGTGGATGATAATTATATCCTCTTAACGAGGAGACATGAAAAACGTTATGAACGTGCGAGAGTTGAGGCGGTAGAGCTAGTCGATATGATACTTCTCCAATTCTTTCAAGGATTTCAAACGGACCAATGAAACGAGGACTAAGCTTCCCTTTAATTCCAAATCTACGAACGCCACGCCAAGGTGATACCTTTAAGAATACGTGGTCACCAATTTTAAATTCAAGTGGTCGTCTATCTTGATCTGCATAGCTCTTTTGTCTACTCTGAGCTTCTTTCAGTTTTTCTCGTGCCATAGTGACTTTTTCGTTTGTAATCTGAACTAGTTCTGGCCCTTCAATAATCTTTTCTCCAACTTCATCCCAGCATATCGGTGCTCGACATTTCCGACCGTACAAAAGCTCAAAAGGTGCCATGCCAATACTTGCTTGCCAACTATTGTTGTAAGCGAACTCAACAAGGCATAGATATTCATCCAGTTTCCAGACCATTCAAGTGCACATGCTCGGAGCATGTCTTCCAAGGTCTGAATCGTACGTTCTGACTGCCCATCTGTTTGTGGATGGAAAGCCGTACTAAACTTCAGTCGTGTACCCCAAGCTGCCTGAAAACCTTTCCAAAATCGTGAGGTGAAACGTGGGTCTCTATCGGAAACAATGGAAGATGGTGTGCCATGGAGTCGAATAATTTCTTGAAGAAATATTTCGGATAACTTACTAACCGAAAATCCTTGCTGAATCGGGAGAAAATGTGCTGATTTTGACAATCTATCGACAACAACCCATACAACATCATTCTTCTTGAATGTCTTAGGCAAACCGGAGACAAAATCCATTGTGATCTCATCCCACTTCCATATGGGAATATCCAATGGCTGTAACAGACCACTTGCTCGTTTGTGTTCAATTTTCACTTGTTGGCAAGTGAGGCATTTACTTACGTATCGAGCAACGTCTTCCTTCATGCCATTCCACCAGAAGTTCTGTCTTAAGTCTCGATACATTTTGGTAGATCCTGGGTGAATTGAAAATGGTGAGCTGTGAGCTTCGGCTAATAATGACTCACAAAGGATGGAGTCATCGGGTACACAAAGTCTTTTGCCGCACCAAATCACCCCCTGATGGTCTATACTAAATTCAGATTGCTTACCCACCTCAAGATTTTGCACAATTGCCCAAAGTTCTCCATCTTGCTTTTGTGCATCTTTGATCCGTGATATGAGGTCGGGTTCAATCTGCATTCTAGCTAGATATCCATCAGATTTACTAACCTGAAGCCAAATGTTCATCCTTTCGAGATCTCTTCTAATATGAGGCTGAATTTGTAAGCAAGATATAGTCCCAGAATTCTTTCGGCTCAATGCGTCAGCTACAACATTGGCTTTACCTGGATGGTATTGAATATTTATGTCGTAATCTTTTAAAAGTTCTAACCACCTTCTTTGCCTCATATTTAGCTCCTTCTGCATAAATATGTACTTGAGGCTCTTGTGGTCGGTAAAGATGTCACAACTCTCACCATACAGATAGTGTCACCAAATCTTAAGTGCAAAGACAACTGCGGCTAGTTCTAAATCATGTGTAGGGTAGTTAACTTCATAAGGTTTCAACTGACGGGAGGCATAAGCGATAACCTTCCCATGTTGCATTAGCACACAACCTAATCCTTTCTTTGAGGCATCACTATAGACTTGGTAACCTCCTGATCCAGAAGGGAGAGTGAGTATCGGAGAGGATACAAGTCGTTTCTTCAATTCTTCAAAACTTTTCTCTTGGTCCTCATTCCATGAGTACTTCACCCCTTTCCTTAGGAGTTTTGTGAGTGGTAAAGCAATTACCGAGAATCTTTCAACAAATCTTCGGTAATAGCCAGCAAGACCCAAGAAACTTCGTATTTCGGTAATAGAAGTGGGTCTTGGCCATTTTGTGATAGCTTCAACCTTTGTTGGGTCTACCATAATTCCCTCTGCTGATATGACATGACCTAGAAATGCCACTTGGCTAAGCCAAAAGTCGCATTTGGAAAACTTCGCGTACAACTTCTCATGCCGCAAGGTTCTAAGTACTGCATGTAGATGTGCTTCATGCTCTTCGTGACTCTTAGAATACACCAGAATGTCATCGATAAAGACAATAACGAATTTGTCTAGGAATTTGTGAAATACACGATTCATCAAATCCATGAAGACTGCGGGTGCATTAGTTAGCCCAAAGGGCATAACCAAAAATTCGTAATGACCGTATCGAGTACGAAAGGCGGTCATGGGAACATCATCATTCTTGATCTTTAGCTGATGATACCCGGACCTCAAATCGATTTTTGAGAAGAACTGAGCCCCCTGAAGTTGATCAAAGAGATCATCAATGCGAGGCAGAGGATACTGATTACGAATAGTAATCTTGTTCAGCTCTCGGTAGTCAATACATAAACACATACTACCGTCTTTCTTCTTCACAAATAAGACCGGAGCACCCCAAGGTGAAACACTGGGTCTTATGAATCCTAGATCTAACAATTCTTGCAATTGTTCCTTCAACTCCTTCAGTTCCATCGGGGCCATACGGTATGGAGCTTTAGAAATAGGTTCGGCACCAGGGATCAAGTCGATGGTGAATTCTACCTGACGGTCGGGTGGTAATCCCGGAAGTTCATCCGGAAATACATCAGGATATTCACTAACAACGGAGTGACTATCGATACTATTAACACTAGCAGAAGTATCCTTAACCGATGCTAGGAATCCAGCACAGCCGTTTGATATGAATTTTCGAGCTTTGAGTGCGGAGATAATTTTAAGAGATTTATGAGTTTGAGTTCCCTGATATATAATATCAGGATGATGAAGATCACCGAAAATAACACGGCGAGAATGAGAATCTATAGTTACGCGATGTCGAGACAACCAATCTATCCCTAGAATAACATCAAAGTCACACATATGTATTGGAAATAGGTCTGCCTTACACACAATAGATTCAATACGGATCGGACAATCTTTATATACGTAAGTGATTACGGATGAATTTTCCATGGGAGTGGAAATGGTTAAAGTATGATTTAAGAGAGTTGGTCTTATCGGAAGGTACTTAGTAAACGAGTGGGATACTAAAGAATGGGTCACTCCTGTATCGAATAACACATAGATACTACGTTCACCAAGCTGAAGGTTTCCAGATACAGTACCTGGGGCATTAGCAGCGTCAGTAGCAGAAAGTGAGAAAACTCTTCCTCCAACATTGGGTGGTGCAACGTTTGGTCGGTTATTCTTCTTAGTATCTTTCTTAGGACATTCCTTGATCATGTGTCCAGTTTGGCCACATCTAAAGCATGCTCCTGTACTTCGGTGACATACGCCCTGATGTCGCTTACCACAAGTATTACATAGAGGATATGTAATTTGATTCGGGTTTAGAGGTTGATTCAGTGGTTGAGCTCTAATAGGTTCTGCATACAACTGAATCTGGTTTTGAGCGGGCCTCGGGTTTTGCGATCTAGGTTGCCATGGACGTGTCTGATTTCCAGAGTTTTGATTTCCTTGCACTTTGCGGTCTTGATGCTGTGGCGTAGTGGATGATTGGCCGATTGCCTGCTTAAATTGTCCTTCTCTGTTTCTCTTCTTATTATCCTCAGTTCGAGATAAGAATTCTTTCCTCTCGAACTCAAAAGTTTTGATTGCATCAGCAACTTCGGTGATATCCTTAAATTTCATGTACATGATCGACTTCCGAATTCGATCATTGACTGCCCACTTGCATTTTTCTTCCTGGGCTTCTGCTGATCCTGCAACGTCTCCTACAATACTAGCCAACCTTGCAAATCTAGTAATGAACTCAGAGGCTGGTTCATCACTCCCCTGTCGAATCACTGCATACTCCCTGATATAAGCTTCTTTATCAGCGGTCGAAAATACTTGTCGTAAAAGATGGTACGAAAGTCGACCCATGAAAGATTAGCGTCAAAATCATCCCCTCCTTTGACTTGCTTATATCCTTCCCACCAAGTTTGTGCGTCATCTTCGAATTTGTAGGTAGCCAATCTAACTTTGTATTGCTCCGGAACTCCAAGAACTCCGAAGATCTTTTCAACATGAGCTATCCAGTTTCTGGCATCGACTGGATTAGCGTGACTAAAGGATTTCGGCTTTTGTTTTTGGAATTTAGCGATCCATATGTCTATACTATAGGTAGTATGGTTCGTGGCATTCTCACGAATTTCTCCACCAGAGACTGGATTCGTGTTAATATGTTCTGAATGACGAGTTTGTTGAATAACGGCCTCAGCTGTTTGAGCAACAAGGTTTGGAAGCAACCCGGCAACAGCCTGGTTGATAGCATTAATTACGTTTGGATCAACTGGAGTCTCATTCGAAGAAGTGTTGTTACGCACATGGTTAGTACGAGTACTCCTACGTAGCGGACGACGAGGAGGCATCTATAAGAATAGACATAGGAGTTAAACCAAATAAGAGACCAAGTTGAATCCTATCATAAATATCTACCCGTTCCTCACAGGTTTTAATTACTATCTTCAAGTTTTCTACAAGAAAGAGCCTTTGCTCTGATACCATAGCTGTAACACCCCAACCCGGAAGGGCTGACGTGTCACAATAACAGTAGTATCATAAACAAAAGTCATAATTCCATTTATTTATCTGACAAGGATACAACCACACAACAACTAAACTTAAGGTTAATATACAAGCGGACACATTTGACTTCATTAACTAACATCTTCAGATTTATTCTTAGGTTTTATTCTTCTTTCTTTTCCCCGCCCAAAGTAACCTGCGGACCTGTATATACAAAAAGTTTACGGAATGAGCCGAATGCTCAGTACGGAATAATAGGCTCAAATAACAAATAACGCTTTATATGAAATGTTATCCGAATGGAACTTTATGCGAAAATGATACGATGCAAGAACAGAATTTCATAATCATATCTTACGGATGTACCCATGAGCAAACTTAAAACGTGACAATACACAGGTAGCTACTCCTGCATAATTATCACATGAGATGGCGAATTGGCATACCCGTTATCCACCTCCTTAACTTAAATCCTAGGATCGATCCATACGCCTTCTAATAGCCTTATGTACCACACTTGTACTTAAGAGACGCCGTGAACTGATCTCTCCGTCACGGATGGAGCACATGGTGTCGATGCCGCAACAACATGCTCGTGGGACACTCCACGAGAAGCGATACTCAGGGTATCAGAGTACAAATGGTCTTATTCTTATAACTTATCAAAAATATTTTCATAACGTGACGTAACATATATTGGAACATGCGATAATGAGTACAACTAACAGAAAATTATCGCATGACATAAAAGCTAAATCCAAAGTTTAGAATAGGAATTCAACGGACTGTCAAATGAATCGATAATCAAGGACGTGAGGAGTGTACGAATTTAATGGGTTTATAATAATTTGAATATGAAGCAATAAGGAGTGGGGTAGAATCCGTACCTTAATAATTCCAAAGTGATGCTACCTTGTGATAATATTTCAGATTTATACGGGCAGAGTTTAGACTACTGATTAAGCTTTTAACCTAATTTAAATAACATGCACACAAACTAGGTTAGTAACTTAATACAGCATTTACGATAACTCAAGAGATTAAAATCTTCACAACGAATGACAAATTGCGATACTTAAACATCCATCGGATTCACAATTAATGACAAAGTGAAATCACTTAAACATCTGTCGGATTCACAACGAATGACAAAGTGTAAACACTTAAACATCCATCGGAATCACAACTAATGACAAAGTGAAATTACTTAAACATCCATCGGAATCACAATTAATGACAAAGCATAACCCAAATTTGAGCAGCACTTAAACATCCATTGGATTGATTTCAATCAATCGGACATTGAATCGTAGTAGTGATTGAGTTAATACCCTGTTCTGCAGCACCCCGCTATACTAATTAGTGTTTCGTGCGTGTTAATTGTAGTAAACAGACGATAACTCGAAGTATTTTACGAATTCTTTCGTCGTTTCAGCGCCCAGATTCAAGTGCCAATGTCCTCTATTTATAGTCGAATTTTGCCACCCCTTACGGACCGTAACAATTAACCCTTACGGTCCGTAAGGGTTACCTATTGATCATAGGGTTGCCACGCGTGGGACTAGCCTAGCTGAGTCGACACATTCTCGAAATTCAATTTAGACAGCGAGATTTTAGGATAATCGTCAATAGGGAATACCCCCCCCCTGAGTTTTAGGGGCCCTGATCCTGATTCTAAAAATTCTGAAAATTTTAGGGTTTGTGCAGAATCACTTGGGTGTCTTAATTAGGGTTTCCTATTGGTTAATTTATAATAATAATAATAGTTTTGGTTGATATACAGAAAGATGGATCATAAGATAAATATATATTATTATTATTCTTTTATTTCTAGAATAATGATTTTTTAAATTTAGGGTTATTACATTTACTACTGGAGATTGACCATAACGAGCCGCGTTGGAAGCATGAGTTCGAAAGATATAACGAAGGAGACTTTAAACGAATACGTAACAACATCGAATGGCATTCAGTGAAAGGGTGCGATCCAAGTCACTGGATGGAAATGCCCCACGTAGGGCTTCTCGTAGCGCAAAGGTATAATATTGTCCTCCACGTGCTAAGCATCGAAGGGAGCTCTACCATCTTCCCATTAACGGATGCCCCACTAGATCCACGACCTCAAGCGATAACGCTCGTACATGTTTACGGGGGACACTTCATACATGCTAAGTTGGAAGGAGATTACCCAATGCCTTTAGTGACCCGATTGTGGTCGACACATCGATCAATAGCTGCGAAACGATGGGAAGAAATGTATAGACCGCGGTTACAGCACTACTACGAGTTAACCAATCCTAAATCAGACTCATACAAAGACAGAGAACCGAGTTTAAATGTTATCAAAGATTAAGCGGAAACTTGTATTTTTGTAAATTGTAGAAATTTTTTAATTTATAAAGTTTGTATCATTTTTAATTTTTATAATTCACAATTTTTGTATTATTTTTAGCTTTTCTAAATTATATTTGTATTATTTATCAAATAATATTGTTTTCTATAAATATAAACAAATGAAAACACAAAAAAATAAAAAAATGGAGCTTTATATACGTTGCGTTGGGATCCCTACGCAGCGTATGAGATGCAAATTACAAAACAGCCCCTGTTTTTGGCTTCGTATTGCCTCAACACAAGGGCAAAATGGTAAAATGATTACCCTAAAACGCAGCGTATTGCCCCATACGCAGCGTCTGTAAAAGACGGACAATTTCCCCCCAAATCAAAGTTTCAAAACCTAAATATGTTAAATTACCATTTTGCCCTTGTGTTTGGGGCTATACGAAGCTGATTACAAAGGTAAAAAGGTCATTTATGACCTTTATATACGCTGCGTATGGGTCTCTACGAAGCGTATATAAAGGTCAAGAGAATGACCTTTATACCCTTGTATCAATGCTTCGTATAGCACGTCGAAACTAAGTTCGTCGTTAAAATATATATTTTTATTATTTAGTCGACGTCGTCCGTAAGGCGCGTATGTCTCTAACGAGCGTCGAAACTAAGTTCGTCGTTAATTTTTTTTTATTATTTAGTCGAAGTCGAACCGTAAGGCGCGTAGGTCTCTAACGAGCGTCGACAGAAAACTGTTTTTTTAAATAGAAAATATTTTTTTTAAACTTAAATTGTTTTTTTTAAACAAAAAATGTTTTTTTGAACAAAATTTTTTTAAACAGATTTTTTTTAATTATTTAGTCGAAGTCGAACCGTAAGGCGCGTAGGTCCCTGACGAGCGTCGAAACTAAGATCGTCGTTAAAATATAAAACTTCGATCTTAGTTTCGACGCTCGTTAGGGACCTACGCGCCTTACGGTTCGACTTCGACTAAAAAACAAAAAAATATATATATATTTTAACGACGAACTTAGTTTCGACGCTCGTTAGGCCCGTACGCGCCTTACGGACGACGTCGACTAAATAATATTTTTATTGTTTAGTCGACGTCGTTCGTAAGGCGCGTACGGGCCTAACGAGCGTCGAAACTAAGTTCGTCGTTAAAATATATATTTTTTTATTATTTAGTCCATGTCGAACCGTAAGGCGCGTAGGTCTCTAACGAGCAACGACGAACTTATTTCGACGCTCGTTAGGGACCTACGCGACTTACGGTTCGACATGGACTAAATAATTAAAAAAATATAATTTAACGACGATCTTAGTTTGACGCTCGTAAGGCGCGTACGGTCCTAACGAGCGTTGAAACTAAGTTCGTCGTTAATTTTTTTTATTATTTAGTCGAAGTCGAACCGTAAGGCGCGTAGGTCACCTCTCTAACGAGCGTCGACAGAAAACTGTTTTTTTAAATAGAAAATATTTTTTTTAAACTTAAATTGTTTTTTTTTAACCGAAAACTGTTTTTTTAAACAATTTTTTTTTAAACATAATTTTTTTAAACAAATTTTTTTTAAACAGAATTTTTTTTAAACCGATTTTTTTTTAATTATTTAGTCGGAGTCGAACCGTAAGGCGCGTAGGTCCCTAACGAGCGTCGAAACTAAGATCGTCGTTAAAATATAAAACTTCGAACTTAGTTTCGACGCTCGTTAGGGACCTACGCACCTTACGGTTCGACTTCGACTAAATAATAAAAAAAATATATATTTTAACGACGAACTTAGTTTCGACAGGGACCTACGCACCTTACGGTTCGACTTCGACTAAATAATAAAAAAATATATATTTTAACGACGAACTTAGTTTCGACGCTTGTTAGCGTTAGGCGCGTACGGGCCTAACGAGCGTCGAAACTAAGTTCTTCGTTAATATATATATATATATATATATATATTTTATTATTTAGTCGAAGTCAAACCGTAAGGCGCATAGGTCCCTAACGAGCGTCGAAACTAAGTTCGTCGTTTTATATTTTAACGACGAACTTATTTCGACGCTCGTTAGGTGATCGGCGTCGATGTACCGATCAAAGATAGAGAGAATTGTTTTCCTAAATACCTTAATTTAGTTAGGGCAAGTAGGGTGACGAACCACGAAGAGCTTTTGGTTAGTGTTTAGACTCAATTGATTCATGAACATAATGTAAACTTGATTCTTTGATTGAGTTGTTTAGATTAAGTATTTCGCAAAAGTAAAACCTAAAGTGATTGATTTCATCATAAGTAATTAAGAGATGGTCACACCAAGGATCGGGTTGCACATTCAATAAACAATCTAATTAAATAGCACATTAATCACTACATAGACATAGTGAAGTTTACCACATTCACACATTGGATAATCGATGGACTCTTCAATCAAACAACAACTCTTTTAACGATTCTAGACCGAATAATTTATGTTGTAGGATGAGGTTATTATCAATTATCAAAACACTATCCGACGCTATCAATCAAAACACCTTGTTCTCTAATGATAAACACCAAATAGAAGAAACAATGTTGTGAAGTGTTCAAAATAGTAAATTGTTCAACATTGAAACATGACAAACACATGAAATCATAAAGAAGATGTCAAGTACTTAACAAATCAAAGCAAATCCATGTCAAATGTACTTACAATTCAGATTGAATACTAAATGAGATCAAACCCTAGACCTTGATGCAACCATGAATGATTTAGCTACTCATGATGGTGTGAAAGGATGATGAAGTGTGGAATTCGGAAGTGAAAGACATGATTAGGATGATAGAAAGGCTTTGTCACTCAAGATTCTTCTTCCTTGGTCGTCCCTTGGCACCCCCTTGTGTTGAATGTCGAGTTCCTTGGTCAAAACTTCATAGAAAAACATCAAAAACAGACTGGAACGGTTTTTGTTCGTTTGCAGGAGTAGGGCTACGCCCAGGAGAGTAGGGCTACGGCCTCTCTAAAGTCAGCTTTCCTGAATCTTTAAAATTCCCATGCAATACACCCAAATATCAAATTTGAGTAAGAGTAGGGCTACGTCCATGCTTGTCTTTGCTTTGTTTCCATCCTTGTGTACATGTAAAGCTCCAACAAATCATGATATCTTTGCCGCAAACCTACACAACCAAAATACACACAAAGTGACCATATTCCAAGCATAATTCCAAGTGAAAACATACAAAATCATGACAAATTGGACCATCCAACCATAACACATCAACATCCCCACACTTATGTTTTGCTTGTCCTCAAGCAAACTCTCTTGTAACACTATGACAATAATTAGACAAACGCATCAAAACATCTCTTTACCATATGTGAGTTAAGGTCCAAAGTCATGCCCACTTCTTAAGACAAACATATTTATAACCCAATAAGCAATTTATATTGATATAAACAAGACACTACCTGGCCAAGCCTAACATACTTCAGGTTTCTAGTCTACATGTGTTCACACCCCTCACAATTAATCACACCACTCGGTTTATTTCTGGACTAGTCAAGATGCACTAGTATATATGTGAACACTCAAAACCAATATGCACATCATTACCATAAGCTTGTATAGCAATCAAATCGCCACCAAATAACACAAACACAATGCGTGAATCAAGAGGACTTATTGGGTTGTAATTTGGCTAAGGTTAGGGGTATGGTAAAGGAATATAGAAAGAGAAAAAAAATGGCTAAGGTGGTGAAAATCCAAGTAGTTAGGCTATATAAACAATCTAAACACACGAACACTAAATTTGGATCAATGTGACCCATACACGTAGCTCTACTTTTTCTTTCTTTCTTTCTTTTTTTTTTTTTTCATTCTCTCTCTTTTTTTTATTCTTTTTTTTTTGCTTTGGTCTTTTTGACCCAATATATCACTCTTTTTTTTGTTTGACTAAACAAAATACACAAAAATACATAACTACTAGACCTAAATTTACTCGGATTTCACCACACAAGGTTTAAAAAAAAGGGCTAAAGGCTAAATGGGTAGTGTAAATGGGTTTTAACCAACGAATAGGTAAAGGCTCAATAGTGGCAACTAAGGGATCATGTTAAGGTAGTGGGTAAAATAAAACAAAGAAACAGGCTTTCAAACAAAGGTTTAATCCTAGTGCCTCTATCATTTTCGTGCAAGCATTTGGTTCATGATCTTGATATGCATCAAACTACACAAGTTCTGAAATTGAAATACATAATCGCAACACTCAAACCAAAGAATCCAAGCGAACACATAAATGTGAATAGGCTCAAAATCTCACGGAAACGGTGGAATAGGGTTGCCGATGTGAAGCATGTAGATTTGTCCCCCATTTAGTATGTTACCCCTAATCAGGCATTTCTTATTATATTGAAAACAACTTGTTGAGAAACTTTAGATTGTAGCTTAAAGAATTAACCATGATTAAGGACCTATACATGTGCACCGGCAAGTAATGAATTGATGATTTGAAAAATTTTGTTTTCGTGCACAATTAAGATTTACTCAAAGGACTTTTCGTCAAAAAATTTTAAATTTCCCCTCATCCCCACACTTGAGTTATACATTGTCCCCAATGTATATTTTGTAAGCTAGAAAGTATGTGCGAATGGGGTTTTGAATCATTCAGTTGCATCATGCATAAGGGACTTCAATGATATTCAAGCTAATGAAGTCACTTAAACTAAAAAAAAAATTAACTAAGTCTTAAAAACATGACAAACTAAAGCAAAGAAGCTCACCAACACACAAAAGACTAAAAAGTTCAACGATAAAGTACAAGGGATAGAAAGTGCACGTGGACCTGATTAATTGAGATCAGAGAGTGCTCTGATCAGTTTGGCCCGCGATGGGGGCCAAAGAAAGACTCCATAACACCACGCGCAAGAGGCCGAGTCGTGTACGGATCCACATGTTGCTCATTGCTTGAACTCTCTCCTTGATCATAAACTTGAGCTGGTGCAAATATCGATCTCCAACTAGGAAATGGCATCCGTGGGTAATACGGGAGTGTCAAGTTTTCATCATCCTTATCCCATGGCGGTAGAGTGCTATAGTCCACCCTTGAAACATTCTCGAAGTAATTCAAACCTGCACGATAGTCCTCATGATGACGAACCTGTTCAGCATAATCAAAGAGCTTTTGATAGTTCCTTTCTTGTTGGTACACACACAATTGCAACAATTCCCGTTGCTCGCTCCTCCATTGTCTCGCTTCTTCATACTCCATTGTACTTCGATCCCACATTGCTCTTTGAAATGAATTCCAGCTTCTATATGCAAGATACCGACCTGGATATGGATTTATGGGCTCATTTCTCCCTAAATGATCATACTCTCTTTCTTCACCGTTAGAACCCCCATCATTCTCCCCCATAACTACGTCTTTAGCTATCTCATGGACCCGCATATTACTCATATCATGTAGAACAAAATGGGTCACAGTTTCCTTATAAGCAAATTCTCCTTTTCCCAATTGAGATCTGCAAAAATCTGTGAAAGGCACGATCCTTGGTGTACTTCTTTTAGAGATAACTTTTGCATTATTCAATAAACATGATAACAACCGACAATGTGGGATGATAGCTCTTTTCGATTTTTCATGTGCTTCCCAAACATTTAACATGATTAACTGACGAAAAGGGAAAATTGGTTTACCGGTCACAAGTGCGTAAAGAACCCTCATATCACAATGTCTTACTTTAGCTTTGTCACTCCTTCTTGGGATAATGTTCCAAGTAAAAATTTTTGAGATTAATCAAGGCAATGGTTTCAAATCACTCGCCTTCAAAGGCATTGATTCAGAAAATTGCTCAAATGGAACTTCAAACAATGTTTCCAACATTTCAGCCCATTCTGGCCCTTTTGCTTGTTTTGTATCAAGACATATGTAGTTATCCGGATGAGTTTCATATTGTGCTTGAGGTAATGCGTCAAAGGGAGCAATCTTCAATAGAGACTTCATAGACATTGTTACTTCAGTTTTATTCACTGTACCAATTAACTTTATGTCCCAAGGATGATTATCACCCTCCACTTTCCTTAAAGTAGACATCCACTCAATAATCTCTTCTTGATATACTTCCGGATTATCCTTGTTGTTGAAAGTTAGTGTAGCCAACCATCCCAAACGTTCAAATCCTTCAACCAACCCAAAATGATGGAAATCATCCAATTCAGTTTTTCGTTCTGGCACAAGAATCTCTTCAGACTTAACATCTTCCAGTTTCTCCCTATACAATTGTGGTCGCCAATTCTTTTCTATGGGGTGTTTGGAGAGAGAAATTTGAATTTTTTTTTCTTTCTATAACCGCCCCTATTTTGAACTTGTTATTCAGCAGCATCGGCGTATTTGTACGGTCCCAAAAGTAAGCATACTGTGTCTAGAAAATAAGTTGGCAGCGTAAAGCAAACGTATGGCAGAAGAAAATATCATATTTTTAGTAAACAAACGTATTGATACGCACCTAAGCGTATGTAGACGGTGAATGAAAAGTAACCACCTGAGCCTTTGTTTTCATCCAAGACTTTTAATTCAAGGAGTGCATTTTAATATTACAATTAATTCCACTAACTTTTCATTCAAAATTCTCTCACATTTGTATCGAGCTTTTCACATTGTTTTTTTTCTTTTTTTTTCTTTAAATACTTTTTTTCTTAATTTCCTTTTTGCTCTTTTTTTTACCTTTTAAATTCCATGATCGATAGTAATTTGACTTTCAAAAATCGAAATCACATTTGTTTCTTTTTTTTATTATTTTTTTTGAATTGTTGATTGTCTAAAAAAAATAATAACTCCCCTCCCCAACTTAGAGATTAGCATTGTCCTCAATGCTTTCTAAACCGGAAATAAGTTTGTAAAACATGACAATCTTTTGGTGACTCTCCAACTACCCCCTCCCCAACTTAAGTTCTTGGAAGCATGTGAACGATGAACGCTTTGGTGTGGTGATTGAAAAACAAGAGGAAAACGGACAAAAAAAAAAACAAAAAAAAAACTAAGAAACAAACAAACGGGTTGCCTCCCGGGTAGCGCTAAGTTTTATGTCCTCAGCCCGACATTACCTGGCTCGTTTAGTCGACCTCATAAGTTGGTGAATCCACAAGGAACTTCACCACTTCAACTGGTGCACCATCTTGATCAATAGCAACAATGTAAGGTTTTAGACGATGTCCACTTACCACTTGGTTTTGACCTCCACTCTCGTCTTCAATCTCTATATTTCCATACTTTCCAACACTTTTGACAATAAATGGGCCCATCCACTTACTTTTTAGTTTGCCCGGAAAGAACTTTAGCTTGGAGTTGTAAAGCCAAACTTTTTGCCCTACCTCAAACGTCTTGAGGCGCAGTTTAACATCATGAACCTTTTTCATCTTAGCCTTATAACTTTCCGAACAATCATAAGCCTCATCTCTTAGTTCCTCCAACTCCGCCAACTGCAACTTTCTTTCTTTACCTGCAACATCAAAATCAACATTCACGGCTTTCACCGCCCATAGGGCACGGTGAGCCAACTCGAGAGGTAAATGACAACCCTTCCCATATACAAGTCGATAAGGGGTTGTGCCAATCGGTGTTTTAAAAGAGGTACGATACGCCCATAAAGCATCGTTTAAACGTGAAGACCAATCTTTGCGATCGGGACGTACCGTCTTTTGCAAAATATCTTTAATTTGCCGGTTGGAAACTTCGACTTGCCCACTTGTTTGTGGGTGATATAGGGTTGCAACACGATGGTGGATGCCATAATGTTTTAGTAGTTTGCCAAATTGAAAATGTTTGAAATGAGAACCCCCATCGCTTATGATAGCACGAGGAATTCCATGTCTTGACAAAATGTTTGAACGAACAAAATTGCAAACTACCTTATGATCATTGGTTCTTGTGGCTATGGCTTCTATCCACTTAGAGACATAATCTACAGCCACAAGAATGTAAAGATAACCACACGAGTTTGGGAAGGGACCCATAAAATCGATGCCCCAAACATCAAAGATTTCCACCACAAGGATGGGGTTAAGAGGCATCTCATCTCGTTTGGTTATGCCACCAACTTGTTGACAACGATGACATTGTTTAGCATATTCAAAGGAATCATGAAAAAGTGAAGGCCAATACAAACCACAATCTAAAACCTTATGACCTGTTTTTCGACCACTAAAATGGCCTCCGCAAGCAAATGAATGCGCATGTGCTAAGACACTTGGAACCTCTTCTTCAGGAATGCACCTGCGGATAATTTGATCTGCACCAACTTTAAATAAATCAGGCTCATCCCATATATAGTACTTTGCTTGGGCCTTGAACCGGCTCGCTCTTCTTGATGTCCAAAACTCGGGAATTTTACCTGCAACCAAATAATTCACAAAATCAGCATATCAAGGAATTTTAGAAACAACAAATAAATGTTCATCCGGAAATTTGTCATTGATTTCTCTTGTATCTTCATCCTTGATTTCAGGGATTCTTGACAAATGGTTAGCAACAACATTATCACAACCTTTCTTGTCCTTGACTTCAAAGTCAAATTCTTGCAACAATAGCACCCACCTAATCAATCTCGGTTTGGCATCTTTTTTTTCCATTAGATAACGAATTGCATTATGTTCAGAAAATATAATCACCGCTACCCCAAATGTACGATCGGAACTTATCCAAATCATAAACAACACCTAGTAATTCCTTTTCGGTGGTTGTGTAATTAAGTTGGGCATCAGAAAGGGTTTTACTAGCATAATAGATTGCAACGGGCTTTTTATTCACTCGTTGCCCTAGGACAGCTCCAATTGCATGGTCACTCGCGTCACACATGATTTCAAAAGGCAGGGGACCAATCGGGCGATTTCAAAATGGGAGCTTCAACTAGGTGTTGTTTTAATGCATTGAAGGACTTAAGACATGCTTCATCAAAAACAAATGGTGCATCTTTTTGCAATAAATTACATAACGGTTTTGAAATTGCACTAAAGTCTTTGATGAATCGTCTATAAAAACCCGCATGTCCTAAGAATGATCGTACGCACTTCACATTTGTTGGTGGGGGAAGAGTGGAGATGACATGTACCTTGGCACGATCTACCTCAATTCCTCTTTGAGATATCACATGACCTAATACAATTCCCTCTTGAACCATGAAATGGCTCTTCTCCCAACTCAACACAAGGTTTGTCTCAGTGCATCTTTTTAAAACCTTTTCTAATTCATCAAGACAAGTCTCAAAAGTATGACCAAATATCGAAAAATCATCCATAAAAATCTCTAAAGACTCCCCCACCATATCGGAGAATATGCTCATCATACATCGTTGGAATGTGGCGGGGGGCATTACACAAACCAAACGACATTCGCCTAAATGCGAAAGTGCCGTACGGGCATGTGAATGTAGTCTTTTGTTGATCTTCCGGGTGAATCGCTATTTGGTTATACCCGGAATAGCCATCTAAGAAGCAATAAAATTTCTGACCTGATAGTTTTTCAACAATTTGATCAATGAATGGAAGTGGGAAGTGATCTTTAGATGTTGCTGCATTCAATTTTCTATAGTCAATGCAAACACGCCACCCGGTTACGGGCCAAGTGGCGATTTGCTCACCATCCTCACTCTTAACAACTTGAATACCTGATTTCTTTGGAACGGTTTGAGTTGGACTAACCCATGTGCTATCAGAGATTGGGTAGATTATACCCGCATCTAACCATTTAAGAACTTCTTTTTTAACAACTTCATGCATATTTGGGTTGAGTCGCCTTTGAGCATCCCGACTTGGTTTGGCATTTGGATCAGTGATGATCTTATGCATCACTATAGAGAGTGAAATTCCTTTCAAACCAGCTATGGTCCATCCAATAGCCGATTTGTGCTTTGACAATACTTCCACTAATGCATGTTCTTGCTCGGGTTGCAAGTTTGAAGCAATAATCACCGGTAAAGTTTGCCCTTCCCCCAAAAATGCATACTTCAAGTGTTTAGGCAACTCTTTTAACTCTACCTTTGGTGATTCTTCAAGAGATGGCTTGAGCTTTGAATCAATATGCTCAGGAAGGCTTTCTACTTGCAAGGTCCATGGTGGCCTCCCATCTTCAATTGCCATAACTGCTTCCGGACATTCCTCATCCTTCATACTTCTAATTTCTTCCAAAGCATCCCTGTCATAAACAAAATTCTTTTCTTTGGTGTTGTTATCCTCCTCTACACATGAAGTGTAAGTTTGGACACAACCATCAATGACATCCGCTACAAAACAATCACTTTCAACAGATGGGTTAGTAACATTAGCAAACACATTTAATCTCAATTTCCTATTCCCAAAAGTGAGGTCCACTGTCCCATCCTTACAACCAACTTGAGCATTGGCTGTAGACAAGAAAGGTCTTCCCAGAATCACATTAGCTTGTTTATCTATGTGTTTTGATGTAGAATCAAGCACTAAGAAATCAACGGGATAATAAAAGTCTTGAATTTTTACAATTACATCATGTAGCATTCCTCTAGGGAGTTTAAGTGATAAATCAGCCATTACCACAGTAATGCCAGTTTGTTTAAGTGGACCAAAGTCATGTTGGTCATATAAACTCCCCGGAAGAATACTAACACTTGCTCCCAAATCTAACAGTGCTTGTTCAATGCCAACATCACCCACTTGGATGGAGATGAGGGGTGCCCCAGGATCCTTAAGTTTTTGTGGGAGAGAATTTGATAAAATTGCACTTACATTAGCTGTCAAATCAAGTTTCTTTGGTAATTTATGTTGTCTTTTCTGAGTACATAAATCTTTCAAAAATTTTGCATAGGATGGGATTTGACGAATTGCATCAATTAAAGGCAATTTTATTTTCACTTGACGAAAAGTTTCCCACATTTCTTCAGCTTGGGGCCCCTTTTTCCCAAAAGATGATGTTTTTGATGAATTTACTAAAGCAGAGGGATATGGGATGGTATTAGCCTCCATGCCCTTATCCATTGCCTTAATTGATTCTTTGTTCAAAACATTTTGGTTTGTTGGATTGGACATTAGTGGAGTTTGAATCAATTTCATGATCACTTTCAGGTTCATCACTAACATCCTCCACTATACCTTCAACAATTTGTGGTGAAACTTCATCGTTGTTCTTATAAGACTTACCACTTCTAAGGATACATACCTCATTGACGTGTGCATTTTTGTTGCTCTTTGATGATGATCCTTGATGTTGTGGATTGATTGTTGTGTCACTTGGAAGCTTTCCCAGTCGTCTTATAGCTACTTCTTCCGCTAGTTGACCAACTTGTTGGGTTAGAGATCCTACGGTCTTACCTTGAACTTCTTGTTCTTGCACCACCCCTTTTAGGATTCCTAAAATCTCATCTAACTTGGTTAAACCTTCATGGTTTGCATTTCCTTGTGATGAACTTGCTTGGCCTTGATTTTGATTTTGACTTTGACCTTGTTGGTAATTTCTTGAGTACCCTTGTTGTTGAGGTATTCCTTGTTGTTGAGGTATTCCTTGTTGGTATCCACCTTGAAAGTTTTGTTGACGGGGCTGAAATTGTTGTTGTCCACCTTGTTGACTTGATCCTTGAAAGTTAGGATTCATTTGATTAGCGGGGTTGCCATATCGGAAATTTGGATGATTCCGCAATCCGGGATGATACGTGTTAGAATTCATATTCCTTTCCCCATGTACTTGATTAACTTCTTCACTACTTCCAAAATTCATAGGGCAATCAAAAGCAACATGCCCCATATCTCCACATATTTCACATAACTCTTGTACCTGCGAAACAAGAGAAACATCCTTTCCCAACTTTTGGCAAATCATATCAATTTTCTTTTCTAATGCATCAAACCTTTCATTACTAGGTTGGTCATTTACAACTTTAATTTGGTGTGGTTTAACACTCCGATCAGCCGAAGCTTGAGTTTTTGAACCTTTACTTAAAGTTTCTAAAAAGTTCCATTCATAATTCTCATCATGAGTTAAAAAGGTTCCACCGCTACATGCAAAAACAACTTTTTGATCCTCGGTAACTAAACCATCATAAAATTTTTTAACCAAATCCCATTTAGGGATGTCATGATGAGGACACATTCTAAGCATTTCATTAAAACGTTTGAAGGCTTCATGAAATGTTTCCCCAACATGTTGACTAAAAGATTTGATAGCATTTTGAGCTTCACTAGTTTTACTCATCGGATAGTATTCCTCAAGAAAAGTTCTTTGCATTTCATCCCATGTTCGAATACTATCGGATGGTAAAGTTGAAAACCATTGTTTAGCTCTATCCTTGAGTGAAAATTGAAAAAGACGTAATTTTACCTCGTCGGGTGTAAAGACTTGTTTCCCAATGGTGCTACATATGGCTGCATAGTCAATCAAATGTGTGTAAGGCTCGTCTGATGCAACTCCCCTAAAGGTTGGTAAAATAGCCAAGTACTGAGGCTGGATTTCAAATACTCTCCCATTTAAAACCGGTGTAACAATTGGAGATGGGTTTCTAAAGATCGTCGGCCTGAAATGAGTGTCTACTCCGGGTAGTGGTGGGTCACCTTCGCCACCTGCCATATTTGTGCTTTCGGTATCACTTTCTTCAGAATCAGAAAAGTATGAAGAGATTGGACTTGAAGTCAAGCTTGCTCTATGGATAATTCGGTTATGCCTTTCTAATCTTTCTATCTCTGGTTAAAATACTAATGGTGATGATCTTCCAGATAATCTAGTATGCATCCATCAAACCTATTACCTGCACAATTAACACACCTCGCGTAACCGTGAATAAAAAGTAGCAATCTTTATGATGTTTTTGGATTTTGGAATTTTTAAATAGAAAATTAAAACAAATCAACTAAAATAAAACACCAAGCACAGAAACTCCACGGCAACGGCGCCAAAATTTGATCGGCGTCGATGTACCGATCAAAGATAGAGAGAATTGTTTTCCTAAATACCTTAATTTAGTTAGGGCAAGTAGGGTGTCGAACCACGAAGAGCTTTTGGTTAGTGTTTAGACTCAATTGATTCATGAACATAATGTAAACTTGATTCTTTGATTGAGTTGTTTAGATTAAGTATTTCGCAAAAGTAAAACCTAAAGTGATTGATTTTATCACAAGTAATTAAGAGATGGTCACACCAAGGATCCGGTTGCACATTCAATAAACAATCTAATTAAATAGCACATTAATCACTACACATACATAGTGAAGTTTACCACATTCACACATTGGATAATCGATGGACTCTTCAATCAAACAACAACTCTTTTAACGATTCTAGACCGAATAATTTATGTTGTAGGATGAGGTTATTATCAATTATCAAAACACTATCCGACGCTATCAATCAAAACACCTTGTTCTCTAATGATAAACACCAAATAGAAGAAACAATGTTGTGAAGTGTTCAAAATAGTAAATTGTTCAACATTGAAACATGATAAACACATGAAATCACAAAGAAAATGTCAAGTACTTAACAAATCAAAGCAAATCCATGTCAAGTGTACGTACAATTCAGATTGAATACTAAATGAGATCAACCCCTAGACCTTGATGCAACCATGAATGATTTAGCTACTCATGATGGTGTGAAAGGATGATGAAGTGTGGAATTCGGAAGTGAAAGACATGATTAGGATGATAGAAAGGCTTTGTCACTCAAGATTCTTCTTCCTTGGTTGTCCCTTGGCACCCCCTGTTGTTGAAGTCGAGTTCCTTGGTCAAAACTTCATAGAAAAACATCAAAAACCGTCTGGAACGGTTTTTTTTCGTTTGCAGGAGTAGGGCTACGCCCAGGAGAGTAGGGCTACGGCCTCTCTAAAGTCAGCTTTCCTGAATCTTTAAAATTCCCATGCAATACACCCAAATATCAAATTTGAGTAAGAGTAAGGCTACGTCCATGCTTGTCTTTGCTTTGTTTCCATCCTTGTGTACATGTAAAGCTCCAACAAATCATGATATCTTTGCCGCAAACCTACACAACCAAAATACACACAAAGTGACCATATTCCAAGCATAATTCCAAGTGAAAACATACAAAATCATGACAAATTGGACCATCCAACCATAACATATCATTAGGGACCTACACGACTTACGGTTCGACATGGACTAAATAATAAAAAAATATAATTTAACGACGATCTTAGTTTTGACGCTCGTAAGGCGCGTACGGTCCTAACAAGCGTCGAAACTAAGTTCGTCGTTAAAATTTATATTTTTTTATTATTTAGTCGAAGTCGAACCGTAAGGCGCGTAGGTCCCTAACGAGCGTCGACACCAAGATCGTCGTTTTATATTTTAACGACGGACTTAGTCTCGACGCTCGTTAGGGACCTACGCGCCTTACGGTTCGACTTCGACTAAATAATAAAAAATATATTTTAACGACGAACTTAGTTTCGACGCTCGTTAGGCCTGTACGCACCTTACGGACGACGTAGACTAAATAATAAAAAAATATAATTTAACAACGATCTTAGTCGATGTCGTCTGATTATTATTTACTAACTGGTTTCCTTTTGTGCCGGTATTTGCACAAAATGATTTCCACTTCGATCATTGCTCGAAACAAAAGCCGGGAGTGGTGCACCAGTGGTGACTTGTTTTTCTTATATTGCCTCTTATACAAGAGGCCGTGCGCTCTCGCCTACGGGTTGGCGCAGTACTTTGCCTCCGCACATCATCGACAGGAGCGTAGACAGTTATTCGGCGGCGCCTACGTGACTAGGATAGCCCTTTCGTTGGGCTATCATCCGGAGAATGACCGCGACCATGTAGGCCCGGCGACACAGCCGAAGCGGATATGGAGGAACACATTATCCGGAATGCACGTTACCAAAGACTTCCCATACGGGAAGCGGTTTAAGAATCTGAACGGCACGCAATACCAGCTTACACAGCTGCCGGCACAGTTCGCTCCGGTATTTCCCCCACTCGATCCAGAGGTTACAGCACTACTACGAGTTAACCAATCCTAAATCAGACTCATACAAAGACAGAGAACTGAGTTTAAATGTTATCAAAGATTAAGCGGAAACTTGTATTTTTGTAAATTGTAGAAATTTTTTAATTTATAAAGTTTGTATCATTTTTAATTTTTATAATTCACAATTTTTGTATTATTTTTAGCTTTTCTAAATTATATTTGTATTATTTATCAAATAATATTGTTTTCTATAAATATAAACAAATGAAAACACAAAAAAATAAAAAAAATGGAGCTTTATATACGTTGCGTAGGGATCCCTACGCAGCGTATGAGATGCAAATTACAAAACAGCCCCTGTTTTTGGCTTCGTATTGCCTCAACACAAGGGCAAAATGGTAAAATGATTACCCTAAAACGCAGCGTATTGCCCCATACGCAGCGTCTGTAAAAGACGGACAATTTCCCCCCAAATCAAAGTTTCAAAACCTAAATATGTTAAATTACCATTTTGCCCTTGTGTTTGGGGCTATACGAAGCTGATTACAAGGGTAAAAAGGTCATTTATGACCTTTATATACGCTGCGTATGGGTCTCTACGAAGCGTATATAAAGGTCAAGAGAATGACCTTTATACCCTTGTATCAATGCTTCGTATAGCACGTCGAAACTAAGTTCGTCGTTAAAATATATATTTTTATTATTTAGTCGACGTCGTCCGTAAGGCGCGTAGGTCTCTAACGAGCGTCGAAACTAAGTTCGTCGTTAATTTTTTTTTATTATTTAGTCGAAGTCGAACCGTAAGGCGCGTAGGTCTCTAACGAGCGTCGACAGAAAACTGTTTTTTTAAATAGAAAATATTTTTTTTAAACTTAAATTGTTTTTTTTAAACAAAAAATGTTTTTTTGAACAAAATTTTTTTAAACAGATTTTTTTTAATTATTTAGTCGAAGTCGAACCGTAAGGCGCGTAGGTCCCTGACGAGCGTCGAAACTAAGATCGTCGTTAAAATATAAAACTTCGATCTTAGTTTCGACGCTCGTTAGGGACCTACGCGCCTTACGGTTCGACTTCGACTAAAAAATAAAAAAATATATATATATTTTAACGACGAACTTAGTTTCGACGCTCGTTAGGCCCGTACGCGCCTTACGGACGACGTCGACTAAATAATATTTTTATTGTTTAGTCGACGTCGTTCGTAAGGCGCGTACGGGCCTAACGAGCGTCGAAACTAAGTTCGTCGTTAAAATATATATTTTTTTATTATTTAGTCCATGTCGAACCGTAAGGCGCGTAGGTCTCTAACGAGCAACGACGAACTTATTTCGACGCTCGTTAGGGACCTACGCGACTTACGGTTCGACATGGACTAAATAATTAAAAAAATATAATTTAACGACGATCTTAGTTTGACGCTCGTAAGGCGCGTACGGTCCTAACGAGTGTTGAAACTAAGTTCGTCGTTAATTTTTTTTATTATTTAGTCGAAGTCGAACCGTAAGGCGCGTAGGTCACCTCTCTAACGAGCGTCGACAGAAAACTGTTTTTTTAAATAGAAAATATTTTTTTTTAAACTTAAATTGTTTTTTTTTTAACCGAAAACTGTTTTTTTAAACAAATTTTTTTTTAAACAGAATTTTTTTAAACAATTTTTTTTTAAACAGAATTTTTTTTAAACCGATTTTTTTTTAATTATTTAGTCGGAGTCGAACCGTAAGGCGCGTAGGTCCCTAACGAGCGTCGAAACTAAGATCGTCGTTAAAATATAAAACTTCGAACTTAGTTTCGACGCTCGTTAGGGACCTACGCACCTTACGGTTCGACTTCGACTAAACAATAAAAAAAATATATATTTTAACGACGAACTTAGTTTCGACAGGGACCTACGCACCTTACGGTTCGACTTCGACTAAATAATAAAAAAATATATATTTTAACGACGAACTTAGTTTCGACGCTTGTTAGCGTTAGGCGCGTACGGGCCTAACGAGCGTCGAAACTAAGTTCTTCGTTAATATATATATATATATATTTTATTATTTAGTCGAAGTCAAACCGTAAGGCGCGTAGGTCCCTAACGAGCGTCGAAACTAAGTTCGTCGTTTTATATTTTAACGACGAACTTATTTCGACGCTCGTTAGGTGATCGGCGTCGATGTACCGATCAAAGATAGAGAGAATTGTTTTCCTAAATACCTTAATTTAGTTAGGGCAAGTAGGGTGACGAACCACGAAGAGCTTTTGGTTAGTGTTTAGACTCAATTGATTCATGAACATAATGTAAACTTGATTCTTTGATTGAGTTGTTTAGATTAAGTATTTCGCAAAAGTAAAACCTAAAGTGATTGATTTCATCATAAGTAATTAAGAGATGGTCACACCAAGGATCGGGTTGCACATTCAATAAACAATCTAATTAAATAGCACATTAATCACTACATAGACATAGTGAAGTTTACCACATTCACACATTGGATAATCGATGGACTCTTCAATCAAACAACTCTTTTAACGATTCTAGACCGAATAATTTATGTTGTAGGATGAGGTTATTATCAATTATCAAAACACTATCCGACGCTATCAATCAAAACACCTTGTTCTCTAATGATAAACACCAAATAGAAGAAACAATGTTGTGAAGTGTTCAAAATAGTAAATTGTTCAACATTGAAACATGATAAACACATGAAATCATAAAGAAGATGTCAAGTACTTAACAAATCAAAGCAAATCCATGTCAAATGTACTTACAATTCAGATTGAATACTAAATGAGATCAAACCCTAGACCTTGATGCAACCATGAATGATTTAGCTACTCATGATGGTGTGAAAGGATGATGAAGTGTGGAATTCGGAAGTGAAAGACATGATTAGGATGATAGAAAGGCTTTGTCACTCAAGATACTTCTTCCTTGGTCGTCCCTTGGCACCCCCTTGTGTTGAATGCCGAGTTCCTTGGTCAAAACTTCATAGAAAAACATCAAAAACAGACTGGAACGGTTTTTGTTCGTTTGCAGGAGTAGGGCTACGCCCAGGAGAGTAGGGCTACGGCCTCTCTAAAGTCAGCTTTCCTGAATCTTTAAAATTCCCATGCAATACACCCAAATATCAAATTTGAGTAAGAGTAGGGCTACGTCCATGCTTGTCTTTGCTTTGTTTCCATCCTTGTGTACATGTAAAGCTCCAACAAATCATGATATCTTTGCCGCAAACCTACACAACCAAAATACACACAAAGTGACCATATTCCAAGCATAATTCCAAGTGAAAACATACAAAATCATGACAAATTGGACCATCCAACCATAACACATCAACATCCCCACACTTATGTTTTGCTTGTCCTCAAGCAAACTCTCTTGTAACACTATGACAATAATTAGACAAACGCATCAAAACATCTCTTTACCATATGTGAGTTAAGGTCCAAAGTCATGCCCACTTCTTAAGACAAACATATTTATAACCCAATAAGCAATTTATATTGATATAAACAGGACACTACCTGGCCAAGCCTAACATACTTCAGGTTTCTAGTCTACATGTGTTCACACCCCTCACAATTAATCACACCACTCGGTTTATTTCTGGACTAGTCAAGATGCACTAGTATATATGTGAACACTCAAAACCAATATGCACATCATTACCATAAGCTTGTATAGCAATCAAATCGCCACCAAATAACACAAACACAATGCGTGAATCAAGAGGACTTATTGGGTTGTAATTTGGCTAAGGTTAGGGGTATGGTAAAGGAATATAGAAAGAGAAAAAAAATGGCTAAGGTGGTGAAAATCCAAGTAGTTAGGCTATATAAACAATCTAAACACACGAACACTAAATTTGGATCAATGTGACCCATACACGTAGCTCTACTTTTTCTTTCTTTCTTTCTTTCTTTTTTTTTTTATTTCATTCTCTCTCTTTTTTTTATTCTTTTTTTTTTGCTTTGGTCTTTTTGACCCAATATATCACTCTTTTTTTTGTTTGACTAAACAAAATACACAAAAATACATAACTACTAGACCTAAATTTACTCGGATTTCACCACACAAGGTTTAAAAAAAAGGGCTAAAGGCTAAATGGGTAGTGTAAATGGGTTTTAACCAACGAATAGGTAAAGGCTCAATAGTGGCAACTAAGGGATCATGTTAAGGTAGTGGGTAAAATAAAACAAAGAAACAGGCTTTCAAACAAAGGTTTAATCCTAGTGCCTCTATCATTTTCGTGCAAGCATTTGGTTCATGATCTTGATATGCATCAAACTACACAAGTTCTGAAATTGAAATACATAATCGCAACACTCAAACCAAAGAATCCAAGCGAACACATAAATGTGAATAGGCTCAAAATCTCACGGAAACGGTGGAATAGGGTTGCCGATGTGAAGCATGTAGATTTGTCCCCCATTTAGTATGTTACCCCTAATCAGGCATTTCTTATTATATTGAAAACAACTTGTTGAGAAACTTTAGATTGTAGCTTAAAGAATTAACCATGATTAAGGACCTATACATGTGCACCGGCAAGTAATGAATTGATGATTTGAAAAATTTTGTTTTCGTGCACAATTAAGATTTACTCAAAGGACTTTTCGTCAAAAAATTTTAAATTTCCCCTCATCCCCACACTTGAGTTATACATTGTCCCCAATGTATATTTTGTAAGCTAGAAAGTATGTGCGAATGGGGTTTTGAATCATTCAGTTGCATCATGCATAAGGGACTTCAATGATATTCAAGCTAATGAAGTCACTTAAACTAAAAAAAAAATTAACTAAGTCTTAAAAACATGACAAACTAAAGCAAAGAAGCTCACCAACACACAAAAGACTAAAAAGTTCAACGATAAAGTACAAGGGATAGAAAGTGCACGTGGACCTGATTAATTGAGATCAGAGAGTGCTCTGATCAGTTTGGCCCGCGATGGGGGCCAAAGAAAGACTCCATAACACCACGCGCAAGAGGCCGAGTCGTGTACGGATCCACATGTTGCTCATTGCTTGAACTCTCTCCTTGATCATAAACTTGAGCTGGTGCAAATATCGATCTCCAACTAGGAAATGGCATCCGTGGGTAATACGGGAGTGTCAAGTTTTCATCATCCTTATCCCATGGCGGTAGAGTGCTATAGTCCACCCTTGAAACATTCTCGAAGTAATTCAAACCTGCACGATAGTCCTCATGATGACGAACCTGTTCAGCATAATCAAAGAGCTTTTGATAGTTCCTTTCTTGTTGGTACACACACAATTGCAACAATTCCCGTTGCTCGCTCCTCCATTGTCTCGCTTCTTCATACTCCATTGTACTTCGATCCCACATTGCTCTTTGAAATGAATTCCAGCTTCTATATGCAAGATACCGACCTGGATATGGATTTATGGGCTCATTTCTCCCTAAATGATCATACTCTCTTTCTTCACCGTTAGAACCCCCATCATTCTCCCCCATAACTACGTCTTTAGCTATCTCATGGACCCGCATATTACTCATATCATGTAGAACAAAATGGGTCACAGTTTCCTTATAAGCAAATTCTCCTTTTCCCAATTGAGATCTGCAAAAATCTGTGAAAGGCACGATCCTTGGTGTACTTCTTTTAGAGATAACTTTTGCATTATTCAATAAACATGATAACAACCGACAATGTGGGATGATAGCTCTTTTCGATTTTTCATGTGCTTCCCAAACATTTAACATGATTAACTGACGAAAAGGGAAAATTGGTTTACCGGTCACAAGTGCGTAAAGAACCCTCATATCACAATGTCTTACTTTAGCTTTGTCACTCCTTCTTGGGATAATGTTCCAAGTAAAAATTTTTGAGATTAATCAAGGCAATGGTTTCAAATCACTCGCCTTCAAAGGCATTGATTCAGAAAATTGCTCAAATGGAACTTCAAACAATGTTTCCAACATTTCAGCCCATTCTGGCCCTTTTGCTTGTTTTGTATCAAGACATATGTAGTTATCCGGATGAGTTTCATATTGTGCTTGAGGTAATGCGTCAAAGGGAGCAATCTTCAATAGAGACTTCATAGACATTGTTACTTCAGTTTTATTCACTGTACCAATTAACTTTATGTCCCAAGGATGATTATCACCCTCCACTTTCCTTAAAGTAGACATCCACTCAATAATCTCTTCTTGATATACTTCCGGATTATCCTTGTTGTTGAAAGTTAGTGTAGCCAACCATCCCAAACGTTCAAATCCTTCAACCAACCCAAAATGATGGAAATCATCCAATTCAGTTTTTCGTTCTGGCACAAGAATCTCTTCAGACTTAACATCTTCCAGTTTCTCCCTATACAATTGTGGTCGCCAATTCTTTTCTATGGGGTGTTTGGAGAGAGAAATTTGAATTTTTTTTTCTTTCTATAACCGCCCCTATTTTGAACTTGTTATTCAGCAGCATCGGCGTATTTGTACGGTCCCAAAAGTAAGCATACTGTGTCTAGAAAATAAGTTGGCAGCGTAAAGCAAACGTATGGCAGAAGAAAATATCATATTTTTAGTAAACAAACGTATTGATACGCACCTAAGCGTATGTAGACGGTGAATGAAAAGTAACCACCTGAGCCTTTGTTTTCATCCAAGACTTTTAATTCAAGGAGTGCATTTTAATATTACAATTAATTCCACTAACTTTTCATTCAAAATTCTCACATTTGTATCGAGCTTTTCACATTGTTTTTTTTTTCTTTTTTTTTCTTTAAATACTTTTTTCTTAATTTCCTTTTTGCTCTTTTTTTTACCTTTTAAATTCCATGATCGATAGTAATTTGACTTTCAAAAATCGAAATCACATTTGTTTCTTTTTTTTATTATTTTTTTTGAATTGTTGATTGTCTAAAAAAAATAATAACTCCCCTCCCCAACTTAGAGATTAGCATTGTCCTCAATGCTTTCTAAACCGGAAATAAGTTTGTAAAACATGACAATCTTTTGGTGACTCTCCAACTACCCCCTCCCCAACTTAAGTTCTTGGAAGCATGTGAACGATGAACGCTTTGGTGTGGTGATTGAAAAACAAGAGGAAAACGGACAAAAAAAAAAACAAAAAAAAAACTAAGAAACAAACAAACGGGTTGCCTCCTGGGTAGCGCTAAGTTTTATGTCCTCAGCCCGACATTACCTGGCTCGTTTAGTCGACCTCATAAGTTGGTGAATCCACAAGGAACTTCACCACTTCAACTGGTGCACCATCTTGATCAATAGCAACAATGTAAGGTTTTAGACGATGTCCACTTACCACTTGGTTTTGACCTCCACTCTCGTCTTCAATCTCTATATTTCCATACTTTCCAACACTTTTGACAATAAATGGGCCCATCCATTTACTTTTTAGTTTGCCCGGAAAGAACTTTAGCTTGGAGTTGTAAAGCCAAACTTTTTGCCCTACCTCAAACGTCTTGAGGCGTAGTTTAACATCATGAACCTTTTTCATCTTAGCCTTATAACTTTCCGAACAATCATAAGCCTCATCTCTTAGTTCCTCCAACTCCGCCAACTGCAACTTTCTTTCTTTACCTGCAACATCAAAATCAACATTCACGGCTTTCACCGCCCATAGGGCACGGTGAGCCAACTCGAGAGGTAAATGACAACCCTTCCCATATACAAGTCGATAAGGGGTTGTGCCAATCGGTGTTTTAAAAGAGGTACGATACGCCCATAAAGCATCGTTTAAACGTGAAGACCAATCTTTGCGATCGGGACGTACCGTCTTTTGCAAAATATCTTTAATTTGCCGGTTGGAAACTTCGACTTGCCCACTTGTTTGTGGGTGATATAGGGTTGCAACACGATGGTGGATGCCATAATGTTTTAGTAGTTTGCCAAATTGAAAATGTTTGAAATGAGAACCCCCATCGCTTATGATAGCACGAGGAATTCCATGTCTTGACAAAATGTTTGAACGAACAAAATTGCAAACTACCTTATGATCATTGGTTCTTGTGGCTATGGCTTCTATCCACTTAGAGACATAATCTACAGCCACAAGAATGTAAAGATAACCACACGAGTTTGGGAAGGGACCCATAAAATCGATGCCCCAAACATCAAAGATTTCCACCACAAGGATGGGGTTAAGAGGCATCTCATCTCGTTTGGTTATGCCACCAACTTGTTGACAACGATGACATTGTTTAGCATATTCAAAGGAATCATGAAAAAGTGAAGGCCAATACAAACCACAATCTAAAACCTTATGACCTGTTTTTCGACCACTAAAATGGCCTCCGCAAGCAAATGAATGCGCATGTGCTAAGACACTTGGAACCTCTTCTTCAGGAATGCACCTGCGGATAATTTGATCTGCACCAACTTTAAATAAATCAGGCTCATCCCATATATAGTACTTTGCTTGGGCCTTGAACCGGCTCGCTCTTCTTGATGTCCAAAACTCGGGAATTTTACCTGCAACCAAATAATTCACAAAATCAGCATATCAAGGAATTTTAGAAACAACAAATAAATGTTCATCCGGAAATTTGTCATTGATTTCTCTTGTATCTTCATCCTTGATTTCAGGGATTCTTGACAAATGGTTAGCAACAACATTATCACAACCTTTCTTGTCCTTGACTTCAAAGTCAAATTCTTGCAACAATAGCACCCACCTAATCAATCTCGGTTTGGCATCTTTTTTTCCATTAGATAACGAATTGCATTATGTTCAGAAAATATAATCACCGCTACCCCAAATGTACGATCGGAACTTATCCAAATCATAAACAACACCTAGTAATTCCTTTTCGGTGGTTGTGTAATTAAGTTGGGCATCAGAAAGGGTTTTACTAGCATAATAGATTGCAACAGGCTTTTTATTCACTCGTTGCCCTAGGACAGCTCCAATTGCATGGTCACTCGCGTCACACATGATTTCAAAAGGCAGGGACCAATCGGGCGATTTCAAAATGGGAGCTTCAACTAGGTGTTGTTTTAATGCATTGAAGGACTTAAGACATGCTTCATCAAAAACAAATGGTGCATCTTTTTGCAATAAATTACATAACGGTTTTGAAATTGCACTAAAGTCTTTGATGAATCGTCTATAAAAACCCGCATGTCCTAAGAATGATCGTACGCACTTCACATTTGTTGGTGGGGGAAGAGTGGAGATGACATGTACCTTGGCACGATCTACCTCAATTCCTCTTTGAGATATCACATGACCTAATACAATTCCCTCTTGAACCATGAAATGGCTCTTCTCCCAACTCAACACAAGGTTTGTCTCAGTGCATCTTTTTAAAACCTTTTCTAATTCATCAAGACAAGTCTCAAAAGTATGACCAAATATCGAAAAATCATCCATAAAAATCTCTAAAGACTCCCCCACCATATCGGAGAATATGCTCATCATACATCGTTGGAATGTGGCGGGGGGCATTACACAAACCAAACGACATTCGCCTAAATGCGAAAGTGCCGTACGGGCATGTGAATGTAGTCTTTTGTTGATCTTCCGGGTGAATCGCTATTTGGTTATACCCGGAATAGCCATCTAAGAAGCAATAAAATTTCTGACCTGATAGTTTTTCAACAATTTGATCAATGAATGGAAGTGGGAAGTGATCTTTAGATGTTGCTGCATTCAATTTTCTATAGTCAATGCAAACACGCCACCCGGTTACGGGCCAAGTGGCGATTTGCTCACCATCCTCACTCTTAACAACTTGAATACCTGATTTCTTTGGAACGGTTTGAGTTGGACTAACCCATGTGCTATCAGAGATTGGGTAGATTATACCCGCATCTAACCATTTAAGAACTTCTTTTTTAACAACTTCATGCATATTTGGGTTGAGTCGCCTTTGAGCATCCCGACTTGGTTTGGCATTTGGATCAGTGATGATCTTATGCATCACTATAGAGAGTGAAATTCCTTTCAAACCAGCTATGGTCCATCCAATAGCCGATTTGTGCTTTGACAATACTTCCACTAATGCATGTTCTTGCTCGGGTTGCAAGTTTGAAGCAATAATCACCGGTAAAGTTTGCCCTTCCCCCAAAAATGCATACTTCAAGTGTTTAGGCAACTCTTTTAACTCTACCTTTGGTGATTCTTCAAGAGATGGCTTGAGCTTTGAATCAATATGCTCAGGAAGGCTTTCTACTTGCAAGGTCCATGGTGGCCTCCCATCTTCAATTGCCATAACTGCTTCCGGACATTCCTCATCCTTCATACTTCTAATTTCTTACAAAGCATCCCTGTCATAAACAAAATTCTTTTCTTTGGTGTTGTTATCCTCCTCTACACATGAAGTGTAAGTTTGGACACAACCATCAATGACATCCGCTACAAAACAATCACTTTCAACAGATGGGTTAGTAACATTAGCAAACACATTTAATCTCAATTTCCTATTCCCAAAAGTGAGGTCCACTGTCCCATCCTTACAACCAACTTGAGCATTGGCTGTAGACAAGAAAGGTCTTCCCAGAATCACATTAGCTTGTTTATCTATGTGTTTTGATGTAGAATCAAGCACTAAGAAATCAACGGGATAATAAAAGTCTTGAATTTTTACAATTACATCATGTAGCATTCCTCTAGGGAGTTTAAGTGATAAATCAGCCATTACCACAGTAATGCCAGTTTGTTTAAGTGGACCAAAGTCATGTTGGTCATATAAACTCCCCGGAAGAATACTAACACTTGCTCCCAAATCTAACAGTGCTTGTTCAATGCCAACATCACCCACTTGGATGGAGATGAGGGGTGCCCCAGGATCCTTAAGTTTTTGTGGGAGAGAATTTGATAAAATTGCACTTACATTAGCTGTCAAATCAAGTTTCTTTGGTAATTTATGTTGTCTTTTCTGAGTACATAAATCTTTCAAAAATTTTGCATAGGATGGGATTTGACGAATTGCATCAATTAAAGGCAATTTTATTTTCACTTGACGAAAAGTTTCCCACATTTCTTCAGCTTGGGGCCCCTTTTTCCCAAAAGATGATGTTTTTGATGAATTTACTAAAGCAGAGGGATATGGGATGGTATTAGCCTCCATGCCCTTATCCATTGCCTTAATTGATTCTTTGTTCAAAACATTTTGGTTTGTTGGATTGGACATTAGTGGAGTTTGAATCAATTTCATGATCACTTTCAGGTTCATCACTAACATCCTCCACTATACCTTCAACAATTTGTGGTGAAACTTCATCGTTGTTCTTATAAGACTTACCACTTCTAAGGATACATACCTCATTGACGTGTGCATTTTTGTTGCTCTTTGATGATGATCCTTGATGTTGTGGATTGATTGTTGTGTCACTTGGAAGCTTTCCCAGTCGTCTTATAGCTACTTCTTCCGCTAGTTGACCAACTTGTTGGGTTAGAGATCCTACGGTCTTACCTTGAACTTCTTGTTCTTGCACCACCCCTTTTAGGATTCCTAAAATCTCATCTAACTTGGTTAAACCTTCATGGTTTGCATTTCCTTGTGATGAACTTGCTTGGCCTTGATTTTGATTTTGACTTTGACCTTGTTGGTAATTTCTTGAGTACCCTTGTTGTTGAGGTATTCCTTGTTGTTGAGGTATTCCTTGTTGGTATCCACCTTGAAAGTTTTGTTGACGGGGCTGAAATTGTTGTTGTCCACCTTGTTGACTTGATCCTTGAAAGTTAGGATTCATTTGATTAGCGGGGTTGCCATATCGGAAATTTGGATGATTCCGCAATCCGGGATGATACGTGTTAGAATTCATATTCCTTTCCCCATGTACTTGATTAACTTCTTCACTACTTCCAAAATTCATAGGGCAATCAAAAGCAACATGCCCCATATCTCCACATATTTCACATAACTCTTGTACCTGCGAAACAAGAGAAACATCCTTTCCCAACTTTTGGCAAATCATATCAATTTTCTTTTCTAATGCATCAAACCTTTCATTACTAGGTTGGTCATTTACAACTTTAATTTGGTGTGGTTTAACACTCCGATCAGCCGAAGCTTGAGTTTTTGAACCTTTACTTAAAGTTTCTAAAAAGTTCCATTCATAATTCTCATCATGAGTTAAAAAGGTTCCACCGCTACATGCAAAAACAACTTTTTGATCCTCGGTAACTAAACCATCATAAAATTTTTTAACCAAATCCCATTTAGGGATGTCATGATGAGGACACATTCTAAGCATTTCATTAAAACGTTTGAAGGCTTCATGAAATGTTTCCCCAACATGTTGACTAAAAGATTTGATAGCATTTTGAGCTTCACTAGTTTTACTCATCGGATAGTATTCCTCAAGAAAAGTTCTTTGCATTTCATCCCATGTTCGAATACTATCGGATGGTAAAGTTGAAAACCATTGTTTAGCTCTATCCTTGAGTGAAAATTGAAAAAGACGTAATTTTACCTCGTCGGGTGTAAAGACTTGTTTCCCAATGGTGCTACATATGGCTGCATAGTCAATCAAATGTGTGTAAGGCTCGTCTGATGCAACTCCCCTAAAGGTTGGTAAAATAGCCAAGTACTGAGGCTGGATTTCAAATACTCTCCCATTTAAAACCGGTGTAACAATTGGAGATGGGTTTCTAAAGATCGTCGGCCTGAAATGAGTGTCTACTCCGGGTAGTGGTGGGTCACCTTCGCCACCTGCCATATTTGTGCTTTCGGTATCACTTTCTTCAGAATCAGAAAAGTATGAAGAGATTGGACTTGAAGTCAAGCTTGCTCTATGGATAATTCGGTTATGCCTTTCTAATCTTTCTATCTCTGGTTAAAATACTAATGGTGATGATCTTCCAGATAATCTAGTATGCATCCATCAAACCTATTACCTGCACAATTAACACACCTCGCGTAACCGTGAATAAAAAGTAGCAATCTTTATGATGTTTTTGGATTTTGGAATTTTTAAATAGAAAATTAAAACAAATCAACTAAAATAAAACACCAAGCACAGAAACTCCACGGCAACGGCGCCAAAATTTGATCGGCGTCGATGTACCGATCAAAGATAGAGAGAATTGTTTTCCTAAATACCTTAATTTAGTTAGGGCAAGTAGGGTGTCGAACCACGAAGAGCTTTTGGTTAGTGTTTAGACTCAATTGATTCATGAACATAATGTAAACTTGATTCTTTGATTGAGTTGTTTAGATTAAGTATTTCGCAAAAGTAAAACCTAAAGTGATTGATTTTATCACAAGTAATTAAGAGATGGTCACACCAAGGATCGGGTTGCACATTCAATAAACAATCTAATTAAATAGCACATTAATCACTACACAGACATAGTGAAGTTTACCACATTCACACATTGGATAATCGATGGACTCTTCAATCAAACAACAACTCTTTTAACGATTCTAGACCGAATAATTTATGTTGTAGGATGAGGTTATTATCAATTATCAAAACACTATCCGACGCTATCAATCAAAACACCTTGTTCTCTAATGATAAACACCAAATAGAAGAAACAATGTTGTGAAGTGTTCAAAATAGTAAATTGTTCAACATTGAAACATGATAAACACATGAAATCACAAAGAAAATGTCAAGTACTTAACAAATCAAAGAAAATCCATGTCAAGTGTACGTACAATTCAGATTGAATACTAAATGAGATCAACCCCTAGACCTTGATGCAACCATGAATGATTTAGCTACTCATGATGGTGTGAAAGGATGATGAAGTGTGGAATTCGGAAGTGAAAGACATGATTAGGATGATAGAAAGGCTTTGTCACTCAAGATTCTTCTTCCTTGGTTGTCCCTTGGCACCCCCTGTTGTTGAAGTCGAGTTCCTTGGTCAAAACTTCATAGAAAAACATCAAAAACCGTCTGGAACGGTTTTTGTTCGTTTGCAGGAGTAGGGCTACGCCCAGGAGAGTAGGGCTACGGCCTCTCTAAAGTCAGCTTTCCTGAATCTTTAAAATTCCCATGCAATACACCCAAATATCAAATTTGAGTAAGAGTAAGGCTACGTCCATGCTTGTCTTTGCTTTGTTTCCATCCTTGTGTACATGTAAAGCTCCAACAAATCATGATATCTTTGCCGCAAACCTACACAACCAAAATACACACAAAGTGACCATATTCCAAGCATAATTCCAAGTGAAAACATACAAAATCATGACAAATTGGACCATCCAACCATAACATATCATTAGGGACCTACACGACTTACGGTTCGACATGGACTAAATAATAAAAAAATATAATTTAACGACGATCTTAGTTTTGACGCTCGTAAGGCGCGTACGGTCCTAACAAGCGTCGAAACTAAGTTCGTCGTTAAAATTTATATTTTTTTATTATTTAGTCGAAGTCGAACCGTAAGGCGCGTAGGTCCCTAACGAGCGTCGACACCAAGATCGTCGTTTTATATTTTAACGACGGACTTAGTCTCGACGCTCGTTAGGGACCTACGCGCCTTACGGTTCGACTTCGACTAAATAATAAAAAATATATTTTAACGACGAACTTAGTTTCGACGCTCGTTAGGCCTGTACGCACCTTACGGACGACGTAGACTAAATAATAAAAAAATATAATTTAACAACGATCTTAGTCGATGTCGTCTGATTATTATTTACTAACTGGTTTCCTTTTGTGCCGGTATTTGCACAAAATGATTTCCACTTCGATCATTGCTCGAAACAAAAGCCGGGAGTGGTGCACCAGTGGTGACTTGTTTTTCTTATATTGCCTCTTATACAAGAGGCCGTGCGCTCTCGCCTACGGGTTGGCGCAGTACTTTGCCTCCGCACATCATTGACAGGAGCGTAGACAGTTATTCGGCGGCGCCTATGTGACTAGGATAGCCCTTTCGTTGGGCTATCATCCGGAGAATGACCGCGACCATGTAGGCCCGGCGACACAGCCGAAGCGGATATGGAGGAACACATTATCCGGAATGCACGTTACCAAAGACTTCCCATACGGGAAGCGGTTTAAGAATCTGAACGGCACGCAATACCAGCTTACACAGCTGCCGGCACAGTTCGCTCCGGTATTTCCCCCACTCGATCCAGAGGTGCCGGAGCCGCATGAGCCGGCCGCTCATTCCGGAGCCACCACATCCGCGTGGACCACCCGAGCCGCCTTAGTTCCCACGCCATGTTTGGCCCGGTCCTGACCCATCACATCAGCAGCTACTTCGGTACGCTGAAAGGAACAACTATCTGTTGGAGTGGGTGGCTGCGGAGCTGCAGGAGCGTCGACAGCATGACGGGTTACCTCCACGACCCTTCATTACGGATGCGGATTGGGATCAGCATCAGCAGGAGCAGCAGCCATAGTATTTTATCATTTTATCATTTTGTTATGTATGCACAAATTTTTCTTGTATATATCAAACTTTTGGTGTACATATAAAACTTTTGCTGTAAATGGTTTAACATATTCGAACAGTACCCGGGTATTTCCACTTATTTAAGCTATAATATTTTAAAGTTATCCGTCTATACGCTTTTCAAAATTTTAACATTATACGCTTTTCGACGACATCGACTAAATAAATTAACGACGACGTCGACTAAATAATAAAAAACATTATATATTTTTAACTCGTTATATATTTTAAGCGAGTTAACGTTGTAACCGGGTGAGAATTTATACCACAAGTAGGCCGAATGTTGAAACAAAATTCTGGAAGGTTATATACGCTGCGTATTGACCTATACGCAGTGTATATAAACCTGGTAAAAATCTGATGCTTCAAACCTACCAAAATGACCCCAAATTTTCAGATGTTTTATATACGCTGCGTATAGGTCAATACGCTGCGTATAGGGTTAACCCTATACACCCTATACGCAGCGTATTGACCTATACGCAGCGTAGACACACCTTGTTTTCTGTGCAATGATTGGTTATCAGGAACTGAGATCTATGGTTTATCTACGCAGCGTATAGGTCAATACGCTGCGTATAGGGTTGTATAGGGTTAACCCTATACGCATCGTATTAACCTATACGCTGCGTAGATAAACCCTAATTTTGCTAGGGTTTGGTGTGCCAATAGGCACATTGGTGTGCAGGCACACCCTTCTTTACACCATATATTTATTCCTCTTAATTACTAGTGTTGATCAATTCAATAAACATGTGATGGAAAACAAATAATGATTGTGTACCTGATAAGCCAGCAATCACACCAGAGAGGGAAGTAGACGTCATGTTCGTCAGATTTGTCTGGTTCCCCTTTAGGATGTATCTTCTTGATGGTAGTACCGAGTTCTTTAGGGTTGAAGAACTCGTAGTAATGGAGAGAGAGGAGGGGCGATTTAGTGTTGATGTTATGAGGGTCTAACCCTAATCCCTCTCTAGTAATCTCCATATATACACCCAAGGGGAAACCCAATTAGTTAATTAGGGTAATTTGGCCCATCAACAATTACCAACTAATTTATTATAGGTTTTAATATATTTTAATCCGTATTATATAAATGATAATGATGGCTACTAGATTAAATATAAATAAATAAATATTTAATCTTACATTCTCCCACTTAGCCGAATAATCATTTATCATGAGTATTAGATTAGTCTGATCAGAAGTTAATACTCATTTTAGCTTTAAACCAAGAACCGTAGCAGAGAAATACAGCCGTTGAATCATTATGCGACTCAGGACCCCCATTAGTCATACTACAGCCTCAATTTAAAACCTAACAGTTATGATCAAAATACTAACAAGCCCTTTAGCGTTTGATTTGTATTTATATTTGTCTATATGTCATTACACCGGCAGAACATATGTTAGAGACATATAAAATCAAACTGATGAGGAATATTAAAAGTTAATCATTCATAGTACGATATGCAGTTGTACATAGTCATCAATATACCCGTGATTATTATAAGCGCTTACATAATAGTTATGGGTGATAGACTTTTAGTTATAGGATCCTTAAGCATATCATGAATGCATTCGATACAAAGATTTAGTTTCCTCAATTCGTTCATAAACGAATAATTAAGTGCGTATCGAAAATTTAATGCAGTACCTCTCGAACTGTTACTGTTCAAGGAGACATGGTAGCTGACTTTATCACAACAAGTCTTCAATATATTAATTATATGGAGTTAATAAACTTATGAGTCCACTGATAAATTTCCAACAATATTTAGTGACTATATTATGTCGTTATAACTTAGGTTGTTAATATCAGTCCATTATGACTCCTCCATGAGATAGGTTTTGTCTGTTAACATAAAGATATACCCGAAATTACATTTTGTCATCTTTGAATATTACAAAGTTAGAGTAATCAACCGGTTTGAGTTCTCACTTCTTCTTTAAATTATAGCCCCTCGTTTCTTTTAAAGATATTATAATACTCTATTGGATGCTTCACGTTTATCTAGACATATCTAGTGTGTTGCAATGTGAGTAATATCTAAACGAGTATAGACTTGAACTTACATAAGGCTTCTAATTAATGAAGCGTAAGGAAACAATCTCATTTATCCTATTATCCTCTAAAGGAGAGCAGTATTGTTTGTTACATATGCAAGGACCAATTTAATGTTAAACTTATGGAACGAAAGTAATGTCCCATTTGGTCTATCTCAACATGTTATGATATCTATTATGTAAGAGATATCTCTGAGATCTCATTATATCAAAGTTTGTAACAACAATACTTTGGCTTGTGTAACATATACTTGTCAAAAGAATGTCATCTATATAGACAAGTTTAATTTAATTGCTCTCACTCATTTTGAGGTAGGTACATTAATCCACTTGGTTGTTGATGAAAATAATTACGTTAAGATTTCATCACATTATGATGTTTGCATTAACCCATACATGGATTTTATTGGCTTATAAATAAAGTGTTCTTTAACCTTAAGTTTAGAACTTTCAGGTTGTTTTATGAACATGTAAATATGTCAGCTAGTTGTTAGGGAAAGTTGTATTAATGTTCATGTAATGTAGCTCAAAATTATTATAAGCTACTAGAACAGTGATGATCCTAAAAGAAATCTTTTGTTAGATATGTAAGAAAGATTCTTTAATAATATATCTCTTCTTGAGTATAACCTTTGACAATCAATCATGCTTCTTTGTGTCTTAACGTTTATATCAGGATTTGGTTTAGTTATGAACACTCTTAGATTATTCAATCAAATCCCAAACGTTATGCGAACACATAAAATCAGTTTTACTAGAAAACAGTTTTATTCCATTCAGAAGATTGATTGACACTAATGGCTTAATTAGAAGAGATAGGATCAGTAAACTTTTCCAAAATTCATTTCAACTTCAATTAGGGAGGTTATGTAATCATCAAAGTTAGCGGGTTTTTAAACCTAGATGACCTCCTGAGTTGATTATTGGGTTAGTTAGAAGTTTCAGTTTTATGGATTAGTTCTTGGTTAGGTTGCTATCATTTTCATTCTAAGTTTGTAAGAGTTGGTGCAGTATGGTGTACAAGAGGTGTAATCGGAGTTAAATTCGGAGTAAAATTTAATGACACTCTTCCCCCCGCCTCTTGTATTCCTTGCAAGTCGTGATAAGAACTTTGACTGCTCCCACTGACCTTAGAAAACTTTAGGAACTCAGCATGCTTAGGGTCAATATTTAACGACCAAACAAATTCTAAATAGAGAAAACATATTAATGAACATATTAATGACGTTAGTCATTGTAGTTTCTCTTGTTGAGGATTATGTTAGTTTGGATAAGAAATCTAAGTGTGCCCACAATTAAGCAACAATGAAACTTTTGTAATAGTAGCATTAGATTTTAAGGAGACAAGTATTGATGGAACAGTGTCGTGATGGAGCGGTGTCTTGTACAAGAGGTGCAAATTGAGGTAATGTGAAATTTTCACTCCCCCACCTCTTGCAACTATTGCAAGATGTTCTAAAACACTTAATGCTCCCACTGATCTTTTAATATCTCTAAAATGCTACAAGAGAAGTTTCAATTAGGTATGTGACGTGGGAACCTATCATATATATATGTTAGACTTTACTTGATTTTCTTAATGTCCAGATGTCACAAAAACTTAGGGACATATTTAATAGAAATCATGTTAAGCACATATATGAGTAGATTTCTTTAAGACCATGGGCCATATGCAACAAAATTTAGATACAAATTGATAGTCTTTTACATGATAAATGAATTGTGTCTGAATATTCCATTTGAAATAAGTTCCATGAATGTCAATGAATGACTTATGATGGACCCATACTTATTCCTTAAGCCAAGTAATATTTAGGACTATAACGTCATGATTTAAAATCACTTAGAATGAGATTAGAAGAAAAATCATCCTCATTAACCATGTCATGATTTCTCATGAATTTTGGTTATAATGGATGAAATTTATAAGTCTCATTTTCCTTTTGTCAAATTCTCATTTTCATGATGACAAAAGTTGTGAAAGTGTAAGGTATCATCTAGTTTTATCTTAATAATGTTTCAATCCAGATGTTTAGAACAAATAAAATGAGAGTTTAAGGTAAGTGTGACTTTATGTTGACTATGCAAACCTCACAACCTTCATAACATTGCTTAATTATGATACTATATTCTGATTAATCTTCAGAGTATATAAGGTATCGAAAGGCGTTTGTTAGAAGACTGCTTATTATGGTTTTTATAGCCTTAACATTTAATTTTGTCACTAACTCTTATGTTAATTATTTGTTGATTTCTGGTAAGGAAACGTTTAAAACTAGAGTCGACTAATCATGTGTTAATAGGAATATTATAATTAGTAGAGTTAAATATCTTTAATAAGTGACTATCTAATTAATTCATCCAACTGTTCTTTAGAATAATGGATAGTCTCGTTGCTTATGTCTAGTCTAATGACATAATGATGCAGTGAGATTTTCCCTTGAAGAACCTTAGAGGTGGAATTAACAGTTGTAATTTGTCTATGGACCTTAGAACAATCCTCTTTTAAGGTTTTAAGTGGTTGTAAGGTGAGTAACAACTTATTTTTCCAGCTTCAAACATTTATTTCTTTGTACATATGTTGCTTATCAACACACTCATTATACTTTGGTATTTTTGAGTGTTATAGTTGATTTATAAGGCATCAAATTGTACAAGTGAAAATCTTAGTATGTAATGTACTGAAAAATTGTACTTATTTCCATGCGTAAGCCCCTAAGTTTATGGGTCATGGTATTGTACATTATTATGTATTCACATATACCACTTAGCTTTATAGTTTAGAATTTTAAATGAAGGCATGCATCTTAGGAGTTCTAGTGATTATTCCATATATAAGAGATTAGCCTTAGAAAAGACTTAATCTGAAATAACTTTAGTGATAGCATTATGTTAGAGAGTTCTTGATTATCATAAGAGACATCATGTTCGATTTATCCTAATCATCATGCTCTAATTTTCTTCTTTATAATCTTTATCAGAAGAGAGCAATAGGATTATCGTGTCTTAAGATTTAATCAAGGATTTAATTTAAGAGCTAATTCTAATAGAAACTTTAAATAAAGCAAACATTTTAGGTTTAGGAATTAGAGTGGATGAGATATTAATTTATAGAAGAAAATTACAGTGAGTAAAATTATGGGTACTAAGAATAAAGCAGACGAAATGATCATAAAAAATTAATTAAGGATCATTGATGTAAGGATCATTATGTGAAGAAGTTGTGATATGTCTATTACTAACATCAAAATAATAGACTTGTTTAAAAATTCTACTTAAACGAAGACAAATCAGCTTTGGCCAGAAGTGTAATCATTTAAGTATGTGTGCAAAGTAATCGTGACAAATCAGCTTTGGCCAGAAATGAGACAATCACTTTAGTTATGCACTTGTCAAGCATGCTAAACATAAATGAATTAAATCAGCTTTGGCCAGAATTAAGACATTTCACGTTTGTAATGCATACTTAACATAGCTTTTATAATACTTGAACAATAAATAGATATATTAAATCAGCTTTGGCCAGAATTAATACATCAGAAGCTCATTCAAGTTAAGCTATTTTGGTTTTGTAAAACATTATTTGATCCTTGTTAATTAACTAAGTATTTACAGAACCAATTAGTTAGTAGCAAACCACCTGTTAGCGCGGATCGAACTGAGTTATGAGAGCTCGAGTTAGCCTAAAATAATGAGGTTTCGAGTTGGGTCTCGAGTCAGGTCTCGACTGAGTTATGAGAGCTCGAGTCAGTTATGAGGTCTCGAGTCGCAACCTGTTGTCTCGAGTCGGAACCATGGTCTCGACTATCACATTTTATGAGATCTCGAGTCAGTTATGAGGTCTCAAGTCGCAACCACGGTCTCGAGTTGTGAAGATTTAATCCCTTAGTCGAAAACTCAGTGGTCTCGAGTCGAGACTGTTGTCTCGAGTTGTGAAGTTTTTGAGCCCTTATGATCTCGAGTCGAGACCTTGTAGTCTCGAGTTGAGACCTGATGGTCTCGAGTTGTAATCTTATGGTCTCGAGTTGTAAAAAATTAATGAACTTTATGATTTCGAGTCGAGATCTTGTGGTCTCGAGTCGAGATCTGATGGTCTCGAATCCACTGTTAACAGCTGTTTATTGTGACAAGTTTGAAACAACTAATTTTAAGGGATTTTGATTATAATTTCAAAATATCTTATGTTTATCTATCCAAGTTAATTATTCGATTATAATTAAAATTATATTTTATTCGAAACTTGGAGATAAAGTTAAACAACTTTAGCAAATATAATCAAAACTAAGTTATCCCTAAATAAGGTAATTAACCAATTTATGGTCATGAAATCATTATTGAATTAATAAAATCAATCAATTCATCGATTTACATAAAAAAGAAATATAAGCTTAACAAGAAGCCGTGAATTAAGTGAATTGAATGAATTGATTAATTAAATATTCATCATGTGCAGTTATGGTTTCAAAGTCAAAACCAATTTTAATGAATTATAGAAGTAAATGTAAGATTCTAATTTGGTACCAATGTGGCAATGTCTGCCGCCGTACGGAACCAAAAATTAATTTTGAATGGTTTAATTTTCAAATCAATTTGCGGATCATAATCGCAAAACAGAAAAAACAATCTTTATGTTTCAATTCCTTTAATTCAATTCGATGAATTCCTTGATTGAATTGATGTAATCAACATATGCTCTGATACCACATGTTGATCAATTCAATAAACATGTGATGGAAAACAAATAATGATTGTGTACCTGATAAGCCAGCAATCACACCAGAGAGGGAAGTAGACGTCATGTTCGTCAGATTTGTCTGGTTCCCCTTTAGGATGTATCTTCTTGATGGTAGTACCGAGTTCTTTAGGGTTGAAGAACTCGTAGTAATGGAGAGAGAGGAGGGGCGATTTAGTGTTGATGTTATGAGGGTCTAACCCTAATCCCTCTCTAGTAATCTCCTTATATACACCCAAGGGGAAACCCAATTAGTTAATTAGGGTAATTTGGCCCATCAACAATTACCAACTAATTTATTATAGGTTTTAATATATTTTAATCCGTATTATATAAATGATAATGATGGCTACTAGATTAAATATAAATAAATAAATATTTAATCTTACAACTAGTTCATTCTACACATTGATTCTTCCTCACACAAACAAATATTTTATATGATAAAATGAATACTTCAGTTCTTATGTTCATTTAACCTTCATATTAAAATGAGCTTGTATATTTGATTTAACTAAATGAGTTCCAGAAATTGATATAGAAAACAAATAGAACTAGTGTCATCAAAATATGATGAGTTCAAGAAATTCAAATGAAATAGCTTAAACCAAATTTTAGATGAGATAGCATAAACAAAATATCGAAATTGAAAGACCAGTTGAGTTCGATTTTCATATTACAAGTTCATTTGAGAAAACTAAACTAAAAAAGCGGTGGGCATGTTCATTCACGAAAAGTAACCATAGATATGAACATGAATATAGGGACGAATAACGAAGATGAAGTTACGCGGGTAGACAATTGACATCATATTATTTTTAAGGACGTTTTAATTTGATGATTAGTTTTGTCTTTTATCTTTTTTATATTCCAATTCCATAAATAAAAATTTATCAACCAAACATCTTATCAATTTTCAAGGCATTTCATTCAAGATTCCATTTTCAATTCCTTTTAGAAAACATTCTACGTAACATACCGCCCCTTAGTTGTAAAGGTATTTTAGTAATTGTGCTAATTATATTAACTATTAAATAAAATGATTCTAAGTTAAAATTAGTGATGATGTGAGAATAGTGGAAGGCTTTTTAAAAAGCTTGTTGCCATTCTGTAGAGACTATCAAAGACTAATGGAAAAGACTATCAAACACCAAAGAAACAACACAACGACCTTTGGATTGATACATTTATATTCTTGTTTATAGTTCGATCAAACAGGTCTTATTTGATTGCAAATTTACATTTCAAACAGTTTATCCAGAGCCAATATAACCGGGCCTTTGTATTTTGGGGCGCTGGCAGGGAGAAAGTCATCCCCGAACACTTCACGCACCCTATCCAAAATGTCTTTGCTTATTCTTGTAAGATGCTCATACAACCATATCTTACGCTCGTGCCAATACATATCCTCAAGAACATCATTGATGCCAGATTCAGTGTACTTGGGATATCCCACCAAGAATATAATGAACTCTTTTAAATATGGGTAGACAATTAAGAGATCCCTAGGGCCAGCGCGACGAATGAGCGATTTCATCAGTCTCAATGGATTTAGACGCTGATACGCCTTGCATAAAAGAGGCTTATCTTCCTTTGAAAACAAAATATAGGGAACATCTGCTATCGAATTGGTGATAAGAGATTTGGCAACGTTACGCCTATCAGATAAGGGTAAGGTGATTGCGCTTTTGATGGATGAGTTTGCCTGATCATTCTCTTGTATTTTTGTCCATAATGAAGCTCCCCCATACAGTATAACCTATTGGTACACACATGACACGTACCTTGAGAAGTTAAATTTTAATACTAACATACATGCAAGTGTGTGAAATTGTTACCTTAGCCATCACGGAATCTGCAGTCGGATTTCCAAGTCGAACACATCTGCTAAGTAAGCCATCAATGTGATGGTGTTGTTCAGGACGGGTGACTAGGAGTAGATTCTCACAATTTACAAGTTTAAGGAAGTTTGGCTGCATAGCAGCCCTATAGAAACCTTTGCAACTGCATATAAGTTGAGAGTCAACCTAACGTGTGATTAAATAAATAAATAAATTGTACATCAGATTAGTTAGCTTAGCTCGACAAGAGGATTGACTTACACTGCAGTCACACGAGCCCAGTCTCGTATGTCACCACCTGACTTGACCATCAAGATTATGACGACTGTTAATAGTTCTAACGGCAAGTCCAATATGTGTGTCATCTTCATTGTTTCTGGAATGGTCATGTTAGCATCAGTTGTGTAAACAAATAATGAAATAAATAAACCATTCTTTTATATACTAAGAATTTTGGTAATTTATAAAAATATAAATAAATAATGAATAAATGACAAAGTAAATTTAATGCTTGTGAACAATGAAATAAATTAAAGGTAGTGTATGGTATAAACATTCAACAATATAAATGAAACTAGGTTATAACCCCGTGTATTACACGGGGTTAAATAAATAAATTTTATATACTAAATAATAAAACAATATATCTTTAAAAACCTCATTTATTGTACGGTTTAAATAAATATAATTTTATATATTAAATAATGAAAAACTATATCTATAAGAACCATATTGTACAGGTTAAATAAATGTAATTTTATATACCAAATAAAAAAAAGTTATATCCTTAAAACCACGTATATTACACGGGTTGAATAAATGTAATATTGTTTAACAAATAATAAAATAATATATCTTTAAAAAATCTCATTTATTACACGGGTTGAATAAATGTAATTTTATATACCAAATAATAAAAACAAATTACATCTTTAAAAATATGTGCATTACACGGTTCGAATAAATGTAACTTTCTGTACTAAATAATAAAAAAAGTTATATCTTAAAAATTCTCATGTATTACATGGGTCGAGTAAATGTAATTTTGTATAGTGAAAATAAAAATATTTAATATATTAATACACAGTTTTGTTTTCGTGATAAAAATAGATTATTCTGTTGTTGCAAAATTTTTAGCAAAGTCTCAATAAATTTAACCATTTATTTAAAACTCCGTAAATGTATAAATGATAAATAATATTAGTTAATTTATTTTAAGTTTCAAAAATCTATTTGATACCAAACTAAACAAAACGTTCAAATATAATTAATTCAAATAAATAGTATTATAAATGAGAAAGAGATTAAACTAAATAATAATTATCCATAATATATTAAACTAATAATATTTAGTAGGAGGGTTATCTATAATTAATTAGAAGAGATTAAACTAAAATAATAATTATCTATAAGAGATGGCCTAATATGACGACAAGTGTCCCTAAAGTGATTTCTTTTATTATATAGTAAGATTTGTTATAAAAATAATAGAGATAAATATTTCTAATTTCTTGAAAGAGTAAAGGTTTTGTAATTTTTTTGTTTTAAAAAACTTGTTATTTATTTTTCAAAGATTATTTTAAGTATTTTTTTTATTCTTACAACAAAAACCATAACCTACCTCAATCCAAACACGGATTGTCCTAATAGTCACAGTCATATTTCATTTGTTTTGAAAGATAAATTTCATTAAACCAACCGGCCTGACAAAAAACCCAGGACCGCACCAAAAACCGACTTACAACATGTACATAGTCATATTTCATATACGCCAAAAGCCAAACAGTTTGTTTCATGATTATCACTACAAATTTTACTTGGTAAAGTGCGATAAGATCAATAAAAAAAATACAAAAAGTCAAAAACTATGATTAACGTTAAAATTACAGTTTACAAAATCATACGATCTAATTTAATACCAAATTCGTAGTCAAAATTTTAACCAAAATAATACTCACTTTTTGATTTCTGATTCAATAACATGCTAAATTGGGATTTGATCAAAAATCCTAGCATCATGACATTCCTAATTTCAAACCCTAATTGCATTAATCATCATAATCATAATGATCCTAACATTCTTTTCAATCTATATGTAATCAATTGCACTAATCAAAACATGGACTCCAAATTAATGTATCTTAGTTTCTTAAAAAAATGGGTTTTCCTTATGTGTCGTATTTGAGTGCAAACACGAATGTAAAGAAAAGAAATGGTCGATAAACATACAATAGAGAATCCTTGATTATGTTGTTATGATTTCGGTGTAAACTTCTTAAAATCAAATAAAAACGAAAACTCACCAAAATTGACAAACTTAGAGAATCAGCAAAGTGAGAACGGGGATGATCGGTGGACCTTCTACTTGTTCGAAGAAAGGATGAAACTAATATATAGCCGTGGTTTATTTGATGAGGAAGAATTAGTAAACGACATCGTTTTTAACCAACATTAAGTATTTTTAACAAAAGTAATTGTAATTGAAATTTTTAATCGAATAACAACAATTAATTGCAAGGAAACAAGCAAGATTGCACCACCCTTTAGATGTTAGAGTCACATGACCCCCCCCCCCCCCACCCACTTTTTTAATGTGTTATTTGTATGATCGAAAATTGATTGACCTTGTAATTTATCAGGCAATGATTATAAAATAACTTGCATAACCCTTGGCCTGAAAAGAAAAGACCTATGTTGTTTGGACATATTTTAAACTAGGGATAAGCAAATGGTATAGGTACTGGTATCGAACCGTACCGTACCAGGTATTTTCGGTACCGCTACCAATTTTTAAGGATTTTCGATACCGACATCAATTGGTATCGAGCTCATCCCTATTTTGAACCATCGGTCTCTAATATAAAGGGGTGAGACACTAGGACTGGGACAACAACAAGTTGGTCTAGAAATTATTATTTTTTAAATGTACAAACAATATTTTCTTCTTTAAAAAAGGTTTATAAACATGTTAAGCAACCTATTGATAAAATAACGTTGAAATTGATTTTTTTAACAGTTAAAGAAGAAAGTATTGTTTATACATTTTTAAAAAATTAACTTCTAGACCAATTTGTTGTTGTCTGAGTCCTAGTGTCTCACCTAGGGCTGTAAACGAACCGAACGAATACGAACAAGGCCTTGTCCGTGTTCGTTCGTTAAGGAAATAAATGTGTTCACGAACGGTTCATGAACACTTACCGAACGAGATTTTATGTTTGTGTTCGTTCATTAAGGAAATGAGTGTGTTCACGAATGGTTCACGAACACAAATAAATTTGGCGAACGCGACGAAGGATAAAGATAGATGGCCCAGAGAGTAGCACTCGAACTTGAATCCCTTATTGTGGAACGGAGGTCGATTGTATTCGTGGATGTAAATAATGAGAAATGAAAGGGAAATGATGCATAAACAAGGTGAAAGTGGGTTTCCTAGTTTAATTGTTAGGGAAATAAAATAAATAATACTTTAATAATATAAAAAGTACAAATAAAATATAAGAAAGTACAAGGATCTTCAATTAAAACACAAACATACGAACATAAACAAACGCAAATCAACGAATGTTCACGAACACGTTCACGAACACCTTACCGAACGTTCACGAACACAATCGAACGAACGAGACATTTGTTCATGTTCGTTCATTTAACTAATCGAACGAAATTTCTGGTTCATGTTCGTACGTTTATTAAACGAACGAACATAAACGAACTTCCCGCCGAACGGTTCACGAACTGATCGCTGAACGTTTGGTTCGTTTACAGCTGTAGTCTCACCCCTCTATGTTGAAATTGATATCTATCTTAAAAATCCATAAAAACTAAACACCAAAAAAATTGGTGACCCCACTCACTTCAAAAAGTAAATCATCGACCTCACCCGATAAAAACACCTTTTTTAGGCATGCGAATATCAAAAAAAATTGTGACCCGGTAACAAATTTATAACCATGCATCTCATAACAGAATATGTAAATGAAAAATGTAGAATGACTAAACATACACATAGTGGTAGAATCAGATACAAACTTCATTTTGTGTAAAAACAGTAAGAATTATTCACAACGTGTCACGTGTCATTCCTCTAATTCATGTATAAAGGGTATTTTTGTATTTTATTTTTAAAGTTGGTTTCTAAATATTTCCTAAAACTATAGAAGCAGTTTCAAATTCATGTGCTTATTATATAAATTCATGTTTTGCTTGTATGTATGCTGGTTATGATTATATAAATATGTGCTGATTATACAAATTCATGTGTTGCTTATATAAATTATGTGCTGATTATAATCGTTTACGTATGTGCTGGTTTATATAGGTATGTGTTGATTATAGAAATTCATGTATTACTTATATATGTGCTGGTTATACTTATTAGCACAATTATAAAACATTATTTTGCAACTTTATAAAAAATGTCATTTTTTAACAAAATATAGCAATATTATACTCATATTAAAGATATAAAAGTTACTTGATTTTATGGTATTGTTTTTTAAAAAAAATACTAAAGTATATAAAAGATATCTTAGTTTTAAAAACCGGGTGGAATTATTATTTAATGGAAAACGAGAAAATGACTAAAAACTCTTAAAACTCATTAAATATTATGGCTATTGTTAGTAATGATGTGTAATCAATCTTAGCCCTTAATTCAATTAATCAATGTTTAAGATACGTTATTACTGTTTTTAAATAAGAAAATGTTTATATGAGATCTTAACCATATTCATATTTGTTAAAGGTAAATTTGTTTGCACCAATGACTTTACTATTTGCACTATTTGATTTAACTTTTATTACTACATATTTTATTTTTTTAGGGTTATTGGATTTTAATAATCCTAAATTTCACATATTTGCACCAATGACTTTACCATTTGCACTATTTGATTTAACTTTTATTAATACATATTTTTATTTTTTTAGGGTTATTGGATTTTAATAATCCTAAGTTTCACCTGTTGGCCGATAACAATCCCAACTTTAAAATTTCTCTCCAATAGTCCCAACTTGTAAAAGTTTGGCAACCATTGATCCTTTTACGTGATTTCATTATAGTATTTTACGTGAAACCCCACTAAGTGATTACGTAATTACGTAACAACAGTTGACTGTGTATTATTAGTTTATTACGTGACAACATGATTTAAATACTTATTTCTCATTATAGTATTTATGTGAAACCCTACTGAATGATTACGTAATTACGTAAAAACAAAACATGTAATACATAATATTTCATATTTCATATGGAATACATAATATTTCAAGTTTAATCACGTATTAAGTATAAATGTAATACAAAATATTAGTCAATCGACCTATAATAATCACGTAATGTCGTATATTGGAGATTTAATCACGTAATAAAACATAAACAATCAAGTTCTTATTATTGAATATGTAATTATGTAATAAGCATAATTGTAATAACATTAGTGATAATGGATTTATATTTAATGTGTAATCACATAATGGATTTATATTTAATATGTAATCATATAATGATTTACATTGAATGTATAATATTGTGTCTTGTAAAAAATTAAGAAAAATATAGCAATAGTCTGCTTTATTAAAGAGAATGAAATTATACAAGTATTTTTTTTAAATATTAATGTATGAAAAATTTTTAGTCGTTTGAAAATCAAGAGGGAAACTAGTTCACTTAAAAATGACTAAATTACCGTGTTCATATCAATAACACTTGTCACTCCTAAAATGTCCCGTATACTTCGTACGATGTTTGCTTCTTGTACGTGATCTGTTATCAATAAACATAACATTAAGGAAAGTAAACATATATTACATGGGTTAGGATATAATAGGAAGTTTATTTGGCTAGTAAGTAATCTTGACCAGTAATTGATTTAATCAAGGGCTAATATTAAATGAGGGAAAATGAAGGAAGAAAAGAGGCGCGTGGATTTGTGTAAGGGCATTGTAGTCAATTCAGGACAATAGTTTCTCTCTCCTCCAATTTCCCCCCCCCCCCCCATTTTTTAAACGTTAATAACTTTTTCATACGACATTATTTTTTTATAAAAATTGCACCAAAAAAACGAGCGTTTTTTATCTTTAAAACGAGTATACCATTGCTATATTTAAAAAAAAAAAAAATTAAAAACCCAGTTGCGTAAAACGCAATGAAAAAAACAAACGTACAAAAATGACATTTTTTCTAAAATGCAATGCACAAAAAACACAAAAAATGTCTTATTTCTAAAACGCAATGGCCAGGAAACACAAAGAAATGTCTTATTTCTAAAACGCAATAGCCTAAAAACACAAAAGAAAGTGTACTTTCTAAAACGCAATGGACTGAAAACACATAAAAATGTGTTTTACCTAAAACGCAAGGCACCAAAAACACAAAAAAATTTCTTATTTCTAAAACGCAATGGCCAGAAAACACTTAAAATGTCTTATTTCTAAAATGCAATGGCCAAAAAACACAAAGAAATGTCTTATTTCTAAGACACAATAGCCTTAAAACACAAAAGAAATTGTACTTTCTAAAACGCAATGGACTGAAAACACATAAAAATATGTTTTACCAAAAACGCAATACACCAAAAACACTAAGAAATGTCTTATTTGTAAAACGTAATGGCCAGAAAACACTTAAAATGTCTTTTTCCTAAAACGCAATGGCCAAAAAACACAAAAATGTCTTATTTCTAAAACGCAATGGACTAAAAACACAAAAGAAGATGTTCTCTCTAAAACGCAATGAACTGAAATACATAAAAATGTGTTTACCTAAAACGCAATGACTAAAAACACTTTAAAAATGTTTTATTTCTAAAACGCAATGACCAGAAAACACAAAAGAAATTGCTGTTCACAGAACCAGAAACTGTCTACGAAAAGAAACTGTCGACCCCAGCCAGAGGCTGCCGCCCCTTGGACCCTGCTCCCAGGGGCGCTGCCCCCGGACCCCGGTCTCATAAAACGCAATGGCCTAAAAACAAAAACCCAGATCGTAAAAATGAAATTAAAGAATTTCTTACATGGATTGAAGCCGATTTCTTTAACGATTGACGAAATTTGAATGATAGAAACACTTATCAGCGATCAAATCGAACGGATCGAGTGATTATCTTCAAAATCACGGGAAAAAAATGAGATATTGTATGAAATTAAACTGGGTTTTCTTCAAAAAAGCTGAAGAACACGTTGATCGGGTGTTTGAATCATTGATTGGTGACGAAAATCGCACTATAATGTAGTGATTATTGAAATAGAAAGTGAAGAAATGGTTGAAGATGGTGGGTTTTGAAAATGGTGGGTTTTGAAGTTACTGGGGAGAAGAAGGAAGAAGAAAGGATACGATTGACTAAAATACCCTTTCTTTTTATTTTAAATTTTGTCACATGTCATTATCCTATTGCTTCTTATCCTTTCTAGCCAAAATAAACTTTCTATTTGATCCTAACCCTATATTACATAAATAAAAGTAAGTAACTAAAGGATAAAGGTAAACTTATTATTTTCTAGCTTCATCTATATTATATCTTAATACATACGACTGGAATAAAAGGTAAATTTATACATTTTCATGAGGTTAAATAATTCAAACTTTTAAAACATATGTATAATCATTTAAATACATATTGTTGACTTTTAAACCAACTTTCCCTATGATTTTGAGTTAAATGCTTGGTTGGTCCCTGTGGTTTGCAAAAATTGCAGACTTGGTCCCAGTGGTTTACTAATTACACGCGTGGTCCCCAAACTTGTCAAAAATGCACCCGGTTGGTCCCCAGCCCTAACCTCAGTTAAATTTATCAGTTAACTATGTGTGAAATGACTATATTACCCTTGACCAATTTAAAACCTAAAACTAAGAATTAAAAAATTAAAAACCCAGCCACAACCTTCATCATCTGCATCACCATCATCATTCTTGTGGATGTATAAAGATGAAGTCTCTGATGAACCAAAACTGAAACAAGACTCGAATCAAAACTTAAACAAACGAAACGAGAACCGGATTCTAACCTTAACCGAGTGTGTTGGGAGACCCAAACCGGAGCCCAACTCGAGACCTGAACAGCCGGAACCAAGCCGCCGCCGCCGCGAATGGCGTCGCCCCTTCTCTTGCCTCGTCTCTGATTCTCTCTCTCAGCTCTGAACTGCCGTGCGCCACCACCGATCTGTGGTGGCCGGCCGTTTTATTTCCACAAAGGGGAGTGAGGTGTCGGTGTGGTAGTTTAAGGCGGAGCGGGAAGGTGAGGAGTGTTGTGGATGTTAGCCGAATTAGATGTCGGAGTGTCGGCCGGGACCGACTCTGATCACCGGAGAAGAGAGGGGAAATGGGGTGTTTGGCTGTGGATGTGTGAGAGAAAGAGGAGGACGGTGGTTATGGGGGTTCGCCGGAGGAACCTGTTGCCGGAGATTGCCGGAAATCGGGCTCCCTTGACTGGTTCGCATAGAGAGAAGCAGAGGTGAGTGTGTGGTATGCGTGTTTGGGGTTCAAGGTCTGATGAATGAGACAGGGTTCACTACCCTTGTATAGTTAGGCAAGGGTATTTTGGTCATTTAACATGGACTTAACTGAGAAATTTAACTGATGTTAGGGCTGGGGACCAACCGAGTGCATTTTTGACAAGTTTGGGGACCACGCGTGTAATTAGTAAACCACTGGGACCAAGTCTGCAATTTTTGCAAACCACAGGGACCAACCAAGCATTTAACTCTATGATTTTTAAGCGATCATAACTTTTTTCACACGTTAATATTAAAAAAAAATCCCATAAAAACAAGCATTTTATTCTTGTTAATTTGAGTACGTTATTGCTATGTTTTTCTAATTAATTTTTTTAACATGTTAAGTGATTACTAGTATCAGTGTTCCCTACCAAATCACGTATGCATCCATCTAGTTGATTAATAATAAGTTATATTATTCTAGAGTTTATTTTAACAATATCAAACCAAACTGACTTGACTGACATCAACGCTTCTAATTAAGTTTTGACAATAAAGGAATTCTATTTTGCAACAACCTCCACACAAAGCAACTTACCTTAACCAGAACCCATTTGACCTATTTCAAATTCCTATAGAGCTCTCATTAGATGAGTCTTCCATCATGACAACTCTCAACGATCGCATTGAAAACTGCCCCGATCTATCTCCTGCCCAACTCCAATTGTCATCAACGTCAGGGGCGGACCCAAGTTATGGGGTGGGTGGGCGGCCGCACCCCTTGAAAAAAAAATTTAGTGGTATTTTTCCCGAAAAATTCAGACCGCACCCCTTGGAAATTTTCGTCCGCACCCCTTGGAAAATTCCGACCGCACCCCTTGGAAATTTCCGTCCGCACCCCTTAGAAAAAAATGTTAGGAATTTATGTAAAAAAAATTGTGAACACAGATTGAAATCCGATCAAATTATGTAAACAAGTTAGCCTACTAACCCTTTAATAAAACATAAATTCAATTCATCAAGCCCAATAACTTAATACACATTTAAGCCCAACCCAACTACTAGTTTTGTTAAACAAACCAGTCCACATAATAAAAAAAAACCCAAATCGCTGCCACTTGCCAGCGACTCCCGCCCTCCCTCTGCCTCACTTCAGCGCCCAGCGACAGCATAATTTCGGCCGGCGACTGCAAAATTTCGGCTGCAAACTGGTTAATTCAGGCCGCCCCTGATAGGTACATGTTTTTTACTAGGGCTTATAATAATTACTAGGGCTTGAAATTCAAAATTTTGGTTGGCAAACATGTTTGTTGATTATATGATTGTTGGTTAGCAAATAATAATTACTAGGGCTTGAAATTCAAAATTTTAAATTGAAAATTAAGGAATATGGCTATGGTTGAACACTTGAAGATCATTGTTTATTTTGTATGTGATGTGATAGGATTAGGAATGAACAATGAGTAGGGAAGTTATGCCACGATTTCTCAAGAGGAAAGGGGTTGAACCACTTTTTTCGCCGGATTATTTAAATTAAAGACCAAGGTATCTGATAGATAAGTTTTTTTTTTTTTTTGTTCTTTTATTGAATGATTAAGAGAAATAAAAGTAGGGATGGTTTGAACTTATTTTTTTTTTTTTTTGTTAATGTGATAGGAAGTTAGGAACTAGGGTTTGATTGTTTGAGAATTGAAATGGACCCGACCCGATCTAATTCGACCCACTACGAAACTTTGTTTGTTTGTTTTTACTTGTTTTACATGACCCGCCCCGATCCGACCCGCTATGAACTGATTTTTTTATATAGCTAGGGGTTTAAAATCTTTTAAAAAATTCCGCACCCCAGGAAAAAAATCATGGGTCCGTCACTGATGACATCTAATTTTTTGTAATAAAAATGAAAGATATTAATGTTCTCTAATTTCATTCCTTGTTGTAAGACAGGTGCTACATATCAATTTACCTTATAGGATGGTTTGAACTTTGATGTTTTTTTGTTTGTTAATGTGATAGGAAGTTAGGAACTAGGGTTTGATTGTTTGAGAATTGAAATGGACCCGACCCGATCTAATTCGACCCGCTATGAAACTTTGTTTGTTTGTTTTTACTTGTTTTACATGACCCGATCCGACCCGCTACGAACTGATTTTTTTATATAGCTAGGGGTCTAAAATCTTTAAAAAAATTCCGCACACCCAGGAAAAAAATCCTGGGTCCGCCACTGATCAACGTTTTAGAAGTTTAAAGTATCCGTAATGCTTTCTAGATCAGAAACCTCCTTGATGAGCGTTTTTAAACAAGTATCCTTCCAAAAGGCAGTTTTGTTGCCCCTCGCAACGATCCTTCTATAAAGATTATTGATAGAGACGTCGTCTTTCAATAAATACCTATTGATTTTTGTAATGTAACCATTGCTCTAGTATAGATTTGTAGCCATTCTACTATTATTAGGCTTGTAAACAAACCAAACGTTCAGTGAACCGTTCATGAATTGTTCGGCAGGAAATTCGTTCATGTTCGTTTATTTAATAAATGAACGAACATGAACATTTTTTTTTGTTCATTTAAATACACGAACGGACATGAACAATGTTCCGTTTGTTCATTTACGTTCATGAATGATCGTTTATGTTCATTCATTTACGTTCGTTTATGTCCGTTCATTTAAATTCGTTCGTTTGTGTTCGTTTATATCCGTTTGTTTATGTTCATCTTTTAAATTTAGTTATTACTAATTAAATTTAAAAATCTATATAATTTTCTTTATCATCCTATAACTAGCTTTGACTTTTCGATTTCAAAACTTTCTTTTATATGGTACGAGTCTAAGTCCTCGTGTGATACACGGGTGGCTAATAAGAATAATAACTACTTTAACATTGTTGACAAATATTTTAGTTATATATATGTTGAAATATTAATAGAAATGATAGACAGTATACAAAATAATTGAAATACACTAATACAACAAAAAATCACAACTCGTTGAATATCTCTTTATAAACAACATTAGTTGTTTTATTCGTAGGTTTGCCATCGTTGTCAAGTATTAGTAGCTTGACTCCATCCCGTGTTTTAACCCTTGATAAAGCTACGTACAATTGACCATGTGTGAAAATGGGTTGTCTCAAGTACAAACCAACTTTTAAGACCGTTGAGCACATTCAGTGAGTATATTCTTTGTTGTGTATGATTTGCATATTCAATTACACAACTATGCAATGCCAGTTTTTTGTGATTAAACGATATAACACTAAAATGTAGGGAAAACAACTTAATAGCAATTAAAACTTAAAAAGTTCATTTTGGTGCATAAAGTTACGTTGATAGATGTAGCATGTAAGGCTTGTTAATGGATCATGTTCAAACAATATCATCTCATGGTTCGATTTGATTCACTAATCATCATGGTCCAAATCACTATTAAAAACAATTTTAGCATTATCGTTTGGATTTAATTCCTATTTAAAAAACAGTTCTTAATGTAAATGATTTTCAATCAAACATAAATGTAAAATATATTGTCTATTACTCTTTGGTAAGAACACAAAATTTTTTTTGTTGTGACCTTTGTTTTTGTTTTCTAAGAACTGCCGTTATTAAATCGCAACTAAGTGAAGGATGCATTAGGTCTTTTAGGCTTTTGACAGCTTAACCATCTGACTGGTTATACCAGGAGTTGAACAAAGATGCCTCTAATGATTTCAGATTTGTAAAAACATAAAGCTTAGCAACTTTAACAAAAACTAAAATTAAAAATTAAAAAAAAAAGCAGACAAAAGCAAACTTACCATAAATATATATAAATGAATACTCAAGTATTAACTATTTTCAAGATTGTGAATACCAAATATTATTTTTTTCCATCTGCGGTAGCTTTTCATATTGCTTAAATTTGATAAACAAAAGTAGTTTTTAACCTTTATAAATCATTTTTTGACACTTCCATTATGAATATAATTTGATGTATTAGACTCTCTTCAACTCATTTAAGTTTTTTACTACAACAAAAATATGATCTAAAGTTAAAAGAGTGCCTACAAAATCAAATCTACAGGACACATATGGGTCGTAGCAATGAAACAAATTAAATCTAAACCCAGCTTGCTAAAGTGTTCCCACAAAGCGACACCTTTTATGTACCAAATATATTACCAGAACAGGTTTTATTAAATAATAAACCCATTTCTTGTTGATATTTCTTTCCTTAAAAATGATGACCTAGAATCAAAAGTCCTTAATATTTGAAGATATTTACATCAGGCCAATACCAACGTCAAACAATACCTCAGCCAAACTAAATTTAGTAAAAGAGTTATCTTAATAGTATAATTAGAGTTATTCCAACACGCTAAGTTTCTCCAAGTTTGTTCAGGTATTCAATATTAAAGAAGGAATAAAAACATACAGGGTCCTATCAAACTCTCTCAAAAGCCTGGCTTTCTTTAAAACATACCTAAGATAACAGAGATTTCATCAATCAAATGAGCCTAACAAACCGAGAATTATTCTGATTATAGTCAGAACACTTGGAACAATATCACCACATATGTGACACGAATTAATGATGGAAAATTAAACCTTACCTTTTCTTTTCTTTTCACGTTGATGCTTCACAAATCACAAGTATTGGCGTATAGCAAAACCAAAAGATCCTTTCCATATCTACTCCAATATTTCATAGTTCTTCAATAGATCAAATCCAAATTCCAAACGTCTCCCAAATGAGTTCTGGTTAACAACCACTATAACTTGCATCAGACCCTTGGTCCCCGATGTGGCAAATTTCACAATGTCGCCAAGAACGCCCCATAACCATCCTGTCACATTTCAATAGCTTAATAAATATCATCTTGCGGACGTTGTTTTAAGCCCCCAAAACACAAAACAACTATGCTGATATCACATGTAGTACATATACATCTTACACCTACATGCTCAAACAAACTAAGTACATACACACATGAAAAGATGATACAGTGTAACTGTACCTATGAGTCTTTGGATTTAGACAAAAAATCGGGTGCAGAAATGAATCGCATCCAACTTTTGGGAGTTACTCCAGATTAATACATACGTATAATGGTTGAATTAATTAAACCTCACCTTCTATGATGACATGACTCATCGATAAAATCTCGGTTGAACCTTCACACACACACCCAATTTGCGAACGAAACATAAACATATTAGCTCTAAGTCTAAGAGATTGCACAACTCAGTCTCAATAAATGTATTAAAAGTGAGGGTTTGAGGACTAATACTAAAATCATTATTTAAAACAGTTACAATGCCGTCCTGTTTTTCAAAGTCGGTTATTATATCTATACCACAAAGTAAACCAACCAATATGATTAAACCATTTGTGAGTTAACCAAAAGAAATTTAAAAGTTAACCATGAAACGAACCCATGAGTTATTTGAATTAGTTTATTGTTTAAACTAAACTATTAACACTGCTAGTTGTTATTGATTACAAACCATGAAATGTAAAACTGAAGCAAAAGCGGAAGATATTCCAGGGATATACATACCATTCTTAGAAAACTCCGAGAGGATATAAAGAGAGCGTTTCACCAATGCGCCACCATGCCTGCGATTAATGGCGAAACAAATCAATTTATAAATCTCAAGTAATGTCAAGAAGTATAAAATCTTGTACAGAAACTGAGATTCACCAATCCACCTTCGTTTGCTAGAGTAGTAATTTGTGATGGTTATGTGCAAAATGATAATATTCAAGGTCAGATGTAATAAAAGTTGAATACTTTGTTTACCTCTGTGAAAAATGTGTGAACAAATGGATTGTAGATATAGGGAATTGCTACCTGAGAAGGCATTCATCTTCAAGAATATCGCTATTGAAAAATAAAACCTGTAAAATTGCTACCTGAGAACCATCACATACCGAAAACATTTAACACACGATAATCAAGTTGTAGAGAAGCTGTTTGCTTTAGAAAGATCTTTTTTATTATAGAAAACATTCAGATGTTACATGGTAATACTTCCCAATTTTGGCGAAGCATCTATCTTCAAATCACATTAATATTCTATAGATATATGTTCCTTGTGCTATTAAAGCCGTATATCTCTGCAGATGTTAGCAGTGTAATTGTGTTACGACAGACATATTAAAATGAAGGCGTCTAAATGTACCTGACTGATAACTAATTATAGGATACTCAGTTTCAATCACTTCATTTCACTGGCGCCTTTCCTGCAAAAAGATGATACCATAAAAAAGTTAATGGTTCCAACACATTAGTAATAACATACACCAACTGAAATTATAACTAATTTGCCCTTAAAATACTATTTTTCTAATGTATAAAATATTACCATAAACATTACAAAAAGATTACTGGGATTTCAAGTATTCAACAAAAGAAATCTAATGTATAAAATATACACAAAAGGAATATTGTTATCTCAAGCATAGAAACCCAAAATCTCAATTTTCCAGTAAAAGAATTTATATAGTAAAAGAATTTATATGGGATCAAAAATGTTCAGAATGCAATTCATTCTATCTGATAGATGAACCAAGATGCATGTTCAAAAAAAAGTAAAAAAAAATAGAGCAAACATATTCCTTATCTTCATAAATAATCGTAGTATGAACTTCAGCAAAGTATGTATATCTTCACCTTTGGGTTCTTCAGCAAAGTGGAAAGCCTTACCCTTGTTATCAAACTTCGATAAAGAAATGATAAAAGCTTTAGCAAGTAATACTACTACGAAAATGGGTCGAGCGTAAGGTAGACAACTATAGTAGTAGTTACGGGTGACAATATTTTGGACAACTTTACCCTTGTTATCAAACTTATACAAATAAATGATAACATTATGCTTTGGTAAGTAATATTACTACAAAAAAAGGGTCGAGAAAAAGGTAGACAACTATAGTAGCAATTAGGGATGAGCAAACGTAACCGAAATAACCGATAAAATAACCGATAATCGAACCACAGCTGACATAACCAAACTGAACATAGCCGATAACCAACGGGTTCGGTTTAACGGATAGGAATAACTGATCGCCATAACCAAACCAAACCAATGCTATAATCATGAATTGAACTTTTCATGTTTGTGATTCTTCCGTCAAATTACACACCTGCCATACTCCAGGGAAAGCTTTATCGTCTGCTACAATCGCTACAAGGCGTTCTTCTTCAACACCTAGAATCAATGATGGCATAGAAACTAAAATTAATGTCACACCCTGGCTTTGCGGAAGCGTGGTTAATTTGGTGTGACTTCTTAATACCATAGCTTAACCATAACAAAGCTATATGAAATAAAATCATGCAAGATCATCCATTCGATTAAGTTTTAAAACCAGAGTAACATAACATTGTCTTAGGGACTTACAACCTCATAACATAAAACATTGTTTTGAAAAACATAAACATCAACATGAAATAAACACAGTTTAAGATTTGTGACTCGTCCAGGAAAAAGTCACATTTCCTAAACCCGGATGACCTCGGAACCCATATGCAGCGGGAAAACATAACATACCGCGCCAGATCTTTAATTTCCTGAAATACATGTAAGTTGAAAAATCAACAATAATGTTGAGCGAGTTCATGTGTAAGTGAGTAAGTAAACCTTTGTGAGTATAAAAATAGTCTTGGTATGTAGCAAATAAGGGAATTGAGATCACCAATGGTTTGCAAGGCCACTGATATATGTGAAGTGCAAATAGGGAGACTCAAACCTAGCAGATTTCGCCACGGCATTAGTATGTGGACAAAGTCACCCCAAGGTCCGTTTCTAGTTTGGCCTGGGGCTGGGCTCGCTACACCCAGATAGATCTACCGCTCCTGTCCCTCGGTCCCGCCATGAGGACTAATGGCCTCATATTGCTCCTACCCACTCACATGATCTAAGTAGTAAACCTCCTTACGCTAACCATACCGTGTATAAAGTACTTGTAATCAAAGTAACATGTATTTCACCCCCGCAGTTAAGAAAACTGAAAATAGTTAGAGAAAAGGGGGACATGAACTCACAGTGAAGCGTCTCTACCAAGTATCTCCTGCTCACGCAGCCGTGTGACGACCTACACGTACTAATTCTATTAGACGGACAGCCGTGCCTTAGCTTCATGGTTTATGTTTTTGGGAAATAGTTAGGCAACTATTTCGTGTTTACATTTTGTAAATACTTGGTAATTATTTTCCTTCCCAAGGGTGGGGGATTCAATACATGTGCGTTCAAATTATATCATTAAGTCTCACTCAATATATATATATATATATTTCCAATTCCAAAATATAAGTATTTTTCTCAAAAATGTTATATTTTCATTTCACATAATTTTTCTCCAATAATACGTTGTTAAAATACGCGTTCATAAATATTTCCGTAAGTGCGTAAGTTACGTTTTTAACAATCGAGTGGTAATATAATTACCGGTGTAACTTATATATTTATGGTGAAAGCGTTCGTATTATTTTGGATTCGTTAACGTTCGTAAATATTATTTTTACTCTAAAAATAATATTTATGTATTTTCACAAAATAATCATAAACAGTGTGTGAAAATTATATATTTATCACGTTAAATTTCGTGAAAATCCCACCTCCGAATATTCAGTAAATAAAGTCATGGCGAAATTTATATTTCGAAAACATGTCAAAAATAATTCTAACACTTGTAGTGTAAATAGTTCTAAGTGTTAGGTTTTTAGAAAAAAAAATTTCCTCTGTAACTGGAGGTGGCCACGCTTTCAAGCGTATCATTTTCTTTAACAAATCAACTCAACAATTTTCTTTATTTGATCAGAACAACTTTCATCACAACAACTAATCAACATATGTGTAAATTGCCAAAAATTACATGAACTTGCAGTTTTCCCAAAACTGTGGTGTAAATCCCCTTAAATTTAGTAGATCTTCATATAAGGTAATTTGATCTTGTAAAAACCTCGTTTTTAGAGAAAATCCATCTTTACAACTTCCAGTCATCTTTTACAAAAACTGTTATTTTGTCGGATCTTTTCATTTCACAAGTGTTTACACACTTGTGGTTTATAAAAATCATTCTTGTTAGTGTAAGATCCATTTTTAGAAAGCATGATTTCTTTAACGCTTGGTCCTTTGAAAATACCACTTGCAGATACGTAGATCTGCTAGTTTTAAACACTATTCCACAAGTAAAACATTTTTACACAAGTTCATGATTCGCGTGTGGTAGAATTTCACCTTTTAACCCTTGTATCATTCAAAACAAGCTTATGTTAAGATCCATGATCTTACCAAACCGGGTTAAACGATGATCCGAGCTACCACATCATAGATCGGGCCTAAATAATCATACATTTCGAATACTACATCATTCACACAGCATATAAGCTTTTAACCACTATTATTAGTGTTTTTAGTAAACTTTAAAGCATCATCTTGCATGTTAACGAGTTTTAACCGATACAAATCCTTTTAACCACTTTAGAATAGATTGAGAAAGTGTTCTAAGCAACATACCACTAGCTCGAGGCTAGGGAAGAATCTTGACGAAAATGGCGTGGATAAAAGCAAGAGAAAGAGGTCCTTCTAACTCCGAGTGCACCAAGCCTCCTAATACGTGATCCTTGAAGCTTGTATGATCTTGTGATGTGAAGATGGAAGCCGAAAATGGATGTATGGGGAGGGGGTGTTCGGCCGAGAGTTCTAGAGGGAGAGAGGAGAGTTGTGTTGTGTGAAAGTTTAAGTGAAAGACCAAGTGTGTTTAGTGAGCATCTTATAGACATTTAACAAGTGCATTACCCAATGGATTATGTGCACCCTAGATATTAAACATACTAAGATTATAATAATCAAGATGGTACATTGGGGGTCACAATGTGACCGAGTTCGGCCAAGGGGGGGGGGTCTCCTAGTCCATTTCCAACTAAAGGTTAAGTATTAGTTAGGTTAAACCAAGTTAGTTAAGTGTTTAACCCAGTTACTAATGTGTAGTGTGTTAGGGTATACGGGGACCCTAACTGGCTCAGAAAAAGATAAATAGTGTAAATGACAATATTTTCATGTTCCGGGCATAGTCCGGTTGTTTGGTTGGATAATAATCCGTTAAAGCGTTAACAAAGCTTTAAAGTGTCGTTAATACTCTTTTTAGTGACACAACTCATTTCTGACACTTTGGAAAGTGTCTAGTAATATTTTTCTCATGTTTTGGCACTTTATTAGTTAGCTAAAAGCTGAATTATTATGTAAAGTGCTGAGTTTTGTACTTAGAGTACATTTTAGGCACATCCAGTCATTGTAACTTATTCCTAGAGACGCAGTTCTACAACCCTTGTATCCCTACACTCACCACTAGTGTAGCAACATATCTCAGGCTCATACAGGCCTTTAGAGGTAGTGTTTGCCTGATGCTGGCTTTATCAGCATGTTCAATAGGTTATCCGTTATAGTGCTACTGTGCTTTTTGTGCATCATGTTTGTCACTAAGGTTCAGCATGTAAATAATGTAGTGACAGCAAGCAAGTATGATGCAAGTAAGTACATGTATCAGTATTCAAGTAGTAGTTTAATCACAAGTTCAAGTAAGCACAGTAATTCAGCAGTAATTAATTACTAATTAAGTCGTACGGATACCTGGTTTAGTGCGGGTTGTCACATTCTCCCCCCGTTAAATAAATTTCGTCCCGAAATTTAAGTTCTGCTTGTAGATGCAGGGTTCTTAGGAAAAAGGTTGGGGTATTTCTCTTTCATCCGGTCCTCACGTTCCCAGGTGTATTCAGGACCATGTCTGGCATTCCAACGAACTTGACGAGCTTGACACTGCTCCGGCGGGTCTTGTTAACTTTCCAATCCGTGACCTCAACAGGTTCTTCAACGAAGTGGAGCGTGTCGTCAACATGAATCTCGTCGGCGGGAATGGCAACGGTGACTTGAGTTGGACTTTTCTTTAGATTGGATACATGAAAGGTGTCGTGAACACCATTCAGTTCAGCAGGTAGGTCCAACTTGTATGCTACTAGTCCTATTCTTTCCAAAACTCTGAAAGGACCAATGTAGCGTGGATTTAACTTCCCACGCTTTCCGAAGCGTGCCACACCCTTCCAGGGTGAAACTTTCAATAACACCATTTCTCCAACATGGAATTCCACATGTTTCCGGTTTGGATCCGCATAGGCCTTCTGTCTGTGGCGAGCTGCTTCGATGCGTTTAAGAATCTGCGCGATCTTGTCTGTCGTCTCTTGGACGATTTCAGGACCAGCAAGCTGCCTATCACCTGCGTCAGCCCAACATAAGGGTGATCGGCACTTGCGTCCGTAAAGGGCTTCAAATGGCGCAACACCAATACTGGCGTGGTAGCTGTTGTTGTACGAAAATTCGACCAAAGGCAAATGCTTGTCCCAGCTACCGCCCAAATCCATAACACACGCTCTCAGCATGTCTTCCAAAGTCTGTATCGTTCGCTCGCTTTGACCGTCAGTTTGCGGATGAAACGCAGTGCTCAGATTCAATTGTGAGCCAAAGGCTTCTTGGAAGGATTGCCATATCCTTGACACAAACCTTCCGTCTCTATCAGAGATGATTGAGAGAGGTACTCCATGGCGCGCGACGATCTCTCTCATGTAAATTTCAGCCAATTTGCTAGTGTTATCCTTCTCTCTGATAGGTAAGAAGTGTGCTGACTTTTTTAATCGATCCACTATTACCCAAATAGTGTCATGGCCTCTCGGCGTTCTTGGCAGCTTTGTAATAAAGTCCATGGAGATTTGTTCCCATTTCCACTTGGGAATCTCAGGTTGTTGTAGAAGTCCTGAAGGCTTCTGGTATTCGGCTTTAACCTTAGCGCACGTTAAACATTTGCTCACGTACACAGCAACATCGCCTTTCATCCTAGGCCACCAATAATAATCTTTGAGATCCTGGTACATCTTATCCGCTCCAGGATGGATAGAGTACCGTGATTTGTGAGCTTCATCAAAAATAACTTTCCTTAAACCACCAAACAGAGGAACCCAAATCCTTTTCTCGAAGCATAACGTTCCTTCCTCGTTTGGTACCAGTAGCTTCTCCATCCCACGGAGATATTCTTCTTCAAGGTTTCCTTCCTTGAGAGCTTCCTTTTGCGCGGCACGAATGCGCAAGGAAAGATTGGTTTGGATAATCATTTCTAAAGCTCTAACCCTTATGGGTTTGATCCTCTCCTTCCGACTTAGGGCATCGGCGACTACATTCGCCTTCCCTGGATGATACTTTATCTCGCAGTCGTAATCGTTCAGCAACTCAACCCATCGTCTTTGCCTCATATTCAGCTCCTTCTGGTTGAATATGTGTTGTAGGCTCTTGTGATCTGTAAAGATTGTACACTTTGTACCATAAAGGTAGTGTCTCCAGATTTTTAGTGCAAATACCACTGCGCCAAGTTCCAAATCATGTGTGGTATAGTTCTTTTCGTGCACTTTCAGTTGACGCGATGCGTAAGCAATAACCTTTTGGCGTTGCATCAACACACAACCTAATCCTTGACGCGAAGCGTCACAATATACCACAAAATCATCTGTACCTTCCGGTAGTGCTAAGATTGGCGCATTGCAGAGCTTATCCTTCAGTATCTGGAATGCTTCTTCCTGTTTGATTCCCCAATCAAACTTCTTATCTTTCTGGGTGAGGAGCGTCAATGGTTGAGCGATTTTTGAGAAATCCTCAATGAACCTTCGATAGTAGCCAGCCAAACCCAAGAATTGTCGAATCTCGGTTGGCGTCTTTGGCGTTTCCCAATCCTTGATCGCCTCGATCTTGGTTGGATCCACGTGGATTCCATCTCCATTTACCACGTGCCCAAGGAATTGGACTTCACGTAGCCAAAATTCGCACTTGGAGAATTTGGCATACAACTGTTCCTTCTTTAGCAGCTCCAAAATAGCTCTTAGATGCTGTTCGTGCTCGGCCTTTGTTCTTGAATAGATCAAGATGTCGTCGATAAACACAATCACAAACTTGTCCAAGTACGGCTTGCAAACTCTATTCATCAAATCCATAAAGACTGCAGGTGCGTTTGTCAAACCAAACGGCATAACAAGGAACTCGTAGTGTCCATAACGAGTTCTGAAGGCTGTCTTTGGGATACTCTCCTCTTGTATCCTTAACTGATGGTATCCAGATCGAAGATCGATCTTTGAATAAAAGCTCGAGCCTTGCAGTTGATCAAATAGATCATCGATTCTTGGCAGAGGGTACCTATTCTTGATCGTCAGCTTGTTCAGCTCCCGGTAGTCGATGCACATTCGAAACCTACCGTCCTTCTTTTTGACAAACAGGACCGGAGCTCCCCAAGGCGAGAAGCTTGGTCGGATAAAACCCTTGTCTAACAACTCTTGAAGCTGTGTCGACAGTTCCTGCATCTCAGACGGAGCAAGTCTATAAGGTGCCTTAGCCACAGGCGCGGCGCCTGGGACTAGATCGATGTGAAACTCTACTTGCCTCTGAGGTGGCAGTCCAGGTAAGTCCTCGGAGAAGACTTCTGGATATTCCCTCACGACAGGGATGTCTTCGATTCTTGGCTCAGCAGCCTTCTTATCCACAATGTGTGCCAGGAAGGCAACACATCCCTTCTGTAAACACTTTCGCGCTTTCAGGCAGCTGATAATTCTTAACGGCGTATCACGCTTCTCTCCGTGAACCACAATTGTCTCGCCATCTTCGGTTGGGATACGAACAATCTTTTCATGACAAACTATCTCTGCCTTGTTGCCTGATAACCAATCCATTCCTACCACCACGTCGAAGCTTCCCAACTGGACTGGTAGTAGATCTAAAGCAAACTCACGCTCTCCTAATTCGATCACACAACCTCTGATAACTTCATTGGCTTCTACTAACTTCCCATTGGCCAATTCGATTGAGTAGGGAATATCTAACTTATTAGCGGCTAACCCAAGCATATTCTTAAATTCTAACGACACGAAGCTATAATCGGCACCAGTATCAAATAAAACGGATGCATAGCGTTGATTTACAGGGAACGTACCAGTAACAACATTGGGGTCCTGGTGCGCTTCCCTAGCTTCGATTTGGAACACTCTTCCACGGGCTTGGTTTAACTCTGGGCAGTTCTTCTTAAAATGCCCGATATCACCGCAGTTATAGCATCCAAGTCTTTGCCCGTTTCCACCTCCATTTCCAGCTTGGTTGTTGTTTTGGTTTGCATTGCCGGTCTGATTCGCATAGTTGCCTCGATTCCCGTTTCCTCCATAGTTTCCTTGTGAGCGATTACCACCACGATTATTATACCTATTCCCAAATCCTCCTTGGCCTCCCCGGCCGACATTAGCCCAACAAGAATCCTTCAAGTGGCCCGGCTTTCCACATGCTTCGCATACTTTCACACTACAATGGCCAGTATGATGGCGTTGATAGGTATTACACTTGGGCTGGGTGCCCTGATATCCTTTTCCTTTCTTTCCACTACCAGCTGTAACCTGAGCTGGCGTGCCTGATCCTCCTTTCTTAACCGCCACACTGGCGCCCTGCTTGAAGTTTGAGAACTTCCGTTTGTTACCTCCTGATGACTCGACGTGAGTCTCTTTCTTCTTCGGCTCTGCTTCATCAAACTTGTTCAGGCGAATGGCCTCCTCTGTGAGAGCCACACTCAAATCAATCGCCTCAGTAATGGTCGCAGGCTTGGATGAGGTTACCATGCTTATGATTTGAGGAGCTAGTCCCCAAATGAAGTGTTCAATTCTCTTGAACTCAGGAGTGACCATGTAGGGTACCACATGCGATAAGTCATGGAACCTTTGAACGTATTCCGCGATCTTTGGACCGTCCATTTTCAAATGCCAAAACTCGGTCTCCAATCTCTGGATTTCTGCGCGGGAACAGTACTTTTTGCGCATAAGTTCCTTTAGTTCGGTCCAGGTCAGCGCGTAGGCAGCAGCTTCGCCTAGTGTCTGAACTTGTAGATTCCACCAGGATAGGGCTCCATCTAGAAATAGCCCTGAGATATAGGTGACTTGCTGATCCAGCGCGCACTTGCTCATGCGAAGAACAGATTCGGTTTTCTCAGCCCAACGAACAAAGGCGACAGCACCTCCTGTGCCATCAAAGTTTACGGGCTTGCAGTCTAAGAACTGCTTGTAGGTGCATCCTGCACATACGTTATAACATACGATCGACATTAGCATCATTGCTAAGGATATCCAATTAGGTCATGGTATGTCTAAATGACTTAGTATTACCATGAGGTGGATTATTGTTGTTGCCAGTGTTGCCAGAGTTGCTTCCACTAGTCCCTCCTTGAGAGGCGGCGTATTGTGCAATGGCAGCAGCGATAATTTGCTGGAGTTCTGCCTCATTAGTAGGCATGTGTGTCTCACGTCTCGGCGGCATCTTCTAAAAGATGGTTTACGTTGGTCAGGCCATAGTAAAACGTACGTATATAGTAATAGTAATAGCACATAACATCTCATGTTATCAACACATCACAAATACCAATCACACAACATCCCATATCATAAAAAATATAAATAAGCAATCAAGCGAATCAAATATGGTGAGAATACTGCGATTGCCATATATCGAGACCACATAGTAAGTGTATCAGTACATCCCTGTGTCATACAATCATCAATCAACTAGGGGCTACATCACCCCTGTCCAAAAACTATATCATGTTAGTGTCAAATATGTCAAATACATGTCAACAAAAGTCAGGATCATAAAGTAGTCTCCAAAAATGTTGTGCAGTCCAACAATCGCCGTCTTCTCACCCTCGTCTACCCAAACAGCACTGATGAGCTCTATACAGATGGTGGTGGAGGAGGGGGAAAGTGGGTGTAAAGCAAACGACGTAACTGGAGCCAGTCCTCCTCCATGGCTCGCTGGGTACGAATGATAGAAGCAACCTGCTGCTCTAGTGTAAAGAGACGGGCAGCATAATCTGGAGGTAAGGGTCGAAATGGCTGCAGAGGAGAGTGTGTCTGACCATGGCACTGGCATGGTGGCAGCTGAGCTCTCTCAAGCTCCTGGATGCGCTGCGTGTGTGACTCGTGCTGGGCGACAAAAGACATCAAAACGTCCTCAATAGTATACCCCATGTGGAAAGAATGGTAGGGGTCAGTAGGTGGCATAGCAGAGTCTGGTGCCCAAAGGAACGGCTCACTGGTGGGATCAAAAGGTGCCACATGAAATGGAGCAACAGAGGGTGGAACAGATGACATCTGGGGCATGAAGGGGATAGACATCGGTACATGCCCAAAAGGATGGGCTGAAGAACCCTCTCCAGTCCTCGCTGGAGGTACAAACTGAGGAACCTGAAAAGAAAAATCAACATATCGTGTATCAGGGATCTGAGGGGGAAAAGGTGGAACATCCTCATCAGCAGGTATCCAACCATGCTGTGCATGCTCATCTGGTGGATCCATGTGTGCCGCGAACAGTGCATGCTCGGGCTCTAGTGGGATGGGATCAGGTGGGGGAGCAACAAAAGGGTGAACAGGTGCAATGTGCTCAACAGGATGGTCAACAGGTATATCAACAACAGGTAGAGGAACAACAGGATCAACAACAACATGATCGCCCTCTAACAAAGGAACATCCGCGGGGAGATCATCAACAGGTGGGTCTGCTATAACAGGCTCAATAGGGATGCCAGCATGTACGGGGTCATGCTCAAGTATGGGGTCTAGAGCAGCTGCCTGCTCAGGGGCGACGGCAGGCTCGGGATCATCAAAAGCCATCTCGAAGTCAAACTCGGGGTCGATAGGATCTACTGGGTCAGCTGGATCCTCCATGGGCTGATCCATAGGTATAAACTCGATATCCTCATCTGGGTCGTATCCCGGGGGAAAGATAGGATCAGAATCCTCTATGTCATCATGGTCAAACGCAAAGCTGGGAATAGGTGCAACAGAGGATGCCTGGTCAGGATCAGAATCATGCGCAAAGTGCTGTGCGCTCAATGTGTGAGAAGGTGCGGATGCCACAGACTCGAAGGAGTCTGGGACAGGAGAATGTGCAGGCGAATCCTCAGCGGGAACGTCAGCGATCATCAGAATATCGTCTGCAGGAAGAAGGGCCTCGCCCTGGATCTCATCCTCAAAGGGCTCATCCTCAAACAGGTCAATATCGCCATCAGCCTCGGCGTCAAGAAGAAGATCATATGCTGGATAAACGGCTAAGGGTATAGGAGCCGGAATCTCTACTGGAGGTAGGTACTCAGCGGGAGGGTCATCTGCAGGCTCATCAGCACCATCGGGTAGTGCGAAAGGCTGGAAATCATCCTCGTCAGTATTGGTATAGTCAGATGTGTACACCTCATGCTCGGAGGATGTGAGGTCATCAGATACGATATGTATGGGTCCAGTGGGGTCCGAAACGCCAGTACCGGCTGAGTCCATGAGTCTGTAACATAAACACAAATATGCTCAAATAATCAGTCACACAATCAGATAATTACATAAGTCACCAAGTAAGGTATCACATAATTCTCCTAGTCCCACTGGCCAAATCCCTCCCAGTCTCTAAGACTGCTCTATCCTCCACCTCGACCTCTTAGATCGAGCCTCGGTCCCCTTGACCGAGCCTCAGCCTTCATGACTGAGCCTACTCTTCCTAGTCTCACTAGCCATCCACCTCGATCTCTAAGATCGAGCCTCGGCCTCCAGACCGAGCCTCAGCCCTTCTAGATTGAGCCTATAAATAATAAAATGTGCTCAACATTTGTTTGTAAAAAGTTTGGATCTGGACTTAAGTGGTATGCAGTAAAATGTTTTCGTGAGAGCCCTAGTGATCATAGTCTAGACTCGAGAAAGAATCCTAGTTCGCTATGATCAGAGCTCTGATACCAAGCTGTCACACCCTGGCTTTGCGGAAGCGTGGTTAATTTGGTGTGACTTCTTAATACCATAGCTTAACCATAACAAAGCTATATGAAATAAAATCATGCAAGATCATCCATTCGATTAAGTTTTAAAACCAGAGTAACATAACATTGTCTTAGGGACTTACAACCTCATAACATAAAACATTGTTTTGAAAAACATAAACATCAACATGAAATAAACACAGTTTAAGATTTGTGACTCGTCCAGGAAAAAGTCACATTTCCTAAACCCGGATGACCTCGGAACCCATATGCAGCGGGAAAACATAACATACCGCGCCAGATCTTTAATTTCCTGAAATACATGTAAGTTGAAAAATCAACAATAATGTTGAGCGAGTTCATGTGTAAGTGAGTAAGTAAACCTTTGTGAGTATAAAAATAGTCTTGGTATGTAGCAAATAAGGGAATTGAGATCACCAATGGTTTGCAAGGCCACTGATATATGTGAAGTGCAAATAGGGAGACTCAAACCTAGCAGATTTCGCCACGGCATTAGTATGTGGACAAAGTCACCCCAAGGTCCGTTTCTAGTTTGGCCTGGGGCTGGGCTCGCTACACCCAGATAGATCTACCGCTCCTGTCCCTCGGTCCCGCCATGAGGACTAATGGCCTCATATTGCTCCTACCCACTCACATGATCTAAGTAGTAAACCTCCTTACGCTAACCATACCGTGTATAAAGTACTTGTAATCAAAGTAACATGTATTTCACCCCCGCAGTTAAGAAAACTGAAAATAGTTAGAGAAAAGGGGGGACATGAACTCACAGTGAAGCGTCTCTACCAAGTATCTCCTGCTCACGCAGCCGTGTGACGACCTACACGTACTAATTCTATTAGACGGACAGCCGTGCCTTAGCTTCATGGTTTATGTTTTTGGGAAATAGTTAGGCAACTATTTCGTGTTTACATTTTGTAAATACTTGGTAATTATTTTCCTTCCCAAAGGTGGGGGATTCAATACATGTGCGTTCAAATTATATCATTAAGTCTCACTCAATATATATATATATATTTCCAATTCCAAAATATAAGTATTTTTCTCAAAAATGTTATATTTTCATTTCACATAATTTTTCTCCAATAATACGTTGTTAAAATACGCGTTCATAAATATTTCCGTAAGTGCGTAAGTTACGTTTTTAACAATCGAGTGGTAATATAATTACCGGTGTAACTTATATATTTATGGTGAAAGCGTTCGTATTATTTTGGATTCGTTAACGTTCGTAAATATTATTTTTACTCTAAAAATAATATTTATGTATTTTCACAAAATAATCATAAACAGTGTGTGAAAATTATATATTTATCACGTTAAATTTCGTGAAAATCCCACCTCCGAATATTCAGTAAATAAAGTCATGGCGAAATTTATATTTCGAAAACATGTCAAAAATAATTCTAACACTTGTAGTGTAAATAGTTCTAAGTGTTAGGTTTTTAGAAAAAAAAATTTCCTCTGTAACTGGAGGTGGCCACGCTTTCAAGCGTATCATTTTCTTTAACAAATCAACTCAACAATTTTCTTTATTTGATCAGAACAACTTTCATCACAACAACTAATCAACATATGTGTAAATTGCCAAAAATTACATGAACTTGCAGTTTTCCCAAAACTGTGGTGTAAATCCCCTTAAATTTAGTAGATCTTCATATAAGGTAATTTGATCTTGTAAAAAACCTCGTTTTTAGAGAAAATCCATCTTTACAACTTCCAGTCATCTTTTACAAAAACTGTTATTTTGTCGGATCTTTTCATTTCACAAGTGTTTACACACTTGTGGTTTATAAAAATCATTCTTGTTAGTGTAAGATCCATTTTTAGAAAGCATGATTTCTTTAACGCTTGGTCCTTTGAAAATACCACTTGCAGATATGTAGATCTGCTAGTTTTAAACACTATTCCACAAGTAAAACATTTTTACACAAGTTCATGATTCGCGTGTGGTAGAGTTTCACCTTTTAACCCTTGTATCATTCAAAACAAGCTTATGTTAAGATCCATGATCTTACCAAACCGGGTTAAACGATGATCCGAGCTACCACATCATAGATCGGGCCTAAATAATCATACATTTCGAATACTACATCATTCACACAGCATATAAGCTTTTAACCACTATTATTAGTGTTTTTAGTAAACTTTAAAGCATCATCTTGCATGTTAACGAGTTTTAACCGATACAAATCCTTTTAACCACTTTAGAATAGATTGAGAAAGTGTTCTAAGCAACATACCACTAGCTCGAGGCTAGGGAAGAATCTTGACGAAAATGGCGTGGATAAAAGCAAGAGAAAGAGGTCCTTCTAACTCCGAGTGCACCAAGCCTCCTAATACGTGATCCTTGAAGCTTGTATGATCTTGTGATGTGAAGATGGAAGCCGAAAATGGATGTATGGGGAGGGGGTGTTCGGCCGAGAGTTCTAGAGGGGGAGAGGAGAGTTGTGTTGTGTGAAAGTTTAAGTGAAAGACCAAGTGTGTTTAGTGAGCATCTTATAGACATTTAACAAGTGCATTACCCAATGGATTATGTGCACCCTAGATATTAAACATACTAAGATTATAATAATCAAGATGGTACATTGGGGGTCACAATGTGACCGAGTTCGGCCAAGGGGGGGGGGGGGGGGTCTCCTAGTCCATTTCCAACTAAAGGTTAAGTATTAGTTAGGTTAAACCAAGTTAGTTAAGTGTTTAACCCAGTTACTAATGTGTAGTGTGTTATGACGGGTGTTAGGGTATACGGGGACCCTAACTGGCTCAGAAAAAGATAAATAGTGTAAATGACAATATTTTCATGTTCCGGGCATAGTCCGGTTGTTTGGTTGGATAATAATCCGTTAAAGCGTTAACAAAGCTTTAAAGTGTCGTTAATACTCTTTTTAGTGACACAACTCATTTCTGACACTTTGGAAAGTGTCTAGTAATATTTTTCTCATGTTTTGGCACTTTATTAGTTAGCTAAAAGCTGAATTATTATGTAAAGTGCTGAGTTTTGTACTTAGAGTACGTTTTAGGCACATCCAGTCATTGTAACTTATTCCTAGAGACGCAGTTCTACAACCCTTGTATCCCTACACTCACCACTAGTGTAGCAACATATCTCAGGCTCTTACAGGCCTTTAGAGGCAGTGTTTGCCTGATGCTGGCTTTATCAGCATGTTCAATAGGTTATCCGTTATAGTGCTACTGTGCTTTTTGTGCATCATGTTTGTCACTAAGGTTCAGCATGTAAATAATGTAGTGACAGCAAGCAAGTATGATGCAAGTAAGTACATGTATCAGTATTCAAGTAGCAGTTTAATCACAAGTTCAAGTAAGCACAGTAATTCAGCAGTAATTAATTACTAATTAAGTCGTACGGATACCTGGTTTAGTGCGGGTTGTCACAATTAAACTTGTGGACAACACTAATAGTTTAAGTACCCGTGTGTGTTACTACACGGGTTACTCAAAGTAAATTATATAATATTTAATAGTGATGAAATGACCCTAAATACATATTCAAAAAAATCTACATGTGTATACACATATTTAACTTTAAAGGTCACGGGTATGAGTTATCGAGCCAAATAAGGTCGATTGATTTATCTAGTTAGTTTCTGCTCGTTTAATCCCATATGTGTTACCCAAACACAACTCATAACATAGTGAAATATCTAAACATTTAACTTAATTTATTGGGTTCGAGTTGTTACCGAGTGTCACACCCCGACCGCGTAAAACAACAAATCGCGGCGGAAACATCGGGGCGTGTTGTAACAGAATAAATTGTTTCATAACCATGGCATACAAAGTTGTATTTTATTTATTAAACAAGGGTGTTACATTGTTTTGGACAGTAAACAAAAGAGTTTATAACATAATTAAACATAATCTATCTTCTTTTAAAGTCTCTAAGGCACAGGTCCGCCCTAGTATCATGATCAACATCCTATGGAAAAGCACCTGAAAACACATGTGAAAGTAGGTACGTCAGCATAAAAATGCCTGTGAGATACATAGGTTTGTGAAAATAGGATTCATGACTTGTATTTGAGAAAATGTTTAGTCATGAACCTTGTAATTTACTTAGTCACGTAAATCATTTGAAAACAATAAGATCAGATGATATGTATAAGTAAATGTCAGGTTAAATAAATAACCATGTAAAAATGTGTTTGTATAAGATAAGTTGTTTGTAAATCAATGTCTTGTGAAAAGTATGTTATTTGTATAAAATGTTCTATGTCTCAAACTGAAATGATTCAAATAACGTTACGACATGTAATACCATACAAACACTTATATATATAGGAAGTACCAGCGGCGTATCCACCATGCTTGTATCATATTACACACGCATCGTTACTTAATCACTTAATCAAACCAAACCAACCAATGTAAGAAGTCTAAGTTTAAATCAATTGTCAAATGTATTAAATAATATGTCAAAGTGTTCATGTCAAGATGTAAATCCTGTAGTATGTATAACCAAATGTCAAAAGTGTTTGTGTCAATTGTAAATCATGTCAAAATGTCTATGTCAAATATCCATGTCAAATGTCCATGTCAAATATCCATGTCAAATGTCTAGGTCAAATATCCATGTCAAATGTCTATGTCAAATATCCATGTCAAATGTCTATGTCAAATATCCATGTCAAATGTCTATGTCAAAATGTCATGTATGGCAAGTGAAATGTCTCAAACTAAACCATATGCACAAAAACAAAGTATTGAAGTAAAACTTGGTTTAAATCAAAGCTATGTTTTGTGTAAATGCATGCAAATATTTAATATGAACATTTATGCGGTATTGTGAAAATGCATACATCCAAGCCTTGTGACTGTGGTGATAAACCCTTTAAACAAATTAAAGGTCTATCTGTCTTATATCATCGAATTCGGTCATTCCTTTCATCCCCTTTCCCTGGGACGTCCGGAACGGGAGTTGTCAATTCCTATGGTACCACTACCTACTAACGAACGGCATGATCGGTGTTAATGAATGTATTGTCCCATGTAAACAAACCAAATGTCATACCAAAATGTAAGCATGTGAAAACAATGCACTAAGTATGTAATCAAATGAACATACATAGCGTGAAATGTCATGTAAAACGATGTACTAAGTAATGCACACAATGGGCACACCTAGCATGAAATGTAATGTAAAACAATGTACCAAGTAATGCACACAATGGGCACACCTAGCATAAGATGTAATGAAATCATGTACTATAATGTACTAACGAACATAGCATGTATATGATGTGAAAACAGGAAAGCATGAAAGTAACAAGTAGGCACATGTGTTCCACCCCAAAACAGTTTGGAAAACAGTAAAAGAGGGGTCTATGTACTCACTTGAGATTGCTCAGATGTCTAAAGATAATCACCAAGCAACGCTAGAGATCTCGGAATCAAACGGCACCTAATATAGGTAACTATGTTAATAAATCGGACCTAAATCGGAAGACTGGGTAGCATTAGGGTTTGTAAACCAAATGAGTGTAGGAACTCACGTGATATGGTTTAACAAATCCTACATACTAAATGAAACCTAACATGATTGTTTACGACCCATTACGACTCGTTTAGGAAGCTTATGCTTCTTTAACGCGTCGTGCGCGTGAAACGCGTTCGGACCGCCTAACTAGCCCTATGACAAGTGTTATATGCCTAATCATGTTACATAATCAGTTATGTGACAAAGGTTTAGGTTACATATGCTTAATTACCAATTATACATGAAAAGGGTATTCTGGTAATTTACCTAAGGCATATAAACTACCTATCATACAACTACTTAAACGATGTGACCATAGGGTATAACCTCAGAAGGTTATTCCCTACCTACTATGGTCACCTAATGTGTTTGGTCGGATCCTAATGATCGACCAAATGGGTCGGGTTCGAGGCATAAGCGATTTATTAGATCGCTTACCCTACGACCCTAGACAACGTGGTAATCAGTAGGCATAGTCCCAAGGGACTATAACCAACGTGATTACACTCACGTTGCGAAGTTCAAACGAACTTCGCATTGACCATTACTGGTCAACGCTGAAAGTCAAACAAAGTTTGACTTTCTGACTCGAAAAGCAGTAAAATAAGGAAAAGAACGAAAGAATACTTACGAAGGGTCCCCGAATGCTAACCTCGATTCAAAAATCTCAGGTATGAAACAATAGTTTCAACTTAGAGTTTCTCAAATCAAAGTTCTAGTGATTTTTGCAATGGGGGTGGATGGGTATTTATAGGAATACCCGAACCGTTAAGATCGCTTGTCGAATATCGTGCCTTAATCGTATCCGTACAAGTGTCGGAAAGTTATGGTGCCTAAATTCCATCCTTATCCGCTGACTAAGCAAGTTAGAATGTGTGGTTGAGAATTAAACAACGGCTAATACATCGAATCTGGTCCCGAAAATGCAAAACTGAGTTTTTTGCCCAGATAAGGCACTCGCGTAGCGCGACTGCATAGGCCCTTAGGGCTCGCGCTACGCCACTGCCCCTCTGTTTCAGAATTGTTTCCAAAATGGCAGAAATGGTCCCTGCACGTGTTTAAGGCCTTTTTCGATGCGTTTGAACCCCGTTAACCTCATTTCAAGGCTCTAAAATGAAGTTAAAGTATAGGGAACTCAAAACATACTCAAAAATATGCCGGATGATGGTTCGTTTGGTCGTACGAACGCGATGTTCGCTTAATTACGACGGAATGCGCACAAGCGCGAAAAACGATCCGAATGACGCGACGAATGAATTTTTCTTATGGAGAACACTAAAATATAATATAGTCATGCTTACATAAATTTTTGGATGTCCGGATGTATTCAGAACGTAAGTTATGCGCGAAAATGCAAACTTGTGCACTTTTTGACACTTTTAGTCCCTGAATGACCCAAAAGTTTATTTTAGCACACCGAACCCCTCAAAGCCTATTTCTAAGCTATGTAAAGGATATTTAAGGTGTGTTTAACTTATGGTTATGTTCCAGAATGTTCGTTACAGTTCAAATTGACATACTTTCGCAGTTTGTCATATTTAGTCCTTGTAAGCGAATTAACTTGTTTTTGCCATACCAAAGCCTTCAAAACTTATTTCTAAGTTATGTAAAGGTTATTTAAGGTATGTAGAGTATATGTTGATGTTCCGGAGTATTTCTCGCATTAAACTGAGTACGTTTACGCACTAGTTTGCGTATAACTCTCTAGAAAGCGATGTAGAGTTTGAAATTACATAAAAGTCAAAACATGAAAAATGTAAAACATAACAAAACAAACATTGGGATCAAATAACATTGTTTTATTGATAACAGAACTGTTCATAGTGATTACAAGCACAGTTGTTACAGTCTCCCCTACTTGTGGAAATTTCGTCCCGAAATTTATTTAGAGGAAACTCGTGAAAAAAGATGTGGATATTTCGCCTTCATTTGATCTTCGCGTTCCCAAGTAAACTCAGGTCCACGTTTAGCTTCCCAGCGAACTTTGACCAAAGGAATGCGCTTGCGTTTAAGCCACTTGACTTCACGTTCCATGATTTCCACTGGTTTCTCAACAAATTTCAGTGTTTTGCCAACACGAATTTCGTCAAGCGGTATGGAGAAGTTCTCATCAGCTGTACACTTCTTGAGATTGGACACGTGAAAAGTTGGATGAACATTTCCAAGTTCAGGAGGTAACTCAAGTCTGTAGGCTACCTTTCCGATTCTTTCGACGATCTTGAATGGTCCAACGTATCTAGGTGCAAGTTTTCCTTTCTTTCCAAATCTGATCACACCTTTCCAAGGTGAGACCTTAAGTAATACTCGATCACCGACTTGAAATTCCAAGGCTTTGCGTTTTGGGTCCGCGTAAATCTTCTGACGGCTTCTAGCTGCCTGAAGGTTATCACGAACTTTCTTGACCTTGTCAGTTGTCTCTAAAATGAGGGCAGGTCCAGTAAGTTGAGCCTCGCCAATCTCATTCCAGCAGACTGGTGAACGACATTTTCGACCATAGAGAGCCTCGAAAGGAGCCATTTTGATGCTAGTGTGATAACTGTTGTTGTAGAAGAATTCAATCAATTTAAGATGTGAATCCCAGCTACCACCAAAATCGATCACACAAGCTCTTAGCATATCCTCCAGAGTCTGGATTGTTCTCTCAGATTGACCATCCGTTTGCGGATGATAAGCTGTGCTCAGATTAAGTTGGGTCCCCATGGCAGATTGCATGGTTCTCCAAAAATGAGAAGTGAAACGAGCATCTCTGTCAGAAATGATGTTCAAAGGAACACCATGTCGAGCCACAATTTCATCCACATAGATTTGAGCAAGTCTGTCAGCAGGAAAATCCTCACGGATTGGCAAGAAATGTGCTGACTTTGTAAGACGATCAACGACTACCCAGATGGCATCATGACCTTTCTTTGTGCGCGGGAGTTTGGTAACAAGATCCATAGTAATGTTTTCCCATTTCCAAACTGGGATCTCTGGTTGCTCCAATAAACCAGAAGGACGCTGATGTTCAGCCTTAACCTTAAGACAAGTAAGGCATTTTGATACGTCTAAGGCAATGTCTTTCTTCATACCAGGCCACCAATAGTGAGTACGAAGGTCCTTATACATCTTATCTGAGCCCGGATGAATGGAATAACGAGACTTATGGGCTTCATCCATAAGCAAGGTACGAAGATCATCTAGGCTTGGGACCCACAAACGGTCCATGAAGTAATACGATCCATTGTCCTTCAGTTCCAGAGCAGGTGTTATGTGATAGGGAAATTCCTTATCCATCAATCCTTGTGAAACACAAGATTGTTGAGCTTGAGAAATGCGTGCTTGAATATCGGATCGAGCTTGAATAACAGATTGAACACATACACAATGAAGCTTAGTACGTTCCTTACGACTTAATGCATCAGCTACGACATTCGCCTTACCAGGATGGTAGCGAATTTCGCAGTCATAGTCGTTTAAAAGCTCAACCCAACGTCGCTGTCTCATGTTGAGTTCTTTCTGGTTGAAGATATGCTGAAGACTTTTGTGGTCAGTGAAAACCACACATTTTGTACCGTACAAATAGTGTCTCCAGATCTTGAGAGCAAAGACAACTGCACCCAACTCAAGATCATGAGTGGTGTAGTTCTTCTCATGTATCTTCAACTGCCTCGATGCATATGCTATGACTTTGTTCCTTTGCATCAGAACACAACCAAGACCCAATTTCGATGCATCACAATACACAACAAAATCATCATCACCCTCAGGCAATGATAGAATAGGCGCATCGCAAAGCTTCTGCTTCAAGTGTTGAAAAGCTTCCTCTTGTTTGTTTCCCCAATAAAAGGGCATTTTCTTCTGAGTTAGAGCAGTTAGAGGAACTGCAATCTTTGAGAAGTTCTCAATGAAGCGGCGATAATAACCCGCTAGAACAAGAAAAGAACGAACTTCAGTAGGAGTAGAAGGTGTATCCCAATCCTTAATCGCACTGATCTTGGAGGGATCTACATGAATACCTTGTTCGTTGATGAAATGCCCCAAAAATTGAACTTCTTTAAGCCAAAATTCGCACTTGGAGAATTTGGCGAAAAGTTGCTCTTTCTTTAGGAGTTCCAAAGTAAGACGAAGATGCTGCTCGTGGTCAGCTTGCGTCTTAGAGTAAATTAAGATGTCGTCAATAAAAACAATGACGAACTGATCCAAATAGGGTTTGCAGACCCTATTCATTAAGTCCATGAAAACAGCAGGAGCATTAGTCACACCGAATGGCATGACTGTGAACTCATAATGCCCATACCGAGTACGGAACGCTGTCTTGGGAATATCTTCTTCATGCACCCGAAGTTGATGATATCCAGATCGCAGATCAATCTTCGAAAAATAAGAAGCGCCTTGTAACTGATCAAAGAGATCATCGATGCGAGGTAGGGGATATCGATTCTTGATGGTAAGTTTGTTAAGCTCACGATAATCGATACACATCCTAAAGGATCCATCCTTCTTCTTGACAAAAAGAACGGGAGCACCCCAAGGTGAAAAACTAGGACGTATAAAACCTTTGTCAGAGAGCTCCTGAAGCTGTTTAGACAACTCTTGCATCTCAGATGGTGCAAGACGATATGGAGCTCTGGCAATGGGATTTGCACCAGGTACGAGATCAATGCGGAACTCGACTTGGCGTGCTGGAGGTAGACCAGGTAAATCTTCAGGGAACACTTCAGAATAATCCCGAACGACAGGAATATCTGAAATAGACTTACCCTTGCCTTTATCTTCTGTAACATGTGCTAAGAAAGCCACATAGTTCTTCTGCAGATACTTCCGAGCTTTAAAACAAGACATGAGTTTGAGACCACCGGTAGGCTTCTCACCTTGAACCTGCAGGATCTCGCCTGTCGAAAGCGACACACGAACAATCTTCTCAGAACAAACTATCTCTGCACGATGCTTAGATAACCAATCCATTCCCACAATGACGTCGAAGCTTCCAAGTTGCATAGGCGTGAGGTCGATTGGAAAAAGATGATCGTTAAGATTCAACTGGCAGTTGCGAAGAACAGAATCAAGAATAATGGGTTCACCATTAGCAACTTCTACTGTCAAAGATTTGCCTAGTTTCGTTCTAGACACTCGAAGCATTTGCTCAAAAGACAAAGACACGAAACTCTTATCGGCACCAGAATCGAAAAGAACATATGCAGGCTGATTATTAATAAAGAACGTACCGTTCACCACATTATCATCCGCCTGCGCCTCTTGGGCATTCATGTTAAAGACTCGGCCTCGAGCCGGAGCCTGAGCCTGATTCTGGTTCTGGTTGGCTAGTCTTGGGCACCGGTTTCTGTAGTGGGTCAGGTCCCCACAATTATAACAAGCACCTGGTGGGTATTGTGGTCGTGCAGCTTGACCCTGTTGCGGAGCAGGAGGCTGAGCAACTTGTTGAGCCGGGTTCTGAACCGCGGGATTCTGAGCAGACCGACAAACATTGGCAAGATGGCCTGATTTCCCACAGTTAGTACAGAAACGGCATGGAAGTTGTGGCTGGTGGTGACTGTTGCATCTATTGCACAAAGGTGCATTCCCTGAATAGGGTTTCTTCGCTGGAGGCTGTACGGGTTGGTTGGGAGCTGCCTGGTTAGCTTGGGCAGTGATAGCAAAATTTTGGGAAGTCTTACGCTTCCTTGACCTCTTCGAAGAACCAGAGTTCTTTCCATTCAAGTTTTGACCTTTCTTGCTATCTTCCTTGTCAGCCGACTGCTTCTTGCCCTTGTCACCCTTCCTGTGTAGCTTTCCCTTTCTAATCTGCGACTCAGTCAATGTCGCTGATAACTCAATCGCCTGACGGAGTGTGGCAGGTTCACTACCAGTAAGTATGTCTTGTACCGAGTCAGGTAGGCCGTCGATGTATCTTTCGATAGCCTTGTCAAGTGGGGTAACCATAGTCGGGCAAAGCAAACTCAACTCCTCAAACCGATCAGTATAAGCCCTGTGCTCACCACTATCTTGCTTCAAAACATCAAACTCTTTCTCCAACGCTCGCTGCTCATGGCGAGGACAGAATTCCCTCATCATAAGGGCTCTAAGTTCAGCCCATGTCTGTGCGAGAGCAACTTCTGCACCTCGGTCTCTCATCACCCCATTCCACCATGTAAGAGCCCTCTTCTGAAACACGCTCGTGGAGAACTCGACCTTGCGATTATCCGGACACTGCACATGGCGAAAAGTATTCTCTATGCTCTCGAACCACTGAAGAAGCCCAGTCGCTCCCTCAGAACCACTAAACTTGAGTGGTTTAGCCTGGTTAAAATCCTTGTATTTGCATGGAACATTGTTATTGTTGTTGGCCTGGTTCCATTGAGCAAAGAGATTTGGGAATTGGGCAGCCATCTGCTGCGCAATAATTTCTGCCAGCTCGGCAGTTGCTATCTGGTTCTCGCGTCGAGGAGGCATTCTAAAAGAGGAAACATGAAAAGAAACGAGTGAGATGATTGGATGAAGAGAATGAGATGAAACAAAATCAACAAAAGCAAAGATGGTGGTCATTCGTCCGTATCACAGAGCAAACAAACAACACACAGAGACTAATCAAAGTAAATGAGTCAAAAATAATGTATAATGAAGACATGCTCGCCTATAAGTGAACACTCATCCCAAGAATTCCCAGGTAAGCACAACTGGTCTCGCGTCTGATGAGATATATACGAAGTGCTTGCCTAGACAGAAAACCCAGAATACAGGCATTCACCCTTCCAGTTTGCACATGTTCACATTATTTAAAACCCAAAACGTTTGACGGGATTTTGAAAATTTGAAGGCACAAGGCCAAAAACCAAAAATAAAAAGGGTTCAAAACCATATAACAGAGGGTTCAAAACCTTACAATTGAGGGTTCAAAACCTTGTAATAAATCATTCAAAAACAGATGATTGTTTTTCAAAAATCGATTCGGAAAATTTTGTTCTTGTTTTGATAATCACCTAAGGATAGGTGATGTACATGTTTTAAGATCTAAACACAAGATAACTCGTGTTAGGGTCCTAGAAAAGTTATAGTCTAGGTCAAAGCATTACTAATAACCTAGTTCCCTATAACCATTGGCTCTGATACCAACTCTTCTGTCACACCCCGACCGCGTAAAACAACAAATCGCGGCGGAAACATCGGGGCGTGTTGTAACAGAATAAATTGTTTCATAACCATGGCATACAAAGTTGTATTTTATTTATTAAACAAGGGTGTTACATTGTTTTGGACAGTAAACAACAGAGTTTATAACATAATTAAACATAATCTATCTTCTTTTAAAGTCTCTAAGGCACAGGTCCGCCCTAGTATCATGATCAACATCCTATGGAAAAGCACCTGAAAACACATGTGAAAGTAGGTACGTCAGCATAAAAATGCCTGTGAGATACATAGGTTTGTGAAAATAGGATTCATGACTTGTATTTGAGAAAATGTTTAGTCATGAACCTTGTAATTTACTTTGTCACGTAAATCATTTGAAAACAATAAGATCAGATGATATGTATAAGTAAATGTCAGGTTAAATAAATAACCATGTAAAAATGTGTTTGTATAAGATAAGTTGTTTGTAAATCAATGTCTTGTGAAAAGTATGTTATTTGTATAAAATGTTCTATGTCTCAAACTGAAATGATTCAAATAACGTTACGACATGTAATACCATACAAACACTTATATATATAGGAAGTACCAGCGGCGTATCCACCATGCTTGTATCATATTACACACGCATCGTTACTTAATCACTTAATCAAACCAAACCAACCAATGTAAGAAGTCTAAGTTTAAATTAATTGTCAAATGTATTAAATAATATGTCAAAGTGTTCATGTCAAGATGTAAATCCTGTAGTATGTATAACCAAATGTCAAAAGTGTTTGTGTTAATTGTAAATCATGTCAAAATGTCTATGTCAAATATCCATGTCAAATGTCCATGTCAAATATCCATGTCAAATGTCTAGGTCAAATATCCATGTCAAATGTCTATGTCAAATATCCATGTCAAATGTCTATGTCAAATATCCATGTCAAATGTCTATGTCAAAATGTCATGTATGGCAAGTGAAATGTCTCAAACTAAACCATATGCACAAAAACAAAGTATTGAAGTAAAACTTGGTTTAAATCAAAGCTATGTTTTGTGTAAATGCATGCAAATATTTAATATGAACATTTATGCGGTATTGTGAAAATGCATACATCCAAGCCTTGTGACTGTGGTGATAAACCCTTTAAACAAATTAAAGGTCTATCTGTCTTATATCATCGAATTCGGTCATTCCTTTCATCCCCTTTCCCTGGGACGTCCGGAACGGGAGTTGTCAATTCCTATGGTACCACTACCTACTAACGAACGGCATGATCGGTGTTAATGAATGTATTGTCCCATGTAAACAAACCAAATGTCATACCAAAATGTAAGCATGTGAAAACAATGCACTAAGTATGTAATCAAATGAACATACATAGCGTGAAATGTCATGTAAAACGATGTACTAAGTAATGCACACAATGGGCACACCTAGCATGAAATGTAATGTAAAACAATGTACCAAGTAATGCACACAATGGGCACACCTAGCATAAGATGTAATGAAATCATGTACTATAATGTACTAACGAACATAGCATGTATATGATGTGAAAACAGGAAAGCATGAAAGTAACAAGTAGGCACATGTGTTCCACCCCAAAACAGTTTGGAAAACAGTAAAAGAGGGGTCTATGTACTCACTTGAGATTGCTCAGATGTCTAAAGATAATCACCAAGCAACGCTAGAGATCTCGGAATCAAACGACACCTAATATAGGTAACTATGTTAATAAACCGGACCTAAATCGGAAGACTGGGTAGCATTAGGGTTTGTAAACCAAATGAGTGTAGGAACTCACGTGATATGGTTTAACAAAGCCTACATACTAAATGAAACCTAACATGATTGTTTACGACCCATTACGACTCGTTTAGGAAGCTTATGCTTCTTTAACGCGTCGTGCGCGTGAAACGCGTTCGGACCGCCTAACTAGCCCTATGACAAGTGTTATATGCCTAATCATGTTACATAATCAGTTATGTGACAAAGGTTTAGGTTACATATGCTTAATTACCAATTATACATGAAAAGGGTATTCTGGTAATTTACCTAAGGCATATAAACTACCTATCATACAACTACTTAAACGATGTGACCATAGGGTATAACCTCGGAAGGTTATTCCCTACCTACTATGGTCACCTAATGTGTTTGGTCGGATCCTAATGATCGACCAAATGGGTCGGGTTCGAGGCATAAGCGATTTATTAGATCGCTTACCCTACGACCCTAGACAACGTGGTAATCAGTAGGCATAGTCCCAAGGGACTATAACCAACGTGATTACACTCACGTTGCGAAGTTCAAACGAACTTCGCATTGACCATTACTGGTCAACGCTGAAAGTCAAACAAAGTTTGACTTTCTGACTCGAAAAGCAGTAAAATAAGGAAAAGAACGAAAGAATACTTACGAAGGGTCCCCGAATGCTAACCTCGATTCAAAAATCTCAGGTATGAAACAATAGTTTCAACTTAGAGTTTCTCAAATCAAAGTTCTAGTGATTTTTGCAATGGGGGTGGATGGGTATTTATAGGAATACCCGAACCGTTAAGATCGCTTGTCGAATATCGTGCCTTAATCATATCCGTACAAGTGTCGGAAAGTTATGGTGCCTAAATTCCATCCTTATTCGCTGACTAAGCAAGTTAGAATGTGTGGTTGAGAATTAAACAACGGCTAATACATCGAATCTGGTCCCGAAAATGCAAAACTGAGTTTTCTGCCCAGATAAGGCACTCGCGTAGCGCGACTGCATAGGCCCTTAGGGCTCGCGCTACGCCACTGCCCCTCTGTTTCAGAATTGTTTCCAAAATGGCAGAAATGGTCCCTGCACGTGTTTAAGGCCTTTTTCGATGCGTTTGAACCCCGTTAACCTCATTTCAAGGCTCTAAAATGAAGTTAAAGTATAGGGAACTCAAAACATACTCAAAAATATGCCGGATGATGGTTCGTTTGGTCGTACGAACGCGATGTTCGCTTAATTACGACGGAATGCGCACAAGCGCGAAAAACGATCCAAATGACGCGACGAATGAATTTTTCTTATGGCGAACACTAAAATATAATATAGTCATGCTTACATAAATTTTTGGATGTCCGGATGTATTCAGAACGTAAGTTATGCGCGAAAATGCAAACTTGTGCACTTTTTGACACTTTTAGTCCCTGAATGACCCAAAAGTTTATTTTAGCACACCGAACCCTTCAAAGCCTATTTCTAAGCTATGTAAAGGATATTTAAGGTGTGTTTAACTTATGGTTATGTTCCGGAATGTTCGTTACAGTTCAAATTGACATACTTTCACAGTTTGTCATATTTAGTCCTTGTAAGCGAATTAACTTGTTTTTGCCATACCAAAGCCTTCAAAACTTATTTCTAAGTTATGTAAAGGTTATTTAAGGTATGTAGAGTATATGTTGATGTTCCGGAGTATTTCTCGCATTAAACTGAGTACGTTTACGCACTAGTTTGCGTATAACTCTCCAGAAAGCGATGTAGAGTTTGAAATTACATAAAAGTCAAAACATGAAAAATGTAAAACATAACAAAACAAACATTGGGATAAAATAACATTGTTTTATTGATAACAGAACTGTTCATAGTGATTACAAGCACAGTTGTTACAGTCTCCCCTACTTGTGGAAATTTCGTCCCGAAATTTATTTAGAGGAAACTCGTGGAAAAAGATGTGGATATTTCGCCTTCATTTGATCTTCGCGTTCCCAAGTAAACTCAGGTCCACGTTTAGCTTCCCAGCGAACTTTGACCAAAGGAATGCGCTTGCGTTTAAGCCACTTGACTTCACGTTCCATGATTTCCACTGGTTTCTCAACAAATTTCAGTGTTTTGCCAACACAAATTTCGTCAAGCGGTATGGAGAAGTTCTCATCAGCTGTACACTTCTTGAGATTGGACACGTGAAAAGTTGGATGAACATTTCCAAGTTCAGGAGGTAACTCAAGTCTGTAGGCTACCTTTCCGATTCTTTCGACGATCTTGAATGGTCCAACGTATCTAGGTGCAAGTTTTCCTTTCTTTCCAAATCTGATCACACCTTTCCAAGGTGAGACCTTAAGTAATACTCGATCACCGACTTGAAATTCCAAGGCTTTGCGTTTTGGGTCCGCGTAAATCTTCTGACGGCTTCTAGCTGCCTGAAGGTTATCACGAACTTTCTTGACCTTGTCAGTTGTCTCTAAAATGAGGGCAGGTCCAGTAAGTTGAGCCTCGCCAATCTCATTCCAGCAGACTGGTGAACGACATTTTCGACCATAGAGAGCCTCGAAAGGAGCCATTTTGATGCTAGTGTGATAACTGTTGTTGTAGAAGAATTCAATCAATTTAAGATGTGAATCCCAGCTACCACCAAAATCGATCACACAAGCTCTTAGCATATCCTCCAGAGTCTGGATTGTTCTCTCAGATTGACCATCCGTTTGCGGATGATAAGCTGTGCTCAGATTAAGTTGGGTCCCCATGGCAGATTGCATGGTTCTCCAAAAATGAGAAGTGAAACGAGCATCTCTGTCAGAAATGATGTTCAAAGGAACACCATGTCGAGCCACAATTTCATCCACATAGATTTGAGCAAGTCTGTCAGCAGGAAAATCCTCACGGATTGGCAAGAAATGTGCTGACTTTGTAAGACGATCAACGACTACCCAGATGGCATCATGACCTTTCTTTGTGCGCGGGAGTTTGGTAACAAGATCCATAGTAATGTTTTCCCATTTCCAAACTGGGATCTCTGGTTGCTCCAATAAACCAGAAGGACGCTGATGTTCAGCCTTAACCTTAAGACAAGTAAGGCATTTTGATACGTATAAGGCAATGTCTTTCTTCATACCAGGCCACCAATAGTGAGTACGAAGGTCCTTATACATCTTATCTGAGCCCGGATGAATGGAATAACGAGACTTATGGGCTTCATCCATAAGCAAGGTACGAAGATCATCTAGGCTTGGGACCCACAAACGGTCCATGAAGTAATACGATCCATTGTCCTTCAGTTCCAGAGCAGGTGTTATGTGATAGGGAAATTCCTTATCCATCAATCCTTGTGAAACACAAGATTGTTGAGCTTGAGAAATGCGTGCTTGAATATCGGATCGAGCTTGAATAACAGATTGAACACGTACACAATGAAGCTTAGTACGTTCCTTACGACTTAATGCATCAGCTACGACATTCGCCTTACCAGGATGGTAGCGAATTTCGCAGTCATAGTCGTTTAAAAGCTCAACCCAACGTCGCTGTCTCATGTTGAGTTCTTTCTGGTTGAAGATATGCTGAAGACTTTTGTGGTCAGTGAAAACCACACATTTTGTACCGTACAAATAGTGTCTCCAGATCTTGAGAGCAAAGACAACTGCACCCAACTCAAGATCATGAGTGGTGTAGTTCTTCTCATGTATCTTCAACTGCCTCGATGCATATGCTATGACTTTGTTCCTTTGCATCAGAACACAACCAAGACCCAATTTCGATGCATCACAATACACAACAAAATCATCATCACCCTCAGGCAATGATAGAACAGGCGCATCGCAAAGCTTCTGCTTCAAGTGTTGAAAAGCTTCCTCTTGTTTGTTTCCCTAATAAAAGGGCATTTTCTTCTGAGTTAGAGCAGTTAGAGGAACTGCAATCTTTGAGAAGTTCTCAATGAAGCGGCGATAATAACCCGTTAGACCAAGAAAAGAACGAACTTCAGTAGGAGTAGAAGGTGTATCCCAATCCTTAATCGCACTGATCTTGGAGGGATCTACATGAATACCTTGTTCGTTGATGAAATGCCCCAAAAATTGAACTTCTTTAAGCCAAAATTCGCACTTGGAGAATTTGGCGAAAAGTTGCTCTTTCTTTAGGAGTTCCAAAGTAAGACGAAGATGCTGCTCGTGGTCAGCTTGCGTCTTAGAGTAAATTAAGATGTCATCAATAAAAACAATGACGAACTGATCCAAATAGGGTTTGCAGACCCTATTCATTAAGTCCATGAAAACAGCAGGAGCATTAGTCACACCGAATGGCATGACTGTGAACTCATAATGCCCATACCGAGTACGGAACGCTGTCTTGGGAATATCTTCTTCATGCACCCGAAGTTGATGATATCCAGATCGCAGATCAATCTTCGAAAAATAAGAAGCGCCTTGTAACTGATCAAAGAGATCATCGATGCGAGGTAGGGGATATCGATTCTTGATGGTAAGTTTGTTAAGCTCACGATAATCGATACACATCCTAAAGGATCCATCCTTCTTCTTGACAAAAAGAACGGGAGCACCCCAAGGTGAAAAACTAGGACGTATAAAACCTTTGTCAGAGAGCTCCTGAAGCTGTTTAGACAACTCTTGCATCTCAGATGGTGCAAGACGATATGGAGCTCTGGCAATGGGATTTGCACCAGGTACGAGATCAATGCGGAACTCGACTTGGCGTGCTGGAGGTAGACCAGGTAAATCTTCAGGGAACACTTCAGAATAATCCCGAACGACAGGAATATCTGAAATAGACTTACCCTTGCCTTTATCTTCTGTAACATGTGCTAAGAAAGCCACATAGTTCTTCTGCAGATACTTCCGAGCTTTAAAACAAGACATGAGTTTGAGACCACCGGTAGGCTTCTCACCTTGAACCTGCAGGATCTCGCCTGTCGAAAGCGACACACGAACAATCTTCTCAGAACAAACTATCTCTGCACGATGCTTAGATAACCAATCCATTCCCACAATGACGTCGAAGCTTCCAAGTTGCATAGGCGTGAGGTCGATTGGAAAAAGATGATCGTTAAGATTCAACTGGCAGTTGCGAAGAACAGAATCAAGAATAATGGGTTCACCATTAGCAACTTCTACTGTCAAAGATTTGCCTAGTTTCGTTCTAGACACTCGAAGCATTTGCTCAAAAGACAAAGACACGAAACTCTTATCGGCACCAGAATCGAAAAGAACATATGCAGGCTGATTATTAATAAAGAACGTACCGTTCACCACATTATCATCCGCCTGCGCCTCTTGGGCATTCATGTTAAAGACTCGGCCTCGAGCCGGAGCCTGAGCCTGATTCTGGTTCTGGTTGGCTAGTCTTGGGCACCGGTTTCTGTAGTGGGTCAGGTCCCCACAATTATAACAAGCACCTGGTGGGTATTGTGGTCGTGCAGCTTGACCCTGTTGCGGAGCAGGAGGCTGAGCAACTTGTTGAGCCGGGTTCTGAACCACGGGATTCTGAGCAGACCGACAAACATTGGCAAGATGGCCTGATTTCCCACAGTTAGTACAGAAACGGCATGGAAGTTGTGGCTGGTGGTGACTGTTGCATCTATTGCACAAAGGTGCATTCCCTGAATAGGGTTTCTTCGCTGGAGGCTGTACGGGTTGGTTGGGAGCTGCCTGGTTAGCTTGGGCAGTGATAGCAAAATTTTGGGAAGTCTTACGCTTCCTTGACCTCTTCGAAGAACCAGAGTTCTTTCCATTCAAGTTTTGACCTTTCTTGCTATCTTCCTTGTTAGCCGACTGCTTCTTGCCCTTGTCACCCTTCCTGTGTAGCTTTCCCTTTCTAATCTGCGACTCAGTCAATGTCGCTGATAACTCAATCGCCTGACGGAGTGTGGCAGGTTCACTACCAGTAAGTATGTCTTGTACCGAGTCAGGTAGGCCGTCGATGTATCTTTCGATAGCCTTGTCAAGTGGGGTAACCATAGTCGGGCAAAGCAAACTCAACTCCTCAAACCGATCAGTATAAGCCCTGTGCTCACCACTATCTTGCTTCAAAACATCAAACTCTTTCTCCAACGCTCGCTGCTCATGGCGAGGACAGAATTCCCTCATCATAAGGGCTCTAAGTTCAGCCCATGTCTGTGCGAGAGCAACTTCTGCACCTCGGTCTCTCATCACCCCATTCCACCATGTAAGAGCCCTCTTCTGAAACACGCTCGTGGAGAACTCGACCTTGCGATTATCCGGACACTGCACATGGCGAAAAGTATTCTCTATGCTCTCGAACCACTGAAGAAGCCCAGTCGCTCCCTCAGAACCACTAAACTTGAGTGGTTTAGCCTGGTTAAAATCCTTGTATTTGCATGGAACATTGTTATTGTTGTTGGCCTGGTTCCATTGAGCAAAGAGATTTGGGAATTGGGCAGCCATCTGCTGCGCAATAATTTCTGCCAGCTCGGCAGTTGCTATCTGGTTCTCGCGTCGAGGAGGCATTCTAAAAGAGGAAACATGAAAAGAAACGAGTGAGATGATTGGATGAAGAGAATGAGATGAAACAAAATCAACAAAAGCAAAGATGGTGGTCATTCGTCCGTATCACAGAGCAAACAAACAACACACAGAGACTAATCAAAGTAAATGGGTCAAAAATAATGTATAATGAAGACATGCTCGCCTATAAGTGAACACTCATCCCAAGAATTCCCAGGTAAGCACAACTGGTCTCGCGTCTGATGAGATATATACGAAGTGCTTGCCTAGACAGAAAACCCAGAATACAGGCATTCACCCTTCCAGTTTGCACATGTTCACATTATTTAAAACCCAAAACGTTTGACGGGATTTTGAAAATTTGAAGGCACAAGGCCAAAAACCAAAAATAAAAAGGGTTCAAAACCATATTACAGAGGGTTCAAAACCTTACAATTGAGGGTTCAAAACCTTGTAATAAATCATTCAAAAACAGATGATTGTTTTTCAAAAATCGATTCGGAAAATTTTGTTCTTGTTTTGATAATCACCTAAGGATAGGTGATATACATGTTTTAAGATCTAAACACAAGATAACTCGTGTTAGGGTCCTAGAAAAGTTATAATCTAGGTCAAAGCATTACTAATAACCTAGTTCCCTATAACCATTGGCTCTGATACCAACTCTTCTGTCACACCCCGACCGCGTAAAACAACAAATCGCGGCGGAAACATCGGGGCGTGTTGTAACAGAATAAATTGTTTCATAACCATGGCATACAAAGTTGTATTTTATTTATTAAACAAGGGTGTTACATTGTTTTGGACAGTAAACAAAAGAGTTTATAACATAATTAAACATAATCTATCTTCTTTTAAAGTCTCTAAGGCACAGGTCCGCCCTAGTATCATGATCAACATCCTATGGAAAAGCACCTGAAAACACATGTGAAAGTAGGTACGTCAGCATAAAAATGCCTGTGAGATACATAGGTTTGTGAAAATAGGATTCATGACTTGTATTTGAGAAAATGTTTAGTCATGAACCTTGTAATTTACTTTGTCACGTAAATCATTTGAAAACAATAAGATCAGATGATATGTATAAGTAAATGTCAGGTTAAATAAATAACCATGTAAAAATGTGTTTGTATAAGATAAGTTGTTTGTAAATCAATGTCTTGTGAAAAGTATGTTATTTGTATAAAATGTTCTATGTCTCAAACTGAAATGATTCAAATAACGTTACGACATGTAATACCATACAAACACTTATATATATAGGAAGTACCAGCGGCGTATCCACCATGCTTGTATCATATTACACACGCATCGTTACTTAATCACTTAATCAAACCAAACCAACCAATGTAAGAAGTCTAAGTTTAAATCAATTGTCAAATGTATTAAATAATATGTCAAAGTGTTCATGTCAAGATGTAAATCCTGTAGTATGTATAACCAAATGTCAAAAGTGTTTGTGTCAATTGTAAATCATGTCAAAATGTCTATGTCAAATATCCATGTCAAATGTCCATGTCAAATATCCATGTCAAATGTCTAGGTCAAATATCCATGTCAAATGTCTATGTCAAATATCCATGTCAAATGTCTATGTCAAATATCCATGTCAAATGTCTATGTCAAAATGTCATGTATGGCAAGTGAAATGTCTCAAACTAAACCATATGCACAAAAACAAAGTATTGAAGTAAAACTTGGTTTAAATCAAAGCTATGTTTTGTGTAAATGCATGCAAATATTTAATATGAACATTTATGCGGTATTGTGAAAATGCATACATCCAAGCCTTGTGACTGTGGTGATAAACCCTTTAAACAAATTAAAGGTCTATCTGTCTTATATCATCGAATTCGGTCATTCCTTTCATCCCCTTTCCCTGGGACGTCCGGAACGGGAGTTGTCAATTCCTATGGTACCACTACCTACTAACGAACGGCATGATCGGTGTTAATGAATGTATTGTCCCATGTAAACAAACCAAATGTCATACCAAAATGTAAGCATGTGAAAACAATGCACTAAGTATGTAATCAAATGAACATACATAGCGTGAAATGTCATGTAAAACGATGTACTAAGTAATGCACACAATGGGCACACCTAGCATGAAATGTAATGTAAAACAATGTACCAAGTAATGCACACAATGGGCACACCTAGCATAAGATGTAATGAAATCATGTACTATAATGTACTAACGAACATAGCATGTATATGATGTGAAAACAGGAAAGCATGAAAGTAACAAGTAGGCACATGTGTTCCACCCCAAAACAGTTTGGAAAACAGTAAAAGAGGGGTCTATGTACTCACTTGAGATTGCTCAGATGTCTAAAGATAATCACCAAGCAACGCTAGAGATCTCGGAATCAAACGGCACCTAATATAGGTAACTATGTTAATAAACCGGACCTAAATCGGAAGACTGGGTAGCATTAGGGTTTGTAAACCAAATGAGTGTAGGAACTCACGTGATATGGTTTAACAAAGCCTACATACTAAATGAAACCTAACATGATTGTTTACGACCCATTACGACTCGTTTAGGAAGCTTATGCTTCTTTAACGCGTCGTGCGCGTGAAACGCGTTCGGACCGCCTAACTAGCCCTATGACAAGTGTTATATGCCTAATCATGTTACATAATCAGTTATGTGACAAAGGTTTAGGTTACATATGCTTAATTACCAATTATACATGAAAAGGGTATTCTGGTAATTTACCTAAGGCATATAAACTACCTATCATACAACTACTTAAACGATGTGACCATAGGGTATAACCTCGGAAGGTTATTCCCTACCTACTATGGTCACCTAATGTGTTTGGTCGGATCCTAATGATCGACCAAATGGGTCGGGTTCGAGGCATAAGCGATTTATTAGATCGCTTACCCTACGACCCTAGACAGCGTGGTAATCAGTAGGCATAGTCCCAAGGGACTATAACCAACGTGATTACACTCACGTTGCAAAGTTCAAACGAACTTCGCATTGACCATTACTGGTCAACGCTGAAAGTCAAACAAAGTTTGACTTTCTGACTCGAAAAGCAGTAAAATAAGGAAAAGAACGAAAGAATACTTACGAAGGGTCCCCGAATGCTAACCTCGATTCAAAAATCTCAGGTATGAAACAATAGTTTCAACTTAGAGTTTCTCAAATCAAAGTTCTAGTGATTTTTGCAATGGGGGTGGATGGGTATTTATAGGAATACCCGAACCGTTAAGATCGCTTGTCGAATATCGTGCCTTAATCGTATCCGTACAAGTGTCGGAAAGTTATGGTGCCTAAATTCCATCCTTATCCGCTGACTAAGCAAGTTAGAATGTGTGGTTGAGAATTAAACAACGGCTAATACATCGAATCTGGTCCTGAAAATGCAAAACTGAGTTTTCTGCCCAGATAAGGCACTCGCGTAGCGCGACTGCATAGGCCCTTAGGGCTCGCGCTACGCCACTGCCCCTCTGTTTCAGAATTGTTTCCAAAATGGCAGAAATGGTCCCTGCACGTGTTTAAGGCCTTTTTCGATGCGTTTGAACCCCGTTAACCTCATTTCAAGGCTCTAAAATGAAGTTAAAGTATAGGGAACTCAAAACATACTCAAAAATATGCCGGATGATGGTTCGTTTGGTCGTACGAACGCGATGTTCGCTTAATTACGACGGAATGCGCACAAGCGCGAAAAACGATCCAAATGACGCGACGAATGAATTTTTCTTATGGCGAACACTAAAATATAATATAGTCATGCTTACATAAATTTTTGGATGTCCGGATGTATTCAGAACGTAAGTTATGCGCGAAAATGCAAACTTGTGCACTTTTTGACACTTTTAGTCCCTGAATGACCCAAAAGTTTATTTTAGCACACCGAACCCCTCAAAGCCTATTTCTAAGCTATGTAAAGGATATTTAAGGTGTGTTTAACTTATGGTTATGTTCCGGAATGTTCGTTACAGTTCAAATTGACATACTTTCGCAGTTTGTCATATTTAGTCCTTGTAAGCGAATTAACTTGTTTTTGCCATACCAAAGCCTTCAAAACTTATTTCTAAGTTATGTAAATGTTATTTAAGGTATGTTGATGTTCCGGAGTATTTCTCACATTAAACTGAGTACGTTTATGCACTAGTTTGCGTATAACTCTCCAGAAAGCGATGTAGAGTTTGAAATTACATAAAAGTCAAAACATGAAAAATGTAAAACATAACAAAACAAACATTGGGATCAAATAACATTGTTTTATTGATAACAGAACTGTTCATAGTGATTACAAGCACAGTTGTTATACCGAGCACTAAACCTGAGTTAATGTGCCCTGAACATCAATCAGCAAAATCCACCACAAATACCATCTTGGCTCATTTGCCAACTCTAGGTTAAAATCAGGTAGAACTTACAATGTGAACATGCATGAACAGCAAGGGCAAGTGGGATTGCAAATGCGGTGACATTCTCCATCAGGCTTTTCATATAGGTGTGTTTGTGGATGCTTTGGAACCACCTTTGCTTCACAATAAGTTGCCTTCTTGGTCTGAAAGATGCTTCCTTTACCATCCTGCAATATATACATTACAAAAATAAAATAAAATGCATAAAAAATAATTTTGGATTCCCTAATATCATCACAAATGGATAATGGAGATACAATTATGAAATTGACGACGAAACGATCCCCCTTAAAACAAATGAATCGAAAAATGACAAGTCTACAAATGGACTTTTTGTGTTGCATATAAAAAGTGTGAAATAGATCCAGGTTCCAAAACAAAAAGTCACATATCAGCCACTATTCTAAAAATTAGCAAAGTTAAATGATATATAAGCAAATAAACCCAACCAAATCAAAATATATATGCAACTAAATGAATATCATGACACAATTTCTTAATTAATTCAATATTCAACTAACGGCCATACCTGTCAATTACAAACTTGATTATAGCACTCACCACCACATCCATTGATGGCTTCCAACTGCTGCCACTTCTATAAAAACTTGACAGGTAATCAAAATGGTAGACGAATACCAGAACTGCATGTAATTCATACACCAATTTTTGCATAATTACTAAATCAGTAAAGTGATAAAAATAAATAACCAAACTAAAATGAGTTGTTCATCAAACATATTTTATAATATGTTTCTTACTACTGTTTATTGCTAAAGCGAGAATGTATAGACAATGACTTTGAAGAGCAGAATAAAAAAGGGAAGCGAATAAAGAAAATGTAGCATCTACACTATCCACTGATGCATCTTAATCGTGCTTGAAAACTTTTAATTGTGTTCTTGTGCCACCAACTACATCCATAGCAAGCCTAATCTCAGATATTCCACAACTATCTGCTGAGGGTGATCTCCTTTTAGAAGAGGATCAAGTCATGCCTTCTGGTTGATAAGCATCAAAATGGTTAACGTCCTTCTTTATATTTCCAAGGAAAAGAGCGGCGTCGCTGAACTTTGATTGATAGTTTTCCTGGTGCGGTGAAGGAAAAAGCCTTTTCCTGTAATTAGGAGTTAGTACGCAGAGAAAAAGATGATTTAAGTAAATTGAGTAAAAAGGTTATGTTCATTCCTGTACTGCCGGTAACGCTCTGTAAGACTTGAATATAGAGGATCACAATTTAACTGGGAGAAGCATCCATGCCGAGGTTAATGGAGCATCAAAAGAGATGGTAAAAACGACAACAAATCTTATTTTTGAAAACAGCCCAGTAGCTAACACAGGTATGAAAATATTATAAAGCCACCAGAGTCACGTTTATATGATGTTACTTGAATGACAGTTCCCTGTTTGTTTTATGGATGGTTAAGGTGTGCATTTGTAGCTGAGGAATACAGTATTCACAATTTTTAAAGAATAAAACGTACCTCTCTGTTCACAAAGAGGCAACATATTTCAAGCTTGTATCCATGTGACATCCATCTCCTATCTCCTGAGTACTTTTATTTAGAGAGGATCTGTTGCATCTTCTAGTTCGATACTGGATATACTTTTATAAGCCATAAGCCCATAACTATTGCCCTATTAACAAACGAAATAAATAACATGTTAGTGTGTTATACCATGACTACTAAACTGAAATAATCTACCAATCCTCCATTAATTCCGATAGCTTTCATTAAAAACCAAAGAATTGGAGGTTAAGATGAATTTGAGATAGACGAATCATGAAAAAAAGCCACAACCTATACCCGGTTTAAAGCCACTTGTTGACATGTCGTTTTTAGTATCCTTTAGTGCCATATCAGAATGTTGACATCACCGTCGATTTTCCAGCCTCGCGCTTCATCTCTGCAGCTTTCTCGCTGCCCCGAAAATACATGTAAACTTGTTGTTAGCCTATCATGTTTTTTATAGCTACTTATTTTATAACAATATAGATTGCTATGTTAGACGTGATAGTTGAACCTCATCGTCACTGAAGCGCTGCGCTACAAACTTGTCAATTAGCTCTCCCCAGCGACATATTCCAAATTATTTTGGAAAAAAATTAACATCAACAATTAGAAAGCAACTTATATGTTAAACTATCATAATGTATAGACTATTGTAGAAAAATTAAATTACATCTCAAATAAATTTGTAATCAAAGAGCATGGAATACTAAGAACCCAATTAAAAACATGTGAAATAGAAGTCACTTTTGCTGAAGCATTTCATCAAGCACTTGGTGTGCGTCTTAAAACTTTTCAATTGTAAACAAAATACTGGATATCAAACCTAATACTTGTATACATATAATAACCAATATACAGATATAATTCATATCCAAAAGAATTTACATACAACCGTACCGTTTATAGTATATTCTTCAATGGCGAGAGAAGTGTTCATATCCTCATACAATCTACCTTCTGAACTTTGAAGAAAGAAAAACACATTACAAAATATAGGAATTCAGATACAAAACATCACCAAGTGAAATTCTTCCATTCGAAAAAACGAAATTAGGACATTTATCTCAACAAAACGCACATCAATTGGGGGAAATAAAGAAACTAAGTCATGTATCTGATCAAATCACACAAATATTAGAGGAAAATAACGAAATTAGGTCATGTATCTGGTTAATGTTCTGACTCGCCATGGAAAAATAACGAAGTAATTGTCATACCTGTGACTTCAAGGAGATAGCCAAAGATGCTCTGGCTCGCCATGGATGCAGATTATATTTGAAATTTCTGTAACCTCGAGCATAATGATATCGGGTTAGATTTGTTAACGAATCGATTTTGAGAAATGAGAACCCTTTTCGATGGTGTGAGAACCCTAATTTCGGTTTGTGAATTCCGGCCAGATCTGCACCACCACAGCCCCACGTTTTCCTTCATTGATTATGATTGCCAGTGTTCAATCGAAGATGGTGATGGATTGGAAGATGAATCATAGAATAAGAAGAATCGTATATAAGATGATTGTAGAAGTCGTGTTGGAGAAGTTTGTGAAAGAAACGATTTCATATTTTTGGAAACCTTTAATTGATTGAAGTGGGAGGATGAAGGAAATATATGGAAGATGAGAATGCCGCCCAAATACCCAATTCTCTGGCCAAAGAAAGCAACCACCTCAAAGTCAAAAAGTCAACCTTTATTTTGCTTTAGTATAATAGATAGATTAATATATTTGATTTATATTTTCTAATTTAAAAGCAATCTTTTCTATCATATGAAACGTGAATTAAGGTTTACCTATATTTAGGTTTTTCTTCTCCTCTACTATTGCTATACAATTCAAAAGCCTTCTTCAATTATGTTCGTTATGATTTGTTATGTTCTTTTATGTTCAATTATGTGTGTTGTGTGCTTTATGTTCGTGAACCGTCCGTTTATACTTTTAGCGAACGAACATAGACAAACATGAACATGTTCATTTTCTTAACAAACGAACACGAATAAGAAAATCCGTTCATTTAAATGTTCGTGTCCGATCGTTTGTTCGGTTAAAGGTAAATGAACGAATATGAACATGCCCCGTTCGTGTTCGTTCAGTTCATTTACAAGCCTAACTATTATCCATGGTTCCTTACAATATGAACTGCCTTGATGCATTTTAACCATAAAGTGTTTTTTTTAATCTCCACCACCATTTGGCTAGGCAAAGCCACATTAACAAAAACATAAAATGCCCACTCCTAACTGGTCCTAAAACTTTGGCTTAACAGCATTATGACAAGGTTACTTAATAGCAAGTAAACACTTAAGTGAAAGCATTATGCTATTGTTGATATTTTCTTCTGAACATGTTCTTCTACTTTCCTCCATAATCCTTCACTCAACACTAGTGAGTACCCAAACTGTATGTACGGATAACCATAAGGTTACAAAGTTATTACTTCAATCCTCGACGTTCGCATCTACAATCTTGACTCCTAAGTGGATCAATGTGCTCATACCAACTATCACCAAACTACTATAGTCGTCATCTCACCAGCTACAACCAAAGTACAACAAAGATAAGAGTCGCTCAAACCACTACCATAATCGGGGTAAGAAGCCTTAGCAGTAACTACTAAGGGGCTGTTTGGCAACTTCAATATGATTAAGTGTTGAACCAGTTAAAGGTCTAAACCATTAAGTGTTGAACCAGTTAAAGGTCTAAACCATTAAGTGTTGAACTAGTAAAAGGTCTGAACCATTAAGAGCCAGTATAATGCTTAACCGTTCAGATGTAGATGTCTGACCAATTCAGATTAGAGGTCTTAACCATTCAGACTCAGTATAATGCTTAACCATTCAGAGGCAAATGTCTAAACCATTCAGACATTTGCCCACGAAACAAACAGTCTGAACCATTAAGTGTTGAACTAGTAAGAGGACGAAACAAACCGTCTGAACCATTAAGTGCTGAACTAGTAAGTAAGAGGTTTGAACTATCCATTAAGAGATAACAAACAACCCCTAAGTGTCGCGCAAAAGGTTTAAAGGATAACTCCACGACGCTAGTGTTTATATAACAGGTAACGATTTCCAGAGGTGCAGTTGAGTAGTGATTTGAAACATGGAAATTTTATCTCCATCACACAATACAATCTACATTAGTTTGGAAAAAATAATTCATACTAAAGCTGGCTGCCCATTTACTTTAAATTCTTTTTACACTTGAAACTCCTGATTTACGTATAGAAGCAACACCACCAAGTTTCACGAGGCACACGCAAAGATGCATCATTCACAACCCGGCGCATCAAAGTTTGGAAACTGCAAAAACTTGATAGACAAAGGAGCAATGGAAATTGGAGAATCCACTTTCACCATGGTTGGTTTTAAGCTTGGGATATCTCCATTCCTGGTTAGCTCTAATGGAACTCCGTTCAAAAGCATTGTTTTACTTTGAATACTTCCATGTCGCGGCGTTAAGTGGTATTCCTCGCGTGACAAGTTTTCATCTGTAGATTTGGATCCAACCCACGAAACCGCTGTCTTGAGATCGTGAACAAATGGTGACTTCTTTTTTAAGGTTTTGTATTGAATTGTATGTAGATTTATGTTTAGGATGTTGTGAACACTCAGTGTGAAATGAGTTCGGTTGCTGAGGTTGATCAAAAGCAAAGTTATACCTGGCTGCCACATATAAACAACATATGAGGAACAAAATATCATATACTGAAACATGAAAATGAGCTTACCTTCCCTTTTGAACAATGAGCATAAGTGCGTAAATGTGGTGCAATGTTTTTTCTATCAACAGCAAGAACTCCGGTACCCATAAGCCGATCCCACAGAAGTGCACTGCTTCAACGCATTCATACAGTAAAACAAGATGATCATTACTTTATCCAGGTATAATGAGATAAAAAAAAAAAAGTTAGAAAAAATAGTTTGTTGAAAGATCCTTGCCTGTAGTAATCAGGGTTAGGCATGAAAGTCGTTTTGTTTAGTAAACCATAATTTCCACCAATTAACGTTTGTCGGCAATATACTTTCGTGTGATACTTGGCTGCCATTCCAAGCTGATCCAAGTACCTATAAATATTTAAACTAATATAAACTGTTTGACTTTGGACTTTGGAGGTCAAATAACTAAACTTAAAAAAAGGTTAAAGTAAACCTTGATAGTGTGTATAGAGATGGTTACCAGAAGCTATTTACAAAAGTGTCTGAAACATGAAGACCACCACTGTTGTAGGCCCCACCAGATTCCCCGATCCAAGCAGATGCCCACGGACCATCCATGTCAATTGTTTGTTGAAGACCAGTAAACGTGACAGATGCCCGACTCAAGAAATGGGGATCTAAAATCTTTTTTACCAAATTTCGATCAACACCTGTCAAAGAGAAAGAACTCGTTGTTGACTATTAAGAGTCAAACCTAGTACTTATCTGGTTCAAGCTAGCATAGAATCTTTCAAAAAAAGTTATCTCCAGTACATCTATATTTTACATCTTTTTGTATGGTAAAATGCAACTATCACTATTTTTACAAAACTGATGATTCTTGTAAATCTTGAAGTTGAAAATTAACTCATTTGACAATCAAAAGTCATACATAAAAACCCGTCATTAGTAGTTTGACCAGAACAAACCTGGGCCTAGGTTATACAAATGGAGTGTCAATACATTGACAATTTCTGACCCCGAAGACTGAAGAAGCGTAGCAAACCATTGTTTATCAAAAAATCCTCCCGGTGCCACAAGTAACGGTTTTGGCCGGAATCGCCTGTATAAATCGTCAATTATACCCCTGAGTTCAATTACATCACTCCCGTACTGATCAGCATCTACCATTGCACCAATCCCCTTACCGCTTAACTCATTACCTGCAGCAATTATTCCCATTAATTTGTAATAAGATTAAAGAAAAAGAAAGCATAGAAGTTCAAGTACATTATATCATGTATGATGTTGACTTAATTTTAGGGGTGAAAACGAGCCGAGCTTGAGCCTAAAATAAAACTTGTTTATTAATCGAGCCCGAGCTCCAGCCTGGCATGTGAAGCTCGTCAGGCTCGCCAAGCCTTATCGAGCCTTAGTGTAATATTAGTTTTTATTTATATTTAATAACATTTACCCCTTATATAAAGTTGTCTAGTAAACGAGCCGAGTCAAGCTTATTTAAACTTGTAAATGAGCCGAGTCCGAACCTAAAAATAAGCTTGTTTAGTAAATGAGCCCGAGCCCGAGCTTCACTTATCGAGCTCGCGAGCCTAAACGAGTCTCTTATTTTTATGTAATATATTAATTAGTATATAACAAACGAGTCGAGCTCGAGCATAAGAAACTACCAACGAGCCGAGCTCGAGCCTAGTCAAGCTCGGGCTCAGCTCGACTCATTTGCACCCCTACTTAATTTTCATAAAAAAGTAAGTTACTAAATTAATAAATAAATGTCAACATACCGAACTCCCATGAATCAATCTTATACCCTTTGGAAATTGTATATTTTATGAAATCACGGGCATTACTGGAATTCCAATCTCCACCCCAAGCACCCTTTTTAACCTGTTGTCTCCCATAGAGTGCATTCAAGCCAAATGTCACAAGCGCTCTATAAATGAAGCATTTCCTTTTTTAGCATTATTAATAATTTGCAATTATTTATGGATTGAATTTTAATAATTAAAAATTTACCTTGTTTGGTTGAAGAACTGATTTAGTTCATCCCACCTACTCATGGGAAGACAGCCTTTCGAGAAGCCAAACAGTCCCCCTTTCGTTTTTGTAAACGGGTGGCAAGGTCCGGAGTAATTACCAACCTTATACAATACTTGGTCTTGTAATGAACCACCGACTCGTATTCTCATACGTTTAAAAGCTGTTAAAGCCATTTAAAATATTTCGTTTTAGTAAAAGTGAGTTACTTGCATTACAAGACAGCATAAACAAACGTTGAGTTGTTGACACTCAGGAAACCCGAAAAATAAACAACCTTGAACTGCTTTGGCTAGAAATGGATGAGATAAGTCCTGAAAATATTGAAGTGCAACAGAGTAAGAGGTTTAAAATTATAAGATGTCACAGTCCAAAATTTGGTCTTACACAAATAATGGCTAATACACGCCATTTTAATTTTCCCCCAAACGTAGACTTGGCGGTATTGACTCATCTACTTATGAACGGGTCAATTCAGGTTATTGTTTCGGTCTTACGGTTCAAACGAGTAATATCAAAAGACTTGTTTCAAAAGAAAACGGGTCAAAATGACTAAAAGTTGCCCAAAGTGTATCACTCATAAAACCTCCTAAATTACTTTATTAAAAAATTTTATCACAGTAGAAATAATATAACTTTTGTAATCATATATTTCACCAACTATTTTAGAAAAAAAAAAAAAAAAAACTAAAATTTTGGACAAAAAAATTGGTGATGTATAAAAAAATTGCCGGTTTTGACCTTAAAAACATGACTTTGGGTGTTCTATTCACAAACATCCTGTGGGATACACTTCTTTTAACCATAATCAATAAATAAATCATCCTTCTAAGAGAAAATGTGATTACGAGGTTAACTGTCAACACACGCTATACATATTTTTAGCGGTAGTTAAATCACGCAATAAACACTAGCATCATGCGAAAATAACTTATGTTTTACATTATGTTTACCGAGTGCTTGCTGCAAATAACAAAACAATGACTACTTATCATATTTCTGTGACATAAACATAAACCTCTTCTAGAACAAACTTACCAGATTCAAAGCAGATGAAGATCCCCACGGACATTGGTGGTAATCACACTTATTATCCGGCCACCAATCGATAGTAGCACAAATATAATTGGCATCCGTATGAGCCATCGGTAAACTCCCATTAATCACAAGATATGACTCTTCAACATCTTGTGCCACAATCACAGAAACTGATGCTAGAATAAGAACTAATGAAGTGCAAACCTCCATTAATGGATCAATTATTTTTCTGCAAATTTTATGATCAAATAAATGAGAAAGTAGTTGATTATTATTTTCTAATTTTTCTACCAATTAGGTGAAATATTAGGTGTTCCTAACCAGACTTTTCTATCAGCCCAACCAATTAAATAATAATAATAAAAATTCCGGTGTTTCTTGGTTATAAATATAATGTCTTTTGGGCTACTAGATAAACCCTAAAAGTAGAAGCAAAGCTACCAAGAGGATCAATTCTTAACTTAAACGAAACATACTAATTAAATTCTATAATTTACATCTTGATATATGAATTACAAGGGTTTGAAACAACACAACTTATAGTTGTATACTCCATAACATCAAATTAAATAATAATAATAATATGACAGAATAAATGGATTTTGAGTAATTCACCACAGAATGAAAAAAAAAAATAATAATAAAAAAACAAATGCATATTTACCATGAAGAAGTTTAACAAAGTGAAGCAAATTGAGAAACCCAGATGGATAAATTAACCTGGAGAAGTGATTAAAGGACGGTGAAGTTGCATTGACAGCTCAAGCGGTGTTGAGAGGTAAAAAAGCAGCTTTTTTTTTTACTCTGTTTGATATGATTCTGCTGCGTTTTAGGGAAATGAACATGAAAAATGTATGCTGGTTTTATGTTTCGCATGATTTGACAACAGGACGGACGATAAACCTTCACGGCTTCACCGTGTGCGTGCGTGTTGAAGCAAAAAAAATGGTGAGATTGAAGGGACGCTTTACCAAATGTCTCCCGCTAATTTTATTATTAATAGGACTGGATTAGTCTATTAATTAGGCCCATTAAAGGTTAAGCGTCGGATCGGATTTTAGTAATTTAAACTTTTTTGTTATATACACAAGTTGTTTTTGGGTCTAGTGATGGTAAATACACCGAGCCCAGCGGGGATACTTGAAGCCCGTCTACTCAAAACCAGATACCTCTTTAATTGAATCATATACCCAAAAACATTTTATTTTCTTTAACTGCTGTCTATTTATTTTAGTTTGCTCATTAGTTACTAGTAAAACTAGTTTAATACCCGTCCGTTGGACGGCTTACGCTAACAACGTAACAAACAAAGATAATGTATATTGAGGGTGTTCAGTAACGCTTCTCCTTTTCTTCTTTTCCATATCCTTTTTTGAAAAGGTTGCAACCATCTAACTTTTCATTTTCTTCTTTTCAAACCACTAAACCTCATTCTCAAAACACATTATCCAAAAACTATAAAAATGACCTATTAACTTTTAAGAAGTCAAAAACTTAAAAGGAGCTCAAAATAAGCAATCCCAAACACCCACATTAAGTGGACACAAGTGTAAACAACATTATAAACAAAAGCACCATTTTTAATTTATAAAAGGAAAACGAACGTGAACAGTGTACAACCACACAACAATATAAAATAAAAATGACAGAGTGACAAAACATGAAATGGTGTCATTTTAATGCAAAAGTAAACGGTAGACACCACTGTGGGAAAGTGTTGTAACAGTCAAACATGGTTTACTCCCTCAATTTTTTCGGCTTTTGGATCGTCCTCTTTAACCTCAAAGATGGCCTTTTTTCGACTTGTTGACTTGATGCATGGTGCCCATTTGTCAAAGTTGGTGTATTTTTTGCATCGTCTACTGAGGCAACCTCATGGTTCACATCAACAACCACCTGAAAGTTGTTATACAAGTATGAGAGTAAGGAATACAAAGTATAGATATAAAGTTTCTTTACATGTAAAAACAATTACCGATTCTTGCTAACTTGCTGCAGTGTGGACATATGATGAATTTGGTGTGCATCTAGCATCATCTACTGCGGGACATTTAGAAATGTCAGTGTCGACCTCACGTTCCACATTATCAACCACCTAAAGTTGTTATACAAGTGTGAGTGTAAGGAATATAAAGTATATACACAAACCTTGTTTACATGTAAAAACAATTACCGATGACGTAGTATCTTCTTGTTGATTCGTTGTCTGGTTCGCATCTGACAAGTTTGGTGTATTTTTGGCATCGTTTGTTGGGGGAGACTTAGAAATGTCATAATCAATCTCATGTTCCATATCAACAATCACCTAAAGTTGTTAGACGCGCATTAAGAGTAAGGAAAAAAAGTACATATACCAAGTTTCTCTACACGTGAAAGTGATTACCGATGACGTCGACGTTTTAGATTGTGTCGGCGAAACACGCGGTCCCCATAATGACTCGTCTACCATGTCCCATTCATCATCATTGATCCGAGCTAAATACTCGGTAGTTTCGTCATAAAGAACATCAGCAGAAGGACATGTTGAAGGAAGTGTAGTGGTAGCAAGATTATTGATTTCGTCACCCAAGTATTTTGATACGGTGAAGCGTGGACTATAAGTAGGTGCCAAATTGTATTCATCAACTTTTATCCTAAAGATTACATGCTGAGCACATAAAGTATCCATCAGAAATTCATATATCCAACACGGATCATCAGGACCCTATAAAAACACCAAGAAACAACATTATACATTAACAAAAAAAAAAAAAAAAAAAACATAAGCATGAAAAAAAGGAAAAAAAACAAACATGAATGGGTATATAGACATGGGCATATTTAGGTATAGAGATCCGAGAAGGACATATATGACGTGATTAGTACATGATAATATATAAAAGTATACCTCTGATAAGCTCTTTATAATCAATTGTTCAGCCGTAAGTCCGAGAAGAAGATTTGCAGCATCGTCAAAGAGAACACATGTAATCTCTTTTCCTTCGTTCCATAATTCGACAGCCAGTTTATAACTGAATAAACAAAACCGATAACAATATATAACATATGTGTTTTAATCAGGGATGAACAAATGATTCCGGGTACCGACCTGAACCGGAACCGAATCTACCGAACCGGGTACTTTGTCAGTACCGAATCGATACCAACATGTGACACTTTTCGGTGTCGGTTAGGTTACAGTTTGGTACCGGTAGTTACCGATTTTTTACCAACAAATATTGGTACCGTACGGGTATCGAACCGTTCCGTACAGGGTACATTAGGTATCAGTACCGCTACCCACTTTTGGGGATTTTAGGTACCGATTGGTACCGAGCTCATCCTTAGTTTTAATATCTTATAGAAACTTACGCATGACGTGGGTTGACGACATATCTGTTGCATGACGAACAAAGGTATCGTGCATCAGAAAAAGTCGTCTTCTTGCGACATATGGTACACCGTACGTACTTCCAATCCTCCTTCAAATCAACACCAATTATTGTGCCTTCGACATTGTACATTTTTCCCTTTAATAAGATAACTGAAAATTTTAGCCATGACAAACAAAAGGATGATGGTTGTAGTATTAAAAAAAATGACACGATACCTTAGGAAGACCTTCTTTTATATAATTAGAGATGTCAAGGAGACTAACAATGCTCATGTCCTCGTTGCTTTGTTCATCCACTATGAAAGTAACAGGCGGCACCACACTGTTAACATAAATAAAGTCATTATATACAAGTAGACTAATTGTTTGCTATAATGAAAGCAAAATTATGAAAGTATTGCTATACATGTTTTTGAAGGCCTCAGTGACAGCAGGGAAAGGCAGATTTAGATAAAGTTCAGTCGCGACCGTTGACACTAAACACGGACCCCCTGGTATAATGTGACACAAGTATATATAATTTAAGATATTAAATGATGTAAATAGATAATCTTTTTTAGACAAAACATACCGTCGAACAATCGGACCTTGCAACCAGTCAAAATTACCAACACTTGATTATTTCCATAACCGCGAATGGCCTCGTTAGTAAACTTGAGTGCAGCTTTGCCCCATAACGTAACACGAAGTTTGTTGCCACTATATTGAATCATATACCCAAAAACATTTTATTTTCTTTAACTGCTGTCTATTTATTTTAGTTTGCTCATTAGTTACTATTAAAATTTATCTTAAAACGTAGATCAACTAAAAATGTATATAAAAATAAACATGAATACGTATTATATTTGACCCGACTCATTTTTTAGGAAAAAATAAAATTTAAAATTTACGTTAAAATGTAGACTAACCGTAAACGTATATAATGATAATAAGCATAAGAACATATTAATTTGACCCGACTCATTTCTAGAGAAAACTTACGTCGAAATGTAAATCAACTTAAATTTATACTCATATGTACATAAAAATAAACACGTAAAACTCGATTACAAAGTTTTTAGAAAGTTAAAAGGTTGAAAGCATGACCGGCCCTCAAAATTCATGTACCATGTTGGAGCTTGAAAAAATGTGCCCTTAGACCTTACCGCAGTATATAATTGTAAACTAGTTTTTAGGAGCCATAAACACCAAAGGAATCAACAAAGTTTCTAACAAATTAAGTTAACGCCTAAATAATTGACAAACAATACCAAATAACACCTAAATAATCAACACTTAACGCCAAATAACACCCAACTATATAACTATTCGCAATGTAATTTTTACATACCCAAACATATATTAATCATTTTCTTTTCAGTGACCAACATAACGATTTTAGGTTGCTAACAGTAGGCTAGACATTTTTACGTAAAATTATTTGTTTTGAGTTTTTTTTAATGAAAGGTTATTATAAAAAATACATTTACATTACATTAGATTAAATAACGTATTATTTTTTTTACAATATTTTTTAGTTATACGTATCATTGATAAAAGATTATTATGGTCCGAGCTTCAACGTTGTGTTAACTCGGATCACAGGTTTTGGATAGTGGGGGGAGATTTCAATTGTGTTCGGTTTCGCGATGAAAGAAGGAATTCAAAGTTTCATTCTTCGGTCGCTTCGGAGTTTAAGGAGTTCCTTGATTCAGTGGGTCTTCATGAGTTGTTGTTGAAAGGTAGAAAGTTTACTTTCGTTTCAGGGAATAAGTGTAGTCGTATTGACCGCATCTTTATATCGTGGAACGCGTTGAATGAATGGCCTAATGCGGAGTATCGGGTGCTTGGTAGAGACAAATCGGATCATAGCCCATTGGTTCTAAAAGTAGCGGCGCGAAATTACGGTGCAAAACCGTTTAGGTTTTTTAACTCATGGCTTTCCAAACAAGGGTTCGAGGAAACTGTGGTCAATGATGTTAAAGATCATACGGGTTTGGGTCCTCCGGATTTAAAGCTCTTGGGTAAATTCAAAAAAATTAAACAAGCTATAATGGAGTGGCGTAAACAGGGAATTGGGTTTGAGCTTGAGGAGGAAAATAATTTAAAGCAAGAATTATTGGAATTGGATTCGATGATTGAGGATAGGGATTTAACGGAAGCAGAATTATGGGTTTATGAAGAAGCCGCTAAAAAGATCAAAGAGATTGAAGTCGGTAGAATGAAGGATATATGACAAAAAGCTAGGGTCAAATGGGCTAAGGAAGGGGATGAGAACTCGGCTTACTTTCACGGTTTGTTAAACAAACGAAAGGTTAGCAATTTTATTCCGGGTTTGATGATTAATTATTGAAGTCTATGGGGTTCCACTCTAAAACCAATTGGTGATAGAGGGAGTAACCCAAGATCTTATTAATACAACTGGAAGGTCTTATTCTTTGGATGTGGGACAGGGCTCCTCCAATACCCTCCCGCACGTGTAACCCGGTCTATCAAGAGGTGTACACGTGGCCTTAACCGGAGCTGACATAGAGTCGTGGCTCTGATACCATATTGAAGTCTATGGGGTTCCACTCTAAAACCAATTGGTGATAGAGGGAGTAACCCAAGATCTTATTAATACAACCGGAAGGTCTTATTCTTTGGATGTGGGATAGGGCTCCTCCAATATCACCAATTTTAATAATGCGTGGGTTTTTAAACCGGCTAAAGTTAAACAAGAAGTTCATCGGTTCTTTAAAAATTGGTTCGCCGAAGATATGAAAATTAGGCCGGGTCTCATATGTTATGATTTAAAAGTATTGGACGATTTCGACTCGTCGGAATTGGTTAAGCCTTTTGACTTGGAAGAGATTAAAGACGCGGTATTCGATTGCGGCAGTGATAAAGCCCCGGGCCCGGACGGTTTTAATTTTCGCTTTATTAAGAGATTCTGGCACTTATTTGAAGATGATTTTTTGAGAATATTGCAGAATTTTGCGGACGATGGGGTGATTAGTAGAGGAGTCGGTTCGTCTTTTATTACTCTTATTCCAAAAGTCAACGACCCGGTTAGCCTTGGTGAATATCGGCCAATAACTCTTATTGGTGTTATTAGCAAGGTGATTTCTAAGATTTTGGCTAACAGGATTAAAATGGTGATGGGTAAGATTACGCATGATACGCAGTCCGCTTTTTTATCAGGGAGGTACATCTTGGATGGTCCGTTGATTATTAATGAGATTTTTTCGTGGGCTAAAAGGCAAAGTAAAGAGTTGTTTTTTTTTCAAGATTGATTTCGAAAAAGCTTACGATAACGTCAATTGGGATTTTTTGTTATCTATTATGAGACAAATGAATTTTCCCGAGAGATGGTGTTATTGGATTAAAGGTATACTTGTGTCAGCTAGATCGTCTGTTTTGGTTAACGGTGCACCTACCTTCGAATTCGATTGTGAAAAAGGAATTCGCCAAGGGGATCCTCTCTCACCGTTTTTGTTTATTATTGTGATGGAAGCTTTCTCCAGCATGATTCGGAAGGCTTGTGACAGTGGGGCTTTTGATGGGGTTCGGTTTCCTAACGGTCAGTTAACGGTTTCTCACCTTTTATATGCTGATGATGCTATGGTTATGGGTGAATGGTCAGATTTTAATTTCATTGCTTTGAAAAGAGTTTTACGGCTTTTTCATTTAGTGTCCAGTTTGCGGATTAATCTAACTAAATCGACTCTTTTCGGTGTTGGTAAAAATATGGAAGAGGTTGAGTCGAAAGCCGTAGGTTTGGGTTGCAGGCCTGGTTCTACTCCTTTCAAGTATCTTGGTATCTTGGTAGGGGCAAATATGAACCGTATTAATAATTGGGAGCATGTTGTTGAAGTGTTTAAGAGACGCCTTTCGAGGTGGAAAGCTACTGTTATGTCAATAGCAGGGAGAGTTACGCTTATATCTTCGGTCCTTGAAAGTCTGCCGTCTTATTACTTTGCGCTATACAAGGCTCCTAATACGGTTATTGACAAGTTAGAAGCCATTATGAGGAGGTTTTTGTGGGGAGGTAGTGAAGACAGAAATAAGATCCATTGGGTTGCTTGGGAGGAAGTCACGAAACCAAAAGATAAAGGAGGGTTGGGGATTCACAAACTGGAATATTGCAACAATGCTTTGATCCTCAAATGGTTATGGCGTTATCGTGTTGAACCGGAGGCTTTATGGAAGAAGGTCATTGATGCGATACATTTATCTCTTAGAAGTTGGGAGCCTATCCCATATAAGAAATCGGTTCCGGGTGCTTGGAGCAAGATCGCCTCATTGGGGTCTCGGATAAAGCGTCAAGGTAAAAGTTTCATAAATACTATTCGGGGCAAAGTGGGTAACGGTAACAAGGTTCGGTTCTGGATCGACCCCTGGGTAGAAGAATGCAGCCTCAAGGATTTATATCCAAACTTGTTTCGGTTGGAACAAGATAAGTTTTGCTTGGTGGAGGATAGGTTCGCACAATTACCTCAAGGGAGTGTGGTCCAATGGTCTTGGAGGTCTTATCCCGCGTCAGATGTTGAGGTTCATCAATTGCTATTATTGCATAGAAGCATTTCAGGTGTGGTTTTGTCCGACAAGGCAGATGAATGGATGTGGTCATTTGGTCCTAATCTTTTAGTCTCTGTCAAGGATACAAGGAAATGGCTCATAGAAGACAGCAGCGATAGTAATGGGTTCGTGTTCAGGTGGTGTAAATGGATCCCCAACAAGTGTAACATCTTTATGTGGAGGGCTCTCAGAGACCGTATCCCGACGACTAATGCTCTTCTTAGAAGAAATGTTAATGTGGGAGAGGATGTTTGCAAATTATGTGATGAAAATGAAGAAACAGTGGCTCATTTGTTCTCAGCTTGTAGGTTCTCCATGGGTGTTTGGGCTGGCGTGTCGGCTTGGTGCAAGCTTCCTCCTATGTTTGCATTTTCGATTAATGATATTTTGAAGATGGTCGACTTTTTGAAGCTTACGGGTGTTAAGAAAGATATGGTTTACGGTATCCTTATTGTTTCGTGTTGGAGGATTTGGAAGGCTAGAAACGAAAAATCATTCTCTAACATAGCCCCGGATGTCGTTAAAATAGTGGCGGGCGTGAAAACGTTGGGTTTTCTTTGGTACAAAAGTAGATATAAGATAGATTTGGTAGATTGGAAACGATGGTCTCAATTTATTTTTGATGTAAAGTAACTTGTTTTTGTGGCTTATCTCTAGCTTGGAGATATTGCCGGTTTTGTGGTGTTAATGAAATTTGTGACGTGTGCGTATATATACATAATTTTGCAATGAATTTACACACGATTTGGTTTTAAATTTATAAAAGTGATTATTACTTTTACATCAAAACACACACGAAAGAGGCAAGTGTACCCCGTCATATATGTAATAAAGTATCGGTAAGAACCAAGTATCGATCCAAGGAAATGGGCGGAGAAATAATACTAGACCTTTGTCACTAAACTACCGGTAAAAACATAAGTTTGGTTGATTTTAACTAAACTAAAATAAGCATAAATAAATACATAATATAAACATAATAGAATATAGATAAAAAGCCTTGCTAAATACACAACCACAGCATGTCAACTAAGTCGGTTTTGGCACTAGAAGCATTCGGTCAATTTTCCAATTTAAAACAATTAGTATCCCTTTCGGGAATCCTAACATGACAATCATTCGGAAAGCTAAAACGATAAACACACTTTAACCACCTAAAATTGTTCTTTAACGTGCAATTGATAAATGTCTATGAAAATCTCTTAAAAATAAGTTAGTCATCCGTTAGGAGTTTTCTAACCGCACTTAAACAAGGAAAGCGACACCGATAAACACAATGCAACCACCAACTGTCAAGCATAAACTAGATTAAATCACAACCGAGTTCATTTTACAAATCTTGCAGAATAATTCACTAAGATAGCAATTTTGGCCTAAACTACTAACTAAGCTAACAAATCATGGCAAGAATTTATAACGACACCATCTAACCCGTTTAGGTCCTTACGTGACGGCAAGCTCTCTTGATTAACAATAATTACATTTTATTAAATCACTAACCATTTCTAGTATCATGATGCATACATTTAAACCAAGTTAAACTAGTTAACCAAATTCAAAGTTTACTAATACAAGATTAATTAAGCTTCATTTTTCAACTATCTTAACTAACCAAGCATCAATCATCCAACATAATTACTTATAATCAAGAATTCAATATCAATAACAAGGTTGCAAACTAATCATCAAAGATTAACATAGAAAATACTTCAAGTGTCATTACAAACAAAGCTTAACACACTAATGGCAATAATCTAGCAAGAGATTGTTTGTGTTTTTGCCCAAAGGCTACAATAATACATAAACAATAATCTAAGTACTTGAAAGATTAACAAAATCATGGAAAGATTAGAAAATCAAACCATAAACAAGTACTAGACTAAGGATCCGGGTAGTAATCGAGCTAAACGGGACAATGTGGCTTGATTCCGGGTGAAAGCTAACGCCTCCGGAGCCTGAAAATCGCCTGAGAAGCTCTCCAAAAATCCAGAATGTCGAACAGAATGTTTCTGTTCTGTTTTTATATTTTTCGCTGTCGCACGGTCGTTCTCCATATGGCACGACCGTGCACTTTAAGCAATTATTAGGGATGGGTCACCATACTGCATACGTCATCAGATCTTTGACCGGATACGATATCGCACGACCGTTCTTCAGATGGAACGGTCGTTCAGTTCCGGGTTACTTGTTGCACGAGCTGCTGGCCGGGCATTCATCACCGAGATCAGGCTGGATCATCGTAGATGCACGAGCGTTCTTCGGATGGCACGTCCGTGCATCACCGAGCTGACCTTAAATGCCTTGCACGCCTAGTCGCATCCTCGTTCAATGCCGGACAAATCTTTAACTGTCGGAGATGCACGGTCGTGCATCAGGTCGCACGACCGTTCCACAGGCCCAGATCAGTTTCCTTAACAGAGTGTCCGCAGCTTCGTCGTTTTGTCCGGAAAGTCCTCGTTTTCGCTATCATCTTGTCTGGTATGCTGTTTTAGGCCTGTAAACATAAATGTAGATAAATAAGCATCCGAATGACGGTTTTACGGCCAAAAACACATAAAATAGGGGTAAAACGGGGAACTAAAATATGTGTAAATTAACGAATATCAATTTGCCTTCCAAAAAAAAAAAAAAAAAACCTAATCAGCTTGAACTTGCCAAAATTTGAACCATCATATTTGTGAGAGGAGTCACCTATGCCATTAGTCACTAAACCATAAGACCATAAAAAAATAATGTAATAAAATAACTAAATACAATAAACACACAATATTTTATATTTGTGATACTTTTTTTAACGGTAAATTTGGATCACTGATAGATCACATGAGTATTATCGTGTTATTTGCGGATTCATCCGATCAGATCATCTTCACTAGGCAACAATGTCTATACACCAATTCAGAAGGAAACCCAATAAATCTAAGAAAAAATCCCATATACCTAGGACTTAATGGTCTCTAAGTTGTATCTCACTAATACTAAATCAAACAATTATAACAAATAAATAAATAACATTTGAAACTTAATTTTATGTTTATATTACCATTCACCACCGTAACACCATAAGTAATAATGGATGTGTTAAAAATAACCTATATTATCATTCATATGTTGCACAAATCATACGTATTTACATTTTTGGTCTAGTGTTGTTTTATAACAGATACAGTTCTTAAGGGGCCAGAATGAAAGTTCCTTTGAAGTCGGTGTAAATAATAAAAGGTGAAGGGGCAGAGTGTAAAAGTGTTTGCAGCTGTTATATAAAAGTGAAGATATGTGGCTAGAGTTAAAATATACTTCACAGAATTCTCTCTCTAATAATTTTTCCCAAATTCACTCTTACAATTCTCTCTCTCTCTTTTACGCATATCTGATCGAAGAATTGTTGAAGTTCTTGCTGAGTTATTTATTCTATATTGTTGAAGATCCTGTGAATCTTTGTATTGTTTGAAGATTGTTCAGTCCGATTGCAGTCTGTTTGAAGAAGAATCGTTCCTGTTGTCTTCTCCATACGTATATCAGCGATCTGCATCAATTTCATTTATAAAGTTCTGTTCGGCTGATCGTTATTCTCAACTGTGAAGTTCTGATCGTTTTTTGTTACTGATCTTGCCTGTGAGATCTGTTGTTTTGCTGTTAATCTCGCCTGAGAGGTCTTGATCTTGTGTAAATCAGGTTGTATACTTTCTTGTTTTTCTTTCTGTCTTTGTATTCATAGATCAACTGATTGATTAATCAGTCGATCTTAATGGTTGTTCATCAGATCTTACTTTGTGTAAGATCTAGGGTATCGGTTTGGGGTTTTCTTGGTTTGGGTTAAATAATAAAATTTCAGTCGCCGTTTTGTCGCTTCTTTTCTGTTATGTGTTGTTTGATCATGTTGTATTATTAATCTTTTATACCATCTTGACATGGAGTATTGTTGTGTATGATGTTCATCACATTAATGTTCATCCAGTAGCGTATTTTTGTTTGTTCTGTGTAAAAGATTCGTGTATTGTTGAATAATTTGGATAATATCACTTTGGTTAGGATAGATTGTATGAAATCCTTTAGTTTTTTTACATGGTATCAGAGCTATAGCTCTTGATTCTGGTTTTGTTTTTTAGTTCTGTTGTGTTCTTGTGGTTGAGTCTGTCCTCGGTTTCTGTTTAGATCTGTTCTATTTGTTTTTTTTTTTTTGGTGGTTGCAGGTATAGATCTTGTAAGATCTGTTGGATATTGCAAGAACTGTTGAAGTCTGTTAGGGTTTCTTACCCGTTGTGTTGGTTGAAGTTGTACCTTGGGATCTGTGCTTAGAAGATCTAAGAAGACCTGCGTTAGTCTCTGAAACCCTAGAAGATTCAGGGCAAACTAACTGGATTCATCTGGTTCAGGGCAAACTACAGATCTGATTTTATTGAAGATTTTTTCACCCACTGTAAGATTGTTCCTACTCTTTTTTTGTTTCTGTTGTTGGAGTAGTTGAAGTCGGGGTAGTGAGGACCGACACTTTTTTGTTTGTTGATTGTTGATTCTTTGTTTACTTGTTTACTTTGTCTTGTGGTATTCTATGTTCTTGTTTTTTTGTTTACATGTTGTTTCTGTCTTGGGTTGCGTGTAGGTCTGATAGGAGTAGTTGTGGCTCCTGAGTAAAGACTTGTCCAGGCACCAAAGAGTGACGAACCTGGAATCTGTCCCTGACTCAGCTTCGCCCTAGGTTTTATTTTTTGTCTGGCTCATATATTGTGTTATCTGTTGATAACTTCTGTGATCTATTATCGGTTTGTTGTTGTTCTATTATACCTTTTTACTGATTCATTGTTTGGTTCTGTGTGTCTATGTAGTGTGTGGTAAAGAGATAGTTTAAAATCTGTCTCTTGGTGATTGTTAAAGTTGTTGAATATTTTTCTTAAAACAAATATAAGTTGTTTTGGTCTTCATTTGTTGTTTTGAAAGTTGTTCTATTGTTGAGTCTTGATCTGATGTGTATTTGTCTAGAGCTTGTTGTTGATGTTTTCATCACGTAATAAAATATTTGTCGTTGGTTAATCTGTTGTTGCTTGCTCCTTGTATGTCTACGAGTTGATAACATGTCTGTTTGGGAGTGTGTTGAAATCATTCTGTTATCTTCATACACTCTCTCTCTAGTTCATCACATTTAAGTATTTCTTCATGCTCTTAGATCCATTTTTGTGTTAATTCAGGTCATATATGAGATTCTTGTTGTTTATGTTGTTGTTATCTGTTTGGTTCTCATCTTTGTTCGTTTTAGAGGGTTAGGTTTTGTAAGTCATGATAGTTTTGAGTTGTTATGTCTCTTGAATCTTGTATGATAATTGGATAGTCATGTTTTTTTAATCGTGACTGGCTGAGTTTTTTCATTGCATGATCCTGTTGTTTCATTCATGATTGGATGTTTGGTTGCCATGTAATGTGCTACCTTTGTGGTTATGTGATCTTGTATTTGCTGTCATAAGGTAGTTTAGTTTGAAATGTTGTTTCTAGTTATTGATTCGTATGTTCTGAATCTTTATCATGGATCATGTGATTCGATTTTGTCTTGAACTGGCATTTGTCTTTCACACGTTGTCTGTATGTCTTGTTGTCTCTTGTTGTATGGTTAGTCAAACTATGTGGTTTGAGTGTTTCTAACCACTTGTTTTGTCACGTTTGTTCTTGATGTCTGTGTTTGCCTAGCTATGAGATCTTTATGTTAAGGATCTTTGTCTTGTATGTTGTTAAATGTCTTTTATTCGCAGTCTTGATGTCTGTTTGTCTATGATCTTGTTTGTATGGTTAGTTTGAGCTGTGTGGTTCATGTTTAACCGTTGGTTTTGTCAAGATTATTCTGTATTTGTGACAGCCTTGTATGTTATCTCTTGTGAGGTGTTTTTGGTTGCAAAATATGTTATTTTGTGATTTTGTTTGGCTGTGTCTTATTGTCTTGTGTATGTCTCGTTATTCTTAGCCTTGTATGTGAGATATGAAATCAAGTGATTTTGTATTTCATTTTTGTTTAGGTTGGAATTGTTGTTTGATATAGAAGTGTGTACTTCTCTTTTATCAGTGTTATTATGAATCTTGTTGTCTGGATCAATAGTATTGTCAAGATTGTTCTAGAATGTTTGTACAGCCTTCTATTTGTTCTCTTGTATGAGATGTGTGTTCCATTTGCAAATCGTGTGATTTTGTGTTCTGTCGGAACTTGTTTGGTTGTATCGTTTAATCTGATGTCTGCGTTGTTATTAGATTTTTTCTTTGAATCGTGTGATTCAATTTTGTTGTGAAGTTGTAAAATTTTATTTGCTTGATTCAAATTAGTCTTTATGTTCTTTACAAGTTTTCTCATGATATGTTTCTTGTAAAGTTGTAAAAGTTTTTAATCAAGTCAAATTAGTTTCTTAAGATCTTCACAAGTGTTGTTTTTCAGATGTGTTCTGAATTCTTTAAAGTCATGTGACTTTATGTGTCATCAGATGTGTATCTGGTTCTGTTATGCAATCATATGATTCCTTGTTATTTGGATATGTTGTATTATTCTGTTTACAAAGTTTTTTTCTACATGAATCCTAGTATTTACATATATGTTTTTTTGAATTGTGTGATTCAAAATATTCAGATATGGTTCTGAGTCTTTAAAGTTATGTGACTCTTGGTTTTTATCGTATATGACCTGCATACTGTAATTGAATCGTTGTCTTTTCAGACTTTGTTCTTGTTGTAAAACCATACGAGTCTTTATGGTCTTTATGATTTCATGACCAGGTTTTTTATTCAGACGTGTGGCTTTATGTGGTGTTTTTAGTATTTGATTCCTTTGAATATAGATTCAAAGTCTATTTTTCAATTAGAATTTATATGCTGATATGTGTCTTTGCTATTCTATTTATGTTAAACCTGGTGGGGAGTTGTGCAGCTTGTTCAATACTTCAATATTGTTCTGGTTGTTTACTATTTTGTTTGTCAGATTTACTTCTTGTTTATCTGAGTCTTTAGGTGATTCTTGTCTTAACGGGTTTATTCTGCATTATGTGACAATTTATTTGTCTTTTACTCTATTAAAACGTTGGTACGTGTGATCCATATGTCATGTTGTATGAATTGTCATATCTTCTGGTTTGAATTGGTCTAATGTGATCTGTTTTCGAGCTTGTCTCTTGTATGTATGTTGTGTTAGCCTGGTATTTATATCTTGTGTAAGAGATGTGTTTCTTGTTGTGTATTTTCCCAGGATCTGTGAAGGCTATTATTGTTTGTCTGAAATCTTAGTATGTCTGAGTTATGACATTGGTTATAGAAATCCTATTCTTTGATTTGTTTCTCTATGATGTTGTGTTAGCCGTAGTTTGGCTGTTAAAATCTAGTAAAAGTGCCATATGAGTTTCTTTGAATCTTGTCTTTCATGTGGGGACTAAACAATTGAAATAGAACTGGAATTTGTTGAAAAAAAAATTGTTTGTGGTGTTATGTGCAATAAGTTGGAAATGGTTAACATGCATAGTATATGAATGATAGGGGCATGTTGAAAATATAAGATTAATTCATATACTATACATTTGTTAGTTATGTTTATTCATTGGGCTTGATTGTTACATGTATAAGTTGTTATCAGGCTGGTTATTAGCCTGTTATCTCTTTGGGCTCATGTCATGTTTGGTGCAAGTTGTTCGCAACAGCTGGGAGTCCGAGGGGGCTATTTGAAACTTATGGAGGGCTGCGAACATCACTTAACATGCTTGTGGACTTGGGTGTAATTTGGTTGGTGAGCACATATGAATGAAGGGGGAATGTTAAAAATAACCTATATTATCATTCATATGTTACACAAATCATACGTATTTACATTTTTGGTCTAGTGTTGTTTTATAACAGATACAGTTCTTAAGGGGCCAGAATGAAAGTTCCTTTGAAGTCGGTGTAAATAATAAAAGGTGAAGGGGCAGAGTGTAAAAGTGTTTGCAGCTGTTATATAAAAGTGAAGATATGTGGCTAGAGTTAAAATATACTTCACAGAATTCTCTCTCTAATAATTTTTCCCAAATTCACTCTTACAATTCTCTCTCTCTCTTTTACGCATATCTGATCGAAGAATTGTTGAAGTTCTTGCTGAGTTATTTATTCTATATTGTTGAAGATCCTGTGAATCTTTGTATTGTTTGAAGATTGTTCAGTCCTATTGCAGTATGTTAGAATCGGAGGCTCTCATGATTATGTTTGTTTGTATGTTTTGAACAATTTGTGAATATGAAAATATGTAAAGTGCAGCGGAAATGAAAACAAACTTTGTAAACACAATCAAAGGAGAAAATAGTTTGATAAACAATTGCTTCTCATAGAGTCAAAGGATTTATAAATCAAAGCAAAAGATTACAGATATGCTTACAAACTAAACTCCCCCTCAGCCTGATGCCCCAAGGTTGGTTGCACACAAGATGAAAGGATTAGACATGAGGAGAAGAACCCGCTCAGTCAATCAAATGTAACAGTACAGGATACTGTTACATTTATAGGCAAACCAAACCACTGAGGTATCTCAGCTGACGTCACCATGAAAGCGACGTCTAACAGCCTAACAACATGTATCTACTGTCCTTACACAAACACTGCTAACCTAACCACTGACTATACATAAATAAAACAATTCACTAAACAGTTGCTCTCCCTTTATGTCGGTGCTTTACTCAAGGTTGATCAGTCCTTGACTGGGCAGTGCTTTATCATCAGTAGATAGGACCAGCAGTGTTGGATACTTCAGGGTTTTGATCAGCAGTTGAAGGACCAGCAGTAGTTGTATCTGAACAGCGGATAGAGACCATCAGTTGTTATAAATCACTTTCAAGGGGAAAGCTTAATGTAAACTGCTGCTTATTATGAATCCACTGTTGTGACCTGGTTTTGGCTTTACATTATCTGTTCCTCTGGTAGGGTTCAATCCCAACAATCTCCCCCTGGAACAGATAATGCCAAAACCTGTCATTATTCTGGATCTTTATTCCTCATCAGAAGTTCCCTTGCATGTCTTTTAAATTCTTCTTCAAATTCCTTGGAACTTGTGTCATCTTCATCCCTGCACAGTGTAAGCTCAAGGAGATCTAGTTGATCTTCAACACCCAGGCCTAGTGCTTGATTCCTTGATATATGCCTCACTTCTCCATTGGTTCTGACCAGAGTCAATACATGGGTCTTTTGATCAGAGAGCCACTTTAGTATTTTTAAACCAAATGGGTTTCTTGGGAGAGATTTATTTCCTGATGAGCTGGATGCATTTGGCCTTGAGAAAAACCGTAAAGCAGTATCTTGAACTTCAGACATTCTTTTAAAAGCTTCTTCTATGACTTTGTTTGCTGCAGCTATATCTTCTGCAACTTCTTTGTCAAGCAGCTCTTGTTTCTGTTGTTGATCAAGCTCACTGTCTGTGATATCTGCTGATGATGGTTTGCTTACTACTTTGACCCTTTTGGTAAGGTCTTGTAGTTTTGCTAAGTTTTCTTTATCTGAAGCCAATTTCTTGGTAGCTTCTTCAATCAGATCATCTTCTTTATGCCTTTCTTCTCCAACAGTCAGCATTTCCTTCCTTTCTTTTCTCAACCTTGTAACAAAGGCTTCTGCTTTGCTGATCTGTGTTTCAAAAGTTTTGACCTGTTCCTTTAGCTTTTTGTAGTCAGACTTTTTAGGAGTGTCCCTCCTTTTCTTAAGTCTTTCATAAGCTTCGTCTGTTTGCTGCTTGGTCCATTTTGCTATGGCACTTGCAGAATCCACTCTTGCATCTACCAACTCCTGCTTCTTTCTCTTGTATTCAGAAATAAGATCAGCTATGAGCTTCCTGTATTTATTCCAATTTGGAGCTGTCTTCTTCTTACTTGGATCACTTTTAACCTTTTCAATTCTTTTTGCCTCATGCTTTAATGCAACTATTGGCCAATCTTTGAATTATGTTTCTTCAGCAGGATATAACTTCTCTTTCATTATGTATGCAAGATATTCCTTCCTCAATTCATTTCGTTGATCTGCTTTAGGAGATAGACTTGACATTTCCATGTTCAGATCACTTGCATATTCTTTTATTTGCTTAACCTTGTTGAGCAGGAATTCTCTTCTTTTCAAAATGGCTTCATTGCCTTGATTCTTGCATTCAATTCTGGCTCTTATCCTTGCTTGTCTTACTTTCATTTCAAGATATTCATCCATGTCTTCTGGAATTATGAAACCTATGAGAGAAGGAAATTTCCTTTTTGAGCAGGGGATGAAAGGGGTGAGGTAGTTTTTGAGGGTGGTGATGAAGGTGGTGACACATCATCAGGGGTGAAAATCCTTCTCCTTTTTAATGTAGGAAAGGCTGATGATGTTTTGGGTGGATCAGTGGTTTGTGACAGTGATTGACTGACAGTGGTTGAAACAACTGGTGTTTCAATCACTGTTGTCATTACAGCAGATGTTGTAACATCTGCTGTCTTCTGCTTTATGGCAGGAGGCAGTAATGATGGTGTGATTGTAGATGATGGTGGTAGAGCAGTAGTTGTGGTGGTGTGTGGTAGAGTGGTGTGTGTTGAAAGTGTATGTGTTGATGACATGGCAGCTGTTTGGCTACTGACAGCAGTTTTTGTAACTGCTGCTGTATCAGCTGTTTGGCTAACAGGTTTTGAAACCTGTTTTTCTTTTTCTTTTTCAGGCACAATATGAAGGCCATGTTCTATTCCCTTCTTCTTCATTTGCTTCATTATCTCCCCCTTTTTGGCATTATCTGCAAGGGGGTCATCAAAGAATAGTAAAGTTGAAGGAGCCTTGCCAGTGGTAGTTTGGATACTGGCCTTAATAGCCTTGATATCTGCTTGAGCGTCCTTGAACCTTGATTCCACCATGTTGGTCAGCATTTTTATTTGAATAGCATGCTTATGATCAGCCATTTGTTGCTGTTTTTCAAGCATGGGTTGGAAAATATTCCAAAGCTCATTTGCAGCAGGTGCTTGTTGTGGAGCAGGTGCTTGAGCAGGAACAGCATTGAATTGTGCTTTCTGAGCTTTTAAAATCTCTTGCACCATCTCCTTTATTTCAGAAACTGATTCTTCAAGTTTTTCCACTCTGCCCGTCAATTCCTGATATCGTGAATCATCACCCATTTTACTGGGATCATCTGAATCCCCACCAGCAGTGGTTATATCAATGTGTGACTTAGGAACAGAGTCCCAAAAATCACCCATTAATGCCCCTTGTTCTTGGTACTGGGGACTTCTTTCTTCAGCACTTGATAAACCTTTGATGGTGCCAGTGGTTAGATCCAACTCACTGGTGGTTATCGAAGCTGCCATGGAAGAAATTGCCTTCAAGGGAGTCTGATTTATGAAACAACTGGCCAACTGGAGACCTGTTGATCCACCAGTTGTAGTTGCTGCTCCACTTGAACTACCACCGAGAGTTACTTGTAACTCAGGGGGTGTAACCTCCTCAATTGTTGCTGGGATAGCAGGAGTAGTAGCATCAGACCCAGTCACCTATGGGGGTATGCTCTCAGTGACAGGTGATAGAGAGGAACTGGTTTGTGTCTGAGCTATAGCAGCTGCATGCAACAAGGGTAGCATGGATTGTGGCATTATTATTGGTGAGGGTATGGGGGTTGAAAGAGACATGTCCTTGGGATCAGGACTGAGGAAGATGGATCCGAGTGGATTCAGAGCTTCATATTGTGGTGTCCCTGTGCTTACAACCTGATCCTTTTGTGAGGATGCAGGAGGAGTTTTAGGCATGGGTTGAGATCTTTCTTCCAACTGCTGTGAGGAAGTAGCAGCAGTGGTTTGTGGTGACTTTTGTGTTGTCACAGGCATTTCCTCTGGGATCTCATCTTCCAGAGTTGCCTTTGTTTTGGGTTTGGTGGGTTTTCTGGATGTTTTTCTTTTGGTCTTTTTGGTTATGTCAGGTGTGGGTTTCAAAGCAGTGGTTGTGCTGCTATGATCACCTGGAGCAGTGGGCTCAGCAGCTGATACCTGAGGAGCAGTTGTAACCGCTAAAATCTGCTCAGGTACCCCTGCTTTTGTTTTTATTGGTGCCAACATTCTAGAGAATGTTTCAGGTGTCAAGCTTTTTATTTGAAAATAGACACCTTGTTTAAGCAAATTTTCATTTTTCTTATCAAATTTTTGTAAAAAATAATAACTCAAAAATCGTGGAAACAACAAAAATGCTTTACTTTCAACGTTTTTCACCATGTCATTGAAAATCTCCTGGGAGTAGTTGTAGTCCTTATTATTCAAAATAGCGTAACCCAGACATTGAATTTTTAATGGTATTTCATTAAAAGATGTTGTTTTATTCGAAGCACACATCAGAAGTGTGTGAAATAAAAATCTGGGTGCAGATGGAAAATAACCCTTTTGTAGGGTATCTACCTTTGACTGTTCTGCATAGCCCCTCTTCAGAAAATCAGCTTTTAACTCATTTTTGTCAAAGGAAGCTTTACCTTTTTGATCATCGAGTTTGAAGATTTCTGATAGTGATTGCGGAGTGATTTGAATCGCCGTACCCTGTATCGAGGAGTTAATGGCTACTACTTTATCATCTTGTTTTTCAAGCGTAGCATTTTTCCAGAACTCTCTCTGGGTTTGCAGATATATGGGGGCGTCTACGGTCAACAAAGTTTTGTACTTTGATGTAGATATGGTGTCGAGAATGGAATCGAAGGTATGATTGTTTGTGGGTTTTGTGAGTAAACCCAAATAGTTGTGAGATTGTTTGTATGTGTCACACCCCGAATTCCACGTGTCACCGGTGGGCCCGGTGGGGGAGTATCGTGACGTAATTGATATCATCATAGTCAAACAACACAATATATAAATGCACAGCGGAAGCAAAAGTTAAATATATTACAATCCGAATATAAAGTAATATCAGAGTTTTACAACGGAAAGTGAAAGATCCACAGGCGGATCGAATAATCATAATCATTGTTCAGCAGACTTTAGACGCCTAGGACTTGTAAGATTCCTTATAATCGCCCTGAGCTTCCAGCCAATTACGTTCAGTACCTGTCACTTAACCTTTTGGAAAAATACGTCAGTTTTCACTGGTAAATACAATTTAACTGACTCATTTTGAAAAGAGTTTGAAAATTGATTTGAGTGTAAACGGCACAAAATCTTTTGACACATTGATTAAAATGCACAGAGGCAAGATTAATCTTTTATAACTTGGGACAATTTTATTAATAAAAATCTTGTATCCGATTTACATGTTTGTCCAACATTTAGGGCCGGTGATTATACAATACAATACAAGCCGGACAAGATTAATCGACACACCACAAATATAATCTCACAAGAAGTTATCCTCACGAGTGAGTATACGTTTTACATATGCAACAGGAGGTGTTTTGTCTACACCTTGTGCTTACGTCGTGGCCATTCACTTTTTAAAATGAGCCAAGGATATCCAGGACACGGTCATTAACCCCCAATGTTATTTGTTATCAAGCAATACGAATTAAAACGGGATTATGCAATTCAATCATCTCCGATCAAAAGGTTTCTACACCCGACCAAGCGGTATTTTTATAATACCGTACCCCAAGCCCGTATAAGGGAAAATAAGTTAAAAGTATTTACCTGAGCTAGCTCCTGTCTTAATTAATAAGAATTTAATAACTCAGCCGTATTCACTTAAGTAAGCGTAGGTACCATTTACCGGAAGGCTCTAGTCTGGAATGATGACATAAATAATCAATTAGAATGCTAACGGGTCTTTAATAAAGCCAAAGCTTAGACCGGTTAGTCTTAAGGAATATACGGTTCAAACGCACGATTAAGCGAAGACCGGATAGAAATGTGATTTAGACCCGACAAGTTTGAAGACTTGTATAATATGGGTATACTAAACACATTCTGGATTTGGAGACAAAATGATAAAGTTGACTCGCTTCGGCTAATATAAATGAACTAGTCACATAAGCCGGTCCAAACGCGACAAGTGCGTAATGAGTAACCAAAGGAGTCATATACATGTTTCCTAAGATATTATGCTCTAAATATGTTATAATATCAGCAAAGTATTTTCTATTATGCCCGGAACGGATTTAAACTCAACTTATGCCTCATAGGGGCATTTTGGTCATTTAACAAAGGCTAAAAATGTCAAATTTGGAAATCTGAGTTCATAAACTCGTACTTACTGTTATTTTATAAAAATAAGTTAAACACATCAGTAACTATAAGTCTTATATGTTTGATATGGTTATAGTATATACTATGCGTTAAAAATGCCTAAAAAGGCGATTTAGAGCCGTTTCCGGGTTTGTAAAAGAAAACTGAGATTTTTATACTTCCAGAAGGTTCAACATACTTTATTTAATAAATAAAATCAGTAGGAAGTGGTTTGGGGTCAATCGGATTTATAAAACTCGTTTTATGGCTTAAAAGGTCAAAACCGGCATTAACCGAATCAACTTAGCGACCTATGAAACGATCAGCCAAAAATTAGATAAAAATCATCAAAAATCCCAAAATATTATATAACATCAGTGGGTAAAAAGTTTTATACCAAAAAGTGGCCTTAAATAGGTTATACGCTAAAAGCGCCGTTTATGTACATAAAGATATAGTTTTACGATATCGGCCATAACTCAAAATCTGGACCACCAACTGATCTCAAATTTTCGGTGCAAGTTTATAAATTAGTAATAAAGATTTCTACTCTTTCACTTTTTCAAAAATCGCGTTTTATGGTAAAAAGGGCAAAATAGTCAACTTTTAAGCATAATCGGAAACATGCATATGAATCGGTTAAGCATAGACTCAAGATGTAAAAATTCCAGAAAGTTATACATAAATAAAAATGGTCAAAAATAAACTCTAATACAGATCTCAAACATGCATGCACGGATCCGAATCGAGAGTCAACGAAAAAGTCGTTTTATAAGACTTTCGGTTCCGATCCGAGTTTATACTAAAGATTGTCGGGTTGATCATGGTAAAACATATTCTTACATTCATTATAAAGCTATTTTTGATGATCAAGCTGATTGCATGTCATCTACATTACCATTTATGCTATATTTTACAAAAACAATTTCTGTTGACTTTTTAAGAACAACTTTGACTCGACAAATAGCATGCTTAGAGTGGGAATCAGAGAATAACCTTTTGAGGGTTTGTTTCCCACATAAATACCAAGTTATAAGTGGTTTCAATTTGAGAAAAGACAGAGCCAAATTCGTTTAATCGAAAAGTCAAACTATATGAACAACGGTTTGACTTTTAACTAATAATCTATGCTAGAACGGATTTGAGGATGATATGAATGCTTACAAAGGTCCTAATGAGGCTTAGATAGCACTTGGAAGTAGCCTTGTCGATCAGAATGCTTCTGGAATGCCTTGTGAATTCTTGCAAGTTTGCTAGTGTTCTTGTTTACTACTCAAGACCCTCAAAAGTGATGAATTTGATCTGATTTATGGAGGTTTCAGGTGTTATAAGAGTGCAACAGGTGTCCATACTTGCATGTAAGATGATTGGTGAGTTTTAGAGGTGATGCTAGCTGTTAAACACTCAAAATTCGGACCCAATCAGCAGCTGATCGCAATTCTGCACCTGGGGCTGCCAAACTTTGATTAAAAATGGCAGCTTTGGTCCCTGTCTTTGTACGCGAGGTTTCGGCTATTTATTTTGACTCGTAAACCCCCAAACTTGGTTTTTAAGAACCTTGGGACATTTACCAACATGGTAATGTCCTCGGATAACTTTGCGCTCACCCGAAAAACCATGAAATTCGACGTTGACGCTTTTAGCCCCTCAAGTACGGTTTTGGCCATAACTTTCTCATACGATAACGAAACTTCATGAAATTTTTACCACATATTCTAGTGAGTATATTTTAGTATTACAAAGCTTCGGGTCTGCCAAAAGTTCACTCAGAGGTATAAATTCAACATGTTGACACTTTTAGCCCCTATAGTTTGTAATTCCTCACTTTTGTGCATTTTCCGCTTCGTATGATCCATGATCCATCCGTTTAAGGTTATAAACATTATGTAGGGTTATTGTAGGGCCTATTTATCAGTTGTTGACACTTTGAACCCTTATAAGTACATAGTTTCACAGTTTGTCAACTTTAGTCCCTCTAAAGTATGTTTTCACATTTCCAAGGTTCATGACACGTGTCACCACATTATTGGGCATAAATTTCCGAGGTGTTACATCCTCACCCCCTTAAAAGAAATCTCGACCTTGAGATTTGATAATATGCAGGAAGTACTTTTTGGTCGCATAATTGACTTAACCTCAATAGCATATTTGGAGCTTTTTCCAAGCTCTCAAGCTGACCTTTATAATGGGTACATTTATCCTTTTGGAGCTTCTTCACTTATCGATCCTCAATCGATATAGGTTGCTTATTATATCATAAATCTGCATATCATTATGTGATAATGCTTCTCGACTTATTGATGAAACATATCCTTAGATCATTAGTGTGTTATTGTTTTGCGAGCTCCACCAAGCTCCTTAAACAGGTTTTAGCTTATAAGCTATTTGATCTCGATACATTCGATTTTCCTTCGAATGATTCTACATATTCAAAGCTTAACTAGCCTGATAATTTAACAAATTTGCACACCCTTCCTGGTGATCACTTTTGTTAAACCTCATTCCTTAACAAGAACTTAGGAGGGTTACTGCTTTTATTAATTCTTGATTTTCTGCCGAATACTGGCATATTATAGATGACTAGGGATTTGTATGATCTTATTCGTTGTTTCCAATATAACTTCCAGGTCCTGATAAGTGGACTTCCCAAAGTCTCGTCCATCAAGCGGATGTTTTGATATTTCATCTATACAAGGTTTCCAAAAGAGCCACCTTGATACTTATATAACGACTATTATAAAAAGCTTATCTTAAGGTGAAATGGTTATTCCAACCACTGCTTAGAACTAATCCCAAGGAATAGTTAATCCTTGCGTTAGTCGATCAAATCGACGATCCTGGGCAGCTAATGATAATTCTTAATCGTTGTCCAAATAGGATTGCGGTAATCAATGCATAAGCAAAATGAACCGTCTTTCACACTTAACTATACCGAATTCTCCGGATATTGAGTCAGGCTATATGAATCTATATCTTAAAATTTACTTAATCAGGGTTTCGATTATTCCATGATCAACACGGAGTTCCTATCACACTCTAACCTTTAGCGGGATGTTAATCTTAACTCTATTTGCTTCTCAGAAGGTAAACAGGGTAGTCTTAGGGGAAGATAATCATGACACACAGAGATGTCAGAGGTGTCTGTATTTTCAGGCTTGGGTTTATCTATCGCTGTCGGTGTCAGACAAATGACACATTCTCTTTATAATGCAAGGATGTCCTAAGTAGAGATACTTATAAGACATTTTATATTGGATATCTTCCTTGAATACTACTAGTCGACTTTAGTACAATATGACCATCGGGATATCTCAGGGGTTCCATGTATTAAACCTCCATGCTGATCAGACATGGAAATAATCTATGGGACACACTAGGATACGCCGATCCTCATATGGCACTTTTATCAAACATAGTTTGGCATTCGCAGGCGATAGAAAACAATGAGAAAAATAAATAAAATAAAATAATATATATTGTCGTACTCTTTTCTGGGGTAGAGTACTCCAGATTCTTATGAAAGGATTATTTCCGAAGATGGGAGAGAGGTCATTGAAGATTCCATTGGTAAATTATACCTCATTTTTAATATCTGAAGTTCTTATGAATGTAATCAAAAGTTTGCTAGGCTTAGTTTATGAAGGATTTATTGGTGTCTGAATCAAAATAAAAACTCTTAGCATTCATATCATTGATAAGTGTTAAGGGAGGTACCTGGTGCCATTATTCATGAACTAGTCCAGGCATTTTAGGCGCTTTCAATCTTAGGCTTTTCTTCCTTAGCCGTCTTTCCTTTGACAATTTCAGGGCACGTGGTCTTGATGTGGCCTTTCTCATAACAGCCGAAGCAGACTGCATCCATCATGTACTTGCAGTCCAACGTTTTGTGTTCCCTTGACTTGCAGATCCCACAAGCCCTCGGCCGCGATCAGGATTTTGGTTCGAACCTGCACTTCCCATAATGGCGCTTCTTGCAAATCTCGCATACAGGTTTCTGGTTGGACTTTTGTTTGTTCTTTTTACTCTGGGAGTTATCTTCCTCCCTTTTCCTCTTTAGTTCATCCCTTGTCTTAGAGGTATGGACGAGATCCTTCTCGTGAGTAAGGTCGTGTGGTCTTGGATGAGACTTTGAGCAATTAGCATTGGGCTCTTTGAACTTTTTCACGGCCTTCTTCACAGCTTTTCCAACAGCTGCGTCTATCATTGTTTGAAGGACATCTTTGGAAATTCTAAGGTTCACAATTGTAGTATCATTGGCATGCGTCGCATCATCCATAGCACGATCAACGGCTGTCTTATCTGAGTTCGCCATACTTGATATTGGTTCCTAATATTGATAAAACAATTGCTTAATTGCAATCTGACAACCGCTATTCATCATCCTGGCAGTTTATCATATACTATCCATGGTACCATTAAACCATATAGGACACTATAACATAAACATTCTTAATGAACATTGTTTAGATATGTATACTTATTAATTTTACTTAGCCTAGGCCATAAAAGACCATTGAGGGCATTTAGGGTCTGGACCTAGTCCATCACCCTTTTGACAGGGAATCGAAATGTCACAACTGTCTTTATTATATTGCTGAATTTGGATAGCTTGAAAGCTTGCCATAAGGACATTAGAAAAAAGTGGTTCCTAATAGATATAAAATATCTTTCTAAGGTTCGTCGGAGCATTCTCCAAAGTATCATCGGCCAATTTCTACCTCACGTCAAATGGCCGGAATTTAAATCAGGCGAAGACAACAGTTCTTAACATTTATCGTTTATTAAAGAATCATATGTGCCAGCATAAAGAAAAATAATTTATGCATAAACTTCCTGATAAGGAAAAGTACCTGCTATAAGGTTAGCATTCTGTACCACCTCGTGGGCGTTCCTCTGGAAGACTCATGCTTTTGTTTTTCCTGGCCTTTCTCGGCTTCTTTAAAATCCTTGGGCAGTTAGTTTTAATATGCCCTTCCTCGTTACAATTGTAACAGATCGCATTCTTCAACTCCTTGCAATCTAAAGTCTTGTGACCCTTGGTTTTGCAAACTCCACACAGTTTGGCACCTGGGTCAATTGTACACTTCCCAGTATGTTGCTTTTTGCAGTTACTGCACTTTGGTCTGTTATTAGACTGACTCGAGTTTTTCCTAAACTCGGAATCATTTTTGTTCCTTAAGCTTCCCTTTTTCTTCTTATCAGATTGATGAGAGTTCTCTTCCTCTCTTTCTCTTTTTCCCTCACCGGAAGCCTTAACAGACTTATTTCTGATTGCATCTAAAGTGAGAGATAAGGATAAGTCCACTACGGACCTATAAGTGGTTGGCCTAGATGCTTTAACATTTCCCTTTATCTCTGGTGCTAGGCCTCCAATAAAACGCGCTATGCGTTTAGGTTCAGGGGTGACTAAATAAGGAACTAGGCGGGACATAGTGTTAAAACTTGTCACGTATGCCTGGCAATCTAAATCCTTCATGCCTAGAGTCAAGAAGTCTGATTCTATCTCTTCTACCTCATGCTGAGGGCAAAAATTTTCCTTGACTAATTCAACAAATTGATCCCAAGATAAGTTGTAGAGTAGGACTTTTCCCGTGGCTTGGAGCAATGATCTCCACCATGCCAATGCTTCTCCTTTGAACGATTGTGAAACAAATTTCACAACGTCTTGCTTCGTACAACCGCTGATGTCAACAACAGCGTCCATCTCCTCGAGCCACGTCATGCAATCGATGGCTCCTTTTTCTCCTGTAAAGTCTCTCGGCTTGCAGGAGGCAAAATATTTATATGTGCAGGTCTTAACTGGTGCCTCTTGGTGAAGCACGACCTGACTAGGCGGATCATTCCTTCGTTGTGACGGGTTATGAACATCGTCTTCCTCTGACTCATGTGATTTAGGAGGGGGCTTAATACGAGCCACAGATAGAGTCGTAGAGTGGTTATCATTTGATTCATTATACTGACTGTCAAGAGCTTGAGTAATAGCACTATTTATTAGTGCCTGCAGTTCCGCTTCAGTCATGCTAATTCTGGTAACATCATTGTTCTTCTTCGGGTGACTGTTGACCTCCTCTGATCCAGCCATGTAGTTTGATTGCTACATAAACAATGGCAATGATTTATTCAGAGGTTATTATGGTAGCCCCATTTTTTGACGATTCATCAACCATGGTAATATAAACCATATCGGTTAATTTGTTAGTTATTTTAAATTAGCATTCTCCATTATAATTTATCCTAGTTATAAAACATTAAAGTTATTAAAGTGGCGCAGAAGGCCTAGTCACAAGGACAGTTTCAAATTTATAAGCCATGATCGTTTGGGATCGAGGCATTTAAGGTTTGAGCATAGTCAGTTACTTTCCTTAACAGGGAGTCGAAGACTACAACTGCCTTTTGTCTTTTAGGACAATAGATATAGCCCGTGGGCATTCCCTTCTGAGGTATGTTTATGATATGATCATCTTTTCAGATGCTATTAGTCAAGATCATTTGGATCATACCGACCATTATGCTTGGACATGGTCCAACATTTTTAGACAGGAGGTCAAAGACCACCACTGTCGTTGTCTTATCGGACAACCATTTTAGCCCGTAGGTACTTCATCACTTACGGATGTTTATAATATGATCATCTTATAAGATGATATAAGCCATGATTTCTAGAATCATAAGGTAAATTAGAAATTTAAAAAAAAAATTCAATATAGGGATGACTGTTGTGATTTTGTCGAATCACATTTGTCAGGAGTGCTAACACGTTCTCAGGTGTTAACAGGGATCTGAATCCCGAGAGTAGGTTTCACCATCTTGGCCGCGTAGGCTAGGTTTCACCTTTAAGATTCTTTTTAAAATGTATACTGACAGGGAAAGGGGGATATTTATTTCCCTCAGGATTCTCCTCATAAATCCTACTTTACAAGTTAATAATAGCACAAATGGCCTAGTCGCGTAGACAAGTTTATAAGCAATGACTTCAGAGAATCGAGGCATTCAAGTTTTAATAATGGCACAAGTGGCCTAGTCACGTAGACAAGTTTATATGCCATGATTTCAGAGAGTCGAGGCATTAAAGTTTTAATAATGGCACAAGTGGCCTAGTCACGTAGACAAGTTTATATGCCATGATTTCAGAGAATCAAAGCAATTGAGGTTTGAACCTAGTTCATTACCTTTATCTGACAGGGAGTTATAGCTACCACTGTATCTTGGCTCATGTAGAAATGAGCAAGGCCCGTAGGCACTATATTACCACGTATGGTTAAAATATGATCATCTTAATTGATGACGTAAACCCAGGATTCAGGGATCATTAAACTGGGTTAGGAATTTTTGAAGAATCCTATATAAAAATAACGTGTGATTTTAAATGAATCACATCTGCCAGGAGTGTTAACATGTTTTAAGATGTTAATAGGGGATTGAATCTTTTAATCAGGTCTTACCATCTTGGCCCGGTCTTATAATTGTCCCAAGGCTAGGTTTCACACTTAAGATTCTTAATTAATAATTAACGCAGAGCAATATTAAATTGAGATGTTAATATGGATCTAAATCTAATTATGGAACTACCATCTTGGCCCGGTCTTAAAATGACACGTGGCGAGGTCTTGTCCTTTTTAGACTTTGCCATTTTATTATAATGGTAGATCTTGTAAAAGAATTGTTATTTTACATTTATTTAACATTTCTTGTTTAGAATGAAAATTTAAACTTAATCATTCCATTATATAAAATAAAAGTATATAGTTGCCCTAAGCGGGACTTTGAAAGGAATAATGTGTCCTCGAAGGGACTGAAAGAAAAATATACGTATAATAAATACGTCCTTAGAAGGACTATTAAGGAAACGATCTTCAGTAAGAGGAGTTTCTTCTTCATTCTTATTTCTGAATGCTTTCTCCTTGTAGGCTCGTTTCATCCTGGTCGCGGTACGAAGCTCAGCATTTCAAGGCTCCGGGTGTGGAGGATTCCTATTACAGCTTCTTCGCTTGGCGACGTATTCAATTAGAATTGGAAGCAAAAATTTTCAGATTAGGATTGAGATTATTCCTATGTTAAGTCTAGACTCAGAAGGTCAAAGAATGTGCAATTGTGTCATTGAGATTAAACACAAAAGGATAGTGTTTAATTCCCTCAATGTTGGCTCTGATACCAACCTGTCACACCCCGAATTCCACGTGTCACCGGTGGGCCCGGTGGGGGAGTATCGTGACGTAATTGATATCATCATAGTCAAACAACACAATATATAAATGCACAGCGGAAGCAAAAGTTAAATATATTACAATCCGAATATAAAGTAATATCAGAGTTTTACAACGGAAAGTGAAAGATCCACAGGCGGATCGAATAATCATAATCATTGTTCAGCAGACTTTAGACGCCTAGGACTTGTAAGATTCCTTATAATCGCCCTGAGCTTCCAGCCAATTACGTTCAGTACCTGTCACTTAACCTTTTGGAAAAATACGTCAGTTTTCACTGGTAAATACAATTTAACTGACTCATTTTGAAAAGAGTTTGAAAATTGATTTGAGTGCAAACGGCACAAAATCTTTTGACACATTGATTAAAATGCACAGAGGCAAGATTAATCTTTTATAACTTGGGACAATTTTATTAATAAAAATCTTGTATCCGATTTACATGTTTGTCCAACATTTAGGGCCGGTGATTATACAATACAATACAAGCCGGACAAGATTAATCGACACACCACAAATATAATCTCACAAGAAGTTAGCCTCACGAGTGAGTATACGTTTTACATATGCAACAGGAGGTGTTTTGTCTACACCTTGTGCTTACGTCGTGGCCATTCACTTTTTAAAATGAGCCAAGGATATCCAGGACACGGTCATTAACCCCCAATGTTATTTGTTATCAAGCAATACGAATTAAAACGGGATTATGCAATTCAATCATCTCCGATCAAAAGGTTTCTACACCCGACCAAGCGGTATTTTTATAATACCGTACCCCAAGCCCGTATAAGGGAAAATAAGTTAAAAGTATTTACCTGAGCTAGCTCCTGTCTTAATTAATAAGAATTTAATAACTCAGCCGTATTCACTTAAGTAAGCGTAGGTACCATTTACCGGAAGGCTCTAGTCTGGAATGATGACATAAATAATCAATTAGAATGCTAACGGGTCTTTAATAAAGCCAAAGCTTAGACCGGTTAGTCTTAAGGAATATACGGTTCAAACGCACGATTAAGCGAAGACCGGATAGAAATGTGATTTAGACCCGACAAGTTTGAAGACTTGTATAATATGGGTATACTAAACACATTCTGGATTTGGAGACAAAATGATAAAGTTGACTCGCTTCGGCTAATATAAATGAACTAGTCACATAAGCCGGTCCAAACGCGACAAGTGCGTAATGAGTAACCAAAGGAGTCATATACATGTTTCCTAAGATATTATGCTCTAAATATGTTATAATATCAGCAAAGTATTTTCTATTATGCCCGGAACGGATTTAAACTCAACTTATGCCTCATAGGGGCATTTTGGTCATTTAACAAAGGCTAAAAATGTCAAATTTGGAAATCTGAGTTCATAAACTCGTACTTACTGTTATTTTATAAAAATAAGTTAAACACATCAGTAACTATAAGTCTTATATGTTTGATATGGTTATAGTATATACTATGCGTTAAAAATGCCTAAAAAGGCGATTTAGAGCCGTTTCCGGGTTTGTAAAAGAAAACTGAGATTTTTATACTTCCAGAAGGTTCAACATACTTTATTTAATAAATAAAATCAGTAGGAAGTGGTTTGGGGTCAATCGGATTTATAAAACTCGTTTTATGGCTTAAAAGGTCAAAACCGGCATTAACCGAATCAACTTAGCGACCTATGAAACGATCAGCCAAAAATTAGATAAAAATCATCAAAAATCCCAAAATATTATATAACATCAGTGGGTAAAAAGTTTTATACCAAAAAGTGGCCTTAAATAGGTTATACGCTAAAAGCGCCGTTTATGTACATAAAGATATAGTTTTACGATATCGGCCATAACTCAAAATCTGGACCACCAACTGATCTCAAATTTTCGGTGCAAGTTTATAAATTAGTAATAAAGATTTCTACTCTTTCACTTTTTCAAAAATCGCGTTTTATGGTAAAAAGGGCAAAATAGTCAACTTTTAAGCATAATCGGAAACATGCATATGAATCGGTTAAGCATAGACTCAAGATGTAAAAATTCCAGAAAGTTATACATAAATAAAAATGGTCAAAAATAAACTCTAATACAGATCTCAAACATGCATGCACGGATCCGAATCGAGAGTCAACGAAAAAGTCGTTTTATAAGACTTTCGGTTCCGATCCGAGTTTATACTAAAGATTGTCGGGTTGATCATGGTAAAACATATTCTTACATTCATTATAAAGCTATTTTTGATGATCAAGCTGATTGCATGTCATCTACATTACCATTTATGCTATATTTTACAAAAACAATTTCTGTTGACTTTTTAAGAACAACTTTGACTCGACAAATAGCATGCTTAGAGTGGGAATCAGAGAATAACCTTTTGAGGGTTTGTTTCCCACATAAATACCAACTTATAAGTGGTTTCAATTTGAGAAAAGACAGAGCCAAATTCGTTTAATCGAAAAGTCAAACTATATGAACAACGGTTTGACTTTTAACTAATAATCTATGCTAGAACGGATTTGAGGATGATATGAATGCTTACAAAGGTCCTAATGAGGCTTAGATAGCACTTGGAAGTAGCCTTGTCGATCAGAATGCTTCTGGAATGCCTTGTGAATTCTTGCAAGTTTGCTAGTGTTCTTGTTTACTACTCAAGACCCTCAAAAGTGATGAATTTGATCTGATTTATGGAGGTTTCAGGTGTTATAAGAGTGCAACAGGTGTCCATACTTGCATGTAAGATGATTGGTGAGTTTTAGAGGTGATGCTAGCTGTTAAACACTCAAAATTCGGACCCAATCAGCAGCTGATCGCAATTCTGCACCTGGGGCTGCCAAACTTTGATTAAAAATGGCAGCTTTGGTCCCTGTCTTTGTACGCGAGGTTTCGGCTATTTATTTTGACTCGTAAACCCCCAAACTTGGTTTTTAAGAACCTTGGGACATTTACCAACATGGTAATGTCCTCGGATAACTTTGCGCTCACCCGAAAAACCATGAAATTCGACGTTGACGCTTTTAGCCCCTCAAGTACGGTTTTGGCCATAACTTTCTCATACGATAACGAAACTTCATGAAATTTTTACCACATATTCTAGTGAGTATATTTTAGCATTACAAAGCTTCGGGTCTGCCAAAAGTTCACTCAGAGGTATAAATTCAACATGTTGACACTTTTAGCCCCTATAGTTTGTAATTCCTCACTTTTGTGCATTTTCCGCTTCGTATGATCCATGATCCATCCGTTTAAGGTTATAAACATTATGTAGGGTTATTGTAGGGCCTATTTATCAGTTGTTGACACTTTGAACCCTTATAAGTACATAGTTTCACAGTTTGTCAACTTTAGTCCCTCTAAAGTATGTTTTCACATTTCCAAGGTTCATGACACGTGTCACCACATTATTGGGCATAAATTTCCGAGGTGTTACAGTATGGTATTTCGATAGATTCTTCGGTCGTTTGAGCGACCTCATTGGAGGGTGGTGGTGATTTAGGTTTTGATTTCGACTTTGATTTTGTCATTTTTCCGGAGAAGAATGAAGAACGTTTTTGAAGATTTTGAGAAGAAGGGTTGGAAACTGCTTTGAGAGGAGAATTTTGGAATTCAATTCGACAGTGTAAAACCCTGTTTGGGGTTTAGGGCAGGGTTTTATTTAGAAAAAAAATGATCGCTGATGTGGCAGCGGTTATTACGATCTGAGGGCTAAAAACTGACCACGTGTCAAACACTGATGAGACGGATGAAGTATGGAGAACAGTTGTTTTAAGAGCCACTGACGTATCAAGCATCAGTGGTTACAACGGTAAAAATTGTGGGCAGTGGATGATTTTTACTATCAGTGGATAGCATATCAGTGGATAAGACACTGATTTTGAACATTAGTGTTTTTCAAGAAAATGAGGGATCAGTGGTTAACTTTCAGCAGTGGACAGTGTTTAGAGATCAGACGTTGAAACAAAACAGTGGTTAGGGTAAATGGTACAGATCTTGAAGGACAGGTGTTTCAGCAACAGTTTTGAAGATTTTCATTCAAGGTTTTGCCACATGTCAATTTTGAAAGACAGTGGTTTAGTAGCCCAGATGATGAAAACTTTTTGCAAAGGCAACTCATTTTCGTTTAATATTCAATTAAAACATGAGTACCCTAGTAATTCAAGCACAGTTTGCAATCAATTTTTGATGAAAATTTAGGAGCAAACCTGAGTATGACATGATCATGACATATGTACCATTTCCTTTTGACCCATTTATGAGGACACTAATACCATCAAAAATAAGGTATTACATCCTGACAGGAGCTGAAACTATTTGTGATGAAATAAAATCCTTTTACTATGAGGATTTTATTTCGTCTTGTGTGCAACCAACCTTGGGGCATCAGGATGAGGGGGAGTTTAGTTTGTAAGCATATCTGTAATCTTTTGCTTTGATTTGTAAATCCTTTGACTCTATGAGAAGCAATTGTTTATCAAACTATTTTCTCCTTTGATTGTGTTTACAAAGTTTGTTTTCATTTCCGCTGCACTTTACATGTTTTCATATTCACAAATTGTTCAAAACATACAAACAAACATAATCATGAGAGCCTCAGATCTTAACAATAGCCAGAGCTCAGTAGTTTGTTCGTGCAAAGAAGACGATGTTGCAAAAGAGCTAATAGAACAGTACAAAGTACTGAACTATTTATAGGCACTTGCAAACCACTGAGCATCTCAGCTGACGTCACCATGAAAGCGACGTCTAACAGCCTAACAACCTGTATCTACTGTCCTTACACAAACACTGCTAACCTAACCACTGACTATACATAAATAAAACAATTCACTAAACAGCTGCTCTCCCTTTATGTCAGTGCTTTACTCAAGGTTGATCAGTCCTTGACTGGGCAGTGCTTTATCATCAGTAGATAGGACCAGCAGTGTTGGATACTTCAGGGTTTTGATCAGCAGTTGAAGGACCAGCAGTAGTTGTATCTGAACAGCGGATAAAGACCATCAGTTGTTATAAATCACTTTCAAGGGGAAAGCTTAATGTAAACTGCTGCTTATTATGAATCCACTGTTGTGACCTGGTTTTGGCTTTACATTATCTGTTCCTCTGGTAGGGTTCAATCCCAACACAGTCTGTTTGAAGAAGAATCGTTCCTGTTGTCTTCTCCATACGTATATCAGCGATCTGCATCAATTTCATTTATAAAGTTCTGTTCGGCTGATCGTTATTCTCAACTATGAAGTTCTGATCGTTTTTTGTTACTGATCTTGCCTGTGAGATCTGTTGTTTTGCTGTTAATCTCGCCTGAGAGGTCTTGATCTTGTGTAAATCAGGTTGTATACTTTCTTATTTTTCTTTCTGTCTTTGTATTCATAGATCAACTGATTGATTAATCAGTCGATCTTAACGGTTGTTCATCAGATCTTACTTTGTGTAAGATCTAGGGTATCGGTTTGGGGTTTTCTTGGTTTTGGGTTAAATAATAAAATTTCAGTCGCTGTTTTGTCGCTTCTTTTCTGTTATGTGTTGTTTGATCATGTTGTATTATTAATCTTTTATACCATCTTGACATGGAGTATTGTTGTGTATGATGTTTATCACATTGATGTTCATCCAGTAGCGTATTTTTGTTTGTTCTGTGTAAAAGATTCGTGTATTGTTGAATAATTTGGATAATATCACTTTGGTTAGGATAGATTGTATGAAATCCTTTAGTTTTTTTACAGGATGGTTGGTGCACTCAATTCATATTGAAGTTAGAATTCCAAGCCTAACAACTTTTAACAATTAATTAATAGTTTTATGAGTTGGGCCACAACTAAACTTAAAAAAACCAGGTAATATCTTTCTATTTTTGTCATCTTCATCATCAAAACGTAATAACATCTAGTAGAGCCGTTGAATCTTTGTCATCTTCATCATCAAAACGTAATAACATCTAGTAGAGCCGTTGAACTGCCGTTGCCGGAGAAATAAGTTATGCTCACAACACTATCTTGATCTCTTCTATTTTTCTTTCGATTAGGGCGATGTTTGAAGGGTTAGAGTATCAATAAATGTCATCTTAGATATATCAGGTTTTTTTAAATGTGCCCCTCGGAATTACGGGTCCTGGTCGGTGATCCCCCGCCAACCCTCGGGGCCGGCCCTCGTTGAAAGTTGATGGGTAAAATTATTAAGAAAAATACAAAAAGATAAAAAAAACCCTTAAAGCACTATTCATCAAGTTTGATAATTGTATTATACATAGTGTGAAAAAATATTTTTTTTAAATATATATTTTCCAATTTATTTATTTATGATAAAATTAACTTATAGCTATGTAATTTATCATAGGAGTTAATAGCCAAAATGGTCCCTGAGGTTTGCTTACTTTTGCCACTTTAGTCCAAAATCCAAAATTTTTAAATCTGGGTCCCTGAGGTTTGCATTTTGTTGCCATTTTAGTCCAAATCTCAAATCGGGTCAGATTTAAAAAAAAAAAACCTGGTTTTTGTCCTTTTCCTCAGGGGCATTTTGGTCATTTTATATTTTATAAATGAAAAAAATATAACAAAATCCCAACTGCACTCTCTATCTTTCTCTCTAAACAACCCCTCTCTCTCTTCTCTCTCTCCTCTCTCTAGAACACCACCACCACCACCTCCTCTCCGTTCATCCACCGCCGCAGCAGCAGAAACCGCCATTCGTCGTTCCAATCAAATGTCAGATCAAACAAGAATCCAAACCAAGAATCCCCACAAATCAAAACCCCTTTACTTCCAATCACTCCAAACCAAACCCAAAACCTAAACCCACAAATTCAAGAACAAGAACAAACAACCCATCTTCATAAAACCCTCAAAAGATTCGAACAAGAACAAACCACCACCGTATCATCACCCCCACCACCGCATAACCCGAACGGAACTGACCTTGCCCCAAATAGAAACAACCCGAACGGAACAGGGTTGCCACCGCCGATGCTGATACGCGGCTCCGCCGCCGCTTCCGCTGAAACGCAGCTGCTGGTTGCGTGTGGTGGTTCACCGGATAACCAGTCGCCGGAAAAACGAGGCGAATGAGGTTGTTTGGTGGTGTCGTTGCCGGCTGAATCGAAGAGGGAGGATGTGGGTGTCTGTGTGTGTGTGTAAGAGATGGAGGAGTGGAGAGTGATGGTGGTTGCGGTGGCCGGAGATCGGTGGTGTTGGCGGCGACGGTGGCGAAGGTTGGGGATGATGTGGGGGTGGTGGTGGTGGTGGTGTGGTGTACGTAGTTCAGAGAGAGAGAGGGAGATAGAGAGCAGATGTTGAGAGAGAGAGAGCAGATGGAGAGAGAGAGGGATGAAGATCTTTAAATAAAATCCAAAAAGACCAAAATGCCCCTGAGGAAAAGGACAAAAATCAGTTTTTTTTTTTTTGAAATCTGACCTGATTTGAGATTTGGACTAAAATGGCAACAAAATGCAAACTCAGGGACCCAGATTTAAAAATTTTGGATTTTGGACTAAAGTGGCAAAAGTGAGCAAACCTCAGGGACCATTTTGGCTATTAACTCTTTATCATAGTTTAAATTGTAATAGTTATATAAATAAAAATCATACAATAATAGTCATGGTGAAGTAAAAAGGGATCACATAATAGCCAGTTAGATTGAAACACGTGAAAAGTAAGGGCTAAAAGAGCTAAATAGCCGTTGGCTAGTATTTAGCCCTCACTTTTTTTTTCATATACCAACTATTTAGTTGGCATTTTTTCATCCGGCGGTTGAATTTAGCCTGTGTTTTACACGTCTTTTTTTTTTAATTTTTTTGTACCTCATTCTATTTCACCATGAGGTTTTTAATTTATTGAGGATAAACCCTAGTCGTCTAGCCGGTGGATCATGTTTGACGTCGTCTAGTTGGCACCTTTTGTTTGTCTCTTTTTCGAGGGCCATTTCTATTCCTTTAAATTTTAATAGCATCAACTTGTTTATTCTACTAATTTTCCAGATATTAGCTTTTTGGCTTTGAAATTGCTTTTCAAAAAGGAATTCTATCAATTTTCGGCTTGGTCTGCGGTAAATAGAGTTCAATAGGGATGAGCTCGGTCCGGTTCGGTACCGAACCGGTACCGGTACCGAAAGAACCGGTACCGAAAATCCTCAAAAGTGGGTACCGGTACCGAATATACCCGGTTCGGTACGGTTCGGTACCGGTACCGGTATTTGAGGGTAAAAACGAGCAAAATACCGGTACCGAACCGGTACCGTACCGGACCGGTACCGAACCGGTACCGAAAATGTCAAAAGTGGGTACCGAATCGGTACCGAAAAGGTACCCGGTTCGGTAAATTCGGTACCGGTACCGGTACCGGGTCCATTTTGCTCATCCCTAGAGTTCAATAGCTTTTTAAGGCTACACATCAAAATAATTTATTTGATCATAAATATATGAATATATATGTTATGTGCAGTTTTAGTTCCTTCTTCTCTCTAAACACAAACATTTAGGAAATTAAATACCGTTATGTGAAAGCTAGCTAGGAAAACTTTGGGAAAAGGTTAGATCATATCGATGGCTTTGTACTTAGACATTAGAAAGTGAGATACTTTGCCTCTATACATTCCCAACACTATTTCATCTCAATCTTAACAAACAGAAACTTGTTTTGCTATCCACATGCACGTGACACTTTCCTCCATTCTCTTCAAAACACCTACAGCAAATGACTTCCATTTCAGGGTTTCTACATCATATTTTCTTATAAGTTCATAATCATCCATTGTGTCAACAATTAAAAGATTCAATTATTTCAACTAATAAGCATGACTAGTATGATCAATCAAAGAAGGTAATGAACTCACAATCATGGTTTGCTCAAAATGATCTTCATTTTGTACCTTTTTTATACCACATCACCCAGCCTTACAGTTTAAAAACCGTTTTTTTTTTTTTTTTTTACGTTTAGGGTTTCACTTTCGGAGTCTGGAACACGTGACAACAAACAGGCCTTCAGAGGTTGAGTTTTAATGATTTTATTATAAGGTCCATGTATATGGATTTCATGATTTTTGATTGTTTGTATGCAGATAAGAAACCACAAGATCATGACTCCATCAACAGCGAATATGGGGCTGCCATAGCTGCAGCCACCTTCGCTATACACACATTGGAGGAAAAGATGAGCTCTCAGCATCAGAAAAAAGAGAAAACTAGAGAAGAAGGTAATGTGATGCGTTAGACTTTAGAGAATATGTTTTTTTTTTAACCTTTGCAAGAACAAAATATTCTTAGTCTAAATTATGAGAATTTAAAATTAGTATTTAATTTCAGTCATTTCTTTGTATAATAACAACACAAAACTGATCACTTGCAATCATATTTACCCTTAGTTTACATTTTGGATAATAATCATTTAATAATATTTACCTTAATCTATGAAATATAAATCACATACTTGTGTAAAATTAATTAAAAGTTAAATAACTAAAATTTCTACTTTATATCTTATATGAACCCAAAATAAATAAATAAAAACTAATTATCTTTATATATTTTTTAATTTATTTACAGTTAATTAAGAATATTGCAATTGATTTTCATATGCACCTCTTCATTATGCCATTATGATAAATGATCATACTTTTATAAGCATATCTATTTTTAATTTGCATTTAAGATCTTTATTATTTTCCATTTAACTAAAGTTAGTTAAGATATTAATTGCATATTGGTGAATCCTTTATGCGAAAATATAATCTATATTTTCTCAAATCTCCAAGTAAAAATCTATATGTTGTTTTAAAATCATATATGATATAATTAAAGTGGATATCTACTTGGCATGCATGCAATTAATATTCAATTTCTTGTTTTCCTAGTTGGGTTTATATATATTTATATGATGAAGTAAATAAATTCAAAAATTTAGTATTTACAAATTACAACACCTGATTACAAGCAATCATATGTTATTTTGTTTCTTATAAATTGTTTCAAGTCTAAACACACAACAAATTACAAAACACCTCCTTAGACACTAGAAAACATGCTTTGTGGTTTTGACATCAAATAACCACATATCGTTACAAAGCAACGCAAAATATGATTTCAACTTGAAAAATTTAATAACCAAAAATACATTTAGATTTACCAATAACAGAAATTTGTGGCTTTAACTCTATGCATATGTTTTATTAGTTGAAGCTTCCATGAGAACCAGAATGAGTCAGGGTGATAAAGCTCCATCCTTCGCTAGACCAAGTAGGCCTAGAGATCCATATGCTAATACAACTTTAAGCATACATGCTAGTGGAAACACCAAAGTCGATGCTTGGGAGAAAGCTGAATTGCTAAAGATTCAAAAAAGGTAAGAATATTCATTAATTATCCACATCAATACGATCACTTGTATCTTTATCTTTGCAACATGTTTTAAGAAATGGAAAATATCCCAGATATGAGAAGAGTAACAGTGGCGAAGCTTGAAAAAAAATTTCGAGGGGTCGGAAAGCATTAGACCTAAAAAAAAATTTCTATGTTCGGTCGAGCAACGGTGATTCGATTCTGGTCGGGTCGGGTAGGGTGTCGGTGATGCGATTCAGGTCGGGTCAAACATTAATATCAAATTAAAAGCCGTTCTCAAACATAAACGTAAACATTGTTTAACAAACAATTGAATAAAGATACCAAAACATTAAAAAGAAGAGGAAGGTGGGTACCCGGTTTAGTTGGATGAAGAATTATAGTTTACCGGTGGAATGTTTTGATTCGCCTCATTATTCACTTCACTAACCGGTTCACTTGTTGAAGCTTTTTGACGTTTGTTCTCATTGTTTCCATCAACGATTCCCTGATTTCCCTCTACTTGTTCTTCATTTTCATTCTTTCTTTTGAAAAAGGAGGTTATGCATTTATTCTTCCCCATGGCAATCTAATAACAAATGTGAACAAATCAACCTAAGTTTCAAAAATTCTAATAGCTAGAGAAAGATTCAACAAGTTTAGGGCTAAAACTCACACCTAATTTCAACCTAATTCATATAAATTGGAGCCCTAAATCAAACCTAAACATAAAAATTAACATACCTGAGGCTGAGGATGATTGAACAAGTGAAATCTCGAACTTGAAGTCTCGAAGTCGAAGTCGAACAGTCGAACAAGCAGCAGCCCAGCAGCCAGTCGCTTTCCCCAGCCCCCTGCGTTTTTCTTCTGTTTCTTCTTGTCTGCGCCCTGGTCGAACAAGCAACAATTTAAATCAGATGATTATTTGGGCTTACATTCATATTGGATTTAATTTCTTAAATGGGCCATGAGTTTGGATTTGGTTATTTTGGGCTTATGATAAAAATACATAAAACATTCTTTTATTTGGGCTAATTTAGTATTTCATTTGGGTTATATAATTTATTTTTTAGAAAACCGGAGGGGTCGAACACGTATATACATAATTTTTTTTTTAGAAAACTGGGGGGTCTAACATAATTTTTTTTTTTTAAACCGGGGGGTCTAACACGTATATCCCTAAAAATTTCTATACGAAAAACACATACGTAACACTACTAACCGAAAAGTTCGGAGGGTCGGGCGACCCCCCCCGCCCCTCACATGCTGCGCCCCTGCTTACAATTCTTGAGTGGGAGAATGAGAAGAAAACGAGGGCTAAACAAAGAGTGGAAGAAAAAAAGGTTTGGCCCTATTATTTCTTACTTTTTTATTTTTTGATGGCTGAAAAAGTCAACTATGCGGAGTGAATATTATTTTGGTGATTTGAAACAGAAAGAATTGGATCAAAGAAGATCGGTCAATTGGCAACATTACCAGAACAAGCTAGCAAGAATCGACCATGTGGCTGGAGGAGCAAGATCACGAACTGAAAAAAATAAAAGGAAACAAGAACAAAAGATAAAAGAGCGAGCAAAGGAGATGAGATCACTTGGAGTTTCATCTCCAAAATATTGCTTCCTATGCTAATTTGATCTTTGAATCTACACACTACTTGTTTGGTTATTAACAATTGTGTACATGATGTTAGCATCCAAGTAAATGTTCATGTATTTGACAACTTAGTAAAGTTGGAGGGCCTTGAAATCATTGTTGAAAGTTGAAAAGTTTGATCACACGAAGTTAAGAATCTTTGTTTCTACGTTATTAGTTGGCCTTTTATTGCAAATGGTGTTACAACAATGCTTATATTACCCTTTGCAACAAAAGAATCACTAGCTTGTTTTTTAAGGGAAAGTGTTATTCCTACTTTACATTACACCATTTGTCCTAAAATACTCATTTGCTCAACTGGTTTGAATCTTTAAGACCTCTCATCTATGATGCATGTGTCTCTACCAAGTGAGTCAACCACGAGTCAACCTCATATCAGAGAAAATTAGGGTGGTGGGTTTAACTAAGAGTGCCCCATCCTTCTAAGGTTAAAACGGGTTGAAATGAGGTGGTGACATATTATTGGAAATATTACAAGGTTTTAGTGTTTTAGTCTAACGACGAAAACACTTATGTTTTTTTGTTAGCTTTTAATTGGGGTTTGCATTAATACCCACATTGTTACAAAATTGAAAGCATAAAACCCTAACCTATTATTAAAATCCTTAGTAACCAAATACGTAAATTTTAAGAATCCACATAGACTATGTAGTTATTAACTCATACACAATATAGTGGTTTTTTTTTTTAATCAAACGAATTATGATTTGATTGAATAAAGCTTACTTTGTATGTTTGAAGTGCAAGGGGTTCAAATAGGTCGAAGTTAAACAAAATAAATAAATAAATAAAAACCTCTAAAAAAAGAAGCATGTTTATGTAATCTTAAGGGATGTCCACAAGTAAAAAATCGAGGATTTGATCATTGAATCGTCAATTTAGTGATTTTGATCATTCACGTGCAAAATAATGAAATAAACATTTTGTTGTGAACATAGATTGTTGTAGAAACTTGGCAAAGGGCCAGTTACGGACTCCGAAATTATTTGTTGGGGGTGCGGATGAGGTGTTCAACCATATTTTCAAGGGGTGCAGTTGGGGTCTTTTGCCTAAAATATACACTAAATTTTTTCTTTCAAGGGGTGCGGCCGCCCACCCTGGCTAAAGGGTAGGTCCGCCCCTGCAAAGGGCTATTATTCAAGGATTTAGTAGATAAACTTCAACTAGAAAAGCCAAGTTGAGTATGTGGCATTTTTAAACGTTAGTTGCCTACTTTTGGTGTAATTGAAGTTATTTGATAGTCTAGTAAGACTTAAGTGTATTTTCACAAAGCCATATGCATGTTAGATAGTATATGTAAAGGTATTTAGTTTCTGTATGCATATTTTTATTATTATTTGATGATTGTATTGGGTTATTAAAAGTTGGCTCGGAGGATTAAAAGTTTTCAACGACACGGTTACTAACGGATCATACAAATTGTGAGAATTCAGTAACGAACGTTCTATCCAAAGTGGGCCAAATTTGTTGATGTGACCATTAATTCCCTATCCACCTTTTGTGGTATCTCTCTAAGAATGAGAATTGATCATTCACGGAGAGTAAAAAATTTGATCCAAGTGATATTATATGTTTGTTTGAATTCGTGGCATGTAAACAAAAATGGTTAATTGTAGTTTCGTATACATTTTTCGTCTAGCGTTCAATTGACCAGGATTTCATATTTCTCATTTATATGCCATGTGTAAATCATATGCTTGGTATGTAAAAGTTACGGATATCTTTGAAGTTATTACAAGTTATAAAAATTTCGGGGAGCTTGTGATCTGAGTATTTGTTTGAAAATCGGTGCACATAGATGTTTAATAGGAGCTTCACGATGGGTCAACATAAGGCGACGATAAGACCTCATTTTTTCTATTCTGTGTTGTCTATGCGGCGAATAATTTGGTGTTATGTAGACACAATAAACTTACAGCAAGTTATCAAGTAACGGCCAATAGATACCCTAAAAGTTCATTTTTCAAAATAATATTGAAATGATTTCTAAAACACATTCAATTTCAAATTTCATTATTAAAACCCTATGCTTATTGTGTATATACTTTTATGTGGCTTGATACCAAAGGCCAAGTCAAAGCGTGAGTAGCTCGATAGCCCAAGCTCACAAAGTTTAGGATCGAAGTGTTTATTATATCTACTAACTTTCTTAATCTATGTTGATGCCACCAGGGCAGAGAACTCGTTGATATTTCGGCCATGTTATTACCTGAGTTCGTGATACGTACTTTTGTAACCCATACCTTCGATTTTTTATTTTTACCTTTTGATGATAATACCTGATTTGAAGTAATCATTTTTATTGTTTCTCTAAAACAACTTGAAAGGTAATCATTTTATATCACATAGAAGTGGTTTGTGATTAAATATACATTCTAGACAAAATTTAGAAAAAGGGTGTTACACATTCGTTTCAAAATAGCATTATTTAGGGTTAGTGGTGTGTTCATACTTGGATGAGCACGACTCGCTTAGTGCAATAAGACATGCGTCTTTACGAGGGTACATGATGTTGGCATCGACAATGATGATGATAATGACGACGATGATTTGTATTTAAAAGAATAGTAATATTGTTAATAATAATATTTTAATTTAAAGCAATGGTTAATATGAGAAAAATAAACACAAATACGTATTAATTAATTTTTTATTTAAAAAAGTTATTAGCGAGAAACCAAGATAGAACGGGGATGCAAAATGTAATACCTTGTTTAATCTAAGATGATATTAAAAAAAAAAATCTTCTTTTTTTTAAGTGGCCAACTATACTACTATAGTATTAACGAAACTCAACTAGCAAGAAAATAAACGGGCAAACAACCAAGCATCACAAAATTTAACATTATAAGAGGGTTTGTTAAGTACTCGACGTATTTAAAGTTAACCTTACGGTTTGTACTAAAAATTCATAAAAATAGAAAATAGAATAAAAAATAAACCCTTTAGTTAATACCTCTTTTTAGTTTAGTTAATACTTCATTTTATTATTAGATAAGTTATTTTGAGTTATTACTTTTCTTATTTATTTTTTTTATATCATTTCATTTTAAGGTATCACTAATCTTTAAATCTTCATCTTTACGATCAAAAACCTCATCATACATCACTACAAAGTACAAACCACTTTGTTACATACGATCCATCGACACGCTCACATCTTTTGATGCCAACGTTCATCACCACCGTTCGCATGTTGACCATCTCCAAAACCACCTTCAATAACCCATTTACATCAAAACCACCTTCAAGTAACGGCTAATAGATACCCTAAAAGTTCATTTTTCAAAATAATATTGAAATGATTTCTAAAACACATTCAATTTCAAATTTCATTATTAAAACCCTATGCTTATAGTGTATATACTTTTATGTGGCTTGATACCAAAGGCCAAGTCAAAGCGTGAGTAGCTCGATAGCCCAAGCTCACAAAGTTTAGGATCGAAGTGTTTATTATATTCTACTAACTTTCTTAATCTATGTTGATGCCACCAGGGCAGAGAACTCATTGATATTTCGGTCATGTTATTACCTGAGTCCGTGATACGTACTTTTGTAACCTATACCTTCGATTTTTTATTTTTACCTTTTGATGATAATACCTGATTTGAAGTAATCATTTTTATTGTTTCTCTAAAACAACTTGAAAGGTAATCACTTTATATCACATAGAAGTGGTTTGTGATTAAATATACATTCTAGACAAAATTTAGAAAAAGGGTGTTACACATTCGTTTCAAAATAGCGTTATTTAGGGTTAGTGGTGTGTTCATACTTGGATGAGCACGACTCGCTTAGTGCAATAAGACATGCGTCTTTACAAGGGTACATGATGTTGGCATCGACAATGATGATGATAATGACGACGATGATTTGTATTTAAAAGAATAGTAATATTGTTAATAATAATATTTTAATTTACAGCAATGGTTAATATGAGAAAAATAAACACAAATACGTATTAATTAATTTTTTATTTAAAAATAATAATGGCTTTATAGCCTAGTGGTATATTGGGGGTGGGATAAGGCTTTGGGACCAATTGGTCCTGGGTTCGATTCCCACAAAGGGGGTTTTCCCATATTTATTGGGTTTCCTCCTGAATTGGTGTATAGGCATTATGCCTAGTGGAGATGGATATGATCGGGTGGTTCCGCTGGTGGCACGATGATACTCCAGTGGTCCGTCAGTGATCCAAATTTGCCGTTCAAAAAAAAAAAGTACGGGGATGCAAAATGTAATACCTTGTTTAATCTAAGATGATATTAAAAAAATCTTCTTTTTTTTAAGTGGCCAACTATACTACTATAGTATTAACGAAACTCAACTAGCAAGAAAATAAACGGGCAAACAACCAAGCATCACAAAATTTAACATTTGAGGGTTTGTTAAGTACTCGACGTATTTAAAGTTAACCTTACGGTTTGTACTAAAAATTCATAAAAATAGAAAATAGAATAAAAAATAAACCCTTTAGTTAATGCATCTTTTTAGTTTAGTTAATACTTCATTTTATTATTAGATAAGTTATTTTGAGTTATTACTTTTCTTATTTATTTTTTTTATATCATTTCATTTTAAGGTATCACTAATCTTTAAATCTTCATCTTTATTATCAACAACCTCATCATACATCACTACAAAGTACAAACCACTTTGTTACATACAATCCATCGACACGCTCACATCTTTTGATGCCAACGTTCATCACCACCGTTCGCGTGTTGACCATCTCCAAAACCACCTTCAATAACCCATTTACGTCAAAAATCTGAAATCCGTAATGTTAAAATCTAAATTCAAAACCTAGGTCTCTTATTTTTTTAACAGAGAAAAGTAACGATATAACACTAAAACATTTTAAAAGTTAAGAGATTAGAAGAAAAATAAAAGGAGCTATGACTACAATTATCAAGAACCAAATGTGACCAACTTGATTTTTCTTAAATCTTCACTATGTTACAGGGGACTAGGGGAGGAGCTTGTGTATTAGAAGGGGTAGCACGGGTTACCCCTCAACCCCGTCTTCGTACCGTTTTCGTAGTATAAAAAAATAGAAAAAATCCGGTTTTTTACAAAGGATACCCCTACTTCTCAGAAAAATAAAAAATAAAAATTGGAATGTCCCTGAATTTTTTGGGCTAGCTCTGCGATTGTGTTATCGTGAAAAGAAACAGACTTAGTTCTAAAACTAGATATTTGGGGTAGTGCTAAAATTAGAGATATGGGGCGAATCCACAGAGTCACGTGTAAGGTTGTACAAAAAGCATGCACGTAACTGTTGAAGCAAACATATTGAGTCTTAGGCAGGTCCAATATGTTAACATAGCTTGTAGTTTGTAGGAACAATGCCAACCAATGAGGTTCATTGTTGTCACATCTTGTCTACAAACCTTGTTCAAGACTTTGGTGTCACTCTGGACCTTTGCATTCATTCTTCCCGTCAATATCTCATTTAATCTACGTACGTGTTAATTAGCCGACACACCACACGCGCGTAATGGTCAATCAATATAACTATCTTCAATTCCTATAAGATAATAGGGATATTGTGATCTTATACATATATAGATATAGGTTTGGAAGGTTAACGTACAATAATCCTTAACGTGTGAGGCATACGATAGTAAATTACGCATGTAATAAAACTCAAAACCCTAATCACGCATGATAACTATAATCACGCATGTGGTCACAAAAAAAGCAACAAAATCACGCATGAGTAAACCCCTAATCACGCATGTTATATTCATAATTATGCACGTTAAGGACTGTTGTATTTTACACTTTATTATTTACTAGGTTTTAACCGGATATAGATCTCTAAGTATTGTTAACGTTACAATACATAGGATTTTTAGTAACGGGATTGGAAATTCATCAGTGGAACTTAGTCGGAAAACATTGGGTGGATAGAGAATTGACGATTGTTTACACGCAGATTTTACTAAGAGATCACTAGCGAAGTGCATTATCGACATCTATGTAGATGTCAGAATTGTAACGCTTTTTCCACCATATTACCGACGACAGGTTACCAACAGTTTCATTCGTCATCTACCACCGAAGAATTTTAGATCGGACATTCGCAAGTCATATAAATGTAAAATAAAAGATAACATTAAATATTTATTTTTTTGGAAATAAACGTAAATAATTATATTGAAAAATTAGAAAAAACACAAAATCTACAGTAATAATCTCAACATAGTAAAATTATACAAAACACTATATTGAATTAAACAAAAAAGGTTACTATAAAAAGTTATACACAAAACAAACTAGAAGATTTTTTAAAATTCTCAAGTTAATACAACACAAATTGCCGTTCAAAAAAAATGTACTACACAAATCGGACCAAAATATCTCAAGAGCTCTACTAAACAAAACCAGCATAAGTTTAACATATAGAAACGAGTAATTTTTTTTATGAAGATCAACATTTAAAAAGAGGAAAACGGCAAATTAACACATCCACTTACCACAAAATTAACTTGGTTAATTTTCGGTTAGTATGTGATCATTGAAGGAAAATATGTTCAAAATTTAGACTATTTATAAGGATCTTCTAAGTAGAGATTATCTGGTCATTAGATTAAAGTTGAGATTATTAAAATCAAAATTTTGTATTAATTTTTAATAAAAATTAACATTAATATATTAATTTTTTCGGGATAGAAACGTATATAATTATTTTAGAAAATTAAAAAAATACAAAGTCTACAATAATCTCTAAGGGTAAAGTCAGATCCGTCTCGCGAGAACTCTAGAAAAAATTTAGGTCCTTGGGGATATAAAAAAGTTTGGCACAAAATTGTGGTTAAGGAAAATGAATACATATAATATATATATGTATATGTATATAGGGTGGGAGTTGACTACAAAGTCTATTTTTTCTAGAAATGTACAAAGTTATAAAACACCATAATTTCAGCTATAAAACACACTCAAAACCCAGAAATAACAAAGTGAAGATTATTAAACGTCATTGCGGGTTTTGTGTTGTGTTTTGGATGATAAGGATTTGATTTTTGAATGACTAATATTAGTGTGTTTTATGTGGATTATCATGTTGTTTTTTATATTCATAGTTCTACGATTGTGTTTTTCAAGTTTTTATGGACTGTTAGGTTTGGATATTGTGTTTTAGTGATCTTCGCTCAGTTATTTGTGAGTTTTGAGTGTGTTTTATGGCTGAAATTGTGCTATTTTATGGCTTTGTACACTTTGTAGGAAAAATGGACTTTGTAGCAGAACCCCACTTTGTATATATATAAGGGTGGGATACGGGGAAAACGCCTAAAAGTGTGAAAACGGTAAGAACGATTTTGGTGTTGATGTGTGACTTTGGTGCTAACTTACACTAAAGGTAATATTGTCAAAAAGTCCATGCACATGCCACTCACATGCAAAAAACCATCCACATGCAAGTCACATGCATATTCCACCATTCTTTTTAAACTCCCGTAACTTTTTTATACGTGATTATATTTAAAAAAAAGTACCCAATAAAATCAAGTGTTTTATTATCTTTCCAACAAGTATATTATTGCTATACTTTTGAAATAAAAAAAAAATGACATGAATTGGGTGTTCAAATAAAAACGTCATAAAAACACCTAATTTAGAAAAAACGCCATGAAATTACCCAGTTGAAAATGCCATAAAACACATAGGTCAGAAAAAAAAAACCCATGAAAACCCAATTGAAAACGCCATAAAACACGTAGTTCAAAAAAAAAAAAAAAAAACCATGACAACCCAGTTGAAAACGCCATAAAAACACTCAGTTCTTAAAACTTCATAAAAAAACTAGTTGAAAACGTCATAAAAACACCCATTTCAGAAAAAAACGCCATAAAAACTCAGTTGAAAATACCATAAAGAAACAAATTTCAAAACGCCAAAAAAACCCAGTTTATTTTTTTTCGAAAAATATAGCAATAGTATACTCGTTGGAAAGATAAAAAAACGCTGATTTTTATGGTTTAATTTTTCTAGAAAAATAATCACGTATAAAAAGTTATTGGCGTTTAAATATGATGGGGAAAAATGGCATGTGATTAGCATGTGCACCCTTGTTTGGATCTTCTAATTTTACCCCTCGTGTTAGTTCCAAGGTTCTCATTATTTACAAAAATGACACCGCATAATATTAGCCACAAATCACAAAGATCTTATTGTAACACCCTGTGTTTTCGAAAGTCAAAATCAAAGTCAAGGTCAAAGTCAACGACCGATTTCGCGCGACTTGACTAGTAGTGAATTTCTTTTATATGTTTATTTTAGTTGTATTATGTGGAGTAAGTGTCAATAATTACAATAATTGACGTATGTTATTCGCTATTTAATCGACTTACGACTGTGAACTATAGGAAGTAACAATGCGATAAAGTTAACCAAACGATAATCAAACTATGCTAATCAAATCGACATCGAATCTCAATCGCACTTGCAACTCGAACTACGCATTTTGGTTATTGTTATACGTGTGTGTGCCTGATGTGTTACTTGTGCATGTTTATTTATGATATGTTGTGGTAATCAATCGAAACGCGATCGAACTCGAAACGCAATCGAAACTCAAAACGTAATCGAACTCAATCGAAATCGAACTATTATAATTAGTGGAGAAGGGACAGTGCAAGATATGAATGGTTGGGATTAAAAGTAATTTGACTAGGAAACTCTATCGCATTCGCATCGCTCGCAATCGAAATCGAAACCTCAAAAATCTTCGCGCCGAACACCCGAACCAAGTGCCATCCGGCCGGATTGCCCATCCGACCGGGCTGCCACTTGATCTGGTGCCACATGTGCCATCCGACCGAGATGACATCCGATCGGACAAGTCATCCGGGCGAGATGCCATCCGACCGACCCACACTTTCCTCTTTGGGTAACTCTATAAATACCCATGTCACTCTCAAACTTTCTACTTTTGGAAACTCTCTGACCGACCAGCTCGTGCTCCTCACCTTTTCTTCGATTTCTCTCGATTCCGGTAAGATCTCGTCCTAAATCTTGTACTTTATTGTTCTACACGCACTCCTACACCTTTCTATCTTTTGAATCTTAACTTTAACCGTGAAATCATTAGATTTGAGGGGTTCTAGGATGACGTCATCATGGTGTTCTTGAAGAACTTCATGTTTTGGCCTCAATCCACCAAGAACAACTTAGATCTAATCGATTTCCACACGAATACACAAAGATCTTTCATAGATCTAAACATAATCATAGTGAAAAAGGATTGAAAGATGGTTTCTAACTTTCTTTCAACTCTTTTACACTCAATGCACTCAAAACCGATAGATTCGGACCTGTTCTGGTCTTCTACTCATTCGCGATGTTGTACTAGTTCAAGATCTAGATTCTACTCACGAGACCACCGATTTCGGGTTAACCAAGAACAACCGTCATGAACCGGTTAACTGGTCGAACTAGGGTGATTCCTGTTTGATCGGGTCACTTAGGTTAAGATGGGGTTCCGTTGGTTAGCACGTTGTCAAAACGTCTCCATAAAAGCAACAAACAATCAAAATGGCCATGTGAAAGACGAACGGAACGACCAGCATGGGGTGCTATCTGACCGGACTACTGTCCGAACGGATAAGTCATCCGAACGGATTACACCTTGGGTCCCACACTTAACCAACTTTATCTGAAGTTTGAGTATTGAACGAATTGCTATCCGATCGGGATACCAATCCGACCGGATTACTCTTCAGATCATGAGATACTTGAACTTTAACACTCGAACAATTTTCAACATGTTCAATGTACAAAGGATTCCACCCGACCGGAACTGCTGTCCGATCGAGTGACAACCAGCTGTGGATTTGTTCTCACTAAGTAACCTCGCCACTTGAGTCACCGTCCGACCGGATAAGTCATTCGAGCGGATTGTCGTCGGCACGACTGACCGTCCGATCGACCGACTTGAAGGGTAGAGATACTTCCATGTTTTCAAAATGCTACAACGAAAACTTCAAAGGACAAGCCATCATACACAAACACATCAAAGGAAGAAACAATCCACTCGAATAGTCATCCGACCGGATAACCTGTCCGACCGGATGACCATCCGAACGGATTGTCATCCGCACGACCGGACCGTTCGATCGGGTTACCAATCCGACCGAGCTACTATCTGAGCCACTTACGTTTTGCATCGTTTTACGCGTCACTTATCGTTATGCTATCGTTCTGATCAGGCTAATTCCGCTCTAAGCACTCCCTTCAATCCATCATCGCTGTGAGTATACTCGATCCCTTTTTGCTTTACGCACTTTTGGGTGTTACATGCGTTACGAATATTCAAACCACAATAAACACACTACTCAATACTATTTGAACGCTAACCGTTAATGCATGTTATACGTGGCTTATGAATGCTTGTTTGTTATGTTTACACATGGAATGCTGTCTACCTGCCTTAGCAACGATAGTACTATAGTTTGGACTCAGCACCTGTTCGCAGGGGTTGTTAAGGACAATTACTTGCATGGATTACGGTGGTAATCATGTATTGCGAACTGCCTCTGGCAGTCAACCCGCAGTCATTGGTATCGATGGATCTATGTCGATAACTAACGTGCTTCATTTCACTATGTGTACGTGCTGGTTATGCGTAAATGAAATTCGAACTCTATATGCTATTATCAAACTTGTATGCTCACCTTTACATTATATGTATTGACTTTATTTTAACGTATGTGACAGGTGCTTAGGATGCACATCTGCTAGGAAATCGAGGCTAGAATAAGGCTCTAGAGGCCAACAAATAGTTGTCTGTACAAATTAAATCAAGGGTCTCTAGAAGCAGATAAACAATTGCTCTATTTGAAAATCTGAGTTGTCGGAATAGAACTATTTGCCTAGATTTTGTCTGTAATAATTTGTTTACCTTTTGAGACATGGTATGAGACATGTTATTTTAAATTGATTGGTAATGATAATTGTTATGGAAACTTCTGGACAATCTGTTTCGCTCAGTGCCATGCCCCGATGTTTCCGCCATCGGTTGGGGTGTGACACTTATGGTTGAAAATCGTTCTCACGGTTTTCACACTTCCAATCGTATTCTCCTGATCTCGTTTCTATATATGTGTGTGCGTGTGTGTGTGTGTAACCTTATAAAAACCTTTCAGGCCCATTGAAAATTTAAGCCTCGGGCGACAGCACGAGTTGGCCGACCCAATAGCCGTCCCAGAGTAAGGTTATCCTACAAAGTCTCCTAAAATGATAAGGGTACAAAGAAACAATGGATCGCAAAATATAACATAATGTCGAACAAATATAACACAATGTCAATAAATATAACATAACGTCGAGGAAAAAAACACAATTAGTCGCAGAAAAAGACATAATGGTCTAAACAAAAATTCTAAAATCTACAAGCTAAAAATCCAAAAGTGAAAACCTAAATTTCATATCTTAGAGGAAGACGGTTACACTGTCGCTTGAATATCGATTTACTCGAGCTTGGGTCGAAAAGAGGCGATCTTAAATGAGCCCGAGCCTAAAGATAAGCTTGTTTAGTTTGTTAGCCCAAGCATCACTTATCGAGTTCGAAGTGGCTCGCAAACTTAAACGAGCTCCTTATTTATATAATTTTTTTATTAGTATATTAAATATATATTTAAATAATAATAGCTACTAATAAAATTATGAAAATATCTAAATTATATATAAATCAATAATTATAAATAGTATAGATTAACTAATAAATAAAATAAAAGAGCCTAGCCTTAACCAAGCTCAAGCTTGAAAAAATACCTATGAGTTGAGCTCGAACTTTAGAAACAAAGCTCAAACCGAACCAAACCAAACTCAAACTCAAACTTTCTTAAGTTAAATGAGCTCAAGCCTAGTAAGCTCAATGTCGGTTCAGTAAAAAATGTTCTAAATAGATAATTTTAACAAAAAGGTGTATGCTTCTATTAAACTTACTAAAGTTTTTTTAAGTGAGAATTTGTTATTAGATGATTTCTATTAAGATCTTGATAAAATTCAGATAGTTTGGTTGTATTTTGCTTGTTGATCTTATGTTTAACCTTGTCAATCTTCTATTTTATTTATACGATGAATGAGATTTGATGTCTAGTAATAAACACACAAGATATTTGTGAATAAACCTCATGTATACTATACTAGATTAGAACCCCGTGTGTTACACAGATTGAATAAAGGTAATTTTATATACTAAATAATAACATAATATATTTTTAAAAACCTTACTTTTTATACAGGTCGAATAAATGTAATCTTGTATACCAAATAATAAAAAAGTTGTATCTTTATAAACATTGTGTATTACACGGGTTGAATAAATGTAATTTTGTATAGTTAATAATAAAAAAAGTTATATCTTTAGAAAACCTCGTTGGTTGAATAAATGTAATTTTGTATGATAAATAATAAAAAAAAGTTACATCTTAAAAAAAACCTCATGTATTGCACGAGTTGAATAAATCTAATTTTATATACTAAATAATAAAAAAAGTTGTATCTTAAAAAAAACCGATTAAATGTATTTTTATATAGTAAATAATAAAAAATTATGTCTTTAAAATTTGTATAGTAGATAATAAAAAATTGTCTTTAAAAACCCTGTGTATTGCACAAATAAATCTAATTTTATATACCAAATAATAAAAATAAAAAGTTGTATCTTTAAGAAAAATTGAAGGATAAAAGTCCATATTCAACTAAACTTGACCCGAATGAAATTATAATTAGCTTTGATTGGTATTGATTCTCAACTGATTGATGAAGTGTACGTGAATTCTATAATGCTAACTTAATTCACAAGTTCAGATACAAAATTGGACTCAAATTATATATGTCCAAATTGATGGACGCTGTTGACATTTAATATTGTAGTTATTATTATATGATAAACATTTTAAAATATTGTATTATTTGATGTTTAAATTTATATTAAATTCAGTTATATAATTGAACATAGGTATAGATAATATTTCAAGTTAATTATCTCTTATACAATTGTATAATTATCTTTTAATTAAAATTGGCTGGCAAAATAAAAAAATAGATGGCTCCAATGAATGACATGTGTCCTTTATTAGTTTCTTTTATTATATAAGTATAGATTTAAAAGAGTAATTCAAAAATTGAATACAATAATTATGGATGGGATTCGGTTATAAAATCTAAATCTCCTAAAAAAGGGTATAAAGTCATAAAACATCATGATTTAAGCCCTGAAACATACCCAAAACTCACAAATAACATAATAAAGATTACTAAAACACTATATTCAAACCCTAGCAGTCCATAAAAAACTCCAAAACACTGTTGTAGAACTATGAATATAAAACACAACACGATAATCAACATAAAACACATAATGTTACTCATTGGATAATCAGAACCCTATCATCCAAAACACTATATATATGGTGTTTTAGTAATCTTTATTATGTTATTTATGAGTTTTGGGTGTGTTTTATGGTTTGACATTATTGTGTTTTATAACTTTTACACTTTTTAGGAATTTTGGATTTAACCATAACTTGGCTATGTATATATACTACTCAAATTCCTCGTGCGTTGCGATGGGCATTTGGTTGGAATCGGTTTGATTTATTAAGATATCGTTCCTGTATCAGCACTCGTATAACAACCAAAAGATAAAACAAAAAAAGAAAACATAATATGACCAAAATAATATCGACATGTGTTTTATATCTTGTGAAAATGGTAAAAACGAATAATACTACCGGTTCCAATGTTATTCAGTTTGAATTGGGTCAGTCTATACAACAATAGAGATGTCGTAGGGATGACCTTTTTTTTCAAATACCCGTACTCGTACCCGTACCGATTTTAGGTATTTGGTACATGTATCGGTACCCAGTTTTATTGATTTTGGTATTCGGTATTGGTACGGATACGGGTACAGGTAAAAACGGGTACTGTTACCGAATTTTATGTAGACCTCTAAAAGTTTTTTTTTTTTTTTGTATCATGGTTTATTTCATATTATGGTATTTATAGTACTCGTATTGATTTTACCTATATGGTACATGTATCGTATTGGTACTCGTACCAATTTTACCTATTTAATACTCATGCAAGTGCTAAAAAAACTAAATAAAAAAATGGTACCAAAGCGGGTACCATACTGAAAATACCTGTACCAGTACTCGTACTCGTACCCATACCGCATATATATTTGGTACGGTATTTGGTAGCCAGTTTTGTTCAAATTCGGTACTTGCATTTTCGGTACCGGTATGGGTACGAGTACTGTACCAATCCCATCCCTAAAATGTCGAGAAAACTATAAGAACTGATATAGGTAGCGATGTTGTTCGAACAACATCGCTTTGATTCGTTAGGGTAAAAAAAATTGTATTTCAACCTTTCTTTTGAAAAAAAATCTTTTATTAAAAGATAGATAAAAATAAGGACGTTGTAACAACCTTTGTAACAATTAAATATATCACATGGATGTAATATTAATAATTTTTTAAGGTAATGTGTATATGTTTTAAAAGATTTATAATAAAATATAAATTTAGTCGTATCTAAATTTTAAGCATAAAACTTAGAGTTAGTGATTTAGTGTTGATAAAAAATTGGATAAAAAAAAGTCACCTTCAAGGATTGAATTTGTGTGGTAGAATTAAGTAAGATAAGGAATAACAAAAGGCCACCACCACTCTACCAACCAATATTATTTTTGTTGACTTCAATATAATATATACTAAGTTATAACCCCGTGTATTACACAGGTTGAATAAATATAACTTTATATATTAGATGGGGTAACTTTTTCGAATGGTAACCAAGTTTTAAAAGTGTTATAGTTAGGTCACTCAAGTTTCAAAAGTGTTCCAGTCAGATCACTCAATTTTTCATTAACATTAAGGGTTTTTTCATCCATTTCGTATGTAAATGTGGTGATGTGGATTTTGTTTCTTTTTTCCCTTTCATTTTTTTGATGAAGTGGATTATAACTTTTTTTTTAATTTTTAATGTAATTAAAGTGTGTTTATTTTTAATAAAATATAATTTCATTTACTAAAATAATTCGAGCCCAGCATCTTAAGTTTCATTTTTTTTCTTAACACATGGAAAAAAGGACATGCCCCGATTGGAATGTCAACTTATCTAATTGGGACAAAAACGATATAAGTGACCTAATTAGAACACTTTTAAAATTTGGTTACTATTCTGTAACATTTTCTCTATTAGATAATAAAATGTTACATCTTTAAAAACGTATATTGCATGGGTTGAATAAACACGTGTATTACACGGGTTGATTAATTGGAAATAATTCTTAATTGAGTCCGGTTCGTTTTCATTTTCATTACCCGTCGGTTATTAGATAGTAAATAAAGATAAAGATTATAAAATTTTATATAAACAACTAAAACTATCTTTATCTTTATAAATAATAAAAATGTTAATATATTGTTTTTAATTTTATTAACTAATATATGGTTATCAGTTATCCTTATTCTTATCAACAAAATCTTTTAATTTTAACAATTAATATATGGTTATCATCAAAATCTCTTCTACAAAATTTAATTGAGACCACCTCATAAAGCGACATGTGTCCCAAAAATAGTTTCTTTATTATATAGTATAGATATAGATAAGTGAACATCACTTAAATTTAAAATTTAAACTTATTTTTTTGTCTGATTAAATTATATTATTTGAGTGTGTAAACGAATATCAGATTTAGTTTATTCATTGTTTTTTGTTAGTTTTTATTCTTTAAATATTTATTATGCCAATAATTTAGAGTTGATAAGATTTATATTAATTTAATTAATATTTAATAATTTAAATTAAATAATAATTATCTATAATTAAGGATGGTCTAGAATAATGACAAGTGTCCCTCCATTGGTTTCTTTTATTATATAGTATAGATATAGATTGTTAAACCAAATGTTGGTCCGGAAAAAAAATTTAGGAAAACTACTTTGTGCTGATCCAATGTGATTCAAAAATTATTCATAAAACCTGGCTAATCTATTACCTATTATCTATTATATATAATAAATGAAAGTTATTTGGGCCACGTGTCAACACCAGAGAGCCCCTAAATGCCCTTTTTCCCGCCCAACAGTGCCACTGCCCTCTTCTATTTATATTCTCCTTCATTTACTCATTCAGGGCTTCTTGCTTTCTTTCTCTCTCTGCTCTGCTCTATTTCCGATCGATTTTATCCTCTCTCATGTTTATCCTTCTTCTTCTTCTTCTTCTCATATTCATCTCCTCAACAACGTACGGCAGAGGTTACTTCTATTGGATACATCTTCGTTTGAAACCCTAAATCATGTACCGTCCAGTGGTTGAAGAATAGAATAATCATGTAAGATCTACTTTTTTATCTAGAAATTTTATTTCGTTTTATCTATTTTGTCATACTGAACATGATGAACCCTTTTCTATCCTCAGAAGAAGAAACAGATCTCCTTATCGTACTCGATGAACGCTTTTGTACAACCTCCTCTTAATCGGTGACTCTGGTATGTTTGGTTTGTTGTATCATGTGATTACGAGCAGATTTATTTTGATATGTTTTGTACTTTGTCTTTCCAGACCTTTTTTGTTGGATTATAGAGTTTGTCGATTAGAAGCAACCTCTGCCGGACGGTTGTTGAGGAGATGGAAATGGGAAAGGTTATACCAGGTGTGTTGATAGGTGATACCAGTGCAAAAGTTTAGGACATCACCAAGGTAACTTAAATTGGTGTGATTTATTTTTTTGGGTTTTTCTAACGTTTTGATTTACTGTTTATTGGTGCATTGATTCATTTGTAATCCTTTGCAGATCTCCCGTCATCTCAATTTGAGCAATTAAACGTAGTTTTGTTAATTACTATCGGTGTTTTAATTACTAGCAGTGGTTAAAAAGTTTTCCATCAGCTATTTGACTTAACAATAGTTTGCGTTATTTATTCTAAATTCATCAGTTTTTGTAGGTAAACTGAAGTTTCCACCAATAGGCACTGCCCAGCTAAGTTTCCTACAATGACAGTGGTTATAAGAAGTTAATATGGCACATCACTGATCTGCCTAACAAGTGTTGGATATAAGGATGGTTGTACATAAAGTTTAACAGAATTTCAATTTGACGGTTGTTATATGTTGATTAAAGTTAAAAGAAAATTTAAAAAAGTCATTATGGCATTTGCTATCAAATCAAGTCAGTAGTTACTGACAATATCAGTAATTTTGAAATTCAGAATATGTAAAATGGTAATTTAAAAGATTTTGTTTATATATAACAGTGTTTTCCGCATCAATGTTTTAAAGACTGTTAGGTTGTTAGATGTCATCACCTCAGTGTTTTATATGAAACCATTTTTATGGCATCAGTGTTTATATGTAACATGGTTTAGTACTTTTGTTTATATGTAACACTATTTATCACATCAGTTCAGTGGTTTGATCTGTATTATTAATTGAACAGTTGTTTCATCTTTATACTAATAAAATTCATATACACTTTGATGAATATTAAGCTTCTCATCTTGATTGTTTGGGTATAGTATTCTTGAAATTGGTTCAAACATTTGATTGTTCAAAATATTCCACTGTTGAAATACAACCTCTGTTTCTTCAATCTCCATCTTGACCACTGATTGACCGAACATCAGTGTTTCGAAAACTGGTTGGTATCCACTGATCGGAAAAAATAGCCGCTGCTCACTTTTACATTGTTGACAACCAATTACATAAGAGTTCCACCAACATTATTTTCATCATAAAATTTAAAGTTAAATTAAAAAATAAAAATAAATTCTTGATGACTATTTGTTTCAAATCAAATCAGTAATTAATGCTGATTTCTTGAGCTTTGGATATTTGATTAAGCAAATTTTGAATTACAAATTGACGGTTATTATATGTTGATTAAAGTTAAAATAAAATTTAAAAAAGTCATTATTGCATTTGCTTTCAAATCAAGTCAGTAGTTACTGACAATATCAGTAATTTTGAAATTCAAAATATGCAAAATGGTAATTTAAAAGACTGTGTTTATATGTAACACTATTTATCACTTCAATTTAGTGGTTTGATCTGTATTATTAATTAAACAGTTGTTTCATCTTTATACTAATAAAATTCATATAAACTTTGATGAATATTAAGCTTTTCATCTTGATTGTTTGGGTATAGTATTCTTGAAATTGGTTCAAACATTTGATTGTTCACGTATTCCACTGCGGATACACAACCTGTGTTTCTTCAATCTCCATGTTGACCACTGATTAACCGAACATCAGTGTTTCGAAAACTGGTTGGTATCTACTGATCGGAAAAAATAGCCACTGCTCACTTTTACATTGTTGACATTCACTGATATTGACCATCAGCGGTTTCCCTAAAAAATAGTCAGTGCTCACGTTTTTACTTTTGATGTTCTTAATTAGTGATACATTGAAATTATCAAATGAAAACTAGAATTACAATCAAATTACCATTTTACCTAATCTTTACATTCCAATTACATAATAGTTCCACCAACATTATTTTCATGATAAAATTTAAAGTTAAATTAAAAAATAAAAAAAAAATTCTTGATGACTATTTGTTTCAAATCAAATCAGTAATTAATGCTGATTTCTTGAGCTTTGGACATTTGATTAACCAAATTTTGAATTTCAAATTGACGGTTATTATATGTTGATTAAAGTTAAAATAAAATTAAAAGAAGTCATTATGGCATTTGCTTTCATATCAAGTCAGTAGTTACTGACAATATCAATAATTTTGAAACTCAAAATATGCAAAATGGTAAGTTAAATTTTTCGTTCTCTCTCTCTTTTTTTATTTTTTTTATTTTTTCCTACAGTGCATATCAGTTCTAATATTTAATTATTTTATTAAAGCAGCATATTACACTACTTTTACCTTTGAAATTAAATCTGAAATTTATGACGTCCAATAACAGTGTCAAACCATAACAGTGGTTCAGCATCAACTTTAGTTATTCTATGTTTCTTTTTATTTGTTTAAGTTAACAGTGTTTATATGTAACAGTGTTTTCCGCATCAGTGTTTTATAGACTGTTAGGTTGTTAGATGTCATCACCTCAGTGTTTTATATGTAACCAATTTTATGGCATCAGTGTTTATATGTAACAGTGTTTAGGAACAGTTTTGTATTTCACATCACTTCAGTGGTTTGATCTCTACTATTAATTGAACAGTTGTTTCATCTTTATTTTAATAAAATAAAATTCCTATAAACTTGGATGTTAAGAGTGTTTAAGTGTTTATATTCAACAGTGTTTTTCTCATCAGTGTTTATAGTCTGTTAGGTTGTTAGATGTGATCACCTCAGTGTTTTATATGTAACCGGTTTTATGGCATCATTGTTTATATGTAACAGTGTTTATCACCACAGTGGTTTATATGTAAGCGTATTTATCAGATCACTTCAGTGGTTTGATCTGTACTATTAATTGAACAGTTTCATCTTTATACTAATAAATAAGGTAACACAAAATACACTTGGATGATTATTAAGTTCCTCATCTTGATTGTTTGGGTATTGTATTATTGAAAGTGGTTCAAACATTTGATTGTTAATGACTATTTGTTGCAAATCAAATTAGTAATTAATGCTAATTTCTTGAGCTTTGGACATTAGAGTTAAGCAAAATGTGAATTTCAAATTGACGGTTATTGTTTCTTAATTAAATTTAAAATAAAATATAGAAAAGTCATTATGAAAATTGGTTTGAAATCAAGTCAGTAATTTTGAAATATTGAAATTCTTAATATACAAAATGGTAATTTAAAATTGACGTTCTTTCTCATTTTTTGCCTACTTTGCATATCATTTCTAATATTTTATTACTTTAATAAAGCAGCATATAAAGATATACACTCCCTGCATTTGAAATTACATTTGCCACTGCATTCAGTTAAAATTTTTATTGGATAATCGGTAAGCTTGAATTTCAACCTTGATATTTTTTTTAAGAACATCCATGCTTATTGTATTATCATATTACGTTTAGCAATACTTATATTTTGCTTATTCTTTTTTTTTTATGTACAGTTTTCAAATGGTGGTTTCAAAGGTTAGCATGCTTAACGATCTTAATACATTCTCAAACAACTATTCGATTAGAGTGAAGATTGTTAGCATTTCGAAGAAGATGATGAATGATAACAAAAATGAAATATATCGTCTTGATATGATCTTCATGGATGAGATGGTACCGTATATAGTTGTGTTATAATTTTTTTGGACATATGAATATCCAAATGAATATAACACCTTTTTTATTTAATCGGATGTTTCATATTCTTAGGGAACTATGATACAAGCCAGCTGTTTGCATAAGATGCTAGGAAAATTCAAACACTTTCTTCAGTTGGATGAATGTCTTCTTATCACCAAACCTTCTCTTGCTACTAATAAGTCCTCTGCTAAGTATACCAAGAGAAACGACAAAATATCACTTTATTTCTATACTTCTGTTGAGAAATGCTTTGACTGGTCTGGTGTAACACCCGAAATCGTACATGACAAAAGTCGCAGCGGAAACACGAACCGTAAAATTTCTTTCATTATAAATGCCTCAACTTATTAAAAATTGAACTTTAACATAGATATTTCTCATAGATCCGTCATCCTAATGTTTACTAATTAAAAACATAGCTTTTGTTTAATACATTATGAACATCAACGTTTCCGTACAATCTCTCTAGAGGCTCGATCCTCGATCTCCAACCCTTGATTATCTTCATGACTGGTACAACCTGCACTCACCACATACATTCATAACATTAGCACACATTATATAAACAAGATTCATTCGCGTACACCTCACATTTCGTCATCTTTCAAGCTTAAATCACTTCATCTGCGTATCCACTTACTGGTGATGCTTCAATAATGTACCTGCATTACTTATCATTCTCAAGGTACACCATTAATAACGTTAACCCTCAACGTCTCTAAATCATACTTGCATACGTGCTTACATACATACATACATACATACATACATACACATTTACATTACATACATAATTACATTCATACATACATACACATCTACCTTACACACATACTTACATACATACCTATATACACATCTACATTCATACATATCTTTCCTACAGTATTACATACATGCATACACTCGTATATATCTTTATACATGCATACATACATACACAACTACATACATAAATACCTTTACTTCATCCTTCATACAAGCATACACTCGTACATATCACACTTGCATACATATACGTTCTGTCTACATACACACCTACACCCATACATTCAGACTCATAAAACATTCATACGTATATACCTACATGCCTACATACATACATACATACATACATGCTTCTTACATGCCATGCTTACGAATCATCGTGTCGAAAACGATATACCGGGATGCGTTTCGGATCATACGGAAGTGCAACAAAAAGAAATCGGAGAAACGGGCTAGACAACCCGTCGCCGACGGGTCCAAAGACCGTCGGCGACGACCTCTTAAAAAGCCCGTCGCCCTAAAAGTCTCGTATCCAGTCACTTAAGCCGTCGGCTGTTTTTGTGGTTTTGGGAGCCCGTCGGCGACGGCCTTGACCCCCGTCGGCGACGCCCTCTAGAAAACCACTTTTCCTGCAGATCCGTTTCGTCGTCCGTACGCACTAAAACGCGCATAACTTTTGAATCGTTTACCCGTTTAACCTCCCGTTTCTTCCTACATGCTTGTAAATTCACATTCTATCATATAAACTTAAAATCCCACATCCAGATTAAGGAAATTCTTATCTTACGCTCTATCGGCTTATTATCATTTCCTAATTATTTGACCCGTTATGGGTATTTGCGCATTAATTGGTCTAAGACTAGCAAGACCATAATTCCCACCTCCATACTTGTCCAAAACATTATACCAATCGTATAGCTTGTTTCTAAACCACTTATTAAGATCGTTTTCCCAAAATACACATCAAGGGCATTTTGGTCAACTTTAAATCCCATCCTTCACGACGTAAGACTACGACACATAATTGACCTCAACCATCATGTTTAGTTAATTAAAACACCATATAACTTAATCGAACATAAGAAGTGATTACAGAAATCACTTACCTTATGCGTCCATGCTCGTATCTGCTTCCTTGCTTCTTCTTGACCCGTTAACACCTCGTGCTTGAGTCCGTCTCGACGTGATTCCTTTACTTCCATTTCATCAAAATCACGCCCTTATTAGCATACTCATTTGTACATGTTAACTATCATATAAATCGCATATTTCATACTAAACTTTCATTAGTCATTTCTAACAAACATATGACATATAATCCAATTCATATCCTTTCAAACTCATGAAATTCATCGTGTAATCACAAATAACGCATATTAACATAACATGTACCATACAACTTCCTATAATCCTACCTTTACGACAACAAACCAAATCATGCTTCTTATGCGTAGTTGACCTTCAAAAGTCAACAGTTCATCATACAAACTTTTGGCTTATCCTCATGTATCCGTATCATCATTTATGCTATATCAATGACACTATATACATTTCTTACCCACAATGAAATTATGCTTACAACCACATGATCACCTAGTGATATTAAACACAACGTACAAGTCCTTAATGCATAGTCTTGACCAAGACATACATTCAACCCGAATTCTTGTATAAGTTCCATCTAAAGCACCTTTTTCACGTTAGTATACTACTAATTACATCATTACTTAATCTCAATCATATATATATCAAGCTATTTCGTACAATCTCACATCTTAACTTCACTTAGACATTTCATCATACACTTGGTGTGCGTACACCATTTAATGCATATTGTACAACTAATTAAAACACATTCTTCCTAGTTCATCCATGCATTAACATAATCTTTCACAAATCATTATCATAACCAAGCCTCATATGTTTTATATCAAATTATCCATCTAACTACTTTTTGTAACACTACTCTAACATCAACATTACATAGTTCATCATAAATCTTCACTAAACTTCATCTTCTTACCATTTCTAAGTGGGTTTTATCCCAACTCATCGATACAATCAAAATTGCACCTAACACAACTTCTAAATGATGATTCTAACACATACCCAAACTCAATTTCATACAAATTCGTGGATTGATCATAACCCACTTCATATCAAAATCACCAAATCAAAAATTACAACTTACCAAGTGATTTATAGGGTTAGATGATGTAGAATCTTGATTCATGCAAGAGAGTTAAGGTTGGATTCTACTTCAATTCTTCAACATTCATCACCATGAGAAACCCTCATGTCTCCTTGCCTTGCATTAGATACCAACATCAGACTTATGTCTGATGTTTTGTGGTATTCCCCACTTAACCCAAACTTCATTAAAAATGTGCAAGATTAACCCTTGCACTTTAGTTAACTTATTTCTTTCATTCTTAAGACTAGTAGATGTACAAACTAGGTTAACTAATCATAGTTAGCAAATTCTAGTTAAGTTATTTCACACATAATTCTAGTATATGCCATATTTATTACATATTATATTTTTGGGGCGTTACATCTGGACCGAAATACCGTTTTAATTTCGTTAACCTCAAGGATGTTGTTAAAAATAAATTTGAAGTTAATACAGTTATTGGTATGTAAATCACTACATGATATATATCTATTGTTTTGTCTTATTGTTTTTTTATTCTTATCACTTCTTAATGCTGTTTTCTTTTCACAATATATTTTTGTTTATAGATTGGATTGGTTATGTGGATGTATGTTTCAATCTAGAGGATACGTCAAAGAAGGATGGGAGCAAGGGCAAGAGACTTAATCTTAGACTTGAAGATCTTGAGTGCGTTCTTTTTATTAAGTTGTTGCATTTTGACGTTTAAACCATTATAAGGTTGCTTGATGTTATTATGTTTTATGTTAATATTTTAGAGGCCAAAAGTGTCCGGTTACTTTGTGGGATGGTTTTGCTATTGACATGTTTGCTTACATGAATGATAAGAAACGAGAGAAATATGTTGTTATCCTTTGTCATTTTGGTATGGTCAACCTTTACAAAGGTACAATTTTAACTTAATTAGTTTAATTTTTTTATTGTTATAGATTTATTTTTAGATTTACTTATATGTTTTAAATTTGACACTATTTATATTGATCTACATTTGGTTTTAATTTTAAATTCAGGCAAGCGTGGCGTTGCAAACGGCTTTGAGCTAAGCAGACTTTTTATTGACACTGACATTGAAGAGATATCCTCTTTTAGAAAGAGGTATAGTTAGTATGCATATAAACATTGAACAGTATTATTTTGTACCTACATTTATTTTTTACGTTTTAATTTGATCACATGAATCTGTTTAGATATGTAGAGAAAATTTCTGCTTCATCTTCATCAAATGATCATGTTGGTTCAAACGTCATCTCAAGTGTTGAAGATGAGTTTCTTAATAACCCTGATTTCATGCTTATTGGTTTCCTGGGAACCATATCAACGGTGTGTATTTTCTTATAAGTACTCTACATGCTGAGTTTTTTAAAAGTCTTTTCTAAGTGTTATTATTTTTGTTTGATGTTGATAGACAAAGAAGGTTTTGGTTGTTGGCACAATCACAGCTATATGCACTGATAAACTTTGGTATTACAATGGTTGTAACCACTGTAAGTCAGGTGTGGAGGAAAGATTTGTAACGAAAGAAAATCCGGATGGTTTATCTGGTGTTGATCATGAAAAATCGTTGGTGTGTACAAATGATAAATGTGAAGGAGTCGACATCTATTCTATTCCGCGGTTTGAGATTACAGTTTTATTTCCTTATACTAAATACTAATATGAACGACACTTTTGTTTTTAGTAATACTAATGTTTTCATTTGTCTTTAACTTTGATAGGTTCAAGATACCTATTAGGGTGCAAGACTCTTCCGGTACTGTGTCTTTGACACTGTTTGATTTTGAAGCTTACAAGATTCTTAAGAAAACTGCCAAAGACTAAGTTTCAATTCAAGATCAGGTAACAAATACATGCATTCAGTTATTTGGCCATGTACTATATATAATTTAAAATTAATTTTTATAAAATTGTATGTTGAAATTATGGAATCATTCTGCTCATTGTAATTATATTAATTTTTATAAAATTATAGGTTGTTAATTCTGGAGAGATACCGAACCCATATCCTGAGATCTTTGACACATTGATTGGAAAGAGGTATGCTTTCATCATAAGTGTTAAAGACTATAACATTGAGCATCAGGTTGAAAACTATGGTATTTCAATGGCCACTAACGATGATGAGATCCTTGCCGCGCTCTGCGCCAAATTCAATCTTAACCAGGTCTAAATCTTCATTATGTCATTCTTTTAATTTGATATACATATCCTTTTAAAATATATTTATACCATTGTGTGTATTTTATGTTATTATGTATTATGTACTTAAAGCATGAGCAGTCCGAATCGTTGGATGTTCCAGAATCCTGCAGTTTGTCTACTCCTGTTGACCTTATGAAGGTTATATGAGAATTTCCTTATTTGTAGTAAATTTTTTTAAACGTTAGTACTTATTGTCTTTTTATATCAGGATGAGTTGTCATACTGCGGTGAGAATGTTACACCTGCATCCCAAGCACTTGTAGGCACTAAGAATCCGTCTTCTGATGAAACAAAACGTAATATTCGTGAAGTGTTCGATGTGGATGATGCATTAGGTTGCTCCTCGACAAAGCGCCGCATCAGTGATGAACTCTCTCAGGATGAAGATGCTGGTGTTTCGACGCTTTTGATTCCAAAGATTGAGAAATAGTGTCTTCTGTATTTTCAAATACATTTATGTGTTGATTTCATATGCTGTTGCCATGTTGAACTTATGGTTTTCGTTTTGTTGCTTTTGGGTGTTTGGTGGGTTATGTTTTTGACTGATTATGTGGTTTTGAATTCCTAAAAACTTATCTGCTTATTATAATGTATATTGTTAAATAAATATTGAGATGTTCAATAGTCAATATTTATGTTTAAAATTTATGTGTATGAATAGTAGCAACAATTTATAATATATATTGTATATACCCAATTAACAACTTTTTTATCTACAAACATTTCTAATCTTTAAGCAATTTTAATGTTATTATTTTATCTCATAATTTATATAGGATTATCCGTGGATGTGGTTGTTCTTTATTGGTTTTTACCGTTATCCCTGCCCACTAAGATTTAGTAAGTATCCGTCATATGTTACAGTTTAAAAAAAATATTTAATTTGTGCCTGTTTCTCCCATTACTTATTTAAGTAATCTCATTCAATAGGTTTTTTATATACTTCAAATTTTCTCTAAGTCATTCAAAGAATGTTGTTCAGAAAAATCGTAACCAAGTATGAAGCGTAAATTCAAACCCATTTTATTTGGTTTTTTGTTTGCTTTATTGATCCATGTTTTATTTTTTTTTTCTTTGGTTTATTTGGATAACTGAAGAAAATACCGTTTAACTTAAATAGCTATTAAATAAAGATAGTAATATTTTATTTTAAAAATTATATACAAATAAACCATAAACCTAACCGATGAACATCCGATTTACATTCCACAAAGATTACAAAATTTGTTGTTAAGTTTTTTATCAATGTAATACATTATTTGGAATAATTAATTCAATAATATGAAACAATTTTATTTTACTTTTCATGAAATGATTTTTAATTACAAAATGATAAAATGCAATATTATAATTTATTGAGGTTATGTTTAATCCTTAGGTATTATATATTGTAATTCAAAATTTAAAAACCACTGTTTTCTTCTATTGTTTTAATGTTCCTGATCTTAATACTCTTTCTTCTTTTGAAAGCTTCTCCTTCTTTCAGAATTAATAATGTCAAAGAATTCACGTTCATTTTCTACAACAGCTAATTCATCTCAACGAAATTTACATAGTAAGTGAAATTATAACTTCTTAACTCATCATTTCCGAAATCAAAATCAGCTTTTAGATTCAAATCATAATTCTACTTGGTTTTTTTGTAGGTCCTCTTATGAGAACTCCTGTTTCAGATATCTCTAACAGATCTCCTCTTTCAGATATCACAAATGGTAATAGCTCTTGAATTTGATTATAAGTATTCTTTTTTCCGTTTTATGTTTCTAAGTGGACTGATTCTTGTGTTTTGAACATATTATACTTTCTATGTTTTTTAGTTATTTCACCGAATGAAAGGCGTAAGCTTCGAAAATTAATACTTGATAATAAGAAATTAAAGAAAGCGTGGTCATCATCAGCTGCTAATTCATCTCAACGAAATTTACGTAGTAAGTGTAATTATAACTTCTTAACTCAGAAGAACCCAAATCAAAATCAGGTTTCAGATTGAAATCATAATTCTACTTGCTTTTTTTTAGGTCCTCTTACGAGAACTCCTGTTTCAGATATCTCTAACAGATCTCCACTTTCAGATATCACAAATAGTAATACCTCTTGAATTTGATTATAAGTATACTTTTTTCCGTTTTATGTTTCTAAGGTGACTGATTGTTGTGTTTCGTACATATTATACTTTCTCTGTTATTTAGTTACTCCACCTAATGAAAGGCGTAAGCTTCGAAAATTAATACTTGATAATAAGAAATTGTTAAATGCATCGTCATCATCAACGAATGTTTGTAGCATCTTTTCTGAGAATGCAAATATGGTTGAATGTTCTAATTCTACGGATCAACATATGTACTCCATTGCGTGTCGAGCAGTTAGAAATGCTACTGGTTCTTTAATTTCAACTACACCAGGTTTGTATTTTGTTTCTTTATTATTTGTTTTGATAAACACATTACTAAACCACATACCGGTCTTAACATCAATGTTTTAATATTGGATGTTCATATATTGGCATTAACATAGGTACACCAGCAGATAGCAAACGTCGATATTCCATTACTTCTAGCATTATTAGCAGCAACAATCACCCGATATTGGGTAGTAACTCTACGCTTACATGGATGTCTTCTGGTAAACGTAACCTTGAGCGCAAGAAGCGTGATAATACTCCTGTACGTATGCTCTCTTTGGATTCCGATCAAGAAAATGTGTTCTTGTGCACTGATGAAGATCCTTATAAAGGGATATCTAAAGGTTTTAATCTATTTTATTCTTTTAGGACATTTGTTGTCTTCTACCTGTAATATAACTCTCAATCATTTGTTAACAGATTATTTGGACCATGGTGACCAAGGGCTTACATGTCAGCTTTGTAGTGCAAAGTTATGGGCATCGGAAGGTGGAAAAGGTCGTTTAACTGTAAATAAGCTATGTTATGGTATGTGTTGTGGGTATGGTAAAGTTCAGCTACCGCCTTTAAAGGATGCACATCCGTCTTATCAAATTTTGTTTTCTTCCTCAAATCCAAAAAGCAACTTCTTCCTAAAGAACATAAGGCGATACAACTCTATGTTCTCTTTTACATCTATGGGTGAAAAGCTTGATTCTAATATCAACAAGGGCAATGCTCCATTTATATATCGTATCAGTGGCCAAAACTATCATTGCATGGGGAGTCTCAAACCTCCAGCTGGAAATGAAGCTAAGTTTTGTCAGCTATACATACATGATACTGAAAATGAAATAACAAACAGACAGGCATTATTCAGGTACGAGTGATTTCTAAGTTCCATTTTTATTCTATTAAAGAACATCTAGAAATTTAACTATTTGTAGTTCAATATTAGTTGTTAAGTACCATCACTTAATCCTTAATCACTGATTCTCTATCCAGAGATTGCTACAACAGCAGTTGTTAACCATCAGTGTTTTAATCACCAGCAGTGCTTAAAAGTTTTTTTCATCAGTTGTTTGACTTAACAGTAGTTTGCGTTATTAATTCTAAATTCATCAGCTGTTGTAGGTAAACTGAAGTTTCCTACAATAAGCTCATTCTCGGTTAAGTTTCATACAATGACATTGATTATAACAATTTAATAAGGCAAAACACTGTTGGATATAATTACATTTGTACACAAAGTCAAACTAACCCCATCCAATGTTCAAGACCAAACCACTCATGCCTACCAAACCACTGTTTAAGACCAAACCACTGAAATGTTACTTTTCTCAACATATTCTAAAAGTTTTGAGCTGTATCAACAGTTGTTTACAACCGTTCTTCCTTAAAAGTTAATTATTAATCACTGATTCTCTATCCACTGCTTATTACAATAGCAGTTGTTAATCTTATGTAGTTCACTATCAGTTGTTAAGTATCATCAGTGTTTTAATTACTATCAGTGCTTACAAGTTTTACATCAGCTGTTTGACTTAGTACTAATCTGTTTTTCCTTAACACTTAATTACTAATAACTGATTCTCTATCCACTGCTTATTAAAATAGTTATGTTATGTTAACGTTTTGTTGTTTTTTTTTCTTTTAACAGCAAAAGAACCAAACCTTCATCGCCTGCTGATAAAGAACTTGATGTTGAAATGATAAAGTATTTGAGGGCTTTATTAGATTCACAAAATATGTTGGTTAAGACATATAGGATGGTCAGAAACCATTTTCACCAATCTCCAGATGCCAACCTTAGTCTGCGACTAATTTATAGAAGAGAAAAAGACGGCAGGACATATAACTTACCCACCACATCTGAAGTTGCTGCTTTGGTTGTCGGAGACATAGATAAAGCTATAGACCATCGTGATATTGTTGTCCAGACGCAGTCGGGAATGCTGCAGCGTATTAGCGAATTACACCCATCGTATCTTGCTCTGCAATATCCGTTACTTTTTCCATATGGTGATGATGGTTATAGAGTTGATATTCCTCATAGAGATTTTATGTCCACACAAAAGAAAATAAAACCAAAGTGCACAATGAGAGAATTTTTTTCATATAGGATCCAAGATAGAACTTATGGCTTTTCCTTAATTTTAAATGGGCGAAGGTTGTTACAACAGTTTTTGGTTGATGCGTACACAATGATTGAGAGCGAAAGATTAAAGTACATTCGTAGGCAACAAGCGAACCTTCGCTCTGAAACATTTGAGAATCTTCAAAAGTATAAATCGAAAGGTAAGGAAGTTTTAACAGATACTGGAAAGCCTGTTATACTTCCTTCTTCATTTACTGGTGGTGCAAGATTCATGCAACAAAATTACCTCGATGCAATGGCCTTATGTAAGTGGTATGGGTACCCTGATTTCTTCATAACTATAACATGTAATCCTAAGTGGCCTGAAGTAAAAAGATTTCTAAAAGATTCAACCATCAAAGCCGAAGACAGGCCTGACATATTGTGTCGATTGTTTAAGAGGAAGCTTGATTCGTTAATCAAAGATTTTAAGGATTCTAAGTATTTTGGTGAGATTAACGCTGGTGTGTTATTTTTTTTTCACATCTTATCCTCTGATTTATATTTTTTAATCATATTTTTTAATCAAGGTTATTAACTAATAAATTTTGTTTATTTTTCCTTTTTATTTAGTTGTTTATACAGTAGAATTTCAAAAGCGTGGTCTTCCTCATGCACATATATGCTTATTCATGAAGGTCGATCACAAACTTCCAACCATAGATCACATAGATCCATTTATTTCTGCTGAGATTCCCGATAAAAAAGAAGATCCTGAACTTTATTCTCTTGTGACTGATTATATGATTCATGGTCCGTGTGGGAATGCTAATTTGAATTGTCCTTGCATGGTTGATAAAAGATGTTCAAAAAACTTTCCGAAGAAATTCACACCACATACAAGTATTGATTCAAATGGTTTTCCTGTATACAGAAGAAGAGATTCAGGTCATACAGTTATAAAATCTGGTGTTAGATTAGACAACAGAAATGTTGTTCCTTATAACAAAAGGCTTTTGAAAAGATATCAAGCACACATTAATGTTGAATGGTGTAATCAAGCCGGTTCAGTGGAATATTTGTTCAAGTGCATCAACAAAGGTCCTGATATGGCTACTGCGGTAGTTTCTGGTGATACAAGTTCAACCATCAAAGAAAAGCCAAAAGATGAGATCAAGGATTATTATGATTGTAGATATATTTCAGCTTGTGAGGCATCCTGGAGAATATTCTCTAATGAGGTTCGTTATAGGTATCCTGCTGTTATGAGGCTTCCCTTTCATTTGCCTGGCCAACAGAATGTTGTGTATGGTGCTGATGACGATATTGATAATGTTTTAAGCAAGCCTTCTGTTGCTTCTTCAATATTTATGCAATGGATGAAGTTGAATGAGTCAAATAAAGATGCTAGAAAGCTGACTTATGTTGAGTTTCCTTCCAAATTTGTTTGGATACTTAAAGATAGATGTTGGCAGGTACGTAATTTGTACCAGTGTGTTGGCTGGATTCATTCTGTATCTCCTGCTTTGGGCGAACCTTATTTTTGAGGATACTACTGAATAAAGTTAAAGGACCTAGATCATTTGAGGAGATACGTACAGTTAACGGTCAATTATTCCCAACTTTTAGAGATGCTTGCTATGCGATGGGACTTTTAGATGATGACAATGAATACGTTGAGGCCATTAAAGAAGCAAGTTTTGAAGGACATGCTGGGTATCTTCGAGCGTTATTTGCTACCCTGCTTTTGACAAATACTCTATCTCGGCCAGAATTTGTTTGGGAGAATACTTGGAAATACTTAGCTGATGATATTGTTTATAGACGTCAAAAAGAAACAAATATTTCAGGTTCTGATCTATTTTCTTTTATTTTACATACTACATTTTGATTTTTTATTTAATAATGTTAATTTTTTTATTTGCTAGGTTTAGTGCTTCCTGAACATCAGATTAAGAACCTTACTTTGTTGAAAATTGAAAACTATTTAATTTCCAATGGTTCATCATTACGAAGGTTTGCCACTATGCCGTACCCTGATGACGATTCCTTACGTGATGCTTCTAATCGTCTGATCAATGAAGAGCTGTCACATGACCTAGATGAAGAACAAGCTGAGTTTAACAGGTTGCATCAATCTCTTACAGATGAACAACGAGCGGTTTTTGACGAAATAATGGAAGCAGTTGTAGGGCGTAAAGGAGGCCTTTTTTTTGTCTATGGTTATGGTGGAACTGGAAAAACCTTTTTATGGAAGACTTTGGCTTCAGCTGTTCGATGCAGAAATGGAATAGTTTTAAATGTGGCCTCAAGTGGTATTGCTTCGTTATTACTTTCCCGTGGAAGGACAGCTCATTCTCGGTTCCATATTCCCATTAATCTAACAAAAGATTCAATGTGCAATATTAAGCCAAATAGTGATATTGCGAGATTATTAAAGGAAACCCAATTAATCATATGGGACGAAGCACCGATGGTACACAAACATGCCTTTGAAGCTTTAGATAGGACCATGACCGACGTATTTTCGGAAGGTATGAGTATTCGTTCGGATATTCCTTTTGGTGGTAAAGTTATTGTATTTGGTGGTGACTTTAGACAAATACTACCTGTTATTCCTAATGGTACTAGACAAGAAATTGTTAGTGCGTCTTTAAGCTCTTCATACATATGGGCAAAATGCAGACTCTTACGGCTGACTAAAAACATGCGTCTAACTATTGGAGCTGAAAGTTCGAATACGAAGTCTATCAGAGAATTTGCAAAATGGCTTATTGATATTGGTGAAGGAAACGTTGGAGATGATAATGATGGTGACGCCATTATAGAGATACCAGATGATTTACTGATCACCGATATTTGTGACCCAATACAAAGTTTAATTGACTTTGTATATCTTTCAATTATTCAACAATTTAGGATTGCTGGATTTTTTTCTGAGCGAGCAATTCTAGCACCCAAAAATGAGGTAGTTCATGAAATTAATGATCGATTGCTTTCGTTATTTCCTGGTGATGCGAAAGAGTATCTGAGTTCTGATAGTATATGTCAAACCGAACAAATTCTTGATTCTTTTCAAGAAAGCTTATACTCAACAGAAAATTTGAATGCTCTTAAGATTTCTGGCTTGCCTAATCACAGATTAGTTCTTAAAGTTGGTGTTCCTGTGATGCTTCTTCGAAACATTGATCAACAGAAAGGGTTATGTAACGGTACAAGGCTTCAAATTACTTTTCTTGGTAAACGAGTTATAGAAGATGAGGTTATATCTGGTGGGAACATTGGCACAAGAGTTTATATTCCAAGGATTAATATGATCCCGTCTGACAAAAAAATACCTTTTCAATTTCAACGAAGACAATTTCCGTTATCAGTTTGTTTTGCTATGACAATTAACAAGAGTCAAGGACAATCGTTATCAAAGGTTGGTCTTTATTTGAAAGATCCTGTCTTCACTCATGGTCAGTTGTATGTTGCATTATCAAGGGTCAAGACCAGAGAAGGCGTTAAAATACTAATATTCGATGCTGATGGAAAACCAACAAATAAGACTTCTAATGTTGTTTACAAAGAAGTTTTTACTAGCTTGTAATCATTGTGAGGAATGTTAAAACGCTGTTTGATCAAAGTCAAACTACTTATGTTAAAAGCTAATTATAATAGATAAAACACTATTTGAGCAATGTTAAAACGTTGTTTAACTAAAGTCTGTTTGACCAAAGTCAAACTACTTTTGTTAAAAGCTACTTGATAAAACACTGTTTGACCAAAGCCTGTTTGACCAAAGTCAAACTACTTATGTTAAAAGGTACATATAATAGATAAAACTAAATTTTCCCTCGGCATTGCTTCTTGAGGTCATGAAACTTACTTATGTTAAAACCTAATTACTATTAATACATGATTCAAAGTATTCAAATTTTATGTTATGTTAATGGTTTTGCTATATGAAAAATTATTTTTCTTTGTTAATTTGAATACCAAATCAATTCAACTAATCATGTACTTTACTCTTGTATGTCAATGTAAATGTAAATAACAAATTTAAAAAGGGGTGTATGTGTAAATATTTTTCATCAGTTGAAAATATGGGAAGAGAAAAACACAACCGTCACTATTTCTTCATCATCATTACACATCAAACATCTATCATCTCTTCTTTCAAAAATCTCTTCTCCCCAGTCATTTTCTAGGGTTTCAATTTTCTTTTCCTCCGTCTTCTACACTTCAATCACCTGAGGTTTGATTATTTTTTCTTCAGCAACTGGTATGTACATTCCTATTGTAATGAACTTTATATTGTTTAATCTATGTTAATTTAAATCCTATCTTGCTACTAATACGATTTTAAATGTTTATTGCTATACATTCAAGATTCAAGAAGGGTTTACTTATGTGTTTGAATCATTTGTTGAGAACATGTTAAAATAATTATTATTTGCAGAATAATTTTAACTCATACTCTGTTTCTATGATTAATTTCACTATATACTCTGTTAATACAAAAAGTTAATGTTCATTTTCGAAGCCAGCTTTTTAATTACAGTCTTTTAACATCTTTACTGATTCAGGTTTTATGATGTATACTACATTTGTTAAGTTTCTTCGTAACCCAGAATCTTTGAAACTGGTATGACATGTTTTTACATACATAATTTATTTGTATTGAGATATATATTTAACAGTTCTTTTATGGTTTATATTTTCTTACACTATTTAAAAATTATATACAGGATGTACCTATATTCTTTGCTAATCAAAAGTGGGGAGATTGTTGGCAAAAAAGTAGGTTGCAAGTATATCATGAGTCTGGTAAAAAATGGGTTGTTAGGGTCAGAACAGAAAATTCAACGCCGATAATAACTGACGGTTGGGACATTGTTGTTAAAGATCTCAATTTGCTGAGGGATACTTTGTTGGTTTTCAAACCGTTAGGTGATTTTGGACTTGAACTTTCATGTTATGTTAATGGCATGTGTGGGGAATCTTATTTCACCTTTAATCGTTATGCAAGATTTGGTTTTACGGTATGAGTATTGATCTTAACTTCAATTCTTTTGCATCTTTAACGTGTTAACACTTATTCTCATAAGATACATACTTCACGTTTAGTATTCATTATTTTTAATTTTAAGCAGGTAATTGAAGACTGCTTCATTGAACAATTTTACGTAAACAGTCCACCGAGTGGGAAATTTCAAATCTGTTACAAAGGTTCGTACTGGAATGTTGAGGTGTCTAAAGTTGATACCCACTTTGTATTTTCTAGAGGATGGCCGGAAATGTGCAACGATGTTGGGATACTTGAGGGTGATTTGCTTGTGTTTAGCAGGATTGATGATTTTGCTTTTGAAGTAGTAGTTTATAGAGATGAGATTGAGATTTGCTTTTTGAAGAAACCTGAATCTGATGATGATAGTGTAGTTGAGATATTGAAGGCTGATTATGTTAAAAATGCATTCAAGGTACGTAAGTATTTAGCATTAGCAATAAAAGTTTTAATTTTTTAACTTTATATTAATTATTTTATTAATGTTGACCAGGACATCTATGAGGATGAAGAAGTTGTTTCTGTAGGTGAAGGTACAACCGTTACTCAGGTACTTGCTAAATTATTAAAATTATTTATTTTTAATTTAACACATATAAGAATTTAATGTTTTTACAACTATTAGTAATGCTGTTTACTGATGTTATATTTATTCAATAATGTATTATTTACAAGAACTTACCAACCAATGCCGAATGCACGTCCAAGAGACGCATGTCTTCACGATTGAACCAAACCCAAGATGTAAGTTTACCAGCTTAAAGATTGTTATATTACTATTGTTATTAAATTTACTCTATGACAACAGGTTAAGAAGAAAGCTAAAGTTACTTCTGAGAGAAAGGAGGTCGTCAAGAATAGGACTAAGGGAAATGCTGCCTTACCTGTCGACACAAGTGATCATACTGGATGTTCTTCGTCTGTTCATAAAGTTAAGGTATCTATACTTGCCAGTTAATTAGTATATGTTATATAAACTGTTTTTTTTTTTGTGCATATATTGATCATTCCTTTAATTCACATGTATATGTTTACTTTTTCATCAAGGGGAAGAGAGCTGCCAACGTTCAAAAAAAGCTTAACCGTAGAAATAAGATTGCAAAGACTGCAAAAAAAACATTCTGGACATCCTCTTGACCCTGAGTTCTTTCATTTTGATCGCAAAGGAGACTATAGGCTGGTATACCATTTTTTATAATAAACTAATGATTTACGTTTATTTGTCTGACTATTATTTTTTTCCACATAATACATGTAGCGTCTTCCTGCTGAAGTTGCGAGACGAGCAGGTCTTTTTCTTGATCTTCATCCTTTGAAAGTTCAAAACATGGTTGGAGTTGTGCAGGTTTATGATGTTAAGTTGGAGTTAAATGAATTGAAGCCATGTTATGCGTTGGAAGGTTGGCGAAAGTTTATGACTGACAATAACTTGAGGTTTGGTGATATGTTGCATTTCACATACGTGTCTTCGCAACAGAAGATAGTATTAAATCAAGTTACATCAGTTTAACAAACACATTTTAAGTCTGTTCTGATATCAGATACTAATTATGAATTTTTTGATGGTGATGTTGTAGGTTTTTTTCTTAAATTATTAACTTGATGTTTTTGTTGCTATGTATGGCTAAGATGATAAAACACTGTTATTAGCACTTTATGTTTTATATTTGACCAATTAGATTATGTGTTAAATTATAGTTCTTTAAGTCATTGTTCCATTTTCTTGAATTCTATCTAATTTTTTAAAGAACTTCAATAACAAATAGTGGTTTGAACATCTGTTTGCCTTTTGGTCAATAGTTAATGGAAACCTATGTTAGGTTCAACAATGTTTTGAAGAGGAAAACTGTGTTAGAAAACAGTAGATCTTAACAAGTTAAACATCTGTTAAGGCTTAAACAGATGTTTGCCCTTTAACAGATGTTTGGCCTTTTATATCAAATGTCTGGACTTAAACAGTTGTTTGACCTTAAACACATGTTTGAACCTTAAACAGATGTTTTACCTTAAACAGATGTTCTTCTTCTATATCAGATATTTGGACTTAAACAGATGTTTGACCTTAAACAGATGTTTCGCCATAAACAGATGTTTGGTCTTAAACCAAACATTTGTTTAAGCTCAACATCTGTTTGACTATTTGTCAATATCTTATTGAATTTTGGTTAACATCTGTTTCAAATTTGGTCAACATCTTATTTTGTAAAAGAGGTACAAAAACAAAGATTTTTTCAAAATCTCAAATCACCCTATCATGTAAGTGCATTGATGTAAAAGTGGAAATGATGTTATTCTTATGGTCCTGTTGTGCTTTTGTTTGTCCTCTAATATGAGTTCATGATATAATGCGGTGATTTCAAGACATTTTTGTTGAATTGAATGAGATGGTTGATGTAATGCGGTCGTATTAATAACAAATAGTAATTAATTAATCTAAATAACTTTCTCGAGCCCGGGAAGCAATCCCGGGTAAAAACCTAGTATATAATAAATGAAAGTTATTTGGGCCACGTGTCACTTGATTAGGGCATCCTCAGTTCTCTTTTCCCGCCCAACAGTGCCATCCCCTTTTCCTTATATAATCTCTCTTCTCACTTCTAATCTTTGTTTACAAACCTTGGGTTCTTTCTCTCTCTATATTCAGGCGATTCAAATTCAAATTTCACAAACCCTGCAAATTATTGAGATAATTCTTTCCATCCAAACCTTAATCTTCTTCAGACGCCACCATAAAATCTTCTTTTGTTCATCGATTACTTCATCAAAAGGTTTGTTCTTTTTTTTAGTTGAAATACTTTCATGATTTCCTCTTATTTACACTAATCCTAATTTCTACTTGTAATCTAATCATATGGTTCCAGGGTTGTTGTCATCAAAGTTGAAATCCGCTTAGCTGCGGATAGATTTCTGCCATAAGCTGGTATGTTTGAATATGTTTTGAAATTAGCGTTTTTTTCTAGATGGTGATGATATGAGTATAACATATGTTGATTATTGATGTTTGAGTATGTTCAGCCATTATTCTTTCTGAAATTAGAGTTTCATTGGTATTTTTATGGTTGTAACAGCAGTGGTTCAGCATCTACAGTGGATTCAACATCAGGTGTTTGCTATTATTGTTTGATGTTGTTTGCTATTATTGACTGATGTTGTTTGCTATTGTTGTTTGATGTTGTTTGCTATTGTTGTTTGCAGTTGAAGATATCTTAATTAAGGTAATAATTGTATTACATCCTGTTGAAAATTAGAATTGATAAATTTAGGGAAAGTGAGGTTGAAAGTTAATAACCCAACAGTGGAGCATTTCATTCTACAGGTTCCATAAATTAAGGGTATTCTCATATAATGATGATGATTGTTCCACGGTTGTTTTCAGTATTATTGTTCCAACATCGTTTAAAGTATGTGTTTTTTGCTACTCTGATTTTCAATTTTGAGTTTTTTATTTTGAAGTGATATACTCTAATTCTCGGTTTATATTTCAGTCTAATCACAGTTGTTTGAAATTCATACAATCTGCTGCGGGTTATTATAGGTTTGTATTCAAAGAAGCATAAAGTTTAATTAAACACAAAGAAAGATTATTAAATTTATAGTTTACTTGCTTATGTCTAAATGATGATGATGATTATAATTGACTTGTGCAGAAGATGATGATGGAGAACCCACAGTAGTTCCTACTAAACGCAAGAAAGGATCTGCTATTGTTGTAAGATAAGATTTTATGTTACTAGAGAGTCTAGAGTAATGGTGTTTCCCACCTTTTTTGTATTAAAAGAAGCATAAAGTTTGTTTTAAAGGAGCTCTTTATGAACAAAGACTGATGAGGCCTATCCACTGTTGAAGACAAGGTCCTGTTAAAGACAAGCACTTTATGTATTTGAGTTTGATTAATCAAAGGAAAACGACTGTTTAATATCAGCAGTGGTTCAGCATCTACAACGGATTCAAATTTAGTATTTAATTATCAGTGGTTCTTATGTAACTTTAGTATTTCATTATGAGTTTGTTTCATGTTGTAAGAATCAGTGAATTCTCAGATAATAGATTGCTTTGCCGGATTAGATTATGTGTTAAATTATAGTTCTTTAAGTGATTGTTTCGTTTTCTTGAATTCTATGTAATTTTGTAAAGAAGTACAATAACAAACAGTGGTTTTAACATCTGTTTGCAATTTGGTCAATAGTTAATGGAAACCCCTGTTAGGTTGAACAGTAGATGTTATTAACTTAAACATCTGTTCAGGAAAACGACTGTTTGCACTTTATGTACCTAGAGTTTGATTAATCAAAGGAAAACAACTGTTTAGTATCAACAGTGGTTCAGCATCTACAACGGATTCAAATTTAGTATTTAATTATCAGTGGTTCTTATGTAACTTTAGTATTTCATTATGAGTTTGTTTCATGTTGTAAGAATCAGTGAATTCTTAGATAATAGATTGTTTTGCCCGATTAGATTATGTGTTAAATTATAGTTCTTTAAGTGTTTGTTTCATTTTCTTGAATTCTATGTAATTTTGTAAAGAAGTACAATAACAAACAGTGGTTTTAACATCTGTTTGCAGTTTGGTCAATAGTTAATGGAAACCCCTGTTAGGTTGAACAGTAGATGTTATTAACTTAGACATCTGTTCAGGGTTAAACAGATGTTTGGGGTTTAACAGATGTTTGGCTCTAAACCAAACATCTGTTTAAGGTCAACATCTATTTGAGTATTGGTCCTGTTGTGAAATTTGTTTGACCCAACAGTGGTTTTAAACCACCAGATAAACATCTCTTTATGTGCAAACACCTGTTTATGGTCAAACTTCTGTTTATGAGCAAACTTCTGTTTAAGGCGAAACATATGTTTCTTCAAAATCTGTTGACCATTGACTGACCAAACATCAGTGTTTAAAAAACTGTTGGGTATCCACTGATAGGAAAAATAGCCACTGCTCACAGTTTTTATTGTTGGCATCTATTGATATTGACCATCAGTTGTTTTCCTAAAAAACAGCCACTGCTCACTTTTTTGTTATTGATGGTGTTAATTAGTGATAGATTGAAATTATCAAATAAAAACTAGAATTACAATGAAATTACCATTTTACCTCATCTTTACATACCAATGAGGTAAGATTTCCTCCAACATTGTTTTGATCATACAATTTAAAAAATTCTAACTATTTGTTGGAAATCAAATCAGTAATTAATGCTAATTTCTTGAGCTTTGGACATTTAAAACATGCAAAATGTGAATTTCAAACTCACGGTTTAAAAATTAGAAAAGTCATCATGACAATGACAGTTGCTTTCAAATCATCATCAGTAATTACTGATAATATCAGTAATTACAGAAAAGTCATAATGACAATTGACGTTCGGTATCTACTGATAGTAAAAAATAGCCACTGGTCACTTTTTTATTCTTGACATCCATTGATATTTACCATCCATGGTGTTAATTAGTGATATATTGAAATTATCAAATAAAAACTAGAATTAAAATGAAATTACCATTTTACCTAATCGTTACATTGCAATGAGATAAGAGTTCCTCCAATATTGTTTTCCTGATGAAATTTAATGTTAAATTAAAAAAAAAAAATACTTGATGGGTATTTGTTGCAAATCAAATCACTAATTAATGGTAATTTCTTCAGCTTTGGACTTTTAAAATATGCAAAATATGAATTTCAAACTGACGGTTATTATCTCTTAATTAAAGTTAAAATAAATATTAGAAAAGTCAACATCACAATTGCTTTCAAATCAGATCACTGATAATATCAGTAATTTTGAAATTTTGAAATTAAATTTATGCAAGATGGTAATTTAGAATTGACGTTCTCTCTTTTTTTTCCCTACTTTGCATATGATTACTAATATTTATTTACTTTAATAAGGAGGGATATAAAGATATACACTACTTACCTTTCAGTTCCCAATAAACATCAGTTCCCAATAAACATCATCACAATGGCGGTCAAATCAAATCAGTAATTACTAATAATATCAGTAATTTTGAAATTCAAAATTCAAACCATATATATTTTTATCCTTAATGTTAAATTAAAAAATAAAAAAAAATACTTTTTGACTATTTGTTGCAAATCTAATCAATAATAATTAATTGTAATTTCTTGAGCTTTGGACTTTTAAAATATGCAAAACTAGAATTTCAAACTGACGGTTATTATCTCTCAGTAATTTTGAAATAAAAAAATATGTAAAAGGTAATTTAAAATTGACGTTCTCTTTTTTTTTTCCTACTTTGCATATTTCAGTTCCCAAAAAACGTCATAACAATTGCTTTCAAATCAAATCAGTAATTACTAATTAATATTAGTAATTTTGAAATTCAAATTTCAAACCATATATATTTTTATTATTCTATAAATAAGATACAATTATCAGAGTAGATTCATTCAAATCTCGCTCGCTCATATATGTGACCGTATCTTTCTCTCTCAAATGCATCTTTCTTGTGATTTAGCAGCTAATTTCCCATTACACTTCTTTGTTCGAATGTTTGTTGATAATGTTTACATGTTATCGTTCCTGTATCATTGTTCCAACATCGTTGTTTCAATGTAAATTCGCATCCCGCATCAACCTTTCAACATCGATGCTGCAGTATAATTGTTGCAACATCGTGAAAAGTTGCATGTGTTACCTTTTTTGATGGCAGATATGCAACTTTAAAGTTACATGTGCCATTTTTTTTATTATTTCCGTTAAATCCAAAGTCACGTTTTCTTGCTCCAGGAAGATTTTCTTCTTTTAAAGAAAGTATACATTCGTCCAAAGCTCGTGAAAACTCAGATGTGCAATAAAAATGAAAAAGACACGTTTGAATTTTAGATTAGTTTCTTATTCTTATTTGTGTTGTCAGTAATATGGAGTGTGGTGATAGAGACGTGCAGTTTATGGCGATGCTGAAGGACATACATCAAGAGGTTCAGCAATAGATGTAGTGGAAACTAAAGTTTATTAGTTCTTGCTGTTATTCTTAGATTTGAACTTGAATATTGTTCAGTATGTCATGTAATTGTTGGACGTTTAGTTTTAAGGTCCTGAATAAATGATTAAATATAATTTTATGAATCTTTGTTGTGTTTTATTTTTACTTATTATTTATTGTTTCAGTAATATTTAGATTATGTTGATGTTGAATTGTGTCTTAAGATCTGTTTGGTAAGTCAACAGAGGATTAATAGTGTCAAGGATTTGTTTAATGGTCCAACTCTGAAAGGGTGGTGTGGTTATAACAGCTAATCATGCTAAGGACTGTTATAATTAATTCCTGCTCCATATAAAGACTGATGGGCTTATTGTCTCATGAGGGCTATGCACTGTTGAAGGCAAAGTCCTGTTAAAGACTAGCACTTATGGTGTAGTTATAACAGCTTCTACAGCGGATTCAACTTTAGTATTTATGTATCAGTTTTTCTTATGTAACAGTGTTTAGGACAAACATTGGTTCTCTATACTTTATCTCTCGAGACAAACCTATACAAACTCAAAGATTAACCATTGCCCAACAACAAAAGTGGTTCATCATCAACAGTAGATATTCTATCTTTGTTTTTGTTAACAATATTTATATGTCCAAACTATTAATATTATATCTCTGTTTATGTTAACAGTATTTATTTAATTTCAAACATCTGTTTATGTTCAAACAGATGTTTCAGGTCGAATATTTATTTAATTTCAAAATTTTGTTTATGTCCAGATTAGATGTTTAACAGTATTTAATTTAAAACATTATTTTAATGATAATATGGCAAGTTAAATTACAAAATAAAAAATATTCTTGATGACTATTTGTTGCAAATTAAATCAATATCTATCCACTGTTAGATAAAAAACAACTACTGCTCACATTTTGGAGGTTGACATCCACTGAATAAAAGTGAAGTACACTTGGATGATTATTAAGCTCCTCATTTTGATTGTTTGGGTATAGTATTCTTCAAATTGGTCTTTTCTTGCAAACAGTTTTTAATGTCAAACATTTGTTTAAGCGCAAACATGTGATTGTTAAATGTTATCCACTGCTGAAGGCCATCCTCTGTTTCTTCATAAACAACTGTTGACCACTGACTGACCAAACATTTGTGTTACATTTTGTTGGGTATCCACTGATAGTTAAAAAATAGTCACTGCTCCCCTTTTATTGTTGACATGCACTGAAATTTACAATCATTGGTTTTTTTAAAAATCATCCACTGCTCACATTTTTATTGTTGATGTGGTTAATTAATTATAGAATGATATTATTAACTGAATACTAGAATTACAATGATAGGTTAACTATATTATCTAATCGTTACATTCCAAAGAGATAAGAGTTCCTCGAATATTGTTTTGGTGATAAAAAATAAAGTTAAAATAAAAAATAAAAAAACTGTTGTATAAAATCAGTGTTTTAACACACTGATGGCTATCCACTGCTAGCAAAAACTTACTCACTGTTCTCATTTGTGACTGTTGCAAACCACTGTTATTGTTCCATCAGTGGTTTCCTACCAACTGTCCTCCATTATCATCAGAGGTTGGCACGTGGACAGTACATAACGGTAAGATCTATTAGTAACCGATGCCAGGTCAGCATTCACTATTTCACCAAAAAAAAAAAAAACCCCTGATCAAAACCCCCAAACAGTGTTTTTACTGTTGAATCGAATTCTAAATTCTTTTCTCAAAGCAGTTATCATCCATTTCTCTCAAAATCACTCATCCTCTTCATCGTCCTCTTCATCTCGCAATCATAATCAAATCACGATGTCTCTCCCACGCAAATCCACACATAACTACTTAGGTCTACTTGAAAAACCCAGTCACACCAAAACCTTCAATTCCATCATTGATGTTCTGTCTTCTTCAAAGTACAAAACTTTGTTGACTTGTGATGCTCCGATCTACATGGATACCCAGCAAGAATTCTGGAAAAATGCTAAGTTGGAAACTAAGGATAAAAAGCCCTTAGCCATCAATTCTTCTATAAAGGACCTTCCAGTCACAATAACACCTCAAACCATTTCGGAAGTTTTTGAACTCGATGATCTTAAAGGTAAAACATCTTTCCCTAAAGAAGAGTATCAAACGTTTTTCATTCAAATGGGTTATGAAGAGGAAATAAAAAAAGACACTTTAGAAAAAGGCAGTTTTCCTCCTGCCACAAAGTTTTTGTTTCATACCCTACTGATGTGTGTCTCAAACAAGACCACTGCTTTCAATGAAATCCCATTGAAGATTCAATATCTAGGTTATGCTATATTACATGGTGAACATTTTAACTATTCCCAGGTAATCTTCAATTATCTTGTTAGAAATGTTAATAAAAAGGCGTTTTTGCTCTTTCCAAGGTTTTTAAGTTACTATTTTAAAAAGAAATTTTCAGAAGATAATGCCCATGTGCTTATCCAGGGTAATCCTTTTTCAATTAAGAGCCTCACTACTGAAACCTTTACAAGGATGTCAAAACTTTCCAAAACACAAGCAGAGGTTCCTGAGCAGACTTCAGCAGCTACCACTGCTCCTCAGGCACCTGCTGTTGAGCCCACTTCTCAAGGTGATAATAGCAATAAAACAACTGCTGTTAAACCCCCACCTAAAACCACCAAAAGACCAAAACAGAAAAAATCACAAAAGCCCCCAAAACCCAAAACAAAGGTAACTCTGGAAGATGAAATCCCAGAGCAACTACCAGTGACAACACAAAAGTCACCAATAACCACTGCTGCTACTACCTCACAGCAGTTGGAAGAAAGATCTCAACCTGAGCCTCAAACTCCTCCTGCTTCTTCTAAAAAAGAGCAGGTTGTAATAATAGGGACACCAAATTATGATGCTCTGGAATCACTTGATTCCATCATCCACAGTCCACTGCCCGGGGCAAATTCGCTTTCTACACCTATCCTCACTTCTCAAATCCCCCCAGAAACAAAACTTTTGTTGGATGCAGTTGATTTAGCCCGGACACAAACCAGTTCTTCTCAAACACCTGTTAATGAGGATATACCTCAACAAGTGATTGGGTCTGGTGTCTCAATCATTGCTAACCCACCAATAACTGAGGAGGTTACACTGCAGGAAATACAAGTACTTCCTGTCAGTAGTTCAATTGGAGCAGCAACTACAGGTGTTGGATCCACTGATCTACACCTGTCCAGTTGTTTCATCAATAAGACTCCTCTGAAGGCAATTTCCTCTCCAGCAACTGTGATATCCGCTGCTGTCTTTGTTCCAACCCCTGGTTCTATTAAAAGGATCCCAATTGCTGAGGAAAGAAGTCCCCAGTACCAAGAAAAAGGGGCATATGTGGATGACTTTTGGGAAACTTTCCCTAAGTCAACTGCTGATACAACCACTGCCAGTGGGAAATCAGATGATCCCATTAACTTGGGTGATGGTTTAATGTACAAGGAATTGAGGGAGAGGGTTAAGAAATTGGAAACTTCTGTTGCAGATATTAAGTCAATGCTCCAACAGTTGTTACAAGCCCAAAAGGCAACACCCACTGCAGCACCAGATACAACATCTGCTCCATCATCTGCTCCTACTCCCATTGAGCTTTGGAGTTTATTTCAACCTGTGCTTCACCAACAAAGGGCATATTCTGATCATCAACATGAAATACAGATTCAAAAGATCAGAAATATGATGGAAGCTAGGTTTATGGATACACAAGCAGACATAAAGGCATTGAAGGCCCACTCGCTGAAAACCACTGGTTCTGCTCCTCCTACTATCATCTTTGTGGACAACCCACCACCAGCTGATGCCAAAAAGTGGGAGAAAATGAAGCAGCTAAAGAAAAAGGGATATGAAGATGGTTTGTACATTGCACCAGACAAATCCACTATGCTTGCAGAGATACCTAAGCCAGATGGTACTAAAAAGGTTGATGTAACCACAAATGCCATTTCTGATGCAAAAGGAACAGTAAAAAGGGATATGGAGGCAAAGGATAAAGCAAGGTGGGAACAGGAGAAAAGAGTTTGTATGGAGAAGGATGAGCAGGGTGTTTCTGAGGCCAAGAATGAAGAAAATCCTGAGCCTAAAAGAAAACAACCCACTAGAAAAGTGAAGGAACCCAAATCCACACCTCCCAAAAGCTCCACACATCAAACCTCAAAACGAGCAGATGTTAAAACATCTGTTGTATCGACAGCTGTAGATACTTCAGTTGTTTCAACATATGTTACACCAACAATTTGCACCACTTCAACACAAATTCAATCCACTGCCTTACCACAAATCCCATTACCATCAAAAACATCCTCATTACTACCAACACCACCTGCCAAAAAGGAAAATACTTCAGGTGACACATCATCTGTTGTAATGGTAACAGTGGTTGAAACACCAGTTGTTTCAACAACTGTTAGTCAACCATCTACCACTCAAATCACTACCACTCAACGCACCAAAACACCACCAACCTCTCCAAAACATAAAAGGAGAAGGATAATTCTGAATGTTGATCCTTCAACACCGCAAACATCCACCCAACCATTGTCCCTTGTTACCACCCAACCATTGTTTGTTAATCCTGTTTTGTAGTAAAAATACTCTTTGAGCTTTTTTTTGAGCTGTTTAATTTGTTATCCTTTTAGTGAATTTTCTTTTTCAGTTGACCCATCTAATATAAAACACATGATTAAATCATATGGTCAAATTGTTAAGGGTCTTGATGATTTAAGTTGCTAATTGTGTGCCGTCTATTAGCTAATTATTTGTAATTTATGTTAACAGTGTTTATATTTTAACAGATGTTGACCAAAAGTCGAACAGATGTTGGCGAATAGTGAAACAGATGTTGACCTCAAGCAGATGTTTGGTTTGTGGCCAAATATCTCTTTATGAGCAAACATCTGTTTAACTTCAAACATTTGTTTAAGGCCAAACATATCTTTATTGGCAAATTCTGTTTATGGCCAAACATCTGTTTAAATCCAAACATCTGTTTAAGTCCAAACAACTGATATAGAACGCCAAACATTTGTTTAAGCCCCAACATCTGTTTAGGTCTAAACAGATGTTTAAATATCTGTTCAAAACACTGTTCAATCTAACATGGGTTTCCATGCATCTGTTGACTAAAAGTCAAACAGATTTTCAAACCACTGATTGACTTATCCAAATTTCTGTTGAATACTAAATGAGATGTTGACCAAAACTCAAACAGCGGTTGACCAAAAGTCAAACAGATGTTGACGAAAAAATGGGATTATCCGACCCGGTTACATGGGATATTTTTAAACTTCTAACATTTTAAAGATCCTCAGAAAATCTCGGTTCATTTCTCTCTCCACGTTTCTTTCTACACTTTCTCCAACAAAATCTGTCATCTTCTTCGATTTCTTCCGATCTTCATCAATATCATCTTGTATAATAATAAAGGTATTGTTAAATAATCTGATTTGTTTTGTATTTTTTATGTTTATTCTTTTAGTTATGAATTCTTTGGGCGATTATGGTTCTTGCTATTTAAATGAAGAAGTTGTAGTCGACGGTAGTGTATTCATGTATGTCCCTGTTTTTTTTTCAATCCATTGTTGGTTATGATTGCGTTTATTGTTGCGGCTTATACTTGAACAATTTTTGATAGTCCTAATTTTTTTGAATATCCGATTAATATGTAGTTATTATGCATGTTATGATAGACATATATGTTTCTAAAAAAAGTGATCTGCATTTCCTGTATCTACCATTTGTGTTATCTATTGTTGATTTTATTGGATTTCACTTTGCTCATGTATTTATCTTATTCTGATTTATGATATACCATCTGATGTATTCTCATGTGTATTTAAAAAAGTTGAATTTATTTTGATTAGTACTTGGTATACTGTTTTTAAGTTTTTCTTTTGAATAGACACAAGTCACTATCCTGTTTTTCTATACAATTTATACAGCTGTTGATCGTTCTTGTATATTTGTGATACTTAATCGGAAAAGTAGGTTTTAAGTTTTAATTATATGATTTGATGTAAAAATATATATATATTTCGATATGATAAGAAATTACATGTATTCTCACCTTTTTGATGTTGTCTATTGTTATTTTGATATATATTAGTTGTATCATCTTTTATTTAGATGTATTGCATACCTTAATGCATTGTATTCATTTGTTTCTTAATGTTATTGATTTTGATTATATATGATTGATACTGTTACAGTTTTATGTGAGAATGATTTATGGATTTCCGTGTTACCTTCAAAGCAGTAAAAGGAAATGTTTGGTTAGTAGTTTTATCCGATCTTAGTTTAACACTTAATTTTAATTTTTTGGTATGATAATTAGCAATAAAAGTGTTTCTTTTATTTATGCTTAGATTTTGCCAAAACAGTATCAAAATTGGATTCAACAGTTTAATTATCCAATTGGAAATACAAATATCCGAACCACAGCTGGAATTGTTTTTAAAGTCAAGATCTATCCCCTAAGCAATGGCAGATATTATTTTTATAATGGTTGGTGTCAATTGGTAGACAGTTTGAAAATACCTTCAGATTCATGGTTGATATTTCATTATGAAGAAGCTTTACAAAGTTTCAGAATATTGTATTTTTATCAAGACATTGCTCTTTCTCCTTGTGAAGAGTTTTACTACAAACCATCTGGTAACGAAGATTTTGTGGTATGTAACTTCGAATATTATTCATCATGTAATTTTATTGGAGATACAATTGTTTATTTGTTGTGTTTTATTTTTTTACTTAATTTTCTGATATATTTTCACTAATGTACTATATAATGTGTTTTATTCTGATTGTAGAGTATTAATCGTTCTTTTGTTCATCACAAGATGTTAAACACTATTCCTTCATATCCGGTCGTTATTAAAGGATCTGAAAACAAGAACTGGTCTGTAGGGGTGGAAGATATCAACAATGAACTTTACATAATTACCGGATGGAAGGAGATAAAGAATGACTTGTCATTAACTGCTGATCATCTCATTGTCTTTGAGATGATAGATCTTCAGACTTTTCATATCACGGTTTTCAATTGTGCAACCTGTGATTTAGTGCTTCCACCTGAGGTTTGTGCTGTTGTTAAACAAAAGGTGATAGAAGAGATTGTGTTGAGTTCAGATAGTGAAGCTGTATAGGACGTCGTTGATGTCAATAATAGTGGTATGGTTGTTGGGAATGAAGATGATCAGATCGTACCTCTTTCTTTCCGTGTGGACGGTCATTTTGTAAGTTTGTGATGATGAGTTTACTAATATATAATACTTTAGTCAGATTTTAAAGATGTGTTAATTCTTTATTTATTGAATTGTTCGTTGTTTGTTATAGCACCTTTTTAAAAAACAGGCTGAAGATCTTGGACTGAATCGTAAGATGGGTTTGAAGATTGTGGACATGGCAGGTGATGTTTGGAATATTCAAGCTGCTATAGGTTCATCTCGAGGTCAACCAAGATATTATCTGCAAGGAATGAGAAAGTTTGTGAGAGATAAAGGCATGGTTTCAGGTCAAGCATTTACACTTAACTTTGTGAAAGGTAAAAAGTTTTTTATGTTCGGATGAATGCTTGTGGTTTGAAGAAGGCAAATGCAGAAGCATACATTGAACTAAATTTTCGGGTTGTAGTTGTTTGCTTTTCGAAACTGATACTAGACTTGTTTGTTTAGTTTTGAAGTTGTGATTCTAAAACTATATATGTACATGTAAATTATTAGCTCCATGTCTAACGGAAACAATGTGGAGTTGTGAACTAAAAACAATATACTCCGTTTTACTTTTGGTCAACATCTGATTGACTTTTGGTCGTATTAATAACAGTATAAGATGGTTGATGTAATGCGGTCGTATTAATAACCAATGGTAATTAATTAATCTAAATAACTTTCCCGAGCCCGGGAAGCAATCCCGGGTAAAAACCTAGTATATAATAAATGAAAGTTATTTGGGCCACGTGTCAACACCAGAGAGCCCCTAAATGCCCTTTTTCCCGCCCAACAGTGCCACTGCCCTCTTCTATTTATATCCTCCTTCATTTACTCATTCAGGGCTTCTTGCTTTCTTTCTCTCTGCTCTGCTCTATTTCCGATCGATGTTTATCCTCTCTCATGTTTATCCTTCTTCTTCTCATATTCATCTCCTCAACAACGTACGGCAGAGGTTACTTCTATTGGATACATCTTCGTTTGAAACCCTAAATCATGTACCGTCCAGTGGTTGAAGAAGAGAATAATCATGTAAGATCTACTTTTTTATCTAGAAATTTTATTTCGTTTTATCTATTTTGTCATACTGAACATGATGAACCCTTTTCTATCCTCAGAAGAAGAAACAGATCTCCTTATCGTACTCGATGAACGCTTTTGTACAACCTCCTCTTAATCGGTGACTCTGGTATGTTTGGTTTGTTGTATCATGTGATTACGAGCAGATTTATTTTGATATGTTTTGTACTTTGTCTTTCCAGACCTTTTTTGTTGGATTATAGAGTTTGTTGATTAGAAGCAACCTCTGCCGGACGGTTGTTGAGGAGATGGAAATGGGAAAGGTTATACCAGGTGTGTTGATAGGTGATACCAGTGCAAAAGTTTAGGACATCACCAAGGTAACTTAAATTGGTGTGATTTATTTTTTTGGGTTTTTCTAACGTTTTGATTTACTGTTTATTGGTGCATTGATTCATTTGTAATCCTTTGCAGATCTCCCGTCATCTCAATTTGAGCAATTAAACGTAGTTTTGTTAATCACTATCGGTGTTTTAATTACTAGCAGTGGTTAAAAAGTTTTCCATCAGCTATTTGACTTAACAATAGTTTGCGTTATTTATTCTAAATTCATCAGTTTTTGTAGGTAAACTGAAGTTTCCACCAATAGGCACTGCCCAGCTAAGTTTCCTACAATGACAGTGGTTATAAGAAGTTAATATGGCACATCACTGATCTGCCTAACAAGTGTTGGATATAAGGATGGTTGTACATAAAGTTTAACAGAATTTCAATTTGACGGTTATTATATGTTAATTAAAGTTAAAAGAAAATTTAAAAAAGTCATTATGGCATTTGCTATCAAATCAAGTCAGTAGTTACTGACAATATCAGTAATTTTGAAATTCAGAATATGTAAAATGGTAATTTAAAAGATTTTGTTTATATATAACAGTGTTTTCCGCATCAATGTTTTAAAGACTGTTAGGTTGTTAGATGTCATCACCTCAGTGTTTTATATGAAACCATTTTTATGGCATCAGTGTTTATATGTAACAGGGTTTAGTACTTTTGTTTATATGTAACACTATTTATCACATCAGTTCAGTGGTTTGATCTGTATTATTAATTGAACAGTTGTTTCATCTTTATACTAATAAAATTCATATACACTTTGATGAATATTAAGCTTCTCATCTTGATTGTTTGGGTATAGTATTCTTGAAATTGGTTCAAACATTTGATTGTTCAAAATATTCCACTGTTGAAATACAACCTCTGTTTCTTCAATCTCCATGTTGACCACTGATTGACCGAACATCAGTGTTTCGAAAACTGGTTGGTATCCACTGATCGGAAAAAATAGCCGCTGCTCACTTTTACATTGTTGACAACCAATTACATAAGAGTTCCACCAACATTATTTTCATCATAAAATTTAAAGTTAAATTAAAAAATAAAAATAAATTCTTGATGACTATTTGTTTCAAATCAAATCAGTAATTAATGCTGATTTCTTGAGCTTTGGACATTTGATTAAGCAAATTTTGAATTACAAATTGACGGTTATTATATGTTGATTAAAGTTAAAATAAAATTTAAAAAAGTCATTATTGCATTTGCTTTCAAATCAAGTCAGTAGTTACTGACAATATCAGTAATTTTGAAATTCAAAATATGCAAAATGGTAATTTAAAAGACTGTGTTTATATGTAACACTATTTATCACTTCAATTTAGTGGTTTGATCTGTATTATTAATTAAACAGTTGTTTCATCTTTATACTAATAAAATTCATATAAACTTTGATGAATATTAAGCTTCTCATCTTGATTGTTTGGGTATAGTATTCTTGAAATTGGTTCAAACATTTGATTGTTCACGTATTCCACTGCGGATACACAACCTGTGTTTCTTCAATCTCCATGTTGACCACTGATTGACCGAACATCAGTGTTTCGAAAACTGGTTGGTATCTACTGATCGGAAAAAATAGCCACTGCTCACTTTTACATTGTTGACATTCACTGATATTGACCATCAGCGGTTTCCCTAAAAAATAGTCAGTGCTCACGTTTTTACTTTTGATGTTCTTAATTAGTGATACATTGAAATTATCAAATGAAAACTAGAATTACAATCAAATTACCATTTTACCTAATCTTTACATTCCAATTAGTAATTAATGCTAATTTCTTGAGCTTTGGAAATTTGAGTTAAGCAAAATGTGAATTTCAAATTGACGGTTATTGTTTCTTAATTAAATTTAAAATAAAATATAGAAAAGTCATTATGAAAATTGGTTTGAAATCAAGTCAGTAATTTTGAAATATTGAAATTCTTAATATACAAAATGGTAATTTAAAATTGACGTTCTTTCTCTTTTTTTGCCTACTTTGCATATCATTTCTAATATTTTATTACTTTAATAAAGCAGCATATAAAGATATACACTCCCTGCATTTGAAATTACATTTGCCACTGCATTCAGTTAAATTTTTTATTGGATAATCGGTAAGCTTGAATTTCAACCTTGATATTTTTTTAAGAACATCCATGCTTATTGTATTATCATATTACGTTTAGCAATACTTATATTTTGCTTATTCTTTTTTTTTTTATGTACAGTTTTCAAATGGAGGTTTCATAGGTTAGCATGCTTAACGATCTTAATACATTCTCAAACAACTATTCGATTAGAGTGAAGATTGTTATCATTTCGAAGAAGATGATGAATGATAACAAAAATGAAATATATCGTCTTGATATGATCTTCATGGATGAGATGGTACCGTATATAGTTGTGTTATAATTTTTTTGGACATATGAATATCCAAATGAATATAACACCTTTTTTATTTAATCGGATGTTTCATATTCTTAGGGAACTATGATACAAGCCAGCTGTTTGCATAAGATGCTTGGAAAATTCAAACACTTTCTTCAGTTGGATGAATGTCTTCTTATCACCAAACCTTCTCTTGCTACTAATAAGTCCTCTGCTAAGTATACCAAGAGAAACGACAAAATATCACTTTATTTCTATACTTCTGTTGAGAAATGCTTTGACTGGTCTGGACTAGGCATGGGCAAATACCGATCCCGGTACCATACCGTCCCGACACCGACAAATCCCGATCCCGATTTTTGTGAAAAATGGGTACCGATACCGATACCGAAATACGTCGGTTTGGTACGGTATCGGTACGGTATCGGTATATTGAGGGTAAAATGCGGTATTATACCGATACCATACCGATACCGATAAATACCTAAAAGTGGATACCGGTACCGAAACCCCTTTGGTATGGTATTCTCGGGATCGGGATGGGATCGGGATGGGATCGGTATTGGATACCACTTGCTTATCCCTAGTCTGGACCGAAATACCGTTTTAATTTCGTTAACCTCAAGGATGTTGTTAAAAATAAATTTGAAGTTAATACAATTATTGGTATGTAAATCACTACATGATATATATCTATTGTTTTGTCTTATTGTTTTTTTTTATTCTTATCACTTCTTAATGCTGTTTTCTTTTCACAATATATTTTTGTTTATAGATTGGATTGGTTATGTGGATGTATGTTTCAATCTAGAGGATACGTCAAAGAAGGATGGGAGCAAGGGCAAGAGACTTAATCTTAGACTTGAAGACCTTGAGTGCGTTCTTTTTATTAAGTTGTTGCATTTTGACGTTTAAACCATTATAAGGTTGCTTGATGTTATTATGTTTTATGTTAATATTTTAGAGGCCAAAAGTGTCCGGTTACTTTGTGGGATGGTTTTGCTATTGACGTGTTTGCTTACATGAATGATAAGAAACGAGAGAAATATGTTGTTATCCTTTGTCATTTTGGTATGGTCAACCTTTACAAAGGTACAATTTTAACTTAATTAGTTTAATTTTTTTATTGTTATAGATTTATCTTTAGATTTACTTATATGTTTTAAATTTGACACTATTTATATTGATCTACATTTGGTTTTAATTTTAAATTCAGGCAAGCGTGGCGTTGCAAACGGCTTTGAGCTAAGCAGACTTTTTATTGACACTGACATTGAAGAGATATCCTCTTTTAGAAAGAGGTATAGTTAGTATGCATATAAACATTGAACAGTATTATTTTGTACCTACATTTATTTTTTACGTTTTAATTTGATCACATGAATCTGTTTAGATATGTAGAGAAAATTTCTGCTTCATCTTCATCAAATGATCATGTTGGTTCAAACGTCATCTCAAGTGTTGAAGATGAGTTTCTTAATAACCCTGATTTCATGCTTATTGGTTTCCTGGGAACCATATCAACGGTGTGTATTTTCTTATAAGTACTCTACATGCTGAGTTTTTTAAAAGTCTTTTCTAAGTGTTATTATTTTTGTTTGATGTTGATAGACAAAGAAGGTTTTGGTTGTTGGCACAATCACAGCTATATGCACTGATAAACTTTGGTATTACAATGGTTGTAACCACTGTAAGTCAGGTGTGGAGGAAAGATTTGTAACGAAAGAAAATCCGGATGGTTTATCTGGTGTTGATCATGAAAAATCGTTGGTGTGTACAAATGATAAATGTGAAGGAGTCGACATCTATTCTATTCCGCGGTTTGAGATTACAGTTTTATTTCCTTATACTAAATACTAATATGAACGACACTTTTGTTTTTAGTAATACTAATGTTTTCATTTGTTTTTAACTTTGATAGGTTCAAGATACCTATTAGGGTGCAAGACTCTTCCGGTACTGTGTCTTTGACACTGTTTGATTTTGAAGCTTACAAGATTCTTAAGAAAACTGCCAAAGACTTAGTTTCAATTCAAGATCAGGTAACAAATACATGCATTCAGTTATTTGGCCATGTACTATATATAATTTAAAATTAATTTTTATAAAATTGTATGTTGAAATTATGGAATCATTCTGCTCATTGTAATTATATTAATTTTTATAAAATTATAGGTTGTTAATTCTGGAGAGATACCGAACCCATATCCTGAGATCTTTGACACATTGATTGGAAAGAGGTATGCTTTCATCATAAGTGTTAAAGACTATAACATTGAGCATCAGGTTGAAAACTATGGTATTTCAATGGCCACTAACGATGATGAGATCCTTGCCGCGCTCTGCGCCAAATTCAATCTTAACCAGGTCTAAATCTTCATTATGTCATTCTTTTAATTTGATATACATATCCTTTTAAAATATAGTTATACCATTGTGTGTATTTTATGTTATTATGTATTATGTACTTAAAGCATGAGCAGTCCGAATCGTTGGATGTTCCAGAATCCTGCAGTTTGTCTACTCCTGTTGACCTTATGAAGGTTATATGAGAATTTCCTTATTTGTAGTAAATTTTTTTAAACGTTAGTACTTATTGTCTTTTTATATCAGGATGAGTTGTCATACTGCGGTGAGAATGTTACACCTGCATCCCAAGCACTTGTAGGCACTAAGAATCCGTCTTCTGATGAAACAAAACGTAATATTCGTGAAGTGTTCGATGTGGATGATGCATTAGGTTGCTCCTCGACAAAGCGCCGCATCAGTGATGAACTCTCTCGGGATGAAGATGCTGGTGTTTCGACGCTTTTGATTCCAAAGATTGAGAAATAGTGTCTTCTGTATTTTCAAATACATTTATGTGTTGATTTCATATGCTGTTGCCATGTTGAACTTATGGTTTTCGTTTTGTTGCTTTTGGGTGTTTGGTGGGTTATGTTTTTGACTGATTATGTGGTTTTGAATTCCTAAAAACTTATCTGCTTATTATAATGTATATTGTTAAATAAATATTGAGATGTTCAATAGTCAATATTTATGTTTAAAACTTATGTGTATGAATAGTTTCAACAATTTATAATATATATTGTATATACCCAATTAACAACTTTTTTATCTACAAACATTTCTAATCTTTAAGCAATTTTAATGTTATTATTTTATCTCATAATTTATATAGGATTATCCGTGGATGTGGTTGTTCTTTATTGGTTTTTACCGTTATCCCTGCCCACTAAGATTTAGTAAGTATCCGTCATATGTTACAGTTTAAAAAAAATATTTAATTTGTGCCTGTTTCTCCCATTACTTATTTAAGTAATCTCATTCAATAGGTTTTTTATATACTTCAAATTTTCTCTAAGTCATTCAAAGAATGTTGTTCAGAAAAATCGTAACCAAGTATGAAGCGTAAATTCAAACCCATTTTATTTGGTTTTTTGTTTGCTTTATTGATCCATGTTTTATTTTATTTTTTTTCTTTGGTTTATTTGGATAACTGAAGAAAATACCGTTTAACTTAAATAGCTATTAAATAAAGATAGTAATATTTTATTTTAAAAATTATATACAAATAAACCATAAACCTAACCGATGAACATCCGATTTACATTCCACAAAGATTACAAAATTTGTTGTTAAGTTTTTTATCAATGTAATACATTATTTGGAATAATTAATTCAATAATATGAAACAATTTTATTTTACTTTTCATGAAATGATTTTTAATTACAAAATGATAAAATGCAATATTATAATTTATTGAGGTTATGTTTAATCCTTAGGTATTATATATTGTAATTCAAAATTTAAAAACCACTGTTTTCTTCTATTGTTTTAATGTTCCTGATCTTAATACTCTTTCTTCTTTTGAAAGCTTCTCCTTCTTTCAGAATTAATAATGTCAAAGAATTCACGTTCATTTTCTACAACAGCTAATTCATCTCAACGAAATTTACATAGTAAGTGAAATTATAACTTCTTAACTCATCATTTCCGAAATCAAAATCAGCTTTTAGATTCAAATCATAATTCTACTTGGTTTTTTTGTAGGTCCTCTTATGAGAACTCCTGTTTCAGATATCTCTAACAGATCTCCTCTTTCAGATATCACAAATGGTAATAGCTCTTGAATTTGATTATAAGTATTCTTTTTTCCGTTTTATGTTTCTAAGTGGACTGATTCTTGTGTTTTGAACATATTATACTTTCTATGTTTTTTAGTTATTTCACCGAATGAAAGGCGTAAGCTTCGAAAATTAATACTTGATAATAAGAAATTAAAGAAAGCGTGGTCATCATCAGCTGCTAATTCATCTCAACGAAATTTACGTAGTAAGTGTAATTATAACTTCTTAACTCAGAAGAACCCAAATCAAAATCAGGTTTCAGATTGAAATCATAATTCTACTTGCTTTTTTTGTAGGTCCTCTTACGAGAACTCCTGTTTCAGATATCTCTAACAGATCTCCACTTTCAGATATCACAAATAGTAATACCTCTTGAATTTGATTATAAGTATACTTTTTTCCGTTTTATGTTTCTAAGGTGACTGATTGTTGTGTTTCGTACATATTATACTTTCTCTGTTATTTAGTTACTCCACCTAATGAAAGGCGTAAGCTTCGAAAATTAATACTTGATAATAAGAAATTGTTAAATGCATCGTCATCATCAACGAATGTTTGTAGCATCTTTTCTGAGAATGCAAATATGGTTGAATGTTCTAATTCTACGGATCAACATATGTACTCCATTGCGTGTCGAGCAGTTAGAAATGCTACTGGTTATTTAATTTCAACTACACCAGGTTTGTATTTTGTTTCTTTATTATTTGTTTTGATAAACACATTACTAAACCACATACCGGTCTTAACATCAATGTTTTAATATTGGATGTTCATATATTGGCATTAACATAGGTACACCAGCAGATAGCAAACGTCGATATTCCATTACTTCTAGCATTATTAGCAGCAACATTCAACCGATATTGGGTAGTAACTCTACGCTTACACGGCTGTCTTCTGGTAAACGTAACCTTGAGCGCAAGAAGCGTGATAATACTCCTGTACGTATGCTCTCTTTGGATTCCGATCAAGAAAATGTGTTCTTGTGCACTGATGAATATCCTTATAAAGGGATATCTAAAGGTTTTAATCTATTTTATTCTTTTAGGACATTTGTTGTCTTCTACCTGTAATATAACTCTCAATCATTTGTTAACAGATTATTTGGACCATGGTGACCAAGTGCTTACATGTCAGCTTTGTAGTGCAAAGTTATAGGCATCGGAAGGTGGAAAAGGTCGTTTAACTGTAAATAAGCTATGTTATGGTATGTGTTGTGGGTATGGTAAAGTTCAGCTACCGCCTTTAAAGGATGCACATCCGTCTTATCAAAATTTGTTTTCTTCCTCAAATCCAAAAAACAACTTCTTCCTAAAGAACATAAGGCGATAAAACTCTATGTTCTCTTTTACATCTATGGGTGGAAAGCTTGATTCTAATATCAACAAGGGCAATGCTCCATTTATATATCGTATCAGTGGCCAAAACTATCATTGCATGGGGAGTCTCAAACCTCCAGCTGGAAATAAAGCTAAGTTTTGTCTGCTATACATACATGATACTAAAAATGAAATAACAAACAGACAGGCATTATTCAGGTACGAGTGATTTCTAAGTTCCATTTTTATTCTATTAAAGAACATCTAGAAATTTAACTATTTGTAGTTCAATATTAGTTGTTAAGTACCATCACTTAATCCTTAATCACTGATTCTCTATCCAGAGATTGCTACAACAGCAGTTGTTAACCATCAGTGTTTTAATCACCAGCAGTGCTTAAAAGTTTTTTTCATCAGCTGTTTGACTTAACAGTAGTTTGCGTTATTAATTCTAAATTCATCAGCTGTTGTAGGTAAACTGAAGTTTCCTACAATAAGCTCATTCTCGGTTAAGTTTCATACAATGACATTGATTATAACAATTTAATAAGGCAAAACACTGTTGGATATAATTACATTTGTACACAAAGTCAAACTAACCCCATCCAATGTTCAAGACCAAACCACTCATGCCTACCAAACCACTGTTTAAGACCAAACCACTGAAATGTTACTTTTCTCAACATATTCTAAAAGTTTTGAGCTGTATCAACAGTTGTTTACAACCGTTCTTCCTTAAAAGTTAATTATTAATCACTGATTCTCTATCCACTGCTTATTACAATAGCAGTTGTTAATCTTATGTAGTTCACTATCAGTTGTTAAGTATCATCAGTGTTTTAATTACTATCAGTGCTTACAAGTTTTACATCAGCTGTTTGACTTAGTACTAATCTGTTTTTCCTTAACACTTAATTACTAATAACTGATTCTCTATCCACTGCTTATTAAAATAGTTATGTTATGTTAACGTTTTGTTGTTTTTTTTTTCTTTTAACAGCAAAAGAACCAAACCTTCATCGCCTGCTGATAAAGAACTTGATGTTGAAATGATAAAGTATTTGAGGGCTTTATTAGATTCACAAAATATGTTGGCTAAGACATATAGGATGGTCAGAAACCATTTTCACCAATCTCCAGATTCCAACCTTAGTCTGCGACTAATCTATAGAAGAGAAAAAGACGGCAGGACATATAACTTACCCACCACATCTGAAGTTGCTGCTTTGGTTGTCGGAGACATAGATAAAGCTATAGACCATCGTGATATTGTTGTCCAGACGCAGTCGAGAATGCTGCAGCGTATTAGCAAATTACACCCATCGTATCTTGCTCTGCAATATCCGTTACTTTTCCATATGGTGATGATGGTTATAGAGTTGATATTCCTCATAGAGATTTTATGTCCACACAAAAGAAAATAAAACCAAAGTGCACAATGAGAGAATTTTTTTCATATAGGATCCAAGATAGAACTTATGGCTTTTCCTTAATTTTAAATGGGCGAAGGTTGTTACAACAGTTTTTGGTTGATGTGTACACAATGATTGAGAGCGAAAGATTAAAGTACATTCGTAGGCAACAAGCGAACCTTCGCTCTGAAACATTTGAGAATCTTCAAAAGTATAAATCGAAAGGTAAGGAAGTTTTAACAGATACTGGAAAGCCTGTTATACTTCCTTCTTCATTTACTGGTGGTTCAAGATTCATGCAACAAAATTACCTCGATGCAATGGCCTTATGTATGTGGTATGGGTACCCTGATTTCTTCATAACTATAACATGTAATCCTAAGTGGCCTGAAGTAAAAAGATTTCTAAAAGATTCAACCATCAAAGCCGAAGACAGGCCTGACATATTGTGTCGATTGTTTAAGAGGAAGCTTGATTCGTTAATCAAAGATTTTAAGGATTCCAAGTATTTTGGTGAGATTAACGCTGGTGTGTTAATTTTTTTTTCACATCTTATCCTCTGATTTATATTTTTTAATCAAGGTTATTCACTAATAAATTTTGTTTATTTTTCCTTTTTATTTAGTTGTTTATACAGTAGAATTTCAAAAGCGTGGTCTTCCTCATGCACATATATGCTTATTCATGAAGGTCGATCACAAACTTCCAACCATAGATCACATAGATCCATTTATTTCTGCTGAGATTCCCGATAAAAAAGAAGATCCTGAACTTTATTCTCTTGTGACTGATTATATGATTCATGGTCCGTGTGGGAATGCTAATTTGAATTGTCCTTGCATGGTTGATAAAAGATGTTCAAAAAACTTTCCGAAGAAATTCACACCACATACAAGTATTGATTCAAATGGTTTTCCTGTATACAGAAGAAGAGATTCAGGTCATACAGTTATAAAATCTGGTGTTAGATTAGACAACAGAAATGTTGTTCCTTATAACAAAAGGCTTTTGAAAAGATATCAAGCACACATTAATGTTGAATGGTGTAATCAAGCCGGTTCAGTGAAATATTTGTTCAAGTACATCAACAAAGGTCCTGATATGGCTACTGCGGTAGTTTCTGGTGATACAAGTTCAACCATCAAAGAAAAGCCAAAAGATGAGATCAAGGAGTATTATGATTGTAGATATATTTCAGCTTGTGAGGCATCCTGGAGAATATTCTCTAATGAGGTTCATTATAGGTATCCTGCTGTTATGAGGCTTCCCTTTCATTTGCCTGGCCAACAGAATGTTGTGTATGGTGCTGATGACGATATTGATAATGTTTTAAGCAAGCCTTCTGTTGCTTCTTCAATATTTATGCAATGGATGAAGTTGAATGAGTCAAATAAAGATGCTAGAAAGCTGACTTATGTTGAGTTTCCTTCCAAATTTGTTTGGATACTTAAAGATAGATGTTGGCAGGTACGTAAGTTGTACCAGTGTGTTGGCCGGATTCATTCTGTATCTCCTGCTTTGGGCGAACCTTATTTTTTGAGGATACTACTGAATAAAGTTAAAGGACCTAGATCATTTGAGGAGATACGTACAGTTAACGGTCAATTATTCCCGAATTTTAGAGATGCTTGCTATGCGATGGGACTTTTAGATGATGACAATGAATACGTTGAGGCCATTAAAGAAGCAAGTTTTGAAGGACATGCTGGGTATCTTCGAGCGTTATTTGCTACCCTGCTTTTGACAAATACTCTATCTCGGCCAGAATTTGTTTGGGAGAATACTTGGAAATACTTAGCTGGTGATATTGTTTATAGACGTCAAAAAGAAACAAATATTTCAAGTTCTGATCTATTTTCTTTTATTTTACATACTACATTTTGATTTTTTATTTAATAATGTTAATTTTTTTATTTGCTAGGTTTAGTGCTTCCTGAACATCAGATTAAGAACCTTACTTTGTTGAAAATTGAAAACTATTTAATTTCCAATGGTTCATCATTACGAAGATTTGCCACTATGCCGTACCCTGATGACGATTCCTTACGTGATGCTTCTAATCGTCTGATCAATGAAGAGCTGTCACATGACCTAGATGAAGAACAAGCTGAGTTTAACAGGTTGCATCAATCTCTTACAGATGAACAACGAGCGGTTTTTGACGAAATAATGGAAGCAGTTGTAGGGCGTAAAGGAGGCCTTTTTTTTGTCTATGGTTATGGTGGAACTGGAAAAACCTTTTTATGGAAGACTTTGGCTTCAGCTGTTCGATGCAGAAATGGAATAGTTTTAAATGTGGCCTCAAGTGGTATTGCTTCGTTATTACTTTCCCGTGGAAGGACAGCTCATTCTCGGTTCCATATTCCCATTAATCTAACAGAAGATTCAATGTGCAATATTAAGCCAAATAGTGATATTGCGAGATTATTAAAGGAAACCCAATTAATCATATGGGACGAAGCACCGATGGTACACAAACATGCCTTTGAAGCTTTAGATAGGACCATGACCGACGTATTTTCGGAAGGTAGGAGTATTCGTTCGGATATTCCTTTTGGTGGTAAAGTTATTGTATTTGGTGGTGACTTTAGACAAATACTACCTGTTATTCCTAATGGTACTAGACAAGAAATTGTTAGTGCGTCTTTAAGCTCTTCATACATATGGGCAAAATGCAGACTCTTACGGCTGACTAAAAACATGCGTCTAACTATTGGAGCTGAAAGTTCGAATACGAAGTCTATCAGAGAATTTGCAAAATGGCTTATTGATATTGGTGAAGGAAACGTTGGAGATGATAATGATGGTGACGCCATTATAGAGATACCAGATGATTTACTGATCACCGATATTTGTGACCCAATACAAAGTTTAATTGACTTTGTATATCCTTCAATTATTCAACAATTTAGGATCGTTGGATTTTTTTCTGAGCGAGCAATTCTAGCACCCAAAAATGAGGTAGTTCATGAAATTAATGATCGATTGCTTTCGTTATTTCCTGGTGATGCGAAAGAGTATTTGAGTTCTGATAGTATATGTCAAACCGAACAAATTCTTGATTCTTTTCAAGAAAGCTTATACTCAACAGAAAATTTGAATGCTCTTAAGATTTCTGGCTTGCCTAATCACAGATTAGTTCTTAAAGTTGGTGTTCCTGTGATGCTTCTTCGAAACATTGATCAACAGAAAGGGTTATGTAACGGTACAAGGCTTCAAATTACTTTTCTTGGTAAACGAGTTATAGAAGCTGAGGTTATATCTGGTGGGAACATTGGCACAAGAGTTTATATTCTAAGGATTAATATGATCCCGTCTGACAAAAAAATACCTTTTCAATTTCAACGAAGACAATTTCCGTTATCAGTTTGTTTTGCTATGACAATTAACAAGAGTCAAGGACAATCGTTATCAAATGTTGGTCTTTATTTGAAAGATCCTGTCTTCATTCATGGTCAGTTGTATGTTGCATTATCAAGGGTCAAGACCAGAGAAGGCGTTAAAATACTAATATTCGATGCTGATGGAAAACCAACAAATAAGACTTCTAATGTTGTTTACAAAGAAGTTTTTACTAGCTTGTAATCATTGTGAGGAATGTTAAAACGCTGTTTGATCAAAGTCAAACTACTTATGTTAAAAGCTAATTATAATAGATAAAACACTATTTGAGCAATGTTAAAACGTTGTTTAACTAAAGTCTGTTTGACCAAAGTCAAACTACTTTTGTTAAAAGCTACTTGATAAAACACTGTTTGACCAAAGCCTGTTTGACCAAAGTCAAACTTCTTATGTTAAAAGGTACATATAATAGATAAAACTAAATTTTCCCTCGGCATTGCTTCTTGAGGTCATGAAACTTACTTATGTTAAAACCTAATTACTATTAATACATGATTCAAAGTATTCAAATTTTATGTTATGTTAATGGTTTTGCTATATGAAAAATTATTTTTCTTTGTTAATTTGAATACCAAATCAATTCAACTAATCATGTACTTTACTCTTGTATGTCAATGTAAATGTAAATAACAAATTTAAAAAGGGGTGTATGTGTAAATATTTTTCATCAGTTGAAAATATGGGAAGAGAAAAACACAACCGTCACTATTTCTTCATCATTATTACACATCAAACATCTATCATCTCTTCTTTCAAAAATCTCTTCTCCCCAGTCATTTTCTAGGGTTTCAATTTTCTTTTCCTCCGTCTTCTACACTTCAATCACCTGAGGTTTGATTATTTTTTATTCAGCAACTGGTATGTACATTCCTATTGTAATGAACTTTATATTGTTTAATCTATGTTAATTTAAATCCTATCTTGCTACTAATACGATTTTAAATGTTTATTGCTATACATTCAAGATTCAAGAAGGGTTTACTTATGTGTTTGAATCATTTGTTGAGAACATGTTAAAATAATTATTATTTGCAGAATAATTTTAACTCATACTCTGTTTCTATGATTAATTTCACTATATACTCTGTTAATACAAAAAGTTAATGTTCATTTTCGAAGCCAGCTTTTTAATTACAGTCTTTTAACATCTTTACTGATTCAGGTTTTATGATGTATACTACATTTGTTAAGTTTCTTCGTAACCCAGAATCTTTGAAACTGGTATGACATGTTTTTACATACATAATTTATTTGTATTGAGATATATATTTAACAGTTCTTTTATGGTTTATATTTTCTTACACTATTTAAAAATTATATACAGGATGTACCTATATTCTTTGCTAATCAAAAGTGGGGAGATTGTTGGCAAAAAAGTAGGTTGCAAGTATATCATGAGTCTGGTAAAAAATGGGTTGTTAGGGTCAGAACAGAAAATTCAACGCCGATAATAACTGACGGTTGGGACATTGTTGTTAAAGATCTCAATTTGCCGAGGGATACTTTGTTGGTTTTCAAACCGTTAGGTGATTTTGGACTTGAACTTTCATGTTATGTTAATGGCATGTGTGGGGAATCTTATTTCACCTTTAATCGTTATGCAAGATTTGGTTTTACGGTATGAGTATTGATCTTAACTTCAATTCTTTTGCATCTTTAACGTGTTAACACTTATTCTCATAAGATACATACTTCACGTTTAGTATTCATTATTTTTAATTTTAAGCAGGTAATTGAAGACTGCTTCATTGAACAATTTTACGTAAACAGTCCACCGAGTGGGAAATTTCAAATCTGTTACAAAGGTTCGTACTGGAATGTTGAGGTGTCTAAAGTTGATACCCACTTTGTATTTTCTAGAGGATGGCCGGAAATGTGCAACGATGTTGGGATACTTGAGGATGATTTGCTTGTGTTTAGCAGGATTGATGATTTTGCTTTTGAAGTAGTAGTTTATAGAGATGAGATTGAGATTTGCTTTTTGAAGAAACCTAAATCTGATGATGATAGTGTAGTTGAGATATTGAAGGCTGATTATGTTAAAAATGCATTCAAGGTACGTAAGTATTTAGCATTAGCAATAAAAGTTTTAATTTTTTAGCTTTATATTAATTATTTTATTAATGTTGACCAGGACATCTATGAGGATGAAGAAGTTGTTTCTGTAGGTGAAGGTACAACCGTTACTCAGGTACTTGCTAAATTATTAAAATTATTTATTTTTAATTTAACACATATAAGAATTTAATGTTTTTACAACTATTAGTAATGCTGTTTACTGATGTTATATTTATTCAATAATGTATTATTTACAAGAACTTACCAACCAATGCCGAATGCACGTCCAAGAGACGCATGTCTTCACGATTGAACCAAACCCAAGATGTAAGTTTACCATCTTAAAGATTGTTATATTACTATTGTTATTAAATTTACTCTATGACAACAGGTTAAGAAGAAAGCTAAAGTTACTTCTGAGAGAAAGGAGGTCGTCAAGAATAGGACTAAGGGAAATGCTGTCTTACCTGTCGACACAAGTGATCATACTGGATGTTCTTCGTCTGTTCATAAAGTTAAGGTATCTATACTTGCCAGTTAATTAGTATATGTTATATAAACAGTTTTTTTTTTTTTTTTTTTGTGCATATATTGATCATTCCTTTAATTCACATGTATATGTTTACTTTTTCATCAAGGGGAAGAGAGCTGCCAACGTTCAAAAAAAGCTTAACCGTAGAAATAAGATTGCAAAGACTGCAAAAAAACATTATGGACATCCTCTTGACCCTGAGTTCTTTTATTTTGATCGCAAAGGAGACTATAGGCTGGTATACCATTTTTTATAATAAACTAATGATTTACGTTTATTTGTCTGACTATTATTTTTTTCCACATAATACATGTAGCGTCTTCCTGCTGAAGTTGCGAGACGAGCAGGTCTTTTTCTTGATCTTCATCCTTTGAAAGTTCAAAACATGGTTGGAGTTGTGCAGGTTTATGATGTTAAGTTGGAGTTAAATGAATTGAAGCCACGTTATGCGTTGGAAGGTTGGCGAAAGTTTATGACTGACAATAACTTGAGGTTTGGTGATATGTTGCATTTCACATACGTGTCTTCGCAACAGAAGATAGTATTAAATCAAGTTACATCAGTTTAACAAACACATTTTAAGTCTGTTCTGATATCAGATACTAATTATGAATTTTTTGATGGTGATGTTGTAGGTTTTTTTCTTAAATTATTAAGTTGATGTTTTTGTTGCTATGTATGGCTAAGATGATAAAACACTGTTATTAGCACTTTATGTTTTATATTTGACCAATTAGATTATGTGTTAAATTATAGTTCTTTAAGTCATTGTTTCATTTTCTTGAATTCTATCTAATTTTTTAAAGAACTTCAATAACAAATAGTGGTTTGAACATCTGTTTGCCTTTTGGTCAATAGTTAATGGAAACCTATGTTAGGTTCAACAATGTTTTGAAGAGGAAAACTGTGTTAGAAAACAGTAGATCTTAACAAGTTAAACATCTGTTAAGGCTTAAACAGATGTTTGCCCTTTAACAGATGTTTGGCCTTTTATATCAAATGTCTGGACTTAAACAGTTGTTTGACCTTAAACACATGTTTGAACCTTAAACAGATGTTTTGCCTTAAACAGATGTTCTTCTTCTATATCAGATATTTGGACTTAAACAGATGTTTGACCTTAAACAGATGTTTCGCCATAAACAGATGTTTGGTCTTAAACCAAACATGTGTTTAAGCTCAACATCTGTTTGACTATTTATCAATATCTTATTGACTTTTGGTTAACATCTGTTTCAAATTTGGTCAACATCTTATTTTGTAAAAGAGGTACAAAAACAAAGATTTTTTCAAAATCTCAAATCACCCTATCATGTAAGTGCATTGATGTAAAAGTGGAAATGATGTTATTCTTATGGTCCTGTTGTGCTGTTGTTTGTCCTCTAATATGAGTTCATGATATAATGCGGTGATTTCAAGACATTTTTGTTGAATTGAATGAGATGGTTGATGTAATGCGGTCGTATTAATAACAAATAGTAATTAATTAATCTAAATAACTTTGTCGAGCCCGGGAAGCAATCCCGGGTAAAAACCTAGTAATATATATAAAATGGATAAGCTCACTTAATCAACAAAAAATAATACAACCCTATTTAGTTAAATCCGTTAACCAATTTTTTTTAAACATTACACAGGTCGGCCAACCCCTTTGTATACCGCCTTAAAAAATTACACGGTCAACATTCACCCCTAATTTCTTGAGGTGAATTAAGTGGATTTCTACTTGAAGTTTGTCTCCTTAGTCTCGATTCTCCTTCATGGTAACAATGACTCGGTTATCCCCTTGACCACACATCGTTTTAGCACTTATTTACTTAATGTACTTTCACGGATTCAGGAAATTTTTCTATGAGGTTCCTTTTGGTTAATTTTCAATAATTTTTCCAAATCATATAAGGTTTCCACAAATGTTTTCCATTTTTTTTCAAACCGAGGGAGTTTCTGGGAACCCCCAAAACACCCATGTATCCGCCCCTGTGTACTTTTTAGCTACTTTGTTTATGGACTATTATTGTTGAAAAGGAAAAGTGCAAACCAAATCGACAAACTTATACATGTATGAATTAGCTCGTGTCTTCTAAAATTGAGGTATTACGTAATAAAAACATGTAAGAAAAGTTTAATTACAATGATATAAAGAAGAATATAAATAGTCTAAATCTTATGTGTGTGTATAAACAAATACATATATTCAACCCTAGATAAGATGCGTTGGAAAAAAAGGAAGACTGGTGGAACTAAGTAAATAATACCGACTTGGACCATTTATTGTTTCCTCAAGGGGGTACAAGGTGGACGGTTTTGGACCATCGTATCCGAACTAGATATACCACACAAAATAAATTAAATAATAGTATATACATATAAAGGAGTGGATGTACAAAGTTTTTTTTAATATGCGAAGTGTATGAAGCCATTAAAATTTGACACGTGTCTTGCGGTAAGTGTTATATGTGTCCATGCCATAATTACGCACAACATGTATAACGAATTAAGCAACCTATGTTTACAAATTACAAAACATATATAAATAATTAGGTAACCTATAGTCCTGTATTGATATTTACTCAGAGGCTGTTTGACAATATCTGAATGGTTAAGTGCTGAACCAGTAAGAGATCTGAACCATTAAGAGCCTATATAATGCTTAACCGTTCAGAGGCAAATGTTTGACCAATTCAGATTAAATGTCTTAACCATTCAGACTTTGTATAAATCTTAACCATTCAAAGGCAAATGTCTGAACCATTCAGACATCTGCTTGTGAAACAAACAGTCTGAACCATTAAGTGCTGAACCAGTAAAAGATCTGAATCATTAAAAGCCTCATTAAAATGTAAACAAACATCCCCCTTTGTTAGTAATTATGTACGGCTTCCATGTTTTTTATCGAAACTATAACACAAATTAAAGGTATTTAAATTTCGTAATTTCTATTTTATATTTCTTATAACAAATAAAAAATATATAAAGTTATATGATTTACAAAAATAGAGGAAGTTTTCAAAGTCAACGATAATGGGAGGTTTTTAGTTTTCGTCTTCCATCCAATTAATGTTTCCGTGTACACGATTGATGAACAAACATTTGTTTGATGATCATTTACTTCTAGCTATAGGATCACAGTGGAAGGTTCATTTGAGAAGAAATTTAATATGAGAAGAAAAAGAAGAAAGGGCATATTAGTAAAATACTATTTCATTTATAACTCATATCATTAATTTTTTTTCTTTAATTAATTAGTCAACTAATCATTAATTTTCCTACATATAATCTACAAAACCTACACATATCAAAATTTTCCTACATATACCCTACACATTATACAATTTTATCCTACCCAGTCGAAATTTATCCTACACACCTCGAAATATATCCTACACAACTCGTAATTTGTCCTACACAACTAGTAATTTATTCTACACTTTAAATTAAGTTGTTTTTTTAATTTGGAAAAAAAAAAAAACTATATATTTTGAAAAAGAGTTACAAATTTAATTTAGTTAGTTATTAAAGGGGAAGAATACAAATTAATGATTTATGTAAGTTTACCAATATACCCTTATATTAAAATTAAATGCAAATATTAAATGAAGTAAAATGATGCATTCTTATTGGTTGAAACTTCTTCTTTTTTCTTCTTACAAAAAAATTCTTCTCATTTGAACCTTCCACTAGGATCATATAGAAACAAGTATTTTAACAACTATTTTTGTATAGAAACAAGTATTTTAACAACTATTTTTGTATAAACTGTAAGAACCAACAGTTTAATAATATGTGTTTTGTATTTTTATATAAACGGCAATGTTGTAGAAGGCGCTAGGCGCTAGTCGGGCGGTGAGGTACAGCCTAGGGATTAATCGGGATTAATCGGAATGGGATTTTTATATGTATTTTTTCAAAATTATATATATATACCCAATAATATAAAAATAATACTTCAAAATTCACATAAATACTTCAAGTTTCAGATAGTATGGTTCGATTTTGACCGCCTAGGACCGCCTAGGACCAATTTCATTGTTTTTTTTTTGAACCGCCTAGGCGCCGATTAATCAGATAGTATGGTATAAAATAAGTAGCATAATTTCATTGTTTTTTTTTATTTTATAAACAACACATACCGTTACATATTAGCACAATTTCATGTTTTTGTTTTTATTTTGTAAATAACACATACTATTACATAACTACTAGAAAACAAGTTTATTTCCAAATAAGCTCTCATTAACAACATAAAAGAAAAAAATAGCAACACATAAGAATTACACAACAAAATAAGGACTTACGTATATATTTAAAATGAACACAATACATTTTTCATATTAGCACATTCCAACTACATAACTAGTATAATTATAAAACACTTTTTTGTAACTTTTTTAAAAGTCACTTTTATATATAAAAAAAGTATAGCAATATGGTACACATATTAAAGATAAAAAATACTTTATTTTATGGCATATTTTTTTCAAAAATAATGAAGTATATAAAAGTTATTTTAGTTTAAAAAATTTAGTGGAATTTGTATTTTATGGAAAATGGCTAAATGACTAAAATATCCTTAAATTGATAGTATTAATTGTTAATTATAGGGGTTTTATTTATAATCCATATCAAACCTGATTTAAATTATCAATGGCTCAAATTTATTCTTACGGTTCTTACAGTTGGCACTGTTTATACGGGATCTCAACTCATTACTTCTATAACTTCAAAATCAAATAAACGAATGTTAAAAGTTTTAGTTAGTTTTGATCTTTTTGTGGTTCAGAAAACATACATCACATTTTTCATTTATATATAGTTAAGATTTAAACTTTTTTTTAAAGAAAAAAGTCATGATAATAATTATTTTTACATCACTATCCATTTTTATATCTACAGGCATGAATAGTTAAGGGTTTTTTTTTTTTTTTTTAAAAAGTTATGATAATAATTAGAGTTAATTGCCAAAATCGACCTTGAGGTTTGGGTACGTTTGGCATTTTCGTCCAAAATGATCTTTTTGTACCATTTTGCCCACCACGTTGGCATTTTTTGTCATTTTCATCCAAATGACTAACTTAGTTAAAAAAACACAATTTAATGAGGGGTATGTTTGAAATACTACATTTATAAGTAGGGGTATGTTGGTCTTTTGGCTTTATCATTTTATATATTATATAAAAATGTATATCTGATTATTTATTTCCATTTATATATTATATTCAAACAAAAAGAAATCTGATCATCATGCTTTGTATAATATGGTTTTTCTATTCAAAAGGGGGTGGCGGCGCAACTTGTTGCCCGACTACCTGTCATTGCTTTGTAATTGCCCTTTTTCGTGTGGAATGATATTAATATGCTTTGTATAAATGTTCATCATTATCACAGACAATACTTCTCCACCTACTTATCTCCGACAACTACCACCACCCCCGCCACTACCTGCCACAACCTCCATCATTGTCATCAGCTACCACCCCCATCACCTCCACCAACCACCTGGCATCACCGGATTCCTGTCTACCACTGCCCAAAGTCGTTTACGAAGCCGATGATGACAGATCTGGCGCGTGCATTCAACTCTCTAAACTTCGACGACTCTTCGGGGGTCATCATACTGTCTGGGTTGGGTCTGTTGTTCTGTTCGGGTGTGGATCTGACTTCTGGTGAAGACGTGTTCAAGGGAGACGTGAAGGAGGTAGAAACTGACCCAATTACTCAGATGGAGCAGTGTTACGTTTGCTTCAGTTTCATTCATCATGCTGATTTTGGTTTAGAAACCTTAGAATTTGTTTTAATTAAGTCGAGTAGGGCTCGATACGTTTTGGATTTGTTCAAGAATTGAGTCAAATCAAGGAGATGTCAATAGTTTTTTTACGGGAAATTGAAGAAAAATTGAATTTTTGTTATTTTGTTGAACGAATTTTGATAGAATTGGGTGGGGTTTCAGATCCGACAATGATGGTAATGGCTGATGTGGTAGGGTTTCAAATTTAGCAATGTCTAAAGTGGAGGGAATTAGGGAGAAATCCCACCGACTTTCTTTTTTTAGATTATAAATAATATCTATATGTTGGATCAGTTCTGTTTAATCATAATGGAAAACATGAACATACCTGTTACAGCAGACAGTGCAGTGGAGAATCCAGTCAGAGAAGATGACATCGAGTTCGACATAGTTGTCAGTGTGATCTGGTTCCTCCTTAGGGTGCTGACTGATGATGGTGATGGTGAGAACCGAATAGGGGATTCGGTTATGAAGAAGAGGCCGATGATGATGTTATGACTAATAGGTTATGTCTAAGTGTGTAACTAAGTAACCTTTAAACCTCTGCATAATTCTCCTTATATAAGCACCCAAGAGGAAACCCAATTAGTTAATAAGGGTAATATGGTCCATCAACAATTACCAACTAATTATTTAATAGGTTATAATATATTTTGATCTATATTATGTAAATGATTATAATGGCTACTAGATTAAATATTAAACATAATATATTTAATCTTACATTCTCCCACTTAGCCGAGTAATCATTTACTATGAGTATTAGATAAGCCTGATCAGGAGTTAACACTCATTTTAGCCTTAAATAAGTACTATAGCAGAGAAATACAGCCGTTGAATCATTATGCGACTCAGGACCCCCATTAGTCATACTATAGCCTTAATTTAAAACATAATCGTTATGATCAAAATACGCATAAGCCCTTTGTTTGATTTGTAACTTCATTTGTCTATATGCCATTATATCGGTTGAACATATTCTAAGAGACATACAAAATCAAACTGAGGAAATTTCATTAATCATAAAACATAAGCTAGTATAATATGCTTAAATAAGGTCTTTACTAAATCCCATATTCCGAACTTGTTCTTCGTAAACCTTAGGAGGGAGACCTTTAGTCATCGGATCCGCAAGCATATCTTTAGTACTAATATACTCGGTACAAAGATTATTTTCCTCAACTCGTTCACGTACGAACAGATATTTTGTATCGAGATATAAACCAGCTCCAGTCGAACTATTACTGTTCGAGAAACTAACGGTAGCTGAATTATCACAATAAAGCTTCAATGGTCTAGAAATGGAATTAACGATTGTGAGTCCAGTGATCAGATTTCTAAGCAACATTCCATGACAGGTTGCGTTATAAACAGCAATGTACTCTGCCATCATTGTGGAAGTTGTGGTCAACTGTTGTTTATGACTCTTCCATGAGATAGGGCTGCCTGCTAACATAAAGATATAGCCCGAAGTGGATTTCTTGTCATCTTTGCATTTGGCAAAGTCAGAATCAGAATAGCCCACCACTTCTAAATGATCACTTCTTCTATAAGTCAGTTTATAGTCTTTCGTCCCTTGCAGATATCTAAGGACCTTCTTTGCTGCTTTCCAGTGATCTAGGCCGGGATTAGTCTGATAACGGCCTAGCATTCCAGCAATATAAGCGATATCTGGGCGAGTACAGACTTGAGCATACATCAGGCTCCCGACTACTGACGCGTAAAGTATCTGGCTCATTTGCTCCTTCTCAACCTCTGTTGTCGGACACTGGAATGAACCGAAAACATCTCCCTTAACTACTGGAGCGACGGAGAGTTTGCACTGTTGCATGTTATAACGTGTAAGGACACGATCTATATAAGTCTTTTGAGACAATCCTAAGATCCCTTTGTGTCTATCTCGGTGGATTTCGATGCCAATGACGTAAGAAGCATCTCCGAGTTCTTCATGTCGAAGTTATGCGAGAGTAACCGCTTCGACTCATGCAACATGTCTAAACTATTACTTGCCAATAGAATATCATCTACGTAAAGGACAAGTATAGTAAAGTTGCTCCCACTCATCTTGAGGTAGGTTCATTGATCCACTTGATTCTTCATAAAACCTTGTTTCTTCATGACTTCATCAAACTTGAGGTACCACTGACGTGATGCTTGTTTTAACCCATAAATGGATTTCTTCAACTTACAGACTAGATGCTCCTGACCTTCAGGTTTAAAGCCTTCAGGTTGTTTCATGTAAACATCTTCGTCTAAGTCTCCGTTAAGGAAAGCGGTTTTAACGTCCATTTGATGCAACTCTAAATCAAAATGAGCTACTAGGGCCATGACGATCCTTAATGAATCTTTACGAGAGACAGGTGAAAACGTCTCTTGATAATCAATTCTCTCTTTCTGAGTGTAGCCCTTTGCAACCAATCTCGCTTTGTAGCGTTCAACGTTCCCATTCGGATCCAGTTTTGTTTTGAACACCCATTTACATCCTACGGGTTTGACTCCGTTGGGTAATTCTACCAAATCCTAAATGTCATTTTTCTTCATGGATTCAAGCTCATCAATCATTGCTTTATTCCATTCAGAAGACTGATCACTGCTAATGGCTTCATTGTAAGAGTTAGGATCATTAAGCTTTCCGGGATCCATTTCAGTTAGGTAGGTAACATAATCATCCCAATTAGTAGGCCTTCTTTGCCTAGATGACCTCCGGAGTGGATTATCGGATTCAGCGTTGTCTTGGTTCTGAGTGTTTGATGTGCCTTCATCATGAGGTATAATGGGTTCTGATTGTAGAGATAAATTTGGATTTGGTGCAGTAGCTTCAGGTGTAGTAGTTGCATTGGGTACAAGAGGAGTAATCGGAGTAATGGTAAGCGACGAGTCTCCCCCCCCCCCCCCGCGTCTTGTACTTCTTGCAATTCTTCGTAAGGGTTGGTCTTGAAATCCTCCAGGAACGCAGCACGCTTGGTTTCAACAATACGGGTGACGTGAGAAGGACAATAGAAACGATAACCCTTTGAATTATCAGGATACCCGATAAAGAAACAGGTAACTATTTTAGGGTCAAGTTTCCTTAGGAAAGGATTATAAAGTTTTGCTTCAGCAATGCAACCCCATACTTTCATATATTTAAGACTCGGTTTCCTTCCTGTCCAAAGTTCATAAGGAGTTTTAGGGACAGGCTTAGAAGGAACTCTATTGAGTATATGAACAGCTGCTTTTAACGCTTCAGTCCAGAGGAATAAAGGTAAATTAGTGTTGGCTAACATACTGCGCACCATGTTCATAAGGGTACGATTTCTTCGTTCAGCGACACCGTTCTGCTGAGGTGTACCAGGCATGGTGTATTGGTTCACAATCCCCTGGCCCTTACAAAACTCATAAAATGGACCAGGAGCTTGACCCACATCAGTATGTCTTCCATAATATTCACCGCTTCTATCTGATCTCACAACTTTAATCTGACGATCTAATTGCTTTTCAACTTCAGCCTTATAATCTTTAAAAGTTGTTAGAGATTCAGATTTTCCTTAATAATATACAAGTACATGTAACGAGAATAATCATCAATAAAAGTGATAAATGAAGTATGTCCTGTTATGCCAGCGATTTGGTAGGGACCACTAATGTCAGTGTGAATGAGTTCTAATAAATTAGAGCTCCTAGTGGCACCTTTCTTATTCGCTAATGTCATTTTACCTTTAAGACATTTGACACATGTTCCAAAATCAGAGAAATCGAGAGGAGGTAAGACTTCATCCTTTACGAGATGATTTAATCGTTCTCTTGAGATGTGGCCTAAACGTTGATGCCACAACATGGACTAAGTCTCTAAGTCTCGTTTCTCTTTCATCTTTGTGAGTGATTCATTAATGTTATATGACAACAAAGATTTGGAAAAATTATCATCTAGTTCTAATCTATAGAGACCACCATCCAGAATACCAGTACCATAAAGAACAGAATCATAGAGGATAGAGAGTTTGCGATGACCATGGGAAACAATAAAACCGTCCATGTCTAACTTTGGTCCTGATACAAGGTTCCGAGTTACCTCAAGAACATATAAGGTATCATAAAGTTTAATACATAAACCGGTTTTCATAAATAATTGTAATGTTCAAATGGCCTTCACTTCTAATTCTCGATCATCCCCAACCTTAAGCGTTCTTTGGTTTCTTTCCAGCTTCCGGATTGTAAGGAATCCCTGAGTTAAATTGGTAACATGAACCATAGAACCAGAATCAAACCACCAAGAATTAGCAGGAACACTTAAATTATAGGACTCAAGTATCATAAAATAATCGTTACCTTTCTTAGCCAGCCACTCCGTAAAGTCAGGGCATTCCTTCTGCATATGTCCTGCCTTTTTACAGAACTTGCAGTGGATTCTGCCTAAGGAGTTCTTATAGCTGGAAGGTGCACTTGTATTAGGATTGGGCCTTTGGACTTTTGAAGCATCCTTCCTTTGATGATTGTTCTTCCTTTTCTTAGAGTTGGAGGTGGTAAAGTTAGCAACATCAGTAGTGCGATCCATCCTCATACACTCTTCCTCCTGTACACACATAGCGACCAGCTCACTCATCGTCCATTTGTCCTTCTGAGTGTTGTAATTGATCTTGAATGCTTCAAAGGACGAAGGAAGCGAAGTAATGATAAAATGAACGAGGAAACCATCACTGATTTCCATTTCCAGCCCCTTCAGCTTATTGGCCATGTCATTCATCATCATGATGTGCTCGCGAATGCCGTTCCTCCCATCATACTTAGTTGTCACCAGCTTGAGAATAAGAGTACTAGCGTGTGCTTTAGACGTCCCCTTGAACTGCGCCTCCACAGAAGCCAAGTAGGTTTTAGCATCTTCAGAATCAGGAATAGCTCCCCTGATTGCATTGCTTATGGACTGCTTCATGAACATGAGAGACATGCGGTTACACCTAGTCCACTTTTCATGAGTTAATTGCTGAACAGCAGTACTTCGTGGAGTAAGGTCCGATGGCTTATCCTCTCTTAGAGCATAGTCAAAGTCCAGCAATCCAAGTGTAAGCATGAGAGCATCCTTCCATGCAGTAAAGTTATCACCAGTCAAATGTGGAATCCCGCAATTGGGCGCTGACAGTGGAAATAAGATGAGCAAGTTATGATACTAAGGAAGAAGTCCTAATGTGATCTAAGGGCACGTTAAACTAAGGCAGGCATAAATAATGACCATTTTAAATTATGAAGCTGTGATATTGTCTATTACTAACATCAAAATAATAGACTTAGTTAAAAATTCTACTTAAACGAAGACAAATCAGCTTTGGCCAGAAGTGTAATCATTTAAGCATGTGTGCAAAGTGGTTGTAACAAATCAGCTTTGGCCAGAAATTGAGACAATCACTTTAGTTATGCACTTGTTAAGTATGCCATCTATGAAGGAATTAAATCAGCTTTGGCCAGATATTAAGACATTCATGTTTATGATGCACACTTAACATAGCTTTTGTAATACTTGGATGATAAGTAGATTTATCAAATCAGCTTTGGCCAGAAATGATACATCAAAAGCTCATTCAAGTTAAGCCATTTTGGTTTTGTAAAACATTATCTTATTCTGATTAATTAACTAAGTAATTACAAAACCAATTATTTAATAGCAAACCACCTGTTAGCATGGGGTTCGGGGCGGAGCCCCGAGCTAAATCTTAGTTTACATTAAACAGCCTAAAATAATGAGGTTTCGAGTGAGATTTCGACTCAGTTATGAGATCTCGAGTTAAGTCTCGACTCATCATTATGAGGTCTCGACTCATTAAGGTCTCGAGTCGCAACCTCAGTGTCTCGAGTCGCAATCATGGTCTCGACTGCTGTGAATTATGAGATCTCGACTCCTTATGAGGTCTCGAGTCGCAACCATGGTCTCGAGTTGTGAAGATTGAAGCCCTTAGTCGAAACCTTAGTGGTCTCGAGTCGAGACCTTATGGTCTCGAGTCGAAATCGTTGTCTCGAGTTGTGAATAATTTGAGAACCTTTATGATTTCGAGTCGAGATCTCGTGGTCTTGAGTCGAGATCTTGGTCTCGGCTTGATGAAAAGGACCTCGAAACTTCCTGTTAACAGCTGTTAATGCAAAACATAACTGAAAATTCGAATTCTAAGGGATTATGAGATATGGTTTCCAGTTTTAAGATGATCTAATTTTATCAAAAATATTTCGAAAATTATAACTGTATATCTTTTAACAGTTTTCGAATAAACTTAACAAATTAAATTGGATCAAACAGGAAAAAAACACTCGTCAATCCTAATTACATTCCAAAACATAAGGGAATTTTCGAATTTTCCTAAGAACATGATGAACCCTAAAAAAATAAAACATAAATTCTGGAACCCGAAATCTAAATTTTAAGGCTTTTCTAAAACAGATTTCGGTTATAAGATTACCCATATTGGTTTCGAGTGAACATATAATTAATCCTTTTCCGAAAACAGGGATTTCGAGTGGTCATATTCGACTCGAAACCGGCTGTGAATGTTCATTAAGTTATCAAAATTCCGTTTTCCATATTTCTGTCCCAGAATTAATGGATACGAAAACAGAACTGACTAATCAACATATGCTCTGATACCACATGTTGGATCAGTTCTGTTTAATCATAATGGAAAACATGAACATACTTGTTACAGCAGACAGTGCAGTGGAGAATCCAGTCAGAGAAGATGACATCGAGTTCGACATAGTTGTCAGTGTGATATGGTTCCTCCTTATGGTGCTGACTGATGATGGTGATGGTGAGAACCGAATAGGGGATTCGGTTATGGAGAAGAGGCCGATGATGATGTTATGACTAATAGGTTATGTCTAAGTGTGTAACTAAGTAACCTTTAAACCTCTACATATTTCTCCTTATATAAGCACCCAATAGGAAACCCAATTAGTTAATAAGGGTAATATGGTCCATCAACAATTACCAACTAATTATTTAATAGGTTATAATATATTTTAATCTATATTATGTAAATGATTATAATGGCTACTAGATTAAATATTAAACATAATTTATTTAATCTTACACTATAAACTAAATTATTTCATCTATCATCATACATGTTGAAATGTAAAACTAAAATATCTCATCTATCATCATAAATGTTGAAATGTAAAAACATAATTTCATTTTATACTCTTTTATAATGGAAATTTTTGTTTTTTCTTAACGGTAAATTTCTTTTTAATTTCTGTCGTTTGTGGGAGTTCTCCTTCTTTCAAGATGTTTAAAGGCTTTGTCTTTGCCAAATGATCACCATCTTGTCAACTGAAATTTTTGTTGAGCATCTTATTATTCTAGTATGGGCTTTATTTTTGCGTTACATTTGTGATGATGGATACATAATATTCTTTCATGACTTTTCTGATAAATTCTTATTCGGACACCGATGTATAATTTTATCTTGAAAATCATTATGATTTTGTATTTTGAGTTAAATGTAATTTTAGTTCCTGGGGTTTGGGTCAATTTGTCAGTTTAGTTCTAATGTTTGAAACATTGCCATTTTAGACGTTGTCATTTTAGTCCAAATAGTTTTAAATGTTGCCATTTTACTCAACTGTGTTAACTTCATCCCTTTATTTTGTTAACTAGAAGGGCATTTCAGTCATTTTAAATGTATTTCTGTTAACTAGAAGGGCAATTCGACCATATAAAATAATCGAATTATCCTTCTAGCTAACATAAAAAATGGACGGATTTAACCCAGTTACAACGCTTGAAACAATTTGGACTAAAATGGCAATGTTTCAAACCTTTGGACTAAATTGGCAAAATAACCAAACCACAGGGACTAAAATGTCAATTAACTCTTGTATTTTTGTTATACCACTTTTTGTGAGAAAAAGAAAACGGAAACAAAATTTGTAAATGCATTTGTCATAACTCATAAGGAACCTAAGCCACTATGTATGCCTTGGATACAAGGTAACCCACCTAAGCTCTTAGACTAGTGGGTGCGGGTGTTGCCCGTTTGGCGTTGTGGCCTTTAACGCCGGGTGCTTCATCCCGGGTTGGCGTTTTGGTGGGTGTTGCCCGTTTAGCGTGGCAATAGTGCTTGGCGTGGGGCGTTGGCCTGGGGTAATGTGTCAAGCAATGGTTGGTTAGGTGTTGATGACCGTTTGGCTAGCCACTTCCACAACGTCGGCCTGGCCACGCCCCTTCCACATCCCACTTTTTTGGGTGTGAACTGGTGGAGCCCACACCTTCCACGCGTCGAGCAACGGCCCCAACCCAAACCCCTCCACACCCCATAGTTTTAGAGACGTGGAGGAAGCCCAGAGTTTGAATGGTCCCAAGTTAACTATAATCAGCCATTGACCCAATTAAACCTCTTTCTAAACCATTTTAAACCTCATGTTTGTTTTTAATAGTTTGTACAGGAAATTTTGTATCTTTGGATTCATCCTCATCCCTTTTTGTACAGTCTAATACACCCATTTTATTAAAACTTAATACTACACATACTAATGTATAATTAGTATACGACACGAGTTTAAAACATGTTTGGACAAAACAAATTTGCATACGGATTCATTACCTTTTTTGACGAAACTCATTTTGACATGTCACCCTACCTGCTCTTAGTAAACATAAACAAATGCTCGTTCGCCTTGAGCAACGAAATTACTGATGGGTTTCGCACGAATCCATCCATCATTTCGCTGAATTAGATAGCAAATTTCTGATGAACAAAGAAAAGGACTTGACAAAAAGAAAGAAAGTGACAAATCAAAAAACATGCACATAGAATTAGCTTAAATATGGTGATTGAAAATAAAAGAAGCAAAACACATACAAAAATATCCACTTCTCCCCCCACATGATATGGTATCATCAATCACAAGTTAACAACCCACCCAAATTAGACCATGTGTAGTGGGGAGAGGATTGGGCGTTTTTTGCCCTAATCCACACCCAAAAACCCCCAGCACCGTCCCTGGGGCGTTTTTTCAAAAAAAAATTGTCGGGCGTAGCCAAAAAAAATGCTAGAATGTTAAACTTTTGGCCAATGAAAATTTTTTGATGGGTTTTTTAATTAAATTTAACATCCGTGTGCAATCATTCCAAGGGGTATTTGTTTCGCTCACCACTATACCCATTTTTAACTTCAAGCCCCTTTACTGACTAGGAACCACGTGTCGCTTCATGCCCAAGGATAAGACATTTGTTTCACTCAGTACACATGGTCTTAGAAATCATGCCAATACGGCCCACAAACTCCCAACAGAATCTCCTCAAAAATCTCAGCCATTGAGAGGGTGGGTTGGGGTAGGGGTAGGGGGGGGGGGGGGGGTTAAGATTATTATTTATATATATATATATATGACCCTAAACTAAGTGGGGAATACCAACTTTGGAATCTGAGAGCAAACAGGAAGAAAGATAAAGATCCTTCCCACATGCATAGGCAGCAGCAGCAACAGCATCAACCTCCTGTTGTCCCCATGTACATGCCCACAATAGAATCACTTCCTTTTTTGGGTAAAACCTTTTTCCAGAGGTTATTCATTCACTTGTACTTTGTGCAAGCAACTTTGTACAATGCTCTTCTGGAAAAAGGTCTAGCCTTTCTTTATAAAGCACCTGTGTCTTGCTAGTTGCAAGTGGCTCTCTCTCTGTGTGTGTGTATTCATCATACATTTGCACAGAAATAAATGACACTTACCAGGTTCCTAATAGTATGAAAAGTTGATCAGTTGATGTTAAACACATAAAACACCAAGAATTCATCTTTTTTTTCTCTCTCTTTTTTTCTTCATTTATTATCATTTCTAGTATACCATATATGAGTAATTTACTTACTAGTTATTTGTGTAAATTTTCAGGGTGAGTGACTATGGAGTTACAGAAATAACATGGGAAAATGGTCAACCAGCCATGCATGAGCTTGGAAGGACCAATGAAACACTAGAATCCATTGTTCATCATGCTACAACATATTACAACCAAAGTCAACATCAAGAGTTTAACCTACAAACAAGTCAAATTCTACCAAGAACATACAATCTAAGCTCAAATGTTGCATCTTCCAGTGGGAAATGGGTCGATACTGCGGGCCCGAGTTACCTAAAGAAGCGGCCCAGATCATCGGCTATTGTCCATGATCAATGTGTAGGAAATTTGGGTTTGCAAGAAGATAATGTTAGCAACAGCAAAGATAATGACACTACTATGATGACTTGGCCTTCATCCGACTCGCCTAATCAGAGCTTGAAGAGTAAAAACACAGATGATGATTCTGCTTGTCAATATGGATCGGTAAATATTTTCAAACACTTATTAATAAATAAACTTTTTACAAGCAAACTATACTGGTTGGTTAATAGTTTCTTGATATTGAACAGGAAAATAAAGAAGAAGAATGCAGGACTGAGGATGAAACAGTTCGGTCTCGATCGAGTAGGAGAAGCCGAGCGGCTGCTGTTCATAATCAGTCCGAACGGGTAAGTTGTTTGTAAGTTTATTTTATAAAAGAAAAGGTACTCTAAGTATAAAAGTTTAAAATTTTAAAACATTAAATGTGATCTTATGTGATATATCGTTATTTTAGCGACGAAGAGAAAGGATTAACCAGAAGATGAAAGCTCTACAAAAGCTTGTGCCTAATGCTAATAAGGTCAGAATTTAATCTATGTGTTTCTTAACTTCGTTTTTGCTGTTTGACTTTTAAAGTCAATCCTGTCAACTTCCATATCTAAAATTATTATTCATTTCTTGAATAATTTTGCACCAAGACCTATCCATACATAGCAAATAGTATAAGGTAAATTGGGTTATCAAAAAAGATTGAAAACTATGATCACTTTTCATCCAGATTTAAAGTTATAAATTAGTAATTTGACTTCATAAGTCAACAGTGTGAAAAGTATCTAAATTTGGAAATTGTTTATACAGACGGATAAAGCTTCAATGTTGGATGAAGTGATAGATTACTTAAAGAAGCTTCAAGCACATGTGCAAATAATGAAAAACATGTCAGTTCCACCGCAGCAAATGATGATACCGGTACCACTACAATTGCAACAACAACAGCAGCAGCAGTTTCAGATGTCGATGTTAGCCCGAATGGGAATGGGATTAGGCTTCCAGATTGGTATGCCACCGCCAGCTCAGAATCCCTTAATGGTCCCACAAACAATGATTAGCCCCCTCCACATAGGCGCCACGTCACCAGCAATCCACAATCGCCTGCCCACCAATACCACAATTCCTTTCAGCGATCCACATAACGCGCTTCTAGCACAAGTATGTCAAGAATCAAAAAAATGTAATCCAAGTTTTATTTCAACTTCAAAGTGATTAACCATTTTACGTTTTATTTATTTATCGGTGCAGCATATAAATATGGATATGTACAACAACATGGCAGAGTTCTACAGGCAACAGGTCAACCACGGAAAGTCAATGGGCACAAGCTCATCTCAGCCCGACCATGTTCCGGGCAAGTGATGATAAAGAAAAGCGTCTTGTAGTTATTGTAATAAAAATATAGTTACAACCTAAGTACGCATTATATGTTGATCATGTAAAAGTTTTTTTTTTTTTTTTTTTTTTGGTGTCTTTATCATAGTATTTATTATGCTGGTTTGTTATGTTTTGTTCCGAAACATCTTACGCCCGCGAAAGGTGTCATTTTTAGTGCACATAATACAACCACAAGGAAAGATTGCTGATATAATATATATGATACAGATTGAACACTATATCAATATTGATAACTAAAATCTAAAACACAAAAGGGATTGGATAAGTTAGACAAAAAGTGGGGTCAGACCATGGATTCCAGTGATTTTAGACCACTAGCTAACATGTCCCATAAAATTGGATCAACAGATTATCCCCAAAAGATTTGATATGGGTTTTCAGGACCTCAAGAAAGATATGAAACTGAAATAAAATATAGAAAATGAAAAAGGCTGATAGGATAATATAAATAATTGGAAGACTCAATCTAAGTGTTGAATAATGGAGAAAGAGTTTGAGTTTGAGTTTGAGTTTCCATGGAGTTATTAGGTTGTTCCCAGCATTTATTCACACAGGCTGGATTCATGTGAAATGATTGGATGTATCTTGTACTATTAGGCCAGGCGGGGTGGATGGATTATAACGCGTGGAACATGGATTATAACGCGTGGAACATTCAAAATCCCACCCCGACCTCATCGTATAACGCGTTATATATTAACGAAAATCCGATTTCGTGATATTTTCAACGCGTGATGGTTTTTTTTTGTGAGTGTAATTGTTGGTTGGGGGGAAATTGTTGGGTGTGGTAGTGAGTGATGACCACCCCCACTAAAAAAGGTTGTGAGTGATGGAAAAATGGTTGCTGACATGGCGGAACATGATTAGATATTGTGAGTGATGGAAAAATGGTCACTAGTGACCACCCCCTCCCCTTAGATGCTAACATTTACTACATGAATGGTTGGACTCCACTTCTTTTGTCAATCATTTCAACTATCTGTCTGTGTTACTTCATACAACAAAACATACCCTTTCCTTGCTTAATGTATTATGTAAACTCAATAACCAACAAGGTACAAGTTTTTATGCTCAATATATAACAACATACATATAAGGTTGAGTTGTGTTAAAAAAGAAAAATATATTGCCTAAAAGTAGTAAAAAGGAAAAGAACACATACGGTGTCTTAATTTTTTAGGCGTGTGTCGGTGCTTTTTTCTTGTGTGAACATGGTGTTAGATTTATTTCTTTTTTCACATGGTGTCAGTGTAAAACACCATGCCTAAAAAATTAAGACTTTACGACACCATATGTTAATTTCTTTTTAACACTTTTTAGCCTTATCCCAAACTTAGATTATATTGTTTAGGCATGGGGTTGGGATTGCCAAAACACATCCCAAACCCACGAGATTGCTATCCCTACTTAGGACTTAGGTAGCGTTTGGTATGCAGAAATGAGAGGTGAAATGGAATGGACCATTGTGAGGGAAGGAAGAAAAGAGTGTTTGGTTGGTCGATGGAATGGAATCGTCCATTCCAAAATGCATTCAATTCCCTCAAAATCATTCCATCCGCCCCCCTGTTTTTTTCCATTACATTCCCTCTTCACCCTTCATTAAGAACACCACAACCCACCACCGTTGCTACCACCCACCACCACCACCACCACCACCGTCATTCGTTGCCCTCACCCACCTCCGCTTCCACCACCTACAGCCGCCACCCACCTCTGTCCCCGCCGCCGTCGCCGCCACACACCATCGCCACTATCACCTCCGATCATCGCCACCACCATTGCTACGGCCGCCACCGCTATCAACCGCCACCACCGCTACCACATCCGATCACCGTCGTTGCTGCTACCACCTCCGACCACCCCTGCCACCAACATCGCCACCGCCGCCACCTACTTCCACCGTCATCCACCACCACCACCGTTGTCACCATCTGCCGTCGTCTCCACCTACCACCACCGCCAACCACGGCCGCCGCTACAACTGACACCTCGCACCACGCACCATCATCGCCCATCACTGACCACCGCCATCTGATTTTATTCCTTCATCTTTTTTCGCATACCAAACAACAAAAAGTAATTGTTCATTCCATTCACACATGACAACCAAACAAGACATGGAATGCTAATGATCAATTCCATTACCTCATCCATTCCATTCCCCCGTCCATTCCATTACCCCATACCAAACAGACCCTTAGAGAGCACCCTTGATTTGGAATTAGAGGCATTAAATGGATGAAAAAAAACCCGTAATTTTAATGAAAAATGAAAGAGAAAAAAGAGAAAATCTACATCATCACTCCACGTTAGCATCAAATAAAAGAGAAAAAAGAAACAAAAATCCACACCACCACGATTACTTATGAAATGGATGAAAAACCCTTAACTTTTGTTGGGATTGAACCCTACCAGAGGAACAGATAATTAAAGCCAAAACTGGGTCAGAGCAGTGGATCCAGAATAAGCAGATGTTACATACAAGTCTCTCCCCTTGAAAGTGATTTCAACATCTGCTGACCTTCTATCTACTGAGTATGCAAACTACTGACTCACAACAGCTGCTCTAGTAAAGACCTGATGATAGAACTAAAGTCCTGCTACTCAATCTACTGCCTTGGTTCAAGCACTGCTGATCCGGACAAGTACTGTTGGGTTCACAGCAGTGGAAGGATGCAGCAGTTGATTAAGTATTTTATGTAATGAAATGTAATAGCAGTAGTTAGTAAAGCAGTGTTTGTATATATCAGAGGTTAGAGTTTGTTAGGAGGTTAGATGTCACTTTCATGGTGACGTCAGCTTAAGATGCTCAGTGGTTTGCTAGTGCCTATAAATAGAACAGTGCTCTGTACTGTTCTATTAGCTCTTTGCAACACCGTCTTCTTTGCACGAACAAACACTGAGCTCTGGCTGAGGGGGAGTTTGTATTCAAGCATTACTTTGTAATCGTTGTTGAAATTAAATTCAATCATTCGGTTCTTTGTTGAAAATGTCTTGATCAAAGCAATACTCTCGTTTGATTGTATGCAAAGTTTGTTTCCATATTAATTCCGCTGCACAACTCATCCATTTCCATTTTAATTCAAACAGAAAATACAATCAAAACCAAACTCAGATCCAACAATTGGTATCAGAGCTTGGACAGTCAAATTTGATTTAACAATCATTTTGACATAAATAGTTCAGCTAAAAAATCATTGATATCGATAGTTTGTTCGTTTGTGTTGAAAAACAGAGCAAGGTTTAATCACCATTAAAGTTGATTAATCAGTGTCTGTAAAACAACCAGGATGACGTCACAATCTCAAGATGATAAGAATAACATTGGCTCACTTTTTAAACCACCCATGCTTAAAAGAAATGAATACAACATCTGGGAGAGAAGGATGGGTCACATTCTTGCTCAACAGAATACTGGATGTTGGAGGTCTGTTGTTTTTGGTCCCCATGTTCCTATGGTGCCAAGTGCTGAGGATCCAAAGAAGTTCGTACCAAAACCTTATGAAAACTATACTGAAACTGATTTTCAAAAGTTCGAACTCGATGCCAAAGCATTTAGCATCATAGCATCTGCATTACCAAATGAGATCTATGCTGGACTGTTACATTGTAACAGTGCCAAAGAGCTATGGGATGCTTTGAAGGAACAGTTTGGGGGAACCGAAGAAGTTATTGAAAACAATAGGGAAATTCTGAATCAGCAGTATGAAACCTTCTGTCACATTAAGGGTGAATCATTGACCCAACAATTTGAACGGTTCAGTTGTCTCATCAGTGAGTTAAGGCTTGTTAAGGTTGAATTTCCAAAATCCACCCAAAATAGCAGGTTTCTTAGGTCATTACCTGATAAATGGGACACAATTGCATTTGTGACTAGAAACTCTGTTGAGTTCAAAGATCTGACCCTGACCCAACTTCATGGTAGACTCCTAACTTATGAAAGGGAGTTGAACCAGAAAAAGAAGTTGCAAGAGTCTGGTAAAGCCACTGATGATTACTCATTCGGTAGCACAGCTCTTCTGGGTCAGGAAGAATCTGGTGGCAGTAGTAAGGAACAGGGTTATGATCATTTCATTGATATAACAGCTGGGGGTAACTTTACCAACCCTGATTCTCACTCTGCAAACTATGCTTTCACTGCAAACACTGAAAACCAGATGTCAGATAATCTGTGCTTTGAACTCAATGATTTACAACACTTTGATCCCACTGACTTAGAAGAGATGGACATCCTGCACCAACTGGCTTTGCTCAGTGTTAGAACTAGCAAATTCTACAAAAGAACAGGGCAGAAATTCCCAGGTTTACATGGGAATCTAAGGGTTGGGTTGGATAAATCGAAAATCAAGTGTTACAAGTGTAATAGGTTGGGACATTTCGCTAGGGAATGCGGGAGTCAAACTACTGGTCCTATAATCACTCACCCTAGCTCAAATCCTAGACCTCAAAATCAAGGCACTGTGCACTATGCCCAATATACCCCTGCAGCTCATGTTAACGCTGCACATTATGCTGCTGCCCCTGTGCCAGTGCACTATGTTCAAACTATTGTTCCACAAATTCAATACGTACAAACCCCTGTTCCCCAGGCACAAGTGCAATCTGCTGCACCACAAACTGCTGCTCCAGCAGTGGTACAACCAGATCAGCAAAGTTTTTTCACTCAAGGCTTTGTTGACTGGAGTAGCATGCCTGATGAGCTTAATGATGAAAATTTTGCACTCTATGGTTCTAATGAACCTTCTAATGATGAATTTTGTTTGATGGCATTAGAGTCAACACCAGAGGGGATTGAAACTGAAGGTGAACAGCTAAGTGATGAAACAGTGGATGAGGTGACTGAAGCAGTTGTTAATGCAGTTGCTGGTGAATTGCTGCTGGGAGAAAATTCAGAAACCCTGATTGAACCACTGACAGACCCATGGTCCAAAGAGGACAAAGAAGAAGAGAAAATGAGAAAGCAGGTGAGAAAGAAGAAAGAGCTGATGATGAAGAAAATCATCAATGTGATTGTGCTATGATGGCTGCTGCCAAGGTATCACCTCAAGTTCTTGAAAAACTGTGTTCTGACAATTGCATTATTGCTTTTGCAAACATCAAAGAGGTAAATGAAAACCTTCGGGATAAAATCTTAACTGATGAAGTCAAATTTGAAAGGTCTTTAAAAGAACTTAAAAACAAATTGACTGAAAAGGAAAAAGAGATCAGCAGTCTGAAAGAAGAACAAAGCATAACCAAAACTCAACTCCAAACTATGGTAGAAAAATACCAAGTTTGCAAAAAGGGGTTGGAGTCCACCCAGATCACCTGTGAAAGATGGGTGGAATCATGCAAATGGTATGAGGTTATGCTTGAAAAACAGATAAAAAGCAATGTGAAATTTGGTGTTGGTTATAGAAAACATGGTGATGAAAACACTGCTTTTGGAAAATCTGTTCAAACCACTGATGTAACCACTGAGTTCATCCCCACAAACAAGAAAGGCCAAGAAGTGAAAATCACTGATAAACTTGGTAACAAAATCACACTTGACAGACCAATGGGGTCCTCTACTTTTGAGGAGCTTGAAGATTATCAGTTTAAACCAAAATGGTCTGATGAGTGTGATATTCTTGAAAATTTCAAGCCCATGGACTTTACATCAACTGATGGTGTTAAAGCTCCAAAAGCTAAAGTCATACCTCTCAAGGACATCCCAACAGAGGTTAAAACCTCTGCTGCAAAGGAGTCCGAAAAAAGAAAGAAGAAAGAAAAGATCAATAACTTGTTTTGTGAATTCTGTGAGAAAAGGAATCATCTAACAAAAGACTGTTTCCATTTAAAAGCTTATGATTTGAACAAAACAAGTGTCATTGTTTCAGCTGAAAGCTGCATTGTTTGTGGAAAAACAAACCACAAAACTCAAGCATGTGTGTATCTCAAAAACTTTGATGTGAAAAAGAATGAGTACACTGCTAAAACATCCTTGAGTCCATCAACATCATCTGTTAAATTCACCAAGAACCAACCACTGTTTGTGCCAGTTCAAACAGCTGTCACAAAACAGCTGAACCAAACATCTGTCAAAAGAGATGTTCAGGTTACTGATTCACCCCCTGCCAATCAGTTCAGAAAAGGCAAGGAAAAACAGTCTTACCAAAGGATTCCACACGTTTATGAGGCCTACAAAAGGCCCTCTAAACCTAAAGTGAACAGGCATCCTTTTGGGTACCAACAGGTGATTGGTTAAGACCCCCAACAGTGGTTAGCAAGAAACAGTACTAAAACTGTCCAAACCCCTGACCTAACCACTGTCCATCAATCTGCATCCATCCCAGACACTGTTGAGACCCCATCCAAAGCCCTGTTGGCTTTGGAGACCCTAATGAACTAACCCTTTTACTTCATGTGCAGGGAGCTTCTGCATGCTTTGATAGTCTTTGGTATGTAGATAGTGGAGGCTCCAGGCACATGACAGGATGTAAAGCCCTCCTCAAAGACTTTAAAATCCATGGAGGGGGTGATATATCCTTTGGGAATAATAATAAAGGGAAAGTTCTGGGGTCTGGTACAGTGCAGTCTGGAAATGTAAAATTTGAAAATGTCAATCTGATAGACAATCTAAAATTCAACCTTCTGAGTGTGTCTCAAATGAGTGACAAAGGGTTTGGGTCATTCTTCACAAAAGATTGTTGTAGGATTGTTGGACCAGAAATGGTCAAAAAGATTGAAGCAATAATCAAAACTGGTCAAACTAAACTTGTTGCTCAAAGAAGTGGCAATGTTTATGTTGTTGATATGTCTAAAGAATGTCCCAGAGCTGATGCCTGTCTGTTCTCAGCTGCCTCTAACAAAGAGACAGAACTTTGGCACAGAAGGCTGGGGCACACAAATCTTAAGACAATCACTGAAATTTCAAAAAATGGTTTAGTGAGAGGCCTACCACAAAAATTGTTTTCATGTTCTGAACATTGCATTTCCTGTTTAAAAGGAAAGCAACATAAAAGTTCTTATAAGTCCATTGAAGAGTCCAAAACAACCCAGTGTTTGCAAATGCTACACATGGATTTGTTTGGCCCAGTTCAAGTCATGAGCCTCAAGAAGAAAAGATATTGTTTGGTTATTGTTGATGACTTTTCTAGGTTTACATGGACTTTCTTTTTACACTCAAAAGATGAGACTGCAGGCATTTTGCAAGACTTTGTGATACAGGTTGAAAAGCAATTTGACCTTCCAGTAAAAGTCTTCAGGAGTGACAATGGCACAGAATTCAAAAATAAGGAGTTGGATGCCTTCTGTGTGAAGAAAGGGATTGTAAGGCAGTACAGCATCCCTAGAACACCAGAGCAGAATGGGGTAATGGAAAGGAAGAACAGAACTTTGATTGAGGCTGCCAGAACCATGCTTGCTGATTCAGGTTTGCCATTAACTTTCTGGGCAGAGGCAGTAAACACTGCTTGCTATGTCCAGAACAGAGTTTTAATAAACCCCAGGCACAAAAAGACTGCTTATGAAATTCTGTATAAAATCAAACCACTGATCTCATACTTCAAAGTGTTTGGCTGCCCATGCTTTATTTTGAACTTAAAAGATTCCATTTCAAAATTTGCAGCCAAAATTGATTGTGGTTATCATCTGGGATACTCAACCACTGCCAAGGCCTACAAAGTGTTTAATACACGGACCAAGGCAGTGGAGGAGACTTTGAATGTAAAGTTCAATGAACTTTCATCAATGAAAATCCCAGCAAATCCTGCAGATCTGTTTGATCTTGATAAATTCACTTTTGAAAATACTGCTGTCAAGACTAACAGTGCAGGTCCATCAAAGGATTCAACACCAGACTATGGGTATGAAATCATCTTTCCTCAAAAGTCTGTCAAAATGGGAAGAGCATCAGATGTTCAAAACAGCTGTCAAAGCTCAACTACTGCTACCTCAACAGTTTTTGACCAAAGTAGTTCATCAACCACTGCTTCCACATCTTCAAACACTGCTGACAAAAGTCCCCAAACAGTGGATAAAAGTCAGCATGTGTCCACTTCATTACCTCCAATTCCACCACCTTTTGAAGCCACTGCTGGATCATCAAAGTCCCCAGCAGTGGTTAGCTCAGATGATACACATTTGCAGCATTCACCAACAAATGCCATCATCCCATACCAAGGAGATTTAATCTACTTGAGGTCTCATCCACCTGATCAAATTATTGGCAACATCAATGAAGGGGTGCTCACAAGAAGCCAAACCCAAAACATTTGTCTTTTTGCTGGTTTTCTGTCACTCCATCAGCCAGTCAAGTACCAAGAGGCACTGAAAGACAACAGCTGGGTAGAAGCCATGCAAGAGGAGCTCCAACAGTGTAAAAGACAACAAGTATGGGAACTTGTACCACTGCCAGAAGAGGTTAGTCCCATTGGCACAAAGTGGGTCTTCAAGAACAAAACTGATGAAAGGGGTATTGTTGTCAAGAATAAAGCCAGGCTTGTGGTTCAAGGTTACAGACAGGAAGAGGGGATTGATTATGATGAAACATTCGCCCCTGTTGCAAGATTAGAAGCCATTAGACTGTTCCTGGCCTTTGTTGTCAACCACAACATGAAGGTGTTTCAAATGGATATTAAAAGTGCTTTCCTCTATGGTACAATTCAAGAAGAGGTGTATGTCTGTCAACCTCCAGGTTTTGAGGATCCATTTTATCCAGATCATGTCTACAGGTTAAACAAAGCCTTGTATGGCTTGAAACAAGCACCTAGAGCCTGGTATGAAACTCTTTCCACCTTTCTACTCTCAAATGGTTTCAAAAGAGGTACCATTGATAAAACACTGTTTTTAAAATGGAGAGGGAAGGATTTAATGATTGTCCAAATTTATGCGGATGACATTATTTTTGGAAGCACATGTAACAAAATGTGTGAAGAGTTTAGAGAACTCATGACAGCTGAGTTTGAAATGAGTGCAATGGGTGAGTTGCAATGCTTTCTTGGTCTCCAAGTTCAGCAAATGCAAAATGGTACTTTCATTCATCAGAGCAAATATGCAAAAGAACTTTTAAACAAATTTGATATGAATGATTGTAAACCATGCAGCACACCCATGGAAACAAATAAGCTTGTCATGTCTGATGAAAAGGATGAGCTGATTGACCAAACTCTATATAGAAGCATGATTGGGTCTTTGTTGTACCTAACTGCATCTAGGCCAGACATCATGTTTGCAACATGTGTTTGTGCAAGAAGTCAATCAGCCCCTAGAAAATCCAACCTTATTGCTGTAAAAAGGATATTCAGATACATAAAAAGTGCTCCCACACTTGGTATCTGGTATCCAGCTAATGGGAATATCAAGCTTTCAGGATTTTCAAACAGTGACTTTGCTGGATGTAACACCACAAGGAAGTCCACATCAGGATGGTGCCAGTTTCTAGGTGATTGCTTAGTTTCATGGCAAAGCAAAAAGCAAGCAGCTGTTTCAACATCCACTGCTGAAGCTGAATACATTGCTGCTGCAAGCTGTACAGCCCAACTCCTGTGGCTTCAAAATCAGTTGCTGGATTTTGGTATCACTGCCCTAAAGACACCACTCATGTTGGATAGCCAGGCAGCAGAAAATATCATCAAAAATCCAGTTTCCCATTCAACCACCAAACACATCGACATCAGACATCACTTTGTGAGGGATTGCTATGAAAAAGGTTTGATTTCTCTGCATCATGTTCCAACTAAAGACCAGCTGGCAGATGTGCTCACAAAAGCACTAGACACAGCCACTTTTGAAAGCTTGGTCTCTAGGATTGGCATGCTAAACATGGAATAACAAGCAAAATCTTGTTTTTCTATGCATCAATGCATTAAAATGTTTTCAGAAAATCAAAAATCCATCCTTAAAAATAGCTAAAAATGAAGTTTTCACTAAAATCCTTAAAAGTCTGTCATAACCACTGTTTGTTCAAAAGTCTGCTCTACTTCAAAAGTCTGTCCACTGCTGAAAGCCAACCTCTGTTCTCTCATGATAAACTCTGTTGTTCAAAAGCAGTGTCTTATCCACTGATAGTGAAAATCATCCACTGCTTCCATTTTACCGTTGTAACCACTGCCTTCATCAGTAACTTTCATAAAAGTATTGTCCTTCATTTCTTCAGAGTTTGGCATGTGGTCAGTACTTTTGTAACCGCTGCCACGTCAGCCTTCACTTTTTCCTCTATAAAACCCCCACTTCACACCAAAAACAGGGTTTTACTGTCGAATTGAATTCTCAAAAATTCTCTTCTCAAAGCAGTTTTTCTTGACATTTCTTCACATATTTCTTCGATCATCATCTCCAAAATGACAAAATCGAAGCCATCTGCAAAACCCACTTCCAAATCATCGTCGAAAGCGGCCTCTCAAAAGGTCAATACCACTGAAATCCCACACAAACCATCTCACAATCTTCTGGGTCTTCTCACAAAACCCGGCACCACAGATGCTTTCGACTCCATCATTGCCAAAATGGCTAAATCAAAGTACAAAACTTTGTTAATAGCCGATGCACCAATTTACTTGACAACCCAAAGGGAGTTTTGGAAGAATGCAACCCTTGAAACACAAGGAGACGCTGTAATAGCCATTAACTCTACTCTAAAGGGAAAACCTGTCAAGATTACACCACAGTCAATTTCAGAGGTCTTTCAACTCGAGGATCAGCAAGGTAAAATTTCTTTCCCTAAAAACGAGTTGAAAATTGACTTCATTGAGAGAGGGTATGCAGACACAATGATGAAGAAAGCTACCTTACAAAAAGGTTTCTTTCCTTCTGCAACAAGATTTTTTATTCCATACCCTCCTAATGTGTGTTTCAAACAAAACCACTTCTTTTAATGAAATACCATTAAAGATTCAAAATCTGGGATATGCTATTCTTCAAGAAGAAAATTTTAATTATTCCCGGGAAATCTTTAATGATTTGGTTAATAATGTTGAAACAAAATCATTCCTACTGTTTCCAAGGTTTCTAAGTTATTATTTTGAAAAGAAATTCAGTAAGAATGATATTGCTGTAATAAACTAAGGTGATTATATTCAAATAAACAGTTTAACTACTGAAACTTTTTCAAGAATGTTAACACCTTGCAAAACACAAGCAGAGGTGCCTGAGCAGATTTTAGTAGCTACCACTACTCCTCAGGTATCTGCTGCTGAGCCCACTGCTCAAGGTGATCAAAGCAGCAGAACAACTGCTTTGAAACCCACACCTAAAATCACCAAAAAGCCAACAAAAAGAAAAACACAAAAACCCCCCAAACCCATCAAAAAGGCATCTCTGGAGGATGAGATACCAGAGCTACTGCCAGTGACAACACAAAAGTCACAAGAAACCACTGCTGCTACTTCCTCACAGCAGTTGGTATAAATATCTCAACCCATAGCCGAAACCCCTCCTGCTTCTTCACAAAAAGAACAGGTTGTACAAATTGGGACACCACATCATGATGCTCTGGAAGCATTTGTTTCCATCATCCACAGCTCAATTCCCGGGGCAAATCCTCTTTCTACACCACACATCACATCCACAATTCCCACACCCACTAAACTTCTGTTGGATGCAATTGATTTGAACCAGGCACTAACCAGTCCTTCTCAATCACCCATTAATGAGAATATACCTCAACAAATGACTGGGTCTGATGTATCAATCCTTGCTAACCCACCAACACAACCTGAGGAGGTTACACCCCTTGAGTTACATGTAACTCTTGGTGGTAGTCCAAGTGAAGCAGCCACTACAACTGTTGAACCCACTGGTTTACAGTTGGACAGTGGTTACATTAATAAGACTTCCTTGGAGGCAATTCCTTACATAGCACCTCTGCCAACCACCAGTGGATTTATTTATCCTACTGGCAACATCAAAAGGTTGTCAAGTGTTGAGGGAAGAAGACCCCAGTACCAAGAAAAAGGGGCATCAGTGGTTAGTGTTTGGAGTACACTCCCTACCTCAACCACTGATAAAACCACTAATAGTGGGAAATCAGCTGATCCCATTAAATTGGGTGATGATTTAAAATATCAGGATTTGACGGAACGAATTGAAAAGTTGGATACATCTGTTGCAGATCTTAAAAATATGCTACAGCAGGTGTTGAAAACACAAAAGATGCAATCCACTGTTGTTCCATCTCAAGCACCTGCTCCACCACAAGCTTTTGCTACAAATGAGCTCTGGAACCTTTTCCAACCTTTTCTCCAACAACAAAAAGAAATGGCTGATCAGCAACATGAACTTCATGTCCAAAAGCTGAGAAACATTATGGAGACTAGGTACAAGAACACTCAAGCAGATATTAAGGCAATCAAGGCCCATTTATTGGAAACCACTGGCACTGCTCCTCCAACAGTACTTTTCATTGATCAACTCCCAGAAGATAATGCCAAAAAGGGGGAGAAAATTCAGGAGTGGAAGAAGAAAGGAATAAATGATGGTCTGTACATTGAACCTGAAAAGGATGTTATGACCAGAAAAATTCCATTGCTAGATGGTAGTAAAAAGGTTGATGCTACCCAAGAAGCACTTGATGAAGGAGTAGCAAGTGTAAAGAGGGATAGAATGGCAAAGGATATTTCAAGATGGAATGAGGAGAAAAGAGCTTTCATGGAACTGTATGTGCAGGGTTGTTCTGGATCAAAGGATACTAAAAATCCTAAGACAAAAAGGAAACCTAAGTCCATCCCATCCAGATTTCCAAAGCCTCCAAAACCACCATCCAAAAGCCATCAGCATCAAACCTCCACCCAAACAGCTGCTGTAACTCCTGCTGTATCAACTACTGCTGGTACTTCAGTTGTTTCAACATCTGTTATCACTTCAACACACACCACAGCCACTGCCTTACCACCACTACCATCACCACCAAAAACAAACTCACCACCACTTTCTCCTGCCAAAAAGCAGAAAACAACAGATGTTACAACATATGTTGTAATGACAACAGTGGTTGGGACACCAGTTGTTTCAACAGTTGTTAGTCACACACAAACCACTGCCACACAATCTACCACCTCTGATCCACCCAAAACATCATCTGCCTATTCTAAAACAAAAAGGAGAAGAATTTACATACCAGATGATGATTCACCATCACCATCACCAACATCTTCAACATCTATGTCACTTGTTGCTATACCCAAACCTATTCCTCTCTCTTCAGCACCAGTACAACAAGCAATCTCTGTCATTACTCCTGTAGGTGTCCAATTTCCTCTAGAACTTGAAGCAGTTAGAGAAGAGATAAAATCCTTCTACTATGAGGAAAACCCTGCAAAAAGGAAGTTGCCATCAGTTAAAGGATATCCAAGGCCAAACAACATTGCAGAATACTTAAAAGTCAAAGCTAAACAGGCAGAAGATATCTCTAAAAGAAATGCACAAGGAAAATCTGACAGAGAAATCGAGCAGAACTACCAATTCTTACTCACACAAGTCAGATCCTTGGAGCAATTTGCAAAGAATGTATGTCAACAAATCTCAGAAAGAGCAGATGAAACTCTAAGAGAAGACTACATTGAAAGCATCATGGCAACAAAGAAATACAAGGGAGATAAGCACATGTACAAAGAGTGGACCATTCCTGAGCTTGAGCAAGAAGCAGCCAGGATTCAAGAAATGACAAAGAATAAGGTCAAACACACTCCTCCAGATTGGTCAAAGTACAAAAAGAATGTGCCTGACAAATCACTTGAGCTGAAGAGAATGAAAGAGGAGTTAGTTACTGCTGACTATGGGTCTAAGCACCAAGTGTCAAGATGGAAAGAAGATGTAGTCAGGGCCACTTACAGAAGATTGGAGGAACTGAGAAAGAAAGATCCTACAGTTCCTAAAAGGCCTGGCTATTCTAAAGCAGAGGTCTCAAAAAGACCGCCAAAGCTGCAAGTCAAAAGAACCACTGCTCCAGCTGGTGCTGCCATCTACAAAAGAAGGAGCCAAAACCAGTCAAGTGCTGAAACAATTCAAGATCTAAAAGCTGGAAATGCTATTGTAAAAGCAGGCATTAAATTAATGATAAAAGAAGATCTTGAATTGGAACAATCTGCAAGTACTGCTCAGCCAGTCATGAATAGGCCAGCCTCACCAAATACCTCTGCAAATAAACATCTCCCAAGAAACCCACCAGACTCAAAAATTCAAAAGTGGGAAACTGACAAACAGACCTACGTATTGACTTTGCTCAGGTCTGGTGGAGAAGTGAAGAAAATATCAAGGGAACAAGCTCTTGGCCTGAGTCTTGAAGATTTGCAGGATCTCCTTGATCTTCCACTTAGCAGGGATGATGAAGACACAGATGCCCTAGACTTTGAACTACAATTTAAAGGTCAGATAAGGGAACTGCTGATGAGGCAATAAAGAATTCCACAATAATGAAGAGTTTTGGCATTATCTGTTCTAGGGGGAGATTGTTGGGATTGAACCCTACCAGAGGAACAGATAATTAAAGCCAAAACTGGGTCAGAGCAGTGGATCCAGAATAAGCAGATGTTACATACAAGTCTCTCCCCTTGAAAGTGATTTCAACATCTGCTGACCTTCTATCTACTGATTATGCAAACTACTGACTCACAATAGCTGCTCTAGTAAAGACCTGATGATAGAACTAAAGTCCTGATGATCAATCTACTGCCTTGGTTCAAGCACTGCTGATCCGGACAAGTACTGTTGCGTTCACAGCAGTGGAAGGATGCAGCAGTTGATTAAGTATTTTATGTAATGAAATGTAATAGCAGTAGTTAGTAAAGCAGTGTTTGTATATATCAGAGGTTAGAGTTTGTTAGGAGGTTAGATGTCACTTTCATGGTGACGTCAGCTTAAGATGCTCAGTGGTTTGCTAGTGCCTATAAATAGAACAGTGCTCTGTACTGTTCTATTAGCTCTTTGCAACACCGTCTTCTTTGCACGAACAAACACTGAGCTCTGGCTGAGGGGGAGTTTGTATTCAAGCATTACTTTGTAATCGTTGTTGAAATTAAATTCAATCATTCGGTTCTTTGTTGAAAATGTCTTGATCAAAGCAATACTCTCGTTTGATTGTATGCAAAGTTTGTTTCCATATTAATTCCGCTGCACAACTCATCCATTTCCATTTTAATTCAAACAGAAAATACAATCAAAACCAAACTCAGATCCAACAACTTTAATGAAAAATGAATGTTGAGTGACCTGATTGGAACACATTTGAAACTTGAGTGACCTAATTAGAACACTTTAAAAACTTGGTTACTATTCTACAAAGTTATCCCCAATAATTAACACATACATATAAAAGAACTAGGTTTTTACCCGGGATTGCTTCCCGGGCTCGGGAAACTTAGTTATATCAATTATTATTTGTTATTAATACGACCTCATTACATCAAGCATCTCATTGGATTCAACAACAATGTCTTCACATCACCGGATTAGATCATAAATTACCCATATTAGAGGTCAAACAAAAGCACAACAGGGCCACATGAATAACATCATTTCCAATTTTACTTCAATGCACTTAGATGATCGGGTGATTTGGGATTTTGTAAAAATGTTTGTTCTTGTACTTCTTAACAAAATTACCTAGAATTCAAGAAAACAAAACAATGACTTAAAGAACTATACTTTAACACCCAATCTGATCGAGCAAACAGATGTTGACTAAAAGTCAAACAGTTGTTCACCAAAAGTGAAACATATGTTCAACCAGATCCACTGTCTTCTTATATTTTAGAACTGTTTTCCTCTTCAAAACACTGTTCAACCTAACATGGGTTTCCATGAACTGTTGACCTAAAGTCAAACAGATGTTAAAACCACTGTTTAAGTTATTCAAACGTCTGTTGAATACAAAATGAGATGTTGACCAAAAGTCAATCAGATGTTGACCAAAAGTCAAACCGAGTATACTGTCTTTAGCTTACATCTCCGCATTGTTTCCGTTAGACATGGACCTAATAATTTACATGTACATATATAGTTTTAGAATCACAACTTCAAAACTAAACAAACAAGTCTAGTATCAGTTTCGAAAAGCAAAGAACTACAACCCAAAAACTTGGTTCAATGTATCCTTCTGCATTTGCCTTCTTCAACCCATGAACATTCATCCGAACATAAAAAGCTTTTTACCTTTCACAAAGTTAAGTGTAAATGCTTGACCTGGAGCCATGCCTTTATCTCTCACAAACTTTCTCATTCCTTGCAGATAATATCTTGGTTGACCTCGAGATGAACCTATAGCAGCTTGAATATTCCAAACATCACCTGCCACGTCCACAATCTTCAGACCCATCTTACGATTCAGTCCAAGATCTTCAGCCTATTTTTTAAAAAGGAGCTGTAACAAACAACGAACAATTCAATAAACAAAGAATTAACACATCTTTAAAATCTGACTAAAGTATTATATATTAGTAAACTCATCATCACAAACTTACAAAATGACCGTCCACACGGAAAGAAATAGGTACGATCTGATTATCTTCATTCACAACGACCATACCACCTTCATTGACATTAACGATGTCCTGTACAGCTTCAGTATCTGAACTCAAGACAATCTCTTATATCACCATTTCTTTAACAACAGCACAAACCTCCGGTGGAAGCACTAAATCACAAGTAGCACAATTGAAAACCATGATATGAAAAGTCTGAAGATCTATCATCTCAAAGACAAAGAGATGATCAGCAGTTAATGACAACTCATTCTTTATCTCCTTCCATCCGGTAATTATGTAAAGTTCATTGTTGATATCTTCCATCCCTACAGTCAAGTTCTGGTTTTCAGATCCTTTAATAAGAACCGGATATGAAGGAATAGTGTTTAACATCTTGTGATGAACAAAAGAACGATTAATACTCTACAATTAGAATAAAACACATTATATAGTACATTAGTAAAAATATATCAGAAAATTAAGTAAACAAATAAAACACAACAATTAAACAACTGTATCTCCAAAAGATTTACATGATGAATAATATTCGAAGTTACATACCACATAATCTTCGTTACCAGATGGTTTGTAGTAAAACTCTTCACAAGGAGCAAGAGCAATGTCTTGATAAAAATACAATATTCTGAAACTTTCTAATGCTTCTTCATAATGAAATATCAACCATGAATCTGAAGGTATTTTCAAATTGTCTACCAACTGACACCAACCATTATAGAAATAATATCTGTCATTGCTTAGAGGATAGATCTTGACTTTAAAAACATTTCCAGTTGTGGTCCGGATCTTTGTATTTCCAATTGGATAATTAAACTGTTGAATCCAATTTTGATACTGTTTTGGCAAAATCTAAGCATAAATAAAAGAAACACTTTTATTGCTAAATATCATACCAAAAAATTAAAATTAAGTGTTAAACTAAGATCGGATAAAATTACTAACCAAACATTTCCTTTTACTGTCTTTAAGGTAACACGGAAATCCATAAGTCATTCTCACGTAAAACTGTAACAGTATCAATCATATAGAATCAAAATCTATAACATTAAGAAACAAATGAATACAATCCATTAAGGTATGCAATACATCTAAATAAAAGATGATACAACTAATATATATCAAAATAACAATAGACAACATCGAAAAGGTGAGAATACATGTCATTTCTTATCACATCGAAATATATATATTTTTTACAGCAAATCATATAATTAAAACTTAAAACCTACTTTTTCGATTAAGTATCACAAATAGACATGGAGGATCATCAGCTGAATAAATTGTATAGAAAAACAGGATAGTGACTTGTGTCTATTACAAACAAAAACTTAAAAACAATATACCAACTACTAAGCAAAATAAGTTCAACTTTTCAAATACACATGAGAATACATCAGTTAAAATCAGGAATTTATATTATACTTCAGAATAACATCGTTACATGAACAACTTTATAAACAACTTTACAAATAAACGTGACAATACATTAGTAAAGATTGAAATTTTATATCATACATCAGAATCACATCAACAACTTTATAAATAACTTTACAAATACAAATGAGAATACAACAGTAAAGATCGATATTTTATATCATAAATCAGAATAAGATAAATACATGAGCAAAGTGAAATCCAATAAAATCAACAATGGATAAGACAAATGTTAGATACACGAAATGCAGATAACTTTTTTTAGAATCATATATGTCTATCATAACATGCATAATAACTACATAGTAATCGGATATACAAAAAAATTAGGACTATCAGAAATTGTTCCAGTATAAGCCGCAACAATAAACGCAATCATAACCAACAATGGATTGAAAGAAAACATGGAGATACATGAATACACCACCGTCGATTACAACTTCTTCATTAATCTAGCAAGAACCATAATCGGCTATGGAATTCAAAACTAAAAGAATAAACATGAAAAAATACAAAACAAATCAGATTATTTAACAATACCTTTATTATTATACAAGATGATATTGATGAAGATCGGAAGAAATCGAAGAAGATGACAGAGTTTCTTGGAGAAAGTGTGGAAAGAAACGTGGAGAGAGAAACGAACCGAGATTTTGTGAGGATCTTTAAAAAGTTAGAAGGTTTAAAAATATCCCATGTAACCGGGTCGGATCACCCCATTTAGTTTTTCGTCAGCATCTGTTTGACTTTTGGTCAACACCAGTTTGAGTTTTGGTCAACATCTCATTTAGTATTCAACAGAAATTTGAATAACTCAATCAGTGGTTTGAAAATCTGTTTGACTTTTAGTCAACAGTTGGATGGAAACCCATGTTAGATTGAACAGTGTTTTGAACAGATGTTTAAACATCTCTTTAGACTTAAATAGATGTTAGGGCTTAAACATATGTTTGGCGTTCTATATCAGTTGTTTGGAATTAAACAGATGTTTAACCTTAAACAGATGTTTGGCCATAAACAGATGTTTGGCAATAAACAGATGTTTGGCCTTAAACAAATGTTTGAAGTTAAACAGATGTTTGCCCATAAAGAGATATTTGGCCTGAAACCAAGCATCTGCTTAAGGTCAACATCTGTTTCATTATTCGCCAACATCTGTTTGACTTGTGGTCCACATCTGTTAACATATAAACACTATTAACATAAATTACAAATAATTAGCTAATAGACGGCACACAATTAGCATCTTAAATCATCAAGACCCTTAACAATTTGACCATATGATTTAATCGTGTGTTTTATCTTAGATGGGACAACTCGAAAAGAAAATTCACTAAATGGATAACATATTAAATGGGTCAAAAAAAAGCTCAAAGTGTATTTTACTGCAAATCAGGATTACCAAAAATGCCAACAGTCAAGTCAACCATGTTTCTTTCACCTTTGACTTTCAAAGTCAAATCAGTTACTTACCAAATTCACAAATACATAAAATTTCTTATATAACCGCAAACATTAACACACCTAATAATCTTAACTCTGCTATAAACTGTAAAACACAAACCCAAATATCACATTTCCCTTGTAGTATTAAAGAATTCACACCAATTCAACGAAAATTACAAAAATAGACATTCTTATACAATAACTTTCCAATACAGACAACCCTATTCAACCTTCACCAAAGTAGTCAGGCTCATTTCCATCAATGATGTCTATATTGTGAATCTTTATTGCCTCATCAATAATTCTATGACTTGCCCTTTGAATTGTAATTCAAAGTCTAAGGAATCTGTGTCATCCTCATCCTTGCATAGTGTAAGATCAAGGAGATCTTGCAGATCTTCAACACCCAGGCCCAGTGCTTATTCCCTTGATATTTTCTTCACCTCACCACTGGATTTGATCAGAGTCAATACGTGGGTCTGTTTGTCAGATTTCCACTTTAGTATTTTTGAATCCAGTGGGTTTCTTGGGAGAGGTTTTATTGAAGATGAGTTTGGAGATGGTGGCCTGGTAATGACTGGCTGAGCAGTATTTGTAGTTTGTGTCAATTCAAGTTTTTCTCCTATCATCTGCTTAAGGCCTATTTTTACAAGGTAATCCCCTGCTGCTTTATATGCTGCTGTTTCTGCATCCATCTGCTTTTGTTTCCTTGTTTGGTAAAGGATGACAACAGGTGGAGCAGTGGATCTCCTGATTTGTAGCTTTTGTGGCTTAGCTGGAACCACTGCTTCAGGGTAAACAGGCTTTTGTGGAACATTAGGATTTTTCTTTCTTAATTCTTCCAGCTTTTTGTAAGAGGCTAACACTTTATCCTCTTTCCACCTTGTCACTTGGTTCCTTGACCCAAAATTAGCTGTTATTAACTCTTCTTTCATTCTCTTCAGCTGCAGAGTCCTTTCTGGTACATTTTTCTTAAACTTTTCCCAGATAGGAAGAGTCTGCTTCACCTTGCTTTTGATCATATCTTGAATTATGGTTGTTTCACTTTCTAGCTCACTGATGGTCCATTCTTTGTACTGGTACCTTTCTCCCTTGTATGTTTTGTAAGCCATGATATTATCAAGATAATCTTTCCTCAAGGTTTCATCAGCTCTTTCTGGTAAATTTTGACAGAGATCTTTTGAAAACTGCTCCAAAGTTTTGACTTGGGTTAGCAGATATTGGTAGTATGTTTGAATCTCTCTGTCAGATTTTCCTTCTGTATTTCTTTTGGAGATATCCTCTGCTTGTTGAGCCTTTAACTTCAAGTATTCTTCAATGTTATTAGGCCTTGGATATCCTTGAACAGATGGCAAGTTCCTTTTAGCAGGGTCATCTTCAGAGTAGAAGGATTTGATCTCCTCTCTAACTGCTGGAAGATCTAATGGATACTGGACTCCTGCAGGAAAAATGGCAGTGTTTGAATTTGAGACTTGTGCTGAAGAGAGTGGGACAGGATTGGGAATGGTAACAAGGGACAGTGGTTGTGTGGATGTTTGTGGTGGTGAAGGGTCATCATTCAGAATTATCCTTCTCCTTTTAGGTTTTGGAGAGGTTGGTGGTGTTTTGGTGGGTTGAGTGGTGGTGATTTGAGTGGTAGATGGTTGACTAACAGTTGTTGAAACAACTGGTGTTTCAACCACTGTTGCCATTACAACAGATGATGTGTCACCTGAAGTCTTCTGCTTTTTGGCAGGTGGTGTTGGTGGTAATGAAGATGTTTTTGATGGTGATGTGATTTGTGGTAAGGCAGTGGATTGAGTGTGTGTTGAAGTGGTGGCAGTTGTTGGTGTAACAGATGTTGAAACCACTGAAGTACCAACAACTGTTGATACAACAGGTGTTTTAACATCTGTTGGTTTGGAGGTTTGATGTGTGGAGCTTTTGGGAGGTGTGGATTTGGGTTGCCTCACTTTTCTAGTGGGCTGTTTTCTTTTAGGCTCAGGATTTTCTTCATCCTTGGGCTCAGAAACACCCTGCACTTCCATTTCCATATAAACTTTCTTCTCCTGTTCAAACCTTGATTTTCCCTTTGCCTCTCTATCCTTTTTCACCCTTGCATTTTCATCAGCAATGGCATTTAAGGTCACATCAACATTTTTAGAACCATCTGGTTTAGGGATGTCTGCAAGCATACTGGATTTGTCTGGTGCAATGTACAAACCATCTTCATATCCCTTTTTCTTTAGCTGCTTCATTTTCTCCCCCTTTTTGGCGTCAGCTGGTGGTGGGTTGTCCACAAAGATGATAGTAGGAGGAGCAGAATCAGTGGTTTTCAGCAAGTGGGCCTTGATTGCCTTTATGTATGCTTGTGTATCCATGAACCTAGCTTCTATCATATTTCTGATCTTTTGAACCTGTATTTCATGTTGCTGATCAGCATATGCCCTTTGTTGGTGAAGCAGAGGTTGAAATAAACTCCAAAGCTCAGTGGGAGTAGGAGCAGATGATGGAGCAAATGTTGTATCTGGTGCAGCAGTAGGTGTTGCCTTTTGTGCTTGTAACAACTGTTGCAGCATTGACTTAATATCTACAACAGATGTGCCCAATTTGTCAACCCTCCCCGTCAATTCCTTATACATTAAACCATCACCCAAGTTAATGGGATCATCTGATTTCCCACTGGCAGTGGTTGTATCAGCAGTTGACTTAGGGAAAGTTTCCCAAAAGTCATCCACGGATGCCCCTTTTTCTTGGTACTGGGGACTTCTTTCCTCAGCAATTGACATCCTTTTAATAGAACCAGTGGTTGGAACAAAGACACCAGCGGATATCACAGTTGCTGGAGAGGAAATTGCCTTCAAGGGAGTCTTATTGATGAAACAACTGGCCAGGTGTAGATCAGTGGATCCAAAACCTATAGTTGCTGCTCCACTTGAACTACTGACAGGAAGTACTTGTACTTCCTGCAGTGTAACCTCCTCAGTTGTTGGTGGGTTAGCAATGATTGATACACCAGACCTAGTCACTTGTTGAGGTATATTCTCATGAACAGGTGTTTGAGAAGAACTAGTTTGTGTCTGGGCTAAATCAACTGCATCCAACAAAAGTTTTGTTTGTGGGGGAATTTGAGAAGTGAGGATAGGTGTAGAAAGCGAATTTTCCCCGGGCAGTGGGCTGTGGATGATGGAATCAAGTGATTCCAGAGCATCATAATTTGGTGTCCCTGTTCTTACAACCTGTTCTTTTTGAGAAAAAGCAGGAGGAGTTTGAGGCTCAGGTTGAGATCTTTCTTCCAACTGCTGTGAGGAAGTAGCAGCAGTGGTTATTGGTGACTTTTGTGTTGTCACTGGTAGTTGCTCTGGGATCTCATCTTCCAGAGTTACCTTTGTTTTGGGTTTGGGGGGCTTTTGTGATTTTTTCTGTTTTGGTCTTTTGGTGGTTTTAGGTGGGGGTTTCACAGCATTTGTTTTGCTGCTGTCATCACCTTGAGCAGTGGGCTCAACAGGAGGTGCCTGAGGAGCAGTGGTAGCTGCTGAAGTCTGCTCAGGAACCTCTGCTTGTGTTTTGGAAATTTTTGACAGCCTTGTAAAGGTTTCAGAAGTGAGGCTCTTTATTGAAAAAGGATTGCTCTGGATAAGCACATGGGCATTATCTTTTGAAAATTTCTTTTTAAAATAGTAACTTAAAAACCTTGGAAAGAGCAAAAATGCCTTTTTATTAACATTTGTAACAAGATAATTGAAGATTTCCTGGGAATAGTTAAAATTTTCACCATGTAAGATAGCATAACCCAGATATTGAATCTTCAATGGGATTTCATTGAAAGCAGTGGTCTTGTTTGAGACACACATCAATAGGGTATGAAACAAAAACCTTGTGGCAGGAGGAAAACTGCCTTTTTCTAAAGTGTCTTTTTTCATTTCCTCTTCATAACCCCTTTGAATGAAAAACGTTTGATACTCTATTTTAGGGAAAGATGTTTTACCTTGAAGATCTTCGAGTTCAAAAACCTCCGAAATGGTTTGAGGTGTTATTGTGACTGGAACATCCTTGATAGAAGAATTGATGGCTAAGGGCTTTTTATCCTTAGTTTCCAACATAGCATTTTTCCAGAATTCTTGCTGGGTATCCATGTAGATCGGAGCATCACAAGTCAACAAAGTTTTTTTACTTTGAAGACGACAGAGCATCAATTATGGAATTGAAGGTTTCGGTGTGACTGGGGTTTTCAAGTAGACCCAAGTAGTTATGTGTGGATTTGAGTGGGAGAGACATCGTGATTTGAGTATGATTGCGAGAGGAAGAAGACGATGTAGAGGATGAGTGTTTTTGAGAGAAATGGATGATAACTGCTTTGAGAAAGGAATTTTGAATTCGATTCGACAGTAAAAACACTGTTTGGGGGTTTTGATCAGGGTTTTATAGGGGGAAGTGAATGCTGACGTGGCAGCAGTTACTAAAAGATCTGACCGCTATGTACTCTCCACGTGCCAACCTCTGATGATAATGGAGGACAGTTGGTAGGAAACCACTGATGGAACAATATCAGTGGTATGCAACGGTTACAAATGAGAACAGTGACTGACTTTAAGCTAGCAGTGGATAGCCATCGGTGGGTTAAAACACTGATTTTGAACAACAGTTTTTTTTATTTTTTATTTTAACTTTAATTTTTATCACCAAAACAATATTCGAGGAACTCTTATCTCATTGGAATGTAACGATTAGGTAAAATTGTAATTTCATTGTAATTCTAGTTTTCATTTGATAATTTCATTCTATGATTAATTAACCACATCAACAATAAAAATGTGAGCAGTGGATTTTTTTAGGAACACCAATGATTGTCAATATCAGTGGATGTCAACAATAAAAATGTGAGCAGTGACTATTTTTTAACTATCAGTGGATAGCCAACAGTGATTGAAACACAGATGTTTGGTCAGTCAGTGGTCAACATGAAGAATGAAGAAACAGAGGTTGGCTTTCAGCAGTGGATAACATTCAACAATCAGATGTTTGAACCAAAACAGTGGGTGTAACAGACTTTTAAGGATTAATGAAAACTATCATTTTTAACTATTTTGAGGATGTTTTACCTTAAACAGATATTTGTCCTTAAACATCTGTTCAATTTATTTAGTTGTATAAAGATCAAACCACTATTCAATTTATAGTACATATCAGTTAGCATGCTGGGGTGATGTGATAAATACTGTTACATATAAACATCTCAGTGATATGACGTCTGACAATCTAACAGAGTATAAAACACTGATGTGATAAATACTGTTACATATAAACACTGTTAACATAAACAAAGGTAGAATACCTGTTTGGAATTCGAAATGGCAGTTAAAACCCTGTTTGGGGTTTTGATTAGGGTTTTATAAAAGTGAAAAGTGGATGCTGAGGTGTCAGCGGTTACAAAGCGTGGACAGCTAAGAACTGTCCACGTAACAACCTCTAATGAAAATGGATGACAGTTGAAACACTGATGTTTGGAGTTAAATAGATGTTTAACCTAAAACAGATGTTTGCAATAAACAGATGTTTGGCCATAAACAGATGTTTGGTCTTAAACCAAACATCTGTTAAAGGTCAAGATCTGTTTGACTATTGGTGAACCTCGGTTTGACTTTTGATGAACATTTGTTTGACTTTTGGTCAACGGTTGGATGGAAACCCATGTTAGATTAAACAGTATGAATGAATAAACACTGAAGTATCATAAAACTTTGAATGAAAATCATGAAAAGTTAAATGTGATACAACAGTTGAGAGGAGACCTTTGCATTTTAGGCTTGTTTCTTATTTTGATTAACTGTTGATGATGTTGAGAGTTTTTATTGACACTGACATTTTAAAATATGTTAAGATGGATATTGAGATTATTAAAATAAACTATTACATAGAAAAATAGAAATTTAATGAAATATTTATAAACTATTACACGCTAGAGTTAACACTTGTTAGGATTTCGTAAACTCTGGCCTTTCTCCATGTGATTTCATGCTTTCTTTTGTTTTTCAGATCAGTTAGCATGTTGCAGATTTTCTGATCCTGTTTTAGAAGTTGTGTGAGAAACTCTTCTGCATTTTTCTGGAAATCTGATGGAGGAGAGTGGAGGACTTCATCAAGCAATGCTATGCTGTTCCAGGTTTTCTTGTAATTAGTGTCATTGATTATGTCGACTTTCCTGTTTAGTTCTTCGTCTGTTCTTTTTTCTTTAAGTGACCACATCGAGAATTGGGTTTTAACATCGCTGGTGTCTGACCAGTGGTAGAAGCTGAAGTTTGCCATGTAGATTTTTGTTGGATTTTCTGATGTGGAACAATCTTTCACAAACAGTGATTTGTAGGACAGTTTTTTGATGTTTTGAATCAAAAGTAATTATCGATCTTTTATATAGTTTAAAAACGCGTCTACATGGTAAATGAAGAGGTTAATTGTAATTATGATAATCTGCTTTTGTTCTTTGAACTTCGAAAATTTGTCCCTTGGGTTTCTTGGTATTTAATTTTAAAGTTTTCCAATAAAAGTTGGGGTTTGAAAAGTTTTTGCATTAAAAGACTGCTGCTTTGAAATATACATTAATATGTTTATATTAAATCTACACGTTTTGATTGATTAAGTATATAAACTCATGACCACTTCACCTGTTTTTCATCACGATTTCCTACGAAGATATCATACTTTCAGGAAAGTCGAGTAATATAGTTTATTGAATGGCGTCATTCACTACTATAAAATCAGATGATTTAAAGCAGCATTTTGTCAAGCATATAGAGGAACAGGTGTATGACGATAGGGCTACTCTTCATGAGCTGAAGAGATGTTTTGATGGATTGCAAGTTGGCCTGTTCACGAGAGAGCAGGTTTCCAGAAATCTTATGTGAATGCCTTCAACTTCAGTTCGTGAGCTTTGTGTTGTCAGCAATATAGAGTGTGGTGATAGAGACGTGGAGTTCATGGCGATGCTGAAGGACATACATCGAGAGGTTCAACAATCGATGGAGTTGAAGCTGACATTTCTTAATTCTTACGGTTATTGTTAGATTTAAAAGTTTAGTTGTTCAGTATGTTATGTAATAATTGGACTTTTAAGGTCATGAATAAATGAATAAATTTTAATCTTATAAATCTATGTTGCGTTTGTAGGAAAAAAAAGAGAGAGTGTCAATTTTAAATTACCATTTTGCATATTTTGAATTTCAAAAGTTATGGATATTGTCAGTAATTACTAATTTGATTTGAAAGCAATTGTCATCATGACATTTCTAATTTTTATTTAGGTGGTGTTTGTTTTTTGGCCAGAAGCACTTCTGGCCACTTATGTCTGCGTCGCGCAGACGTTTCATGTCTGCAGCTTGTTTGTTTTCTCGCAGACATTTCATTAAAAAAGGTCTGCGAGACCTCTTCTTGGCACAGACATTGACCCAAGTCTTCTTGGCACAGACCTTTACCTCTTCTTGGCACAGACCTTTACCTCTTCTTCCACACCTCCACCCCCACATCCCCTCCACCCCCACATCCCCGCCACCACCACCACCTCCACCACCACATCTCCGCCACCACCGCCACCCCCACGTTTACTCATCTCCTCCACCCGACACCCCCAATCACCTCCACCATCAAAATTGCTGTCATCATCTGTTATCATCATCATCATCGAACATCATCGTCATCATCTTCATCGATCATCATCATCATCTCATCAACATCTTCATCGATCATCATCATCACCGCCGTTGTCACAGGAACCACAACCACCGCCATAACCGACATACCCGCACCACCACTGCCGCCGTATACACCGCCGTCTCTCTCTCCTCGTACTCCCTCTCTCTGGATCTCTCTCCTCCCTCGATCTCTCTCTCTTTCTTCAGAAACCCCCAAATCAAAACCCTTAAAGATGGTGAAATTAGGGTTTCGGTTGATGTTCTTGGCGGTGGTGGTGGTTGTGACGGGGGTGGGTGGTTGTGACGGGGGTGGGTGGTTGCGACGGGGGTGGGTGGTTGTGGTGGTGGTGGTGGTGAGGTAGATGGTTGTGGCGGTGGTGATGCAGAGAGAGAGAACAAGAGGTTTGTGTGTGTAAAGTGTGTGTTGAGAAGATCTTTTTGTAGAATAAAAAAACAAAACCTCTTCTCCTTACAGACTGCAGACCTTTGGTCCACCTCTTCTCCTGCAGATGTCTGCAGATGTGGTCCGCAGACTGCAGACCTTTTACCTCTTCAAAAACAAACACCACCTTAAACTTTAATTAAGAGAAAATAACCGTCAATTTGAAATTCCCATTTTGCATATTTTCAATGTCCAAAGCTCAAGAAATTAACATTAATTACTGATTTGATATGCAAGAAAATGTCATCAACAGTTATTTTTATTTTAACTTTAATTTTTATCACCAAAACAATATTGGAGGAACTCTTATCTCATTGGAATGTAACGATTAGGTTAAATGGTAATTTCATTGTAATTCTAGTTTTCATTTGATAATTTTATTCTATAATTAATTAACCACATCAACAATAAAAATGTGAGCAGTGGATGTTTTTTAGGAAAACCAATGATGGTCAATATCAGTGGATGTCAACAATAAAAATGTGAGCAGTGACTATTTTTTAACTATCAGTAGATAGCCAACAGTGATTGAAACACTGATGTTTGGTCAGTCAGTGGTCAACATAAAGAATGAAGAAACAGAGGTCGTCTTTCAGCAGTGGATAACATTTAACAATCTGATGTTTGAACCAAAACAGTGGTTGTAACAGACTTTTAAGGATTAATGAAAACTATCATTTTTAACTATTTTAAAGATGTTTGACCTTAAACAGATATTTGACCTTAAACAGATGTTTGGACATAAACAGATGTTTGCGCTTAAACAAAAGTTTGACCTTAAAAAGAAGTTTGCCCATAAACATCTGTTTGCAAAAAAAAAGACCAATTTCAAGAATACTATACCCAAACAATCAAAATGAGGAGCTTAATAATCATCCAAGTATACTTCATTTTTATTTAGTAGTATAAAGATCAAACCACTGTTGTATTTATAATACAGATCAAACCAATGAGGTGATGTGATAAATACTGTTACATATAAACACCTCAGTAATATGACATTTAACAATCTAACAGAGTATAAAACACTGATGTGATAAATATTGTTACATATAAACACTGTTAACATAAACAAAGGTAGAATATCTGCTATTGATGCTGAACCACTGTTCTTATTGGGCAGTGGTTCGTCTTTGGGTTTGTAAAGGGTTTGTCTCGAGAGATAAACTCTAGCGAACCACTGCTATACTAAACACTGTTACATAAGAAACACTGATACATAAATACTAAAGTTGAATCCGCTGTAGATGCTGAACCATTGCTGCTACTGAGCAGTGGTTTTCCTTTGGTTAATCAAGCTCTAGGTACATAAGTGCTTGTCTTTAACAGGGCTTTGTCTTCAACAGTGGATATGCCTCATCAGTCTTTAAGTCCATCAGTCTTTATAAGGAGCAGTGGATAGTTATAACAGTCCTTAGCATGATCAGCTGTTATAACCACTCCATAACCCTTTGAGAGGAAGCAAGTGTCGGTCTATTTAACTGAGAGGAATGATTGCAGTACATCCCTGTTGAAAAACAGAGTCGATAAATTTAGGGAAAATGAGGTTGAAAGATGATAAGCCAACAGTGGACGATCTCATTCTATAGCTTCGATAAATTCAGGGGTATTCTCAAATAATACTTCCTAGATGCTTCCAAAGAAGCAGCACTTTGGACATTTGTCGGTCTTCAAACATCTATTATCTATTATCTATTATCTACTATCTATTATCTATTATATATAATAAATGAAAGTTGATTGCTCCACATGGCCTGATGTGTGCAAAATGCAACATATAAATTACATCAATTGTGGCATAAAACTAACCATTTTTTAGTACTAATGTTGGAAAAAGTGTGCTTTTGTCTTCCTTTTGTATTTTCAGGATTAAATGAGCTCAATTTAACAAAAGAAGCAAAAAGACAGCAAAATCTAACATAAATACAAGAAAAGGAACAAACGTGACATGCCCGACCCCACAACAGCATCTTCCCAAGCAAAACAAGAAGACAGAAGACTAAACACGCCCCGTGCTCAGCCAGCACGGGGGCGTGCCCAAGTGTCAGCAGAAAAGACAAAGTGGTAGAAGCTTCTATTGCCCACCACGGGGCCGTGCTCAGCGGGCACGGGGCCGTGGTCAACTATAAGATTCGCACAATCCAGGCAAATGATCATAGTACAAAGATTCTTCTGCACACGGGGTCGTGCTCAGCGAACACGGGGGCGTGGTCAACTAATAAGACAAGCTGCATTAAATGAAGAAAGAGAAGGATGTGGACACGGGGCCGTGCCCGAGCTTCTGTTCAGCCTATAAATAGGAGTGCTTGGCTTAAGCTCAAACCATCCCTTGGCACACCACCTCTCTCACACTTCACCCACCACCCACCACCACCATAACACCATCATCCACCACCATCATCCATTGTCCATCATAGAGTGTGTGAGTCGTCTCGGGATCCAAGATTGATCGTAAGAGTTCTTGACAATCAAGGCCATGTTTGCCTAAGTCTCTTACATCACTTGGTGAAGACAAGTGTCTAGTGTAATACTTTTTATTTTTAATCTTTTCGCACTTTTTAATTCGTTTTGTATTAATGACTTTAATAACTAGTTTCTTATGTTGAAGGTGCTTCTTCCTTATCGTTTGTCCGTGGTGTCTTGACATTATTTTACTGTCTATATAAAATAAAATATTTTCACCATTCATATCTCCACGGTCTATATGGAGGTATGTTGGCTACCTGGTCGGGGGTTAAGGGAATGGTTTGGTAAGAGTCTTGCCATTGTTCAGCGTTTAGAGGTCCTGCAATGGACCTGGGTCAAATTTAGTAGGACCTCCTTCAATACTTAACGGTATTGGATGGCGGGGGTCCAAACTCTTTGATCCCCTCATAAGTTAACTACAATTAATACTATAACCCGGCTATTTAGGACTGTATCCTTGCTGACTCAGACTACTTAGTCGAGGGTAACGTCACCTCCAAAAGAGGGGCCTACCATAATTTGCATTAATAACTTAATTCATTATCTTTCAATAATCCGACCCTTTAGGATTGTATCCTTGCTGACTCAAACTACTGGGTTGAGGGTAACGTCGCCTTCAAAAGAGGGGCCTACTACAATAACTAAGATAATCTCTTAAATAAGTGCAAAAGTGCGGAAATAATCAAAGGTTACACTATACACGAGTCGGAACCAAGTGATTCATCTTGTCTATCTGTTTTTATTTTTATTTTTCAGCATTTTAGATAGTTTTTATTTTCTTAGTTTAAAACATTTTTTCTAAACTTTTGATTTAATTAGACGTTGAGGATAAACCAGTACTAAAAGCTCTTGTGTCCTTGGACGACCTCGGTATCTTACCAACATTATACTACGCTCACGATGGGTGTACTTGCCCATATGTGTGTTTAGTGTTAGTAAATATCGTGTTTTATAAATTTAAAACTTGGCTAAAGAAAGTGTAAAAAGGCTTAAAATAGACTTAATTTTATATACACACTTCACACGCATCAAGTTTTTGGCACCGTTGCCGGGGACACAAGGATTTTAAGAAAGTTAGGAATCAGCGGCCTAATCGTTTTTCTTATTTTTCTAATTTTTTTAGGATTTTTCTTAGTTTTTTCAGCTTCTAAAGAACTCAGCACGGGTCGTGCCAGGTCGGACACGGGCCGTGCTCAGCATTGTTACTGGCAGTTTTTATTTTCCAAGTTACAGAGAGCTGAACACGGGGCCGTGTCGGTGCAACACGGGGCCGTGCCCAACTCCCAGTAACAGGGATCCGGAAAACAATTACTGTATCTCCGACCACGGGCCGTGTTCACTGAACACGGGGCCGTGGTGAACCTTCTGACCAGCGTTCTTTTCTGTTTTTGTTGCAGAACTTGGAACCCAGGCGCCACATTTTAACTTCCTACGTAGTGCATGAGCTCCAGTTCTAGTAGAGACATAAAAGAACCTCTAGAAGAACCCGAGCGCTTTCTCAGAAAAAGACTTAAAGCTAAAAACCAAGGGAAAGTTTCGGGGGACCCACTTCCAATGGCGGACCAACGTACCCTCATGGATTACCTACGACCCACCGTGGGTAATCTAGGCGCCGCTATCAATGCACCGAATGTCGAAGCCACCAACTTCGAACTTCGGCCACATTTGATACAAATGCTTCAAAACTCCGCAACCTTCCATGGGCTTGCGGACGAGGATCCCCATCTACATATTACTAATTTCTTAGAAATATGTGATACCTTTCGGATCAATGGAGCATCAAACGACGCCATTCGCCTTCGGATGTTTCCATTTTCACTAAAAGACCGAGCTAAGGCTTGGCTTAACACCCTCCCAGTTGGCTCGGTAAACACCTGGGATGAACTAGCCCAAAAGTTTCTATATAAGTATTTCCTTCCTGCTAAAACGGCTAAATTAATGACTGAAATTAATACATATTCACAAGAAGATGGGGAATCCTTATATGAAACTTGGGAAAGGTTCAAGGAGCTACTAAGAAAGTGTCCTCATCACGGTCTTGCGGTATGGCAACAAGTATCCACTTTCTACAATGGGTTGTTGCCACACACAAGACAAACACTTGATTCTAGCTCCGGGGGACTTTTAGGTAATCGTCGCCCAAATGAAATATATAATCAAATTAAGGAAATTGCTCAAACCAATTTTCAATGGCACACTCCCCGAGGCAATAAATCTATTGCCCCGGGCGCCCATAAGGTTAATGAAAGCACTTCTTTACAAGCCCAAATCGAGGCCCTTTCTTCAAAAATAAAAAAAATTAGAAATGACAAAAACGGTCTCGGTTATGGCTTGTGAAGGGTGTGGTGGGCCTCATGAAAATTGGAGTTGTATGAAAGAATTAGATGAACAAACAGAAACGGTAAACTACATTGATAACAGACCTAGGCCGTCGGGTCCTCCAACGGGTACCTACAACCAAGGATGTCGTAACCACCCAAACCTTGGTTGGAGAGATCCCGGCAATAGTAGTAACCAACAAAACCAACGAACTAACTTTCAACAACCACAAAACTTTTCTCAACAACAAGGTGGACGAGAAAGGCTTGAAGATACTGTATCTCGCCTCATCTCCGACACCGAAAAGAAAAACTCGGATCGATTTCAGCAATTGGAATCGAATTTTAGAAATCAACAAGCTAGCATTCAAAACATTGAAAAACAATTAAGTCAAGTAGCTCAAAATTTCTCTGAGAGACCACAAGGCGCGTTACCTAGCAATACCGAAACCAACCCAAAAGCACAAGTACATCTCATCACATTGAGAAATCGAACCGTGGGTCCCGAGGAAGCTCCATTACCACTAGAAGAAAGAAGCCAGTCCAGCCAAACCACGACTCCACCCGCACCCCAACCAGAATAGGCTTCTTTACCAAATCAATAGCACACCAAGACTCCTCCGATTCCATACCCCGGTAGGTTAAATCGTCAAAAGACCGATGAGCAATTCGCAAAGTTCGAAAATTTACTAAAACAATTACATGTTAATATTCCTTTTATTGAGGTCCTTACCCAAATGCCTAAATATGCAAAATTTATGAGGGACTTCCTCACTCATAAAAGGAAAATTGAATCATTGCAATTAGTTAACTTAGGCGAAGAATGCTCCGCCTTGGTACTCAACAAACTCCCACAAAAGAAAATTGATCCCGGAAGCTTCACGATTCCTTGCTCGATTGGGGGATCCCCCGTTCGTAATGCATTAGCCGATCTTGGGGCTAGCATTAACCTCATGCCCACATCAATGTTCAAACGACTCGGCCTAGGCACAACGAGCCCTACAAAGATGAGCATACAACTCGCCGACAGATCCGTCAAATTTCCACAAGGTGTCGCTGAAAATCTATTGGTCAAAGTAGACAATTTCGTTTTCCCAACCGACTTTGTCATCTTAGACATGGAAGAAGACGCCGATGTTCCTCTCATCCTCGGGAGGCCATTTCTAGCCACCGCCCAAGCAGTGGTTGATATGAATGACGGAACACTAACATTGAAGTTTGGGGACGAGGAAGTGAAGTTTGGAATGGGAAAGCGAGTAGAAGACGAAGACCCAGTCGACTACATGAAGGTCATAGACTCAAGTTTGGATGACGCTCTCCGACGGTGTAACATGGGATGCGAAACATCCCACTTGAGTAATATATGACCAGGCTTTGGGTCTAGCCAAGGACCCTTATAAACGTGGGGCACCACGGAGGCATTCCGCGGAACTATCCTTAGTTTTAATTTAGATTAGTTTTCTAGTTTAGTTTTAATTTTCAGGAATAAAACACACTTGAGATGGCAAAGGAAACAAGGGAAAACTTGAACCAGCACCCCATGCAGGAAAACAGAGTCATCCGACGATTTTCTTCGTTTACAGTAAGTTTGGCACGGGCCGTGTCCGCCCAACACGGCCCCGTGCTGCACAGTCTGCAGAAAAGACCCAGTTCAGGTAACTGGACACGGGCCGTGTTCACCCAACACGCCCCCCGTGTCCAGGCTTCTGTTTCTTTTGTTTAATTTTTGTTACTGGCACTTGAACACGGGGCCGTGCCCGGACAACACGGGGCTGTGTTTAGCGCCCAGTAACATAACACTTTTGCTTTTTCACCCTTTTTACACATTCAATCAACCTAAAAACTTTTTTTTATGACACATTGAGGACAATGTGTAATTTAAGTGTGGGGGGGATGCTAAAATCTTGAATCTTGCAAGTCCTAAATACAAGCCTTACACAAAACTCTATTGGAACCGCTAATCACCCCAATTTTTTTCAAAAATTTTCATTTTTTTTTACTTGTCTAGGTTTAACTTGAGAATTTCAAAGTTCTAAAAAAGGTTATATTTTTACGAATTTACAACCGATAGCGTCGTGATAAAAAGAACCAACATAAGAAAATTATGAAAAGGCATGACAAGCTTAGTTAAAATTTAATTATATATACTTGATCACATAAAAACCCATTCCCACAAAAGTGAGTTTTGAGCCTTTATTGAGCATACAAATACATATCTTTAAACTAAATGCTCATTTTTCGTTTCTTGTGTGAATAGCCGCTTGGTTCTTACGACTCTAGAACTTGCCATGACGATACATTCCCGGTCCTTGCCAACTTAAACCCGAGTAAGTAAATGATGGAGGCATTAGGACTAACCCTTTTTTTATTTCTACACCATTATTTTTCTTTTTTTTTACCACCTACCCAAAATCCCCCTAGTTAGCCCATTTGAGCCTAAACCTTTTCATTTCATAACCCAAACCAAACACCCTTTCACCCACCAAAACCTTTTTCATTTTTAACCCTTTTGTTTTAGTAACAAGTTCGGTTTCTCATACGACTTTCAAAAAAAAATGATGAAGCAAAAGAAATAAACAAACAAGTTCATCAAAAATAACTTTGTTTGGAATAATGACTTCATCAAAATAAAAAGTTGAAAAATAGAAAGTCTTACGAAAACCGATAATTTTTACGCTTTTTCGCCCTTTTCTACTAACCACTAACCCAACCACCTACCTTTAACCCAAGCCTAACCCTTCACCCAAAAAGTCCTCTTGATATTTACAAAGGTATATAGTTAAAAAGGAAGATGATTGATTGCTTGGCAAGCCTATGGTAGGAGTAAGTTCCATGCCGCTCTCGAGTGATCCACTAAAATACATCTTCGGCCGAGTGTTGAGTGATCCCCCGTGAGGTATGTGAACTTGTATATAAATAAAATTTTAAAGATGCATGTTATGCCCTAATAAGTAATTTATCTTATGAAAAGTTTTAAATAAATAATGACGAATAGGATTGTAAATAAATAAAAATAAAACTATATAAAGAATCTTGGAAATCCCGACACTCTATGACAAGCCCAAAAACCTTCTTTTCTACCCATTCCATTTGGGAGTGTAAAGCCACATTATAAAGAGTTTTGCTTGAGGACAAGCAAAGATTCAAGTGTGGGGGTATTTGATGTGTGCAAAATGCAACATATAAATTACATCAATTGTGGCATAAAACTAACCCTTTTTTAGTACTAATGTTGGAAAAAGTGTGCTTTTGTCTTCCTTTTGTATTTTCAGGATTAAATGAGCTCAATTTAACAAAAGAAGCAAAAAGACAGCAAAATCTAGCATAAATACAAGAAAAGGAACAAACGTGACATGCCCGACCCCACAACAGCATCTTCCCAAGCAAAACAAGAAGACAGAAGACTGAATACGCCCCGTGCTCAGCCAGCACGGGGGCGTGCCCAAGTGTCAGCAGAAAAGACAAACTGGTAGAAGCTTCTATTGCCCACCACGGGGCCGTGCTCAGCGGGCACGGGGCCGTGGTCAACTATAAGATTCGCACAATCCAGGCAAATCTTCATAGTACAAAGATTCTTCTGCACACGGGGTCGTGCTCAGCGAACACGGGGGCGTGGTCAACTAATAAGACAAGCTGCATTAAATGAAGAAAGAGAAGGATGTGGACACGGGGCCGTGCCCGAGCTTCTGTTCAGCCTATAAATAGGAGTGCTTGGCTTAAGCTCAAACCATCCCTTGGCACACCACCTCTCTCACACTTCACCCACCACCCACCACCACCATAACACCATCATCCACCACCATCATCCATTGTCCATCATAGAGTGTGTGAGTCGTCTCGGGATCCAAGATTGACCGTAAGAGTTCTTGACAATCAAGGCCATGTTTGCCTAAGTCTCTTACATCACTTGGTGAAGACAAGTGTCTAGTGTAATACTTTTTATTTTTAATCTTTTCGCACTTTTTAATTCGTTTTGTATTAATGACTTTAATAACTAATTTCTTATGTTGAAGGTGATTCTTCCTTATCGTTTGTCCGTGGTGTCTTGACATTATTTTACTGTCTATATAAAATAAAAGATTTTCACCATTCATATCTCCACGGTCTATATGGAGGTATGTTGGCTACCTGGTCGGGGGTTAAGGGAACGTTTTGGTAAGAGTCTTGCCATTGTTCAGCGTTTAGAGGTCCTGCAATGGACCTGGGTCAAATTTAGTAGGACCTCCTTCAATACTTAACGGTATTGGATGGCGGGGGTCCAAACTCTTTGATCCCCTCATAAGTTAACTACTATTAATACTATAACCCGGCTATTTAGGACTGTATCCTTGCTGACTCAGACTATTTAGTCGAGGGTAACGTCACCTCCAAAAGAGGGGCCTACCATAATTTGCATTAATAACTTAATTCATTATCTTTCAATAATCCGACCATTTAGGATTGTATCCTTGCTGACTCAAACTACTGGGTTGAGGGTAACGTCGCCTTCAAAAGAGGGGCCTACTACAATAACTAAGATAATCTCTTAAATAAGTGCAAAAGTGCGAAAATAATCAAATGTTACACTATACACGAGTCGGAACCAAGTGATTCATCTTGTCTATCTGTTTTTATTTTTATTTTTATTTTTCATCATTTTAGATAGTTTTTATTTTCTTAGTTTAAAACATTTTTTCTAAACTTTTGATTTGATTGGACGTTGAGGATAAACCAGTACTAAAAGCTCTTGTGTCCTTGGACGACCTCGGTATCTTACCAACACTATACTACGCTCACGATGGGTGCACTTGCCCATATGTGTGTTTAGTGTTAGTAAATATCGTGTTTTATAAATTTAAAACTTGGCTAAAGAAAGTGTAAAAGGGCTTAAAATAGACTTAATTTTATATACACACTTCACACGCATCATGGCCCAAAGTGGATCAATCAACTTTCATTTATTATATATAATAGATAAGAGATAATAGATGATAGAGGTTTGAAGGCCGACAAATGTCCAAAGTGCTGCTTGTTTGGAAGCATCTAGGAAGCATTATTTGAGAATACACCTGAATTTATCGAACCTGTAGAATGATATCGTCCACTGTTGGCTTATCATCTTTCAACCTCATTTTCCCTAAATATATCGACTCTGTTTTTCAACAGGAATGTAATGCATTATTACCTTATTTAAGATACCTTCAACTGCATCTTCTGATAAATCAACATTCATTTCACTCAAAAGATACGTTCAACTGCATCTTCAATCATGAACTATTTAAAGAAATGGATGAAATCATCCAAAAATACCCAAAATAAAACTAATTCAACCATCCAACCATAAGATACTTGCCGTATTAGAATGGCCATTTTTACATTATTTCAACAGGGATGAAATCAGGAACTATTAGAATAGCCATTTTTACTTTATTTCACAAATTTCATAATATGAAAATAAGTAAAATATAAAAAAAATGAAACCAAACACCTGATATTTGTCGTCCAAATCTTTTAGTTGGTCCTCGTAGTCCTACAACCTTTCGAATTCGTTGGAGTCGGTCGGTGATGTCAACAGCCTAATTAACAAACAGCAAACAACAATAGCAAGTCACCAAACAATCGACCTGAAAATCATATAGAAGCCCAAAAATAAAACAAATCCTAACCTAAAACTCAAGATGGAAAAATGAAAAAATATATTTATAACTAACCCTAAACCTCAAATCCATTACAGCATAAACATGAGAACTGCAGGACGCAGAGCCGACAACCTCCGATCATCTCCGTCATCAAGTTACCAGCGGAACCCTAGCCAAAGCACAACAATAAGTAAAGACGCATGAAGATCGAATAAGTGAACAATGAAAACAAAGATTGACACTTATAGAACGGAAGTTATTGATAATCTAACCTTGATTCGGAGCATTGATCTGAACATCGATCGGAATATAGCAGAGCAGAGAAAGTGGGAAGCCCTAAATGAGTAAATGAGGGAGGAGATAAATAAAAGAGGGCAGTGGTACTGTTGGGCGGGAAAAGAGGAAAAACAATGCCCTCATCTACTGACACGTGACCGAAATCACTTTCATTTATTATATATAATAGATAAGAGACGGGTCTATTAAAAACAGGCCTATCAATGGGAAGCCCAAAGCCCAAATACTCTCCATTCAAATGGTAACTTAGCTGGTTCTCTCACCAATTTTATAGGCTTTCTCCATTTCTTCTTTATACATACTTATGTTCACACTTTTTTGCATATGCACACGCATTGGATCCATTAGTAAGAGGGGGGTGGTCCTCAAAGCCTCGGAACCCCTTCTAATGGTTTATTTTCGTATTGACAGCCAGCCCAAGACTAGGTGTGGAAAGACAAGGCACAACTCTCTAGTCCATCCAGTCGTCTAAAGTATCACATATGTGGGTAATTACTGATCTCACACTGCTACCAGGGGCGAAGGATAAGAGGGGCGGGGAGGGGCGCCCCCCCCCCCCTCCCCCCCGGTTCTATAGAAATCTTTGGGTATATACGTTTTCGCCCCCCCGGCCGAAAAATTCAAGCTTCGCCACTGACTGCTACTAAGACGAGGCACAACTCTCTAGTCCATCCAGTCGTCTAAAGTATCACATATGTGGGTAATTACCGATCTCACACTGCTACTAGGATCCAAGTCTAGTTATGTGATTTTTGTTAGCAACAGTTATCAAATGAACTACAACTAAAGGCTAAAGGCATAACATCAGTAAAGTTTTATAATAATTAGTTTTATTTTAAATTCTTAGTTTTATCATTTATATTACTTCTTTTTAATTTTAATAGCAATCCAGCCTACTTTTAATTCAAAACGATTGCCACCATTCGACTCGAACCCTCGACCTCTTGAGTTGGGAAATTATTTATAACCTGGATACCATTAGGCCAAACATCATTTGGTTATTATATGTTTTACTTAACTCTATCTTGACCAAACTTTACTTCTAGTACATTTCCGATTTTATATAAACATTTTGCTAGTCTTGCATCCGTCACACACGTCACATATACGCAACGCTTTGCAAGTCTATCATCCATCACATACCCGACAACCTTGTGGGATAATGATATCGATCTAGTTTCAAAGCCTGACACACTAGTTACGTAAAATTGTTAGGGTTCGGTTTTTTAAATGTATGAGATGATTGTCATATGACATTTAAAAAGAGAAACAGGATGCTTTTTTAACAATGTTTTGGTCAAGTCTAAACACTCTACCAGCATACATACTATTTAATAAATTTGTTAAGACACCAGCTATATTTCCTATTAGAAAGATTTAAACATTACCATCAAAATTCCAATATCACAAAGTAGAAAATAGTCTTCTTTTTACATGCCTTGAGAAGCAACATGACACCTGAAGCTTTATGTTTACAACCCAAAGATACAACAAGTTTGAAAATCAAGAACCCGAACCCACCTCAAGTTATGATTTCTCTTACCAGCCAATCAAGACTCGGGTACGCGAAATAAAGAACAAGAAAAGACGGAAGAGCAAACAAAATTGTGATGAGAATATACGCAGCCAAGATGATTGCACTTGCAGGTATTGCATATAGAACAATCAGTAGAAATATGAACACCAGCGGAAACTTAGCCGTTAAGTGAACAAAGAAGATTAACGACTTACGGATGGTCGATTGCAGTCTCTCACCATTCACACCATGAGATCCATCATGACGGTTGAGCTCACCAACACGTGGCCTCGCCAGACTATTACTATGGCCACCCGGATCAGTGACCAAGCCTCGAGTCCAAGACCAAGCGGAGCCCGGTGCATGGTCAACACAAGAAGACAAATGAGATTTGACTCGGTCACCGTTCAAGCTCTCAACCATCCAAAGCAGAAAGTAATTCTTCCTTGGGAACTTAAGATTCCCTTTATAAACGAGACGGAACGACAACAGGTTGCACCACGGGCACGATACGAAAAACGGGAGCTGGATTGGAAGAGTGGGTAGTTTGACAACAGCCCATTGCAGCCCAAGAACACAGTTTTTACAGAGTGTGTGTCCGCACCATAAAACATACGGAACATTTTCCACTATATTGAACGATTCCCAGCAAATCGGACACTCTAAACCTTCTTCCCTGCTGTTATTTACCGAGATCTCATCATCAGAGCAGTCTGAAGAAGCTTGACCGGGCCTTGCAGAGTCAATTCTCGGCCTAGATGAACCCGTAATTGCTTTCGACCCAAAACCCCACATGTTAAATAAACAGTATACCTTCACCTTCTATAAAATTAACAGCAATAGCTGCTCACATCCATGCCTGCAACATCAAAACATGTTACTCAATTCCAATTTATTTCAGATTCCTATGTTTGTTTATCAAACTAACAAAGAGACATAAAAACCATTCACGAGTGACGTCCGAAACTGAACCAAATATCAGATAAAACAATGCACCTTCAGTAAAGTATGAAAATAAAATTTGTATACTTGGTTTTAAAAAGCACATCTAGGCGCGAGGTGCACTTAGAGGTAAAGGTCCATGCTTTTTACTACATAAGGCGCGGGCTGTACGTGAGGCGCAACTGAGGCGCGATTTTTGACAGAAAAGCTGCCTGACGCGCGCCTCTTGTACATGACGAGTTTTTTGTACAGCAGAATGTTGTACATATAGTTTTTGTGTTCGGTTTAAGACTCTGTCATGTCACCTCGCTTTTTAAAACCAAGATCGTATAAGGCTTACTGTATGCATCATTACAGTCAATAAACAGCTAAAATAATAATGTTTTCCAAAAGCAAAAAAGGCCCAAATTCCCCACGTTGGAATCGAGAGAAATTAAAACGAATCAGAATATATCCAGCTTAGCAATTTACGCAGCATAAATAAGTGAATCTAATCTAATCTAATCAAAATCGTCAACATATTAATCATCACCACAAATTCAGAAACGTGCATCCACCTCTTTTTCCTAATTTTCATAATCCAAATAAAATTAAAATAAAATCCAGCGTTACCAATATAAAACCTAATCTGTGATTCGGTTCCCTGTAACTAAAACAATTAAAAAGTTAAACGAGACTGAAAAAACGAAAAGAAGCGTAATCGGATGAATGAATTGAAGCAAAAATAAAGATGGTTTTACCTAATAATAATAATAATAATAAGAATATGAAGGCAGTGGCTGAATTAATTAAACGGTGAGATTGACATATATGAACACACGACCGTCGGCCAAGAGATATGACAGAGACCACAACAAACAAAGCCTCACTCTGAACAATGAAATGGATCTGCTACATCGCAGCCTCACGGTAGTTACCTTACACCCGTGCCTGAAATGGGGCTTGTAATCCATGGGCCTCGTGAGCTCAAATCGGAAGTCCATATATTAAGCCCTAATTTTTTTTTTTAATATTATTTTTTCAACTGAGTATTAACTTTAACTTTTTAATACCATAAGATATTAGATTGGGGACCTGTGTATTACATAGGTTAAATAAATGTTTTTTTTAAATATTAATTTTAAATAACATGTCATGTGGCTCATTAGAATTTAGAAGTTGAAACGTGACGTCGAATATTTAATATGAGAAAGAGACGAAATGTATAAATAAACTGACTATTTCCTAAGAGTTTTGAAGTTCTACAACTATTTAAAGTTCTGAAATGAACTCAACCATTTATTATAAAAGATTATATCTATATCTCTAATAAAGCAAACTGTAAGAATATGAGAGAATATTTTCGTGTCCCTCCATTCCATAATTCTCAACCAATATATAATGAATACAGTGAATGGGTTTCCTATAATTATGTCCTATGATTTTGCTAATTTACAATAACTGTAAATATACAATTTTGGGATATATATTCTGCCAACTGTCAAGCTATATTCTAATATTCCCCCGCAGTCAAAACGGGAGGATCGCGGATGTTGAGACTGTTACGAAAATCGTCGAATAGAACCTTTGGCAAGCCTTTGGTGAAAATGTCGGCTATTTGATATCGTGATGGAACATGGAGAACCCGAATATGACCTTTGGCGACTTTCTCGCGGACGAAATGTATGTCCATTTCGATGTGTTTTGTACGTTGGTGTTGGACAGGATTGCCGGCTAAGTAGATGGCGCTCACATTATCACAGTAAACCAATGTGGCTCGGTCAAGTGGATGATGTAGTTCAAGTAATAAATTTCGAAGCCAACATACTTCAGAAACTACATTTGCGACGCCCCGGTACTCCGCCTCGGCGCTTGAACGCGATAAGGTGGGTTGACGTTTCGAGGAACATGAAAGTAAATTGTCACCCATGTATACGCAATATCCAGAGGTTGACCGGCGGGTGTCGGGACACCCTCCCCAATCCGCGTCCGTGAATGCTACGAGAGAAGAGGTCGGGGACGGTTGAAGGTGTAAACCATGTGTGATGGTGCCTTTTATATATCTCAGAATCCTTTTTAGAGCATTCAAATGAGTAGTTTTTGGATCATGCATATGAAGACATACTTGTTGGACCGCGTATGAGATATCGGGCCGTGTAAATGTGAGATAATGTAAGGCTCCTGCAAAGCTACGGTATTCGGTGATGTTTTCTACGAGAGTACCATGAGTGCCACTCAATTTATTTTGCCCATCAACAGGGGTGGCAGCCGGGTTGCAATCCGTGAGGCCGGCTCGTTCAAGAATTTCTCGAGCATATTTCTCTTGTGAAAGAAAGAGAGAATTTTTGGTTCTTGTGACGGAGATTCCGAGAAAGTAACTGAGTGGTCCGAGATCGGTCATGGCGAATTCTTTGGAGAGACGAGCCATGAATCGGTCACGTAAACTATCCGTGGATGTGATTAAGAGAATGTCATCCACATATAGTAAAATGAACGCCATGTGTGATCCTTGTTTGAAGATGAATAAGGAATGGTCACATTGGCTATGTTGAAAACCCATGTTAGAAACAAAATCGGAAAACCGTTGGTACCATGCCCTTGGTGCTTGTTTAAGACCGTAAAGCAACTTTTTGAGGTGGCACACATGATTCGGATAAGTCGGATCTCGGAAGCCCATAGGTTGGTGCATGAAAACCGTTTCATTTAAGTGGCCATGGAGGAAAGCGTTTTTGACATCAAGCTGATGTATTGGCCATGATTTTGACAAAGCCAAAGATAGAACGGTTCTAATGGTGGCCGGTTTAACAACCGGACTAAAGGTTTCTCCGCAATCAACACCAACTTGTTGAGATCGACCATCGCAGACTAACCGGGCCTTGTATCTTTCAAGAGTTCTGTCCACTTTCTTTTTGTGCCTAAAAATCCACATACTCCGAACAATATTCATACCAGGTTGTTTGGGTACTAATTCCCAAGTCCTGTTATCAATAAGTGCCCGAAACTCATCGGTCATGGCATTTTTCCACTGGAGATTAGAAAGGGCGTCGGTTGGTGATTTAGGTAATGGAGAGATGATAGGAGGAGTAGAGGTGTTAAGGTTAAAGTGTTGTTTGGGCTTAAAAATACCGGACATTGACCGGGTGTTTATGGTACGGTTCGGTTGGGCCGTTTGTGGTGCGTGTGGTGGGTTGGTTGGGTCGGCTATAGAAGGTGGGCCGGTTGGTGTTGGATGGGGTGATGATGGTGGGTTAGGTTCGAAAGGAGTAGCATTGGGCTGAGTAGGTGGGCCAGTTGGTATTGGATTGGGCTGAGGAGTAGAATGGGATGGTGGGGTAGGCGGTGTATTAAGGGATGGGGCTGAGTTGTTTGTTTGATCAGGAGGAGAAATTGGGTAAATGAGTGGGGATTTGGAATGGTTATTTTCAGAGGTAGAGTTAGGAACGTGAGTAGGAGAGGAGGTCCAATAAAATGGGTAAGGAGTGGAAGTTAGAAATTCATAAGATGAGGGGGTGGAGGATTGGGTGGCGAATGGAAAAACATTTTCGTCAAAGACGACATCTCGAGAGATAGTTATTTGTTTGGTTTTGATGTTATAACATTTATAGCCTCGGTGATTTGAAGGGTAGCCAAGGAACACGCACGGAGTTGAGCGGTCCGCGAGTTTATGGACAGTAGTGGATGGGAGAAGTGGATAGCAAAGGCAACCGAAAATGCGTAGATGGTCGTATGACGGGTGACGATTATATAGACAAAAAGTGGGTGTGGAGTTGTTAAGGACTTTGGTGGGTAAGATATTTAAGAGATAGGTTACGTGTTCGAGAGCATGGTGCCAAAAAATGTGAGGAACGGAGGATTAGGATAAAATGGTTCGCATGATGTTGTTGATGGACCGTATTTTGCGCTCCGATTTACCGTTTTGAGGGGATGTGTATGGACATGAAAAACGGAATGTCATGCCATTCGAAGTGCAAAAATTATGAAATGAGGTGTTGTTGTACTCACGGCCATTATCACATTGGAAATATTTTATAGTTGTTTGAAATTGGGTGGTAATTAATTTATGGAATTCGAAAAATTTAGAAAAGACTTGAGATTTGGAGGTGAGAGCATATGTTCATAAAAAATTAGTTTTATCATCTAAAAATAGGACATAATAACGACACCCGCTAGAAGAGAGAACCGGGGAGGTCCATAGATCGCTATGCACTATGTCGAATGGTAAAGTGGTGCAAGTATTGGAATCATAAAACGGAAATTTAACTTGTTTGCCAAACACACAAGGTTCACAAATACGAGACGGTTTAACATTATTGGAATAAAAATGCAAGCTAGGTTTTAAATATTGCAAAATATTATTTCCGGGATGTCCAAGACGTCGGTGCCAAGTGTCTTGGGTCACGGCTAAAAAGGAAGAAACTGGAGCATGAAAATCTTGAACTTGGGATCTTGAAGGGAGTGTTAGTGGGTAGAGGTCACCATCACTATCACATCGTAGGAGGGGCTTCCGGGTGCGGAGATCCTTCACATCAAAACCAAACGGATCAAATTCTATTGAAACATTGTTGTCGGTGGTGAAACATCGGACCGATATTAAGTTTTTAACGAGTTTTGGTGCAAAAAGGATGTTGTTTAATTTGAATTTTGGAAAAGGTGGTGAAAGGGTGTGATTTCCAATCGCATGAACCGAAATATTTTTGCCATCACCGACGATAATGTTTCGTGTATGCACTGTATTGAAACGAGAAGTGAGATTAGTAAGGTTATTAGTCATTATACCTGTGGCGCCCGTGTCCATATACCAATTTTGGTCCGGTGGATGAATCGTAAATGCGTTGAATGCTTGATCAAGTTCGGTTGGAAAGTATGGGTGGTCCGAAGCTGTGTAGGCCTGTTGAGGTCTTGGGCCGAGAATTCCTTGTTGTGGGTTTGAGGTCATGGGCCGAGGTTGAGCGGTTGTGGGATATGGACACGGTGGGGCGGGCCAGAAGTAACCTGTTGGGGTTGGGCCATTGGCTGTTTCGGTTTGGGCTGGCAGTGGGTTGGTTCGACCAAGGATAATGTGTCCAGTGGGATACCGGATTGGTCCTGCCACGGCCTCGGCCACGCCCGCGGCCACGGCCTCGACTACCACGGTTAGAGGAATGAGCCGTTTGTGGAGAGGTGGTTATTGGCGTGTGGGTTTGTGGTTGAGGTGTGTGAGTGGAGGTGTGGAGGGCGGTGTCATTGGCGACACGGTTTGCTTTGGTCGTTTCTTCGAGAATTAATTGAGAGCGCGCTTCGTAAAAAGTAGGAAACGACTTGGTATTTTGTAGGATGGCACCCACACTACCATATGCTTCTGATGTGCGATAAAGTGTTACTTATTTTAGGTGTATATTTTAAGCCCTTTTTAACACTTATTTTAGCCAAGTTTTAAATTTATAAAACACGATATTTCACTAACACTAAACACACATATGGGCAAGTGCACCCATCGTTGAGTGTAGTATAGCGTTGGTAAGATACCGAGGTCGTCCAAGGACACAAGAGCTTTTAGTACCGGTTTATCCTCAACGTCTAACCAAAATAAAAAGTTTAGAAAAATGTTTTAAACTAAGAAAATTAAAAACTAACTAAAATGCTGAAAAATAAAAATAAAAGAAAAAACAGATAGACAAGATGAATCACTTGGTTCCGACTCGTATCTAGTATAACCTTTGATTATTTCCGCACTTTTGCACATAATTAAGAGATTATCTTAGTTATTGTAGTAGGCCCCTCTTTTGAAGGTGACGTTACCCTCACCCCAGTAGTTTGAGTCAGCAGGGATACAATCCTAAAAGGGTGGATTATTGGAAGATAATGAATTAAGTTATTAATGCAGTATTGTGGTAGGCCCCGCTTTTGGCGGTGACGTTACCCTCGGCTAAGTAGTCTGAGTCAGCAGGGATACAGTCCTAAATAGCCGGGTTATAGTATTAATAGTAGTTAACTTATGAGGGGATCAAAGAGTTTGGACCCCCGCCATCCAATACCGTGAAGTATTGAAGGAGGTCCTACTAAATTTGACCCAGGTCCATTGCAGGACCTCTAAACGCTGAACAATGGCAAGACCTTTACCAAACCGTTCCCTTAACCCCCTACCAGGTAGCCAACATATCTCCATATAGACCGTGGAGATATGAATGGTGAAAATCCTTTATTTTATATAGACAGTAAAATAATGCCAAGACACCACGGACAAACGATAAGGAAAGATCACCTTCAACATAAGTAACTAGTTATTAAAGTCATTAATACAAAACCAAATAAAAAGTGCAAAAGATTAGAAATAAAAAGTATTATACTAGACACTTTGTCTTCACCAAGTGATGTAAGAGACTTAGGCAAACATGGCCTTGATTGTCAAGAACTCTTACGATCAATCTTGGATCCCGAGACGACTCACACACTCTACGATGGACAATGGATGATGGTGGTGGATGATGGTGTTGTGATGGTGGTGGGTGGTGGATGAAGTGTGAGAGAGGTGGTGTGCCAATGGATGAGATGAAATGAATCCAAGCACTCCTATTTATAGGCTGAACAGAGAGCTGGACACGGCCCCGTGTCCGCTGGGCACGGCCCCGTGTCCGTCTGACAATCTCTCTCCTCATTAATTGTAATTCGCAATTACAATAAATGCGCCTGCTGTACTTTCGACACGCCCCCGTGTCCGCTGGGCACGGCCCCGTGATGGGCAATAAAAGCTTCTATAGATTTGTCTTTTCTGCTGCTTCTTGGGCACGGCCCCGTGCTGGCTGAGCACGGGGCGTGTTCAGTCTTCTGATTTCTCTATTTTGCTTTGGAAGGTGCCGTTGAGGGGTCGGGCAGTCCACTAATGTTCCTTTTCTTGTATTTATGTTGGATTTAGCTGTCTTTTTGCTTCTTTTGCGTTTTTGAGCTCATTTAATCCTGAAAATACAAAAGGAAGACAAAAACACTCTTTTTCCAATATTAGTACTTAAAAAGGGTTAGTTTTATGCCTCATTTGATGTAATTTATATGTTGCATTTTACACACATCAGCTTCTGTGAGACCGGAAAGCAGTTGGATGACCAGATTTCGTTCGGTGACGGGAGAACCGACGTTGGCCAATTGATCTGAGATAACCTTTACCTCTTAACAGTATGCTGACATGGTTTGGAAAGAGTCAAGACGGAGGTTTGCGAACTTCTTTTGTAATAACACGGCTCGAGTTGCTTGGTTGTCATGAAAGATGCTTTTCAATGCAGTCTAAGCGTAACATGCGGTGGAATCGGGTCGTATAATAGTGCTCAAAAGGTCATTAGAGATGGTGCCATAGATCCATTGAAGGACTATGGCATCCATACGATCCCAGACATCATCGGTTTCAGCCTTGGGTTTTTCATTGTCGGGTTTTTCTTTGTCAGCATCGGATGAGGCAGCAGCGGGAGTGTCTTTTTGACGGGGAGAGAGGTGATGAAGAACTTGGAATGCACGGCAGTGTATCTTGAATAATTCCGCCCAGGATGAGTATTGGCTAGTTTCCATCTCGAGGGTAATTGGAATGAAGGTTTTGATGTTCTAGACGGTGATAGCAGGGTGGGTTTTTGGGTCCATGGTGGCAGAGAAGGGTGGCTGACCAGTGAGAAGAGAAGCGGAACAGGGATAGGATCGACAGAATTAGGGAAGAAGGTGTGATACCATGTAAGAATATGAGAGAATATTTTCGTGTCCCTCCATTCCATAATTCTCAACCAATATATAATGAATACAGTGAATGGGTTTCCTATAATTATGTCCTATGATTTTGCTAATTTACAATAACTGTAAATATACAATTTTGGGATATATATTCTGCCAACTGTCAAGCTATATTCTAATACAAACCATTGGGGGACACATGTCACCCAATGGTGCAAGCCAACTAAGCATCCACATAGGCAATGAGGTGGCAAAACTCAAATGATAGGACATGTGGCATTGCTCTAAGGCCAGGATTGAGAAGCTTCTTTTGTACGCTTTCTCTCTCATTCTCTCTTATCTCTCATCATTCATTATGTTGACCCTCTCTCTCCAAAGTTCATCCGCATTCTAAACAAAACCTAGATCAAAATTCCTCTGCCTCTTTATCTCTCTCAATCCTGTGTTAAATCGATCTTCAAGACGCAATAATCTTCCACTGACGATAATGTTTGATTTCTTTCATCATGTTATTGATCGATTATGTTTGAATCGTTCGCTGTACTTTGATTTCTTATGTATGGACTGTTATGTGATGATGTATGAAGTTATTTTACATGATTTGAAGATCGATTAGGTTATTCCTTTTTTCTTAGGGTTTTATTAGCCGATATCATGTTCTTTGTTTATATGAGTTTGATTTTCACCTTTGGATGACATCAGTGAATCGATCTTTATCTCTCTCAATACTCTGCGACAATCTTCAATCGATCTTCAAATCCGAATACCCTACTATTCACGGTAATGTCTGATTTCCTTGATCTTCTTATTGTTTGATTTTGTTTTAATCGTCTGATGTTTGATGTTGGCATGTTTTGTGTCGTTTGGAAGTTAAAGGTTTCGTTTTTCCATTGAACTTGAAGGTTCATGATGTTACTTTTTCGCCTTTATACTCTGATGTTGATTCGGTGGGGCTTTGTGATTGGTCCGATAGTGATTCTGCCGAAAGCAGAGATTGGGAGGTGCTCTTGCTTGATGATGGTCCTACAGGCGATGAGGTTAGTTGATTAACGGCACTTTGAGTTCTTCTTTAACTACATTTGTTGGTGTATTCTGAATACATATAAGTTTGTTACCCAAAGTGATTTGGATTTAGCAGATTCTGAATTTATGCTTTGTCTTAACGACGAAAAAGGCTTATTGTTGACAAATTGTAAAAATTCTTCTTGGCTCATAAGTTTATTAAATATTGATGCCAAGACTTCTGTTCTATGGTTATCTTATTCAATGAAAAAAGGTATATGATGTTTGACCCTTTTATGTTCTCTTCTTCGTTTTGTTTTAAATTCGGTTATCAATTTGCGCTTCTATAATATACCTGTTTTCAGTTCTTGATTCTTAATTTCTTATCAAATATAGATAATAGATTCATCTCATTGCCTCAGGATTTAATGGTTAAAAAACTATAGAAGCATTAATTTTTTTCAATCATTTGTTCAGAAATATACGTATGAAATTACTCAAGGAAATAAGTGTTGGTTCAAAACTTTAAATCTCACACATGGTTTTTAATCTGATGAAAAAAGTTGATCCGTTTAGGGTTGCTCATGAAGAGCCTGATGGGTTGTCATGATTAGAAAGACACATTTTGGTATGCAAACTGCAATGAACAAATTACAGATTATTAGAGGTGATAAGTTTACCAGTCACTATTTAAACATTCATCTCCTTGCTGCCTATTACAGATCATGTTTTCTTACATTCTCATTTTTCTTCAAATAACCTGAAATGTTTCTTCTGTTATAAGTATTTAATAATCTGTTTATTATGAGTTTTGATTTGTTCTTTTATGTGGTCGAAGCATGAATAGATCTATCTATGTACAATAAGCCATACATCTGGATAATATGTAAAGAATTCATTCAAAATCAAAGTTTTAAACCGACATGTTGTTTCTGCATGCTAAATATCAATTGAGAACTATGGATTAATCTATCCAGCAGTTTTGTTAAAAAAATCAGGTTTTTTGACAGTCATAGGGGCTTCAGTGAAGATGTAATTGACCGGGAGCTTCGGTGCGCCTGAGGTTCGAATTCTCCGTATAAGTCTAATCCTTCTGTTTTTATAATTAGTAACGTTACTTAAAATGTGGCTTTGCCTTAATTGCCAAAAAATACTTTCGTAATGAAAAGACATTAAATAAAACAGAAAAAAGATGTAAGCCGATCTCGAATAAAAAAATTAATACATGCTTTAAATCATGACTGTACAAATACATGATGAAACAAAATCCAAATAATTTATTTATGGAGTTTTTATTTTATTTTTCAAAACTTTTGTTCACCTGACCACTATACTTGATGCAAAGGATCATGTGTAGACTGTAGAGTGTTTTTTTAGCACACATGCTATTCAAAATTAGACAACCATCCAAAATGATATGGCAAATTTTTACTTTTGTTATTGCAATGTGAAATGATTCTCAATTTTTGTTACTGTTAGGATGCTTGAGTTCAATGGCTCCCTCACCGATGTTACTTTCTTTAATGCCATGAACACACGTCCTATTTTTAGGTCATGGTAAATATGGTTATTTTCTAGGTATCTTTTTTAAGTATTGTTAGCGATTACTTTCTAAGCTTATTAACTTGGATAGAATGAGCGTCCTCTGTTTGTACCACTGTATGCATTCTGCAATTCAAAATTTAAATCCACAAATGCTTTCTTTGTGATGTCTCAAAAGTTGTGTTTGGTGTATTGTAATTTGTAAAAGTGGAAGCAAAATTAGTCTTTTATGTTGTGTTTGGTTTATTGTAATTTATAATGATTGATTCATTAAGAAAGTTAAAATTGCAAATCTTGTGACTTTTGTAGGCTGGATAAGATACAAATGAAATATATGCCCAAATCACTTTACTCCCTGCAGATGTAAGAATTTGCTTAATTTAATTTCACTAAAAGTTTAAAAACTAAAACAAAATCATGGTTTTTGATCTATATTTTTTTTGTCACATTTTGTGCAGCAAAGTGATCCTACAAGTCTTGATGAATGCCTAGCCAACCTCCGCAAGGCCAACCATACACTCTTTCTGCAAAGTCTTCATAACTTCAGATATGAGCAGACATGGTGGGTTTTTGGTGCTCTGAAAGCACCCAACCGAGTCCCTACCTGCATTTGTAAACTTGCTTTTTTATTAATGATTTGTTTTATTTATGTTTTAGTTTTACTGAATTTATATGTTCAGGACATGACTCAAGCTACTCCTACCCAAGACTTATTTGCCCTTGATCTACATGGCACGGAGTGGAAATTTAAGCATATCTTTATGGGTCAACCAAGAAGGTATCTACTTACAACATGATGGAGTACCTTAGTTACTAGCAAGAGATTAGTGCCTGGGGATTCAATGGAGATCTATAATACTCGTGAGTTGGCTTTTCTTATTTATTAGGCCACTCGGTTCACTTAAGTTACGTTTTAATGAGTTGTAAATCTTTACAGATTTATCCAACGTTGGATATTAATAAATGTTTATTCTACCATGTTTATTTAGGTTGGATGGATTTGAATCAAAATAATATGTTTTTGGTTGAAGCCCGCGTATTACGCGGGCCTTAACCTAGTATATTATATATTGTTAGAGAATTACATAAACTTTTTTGTTAAAGGTTATTAATTATTTATTTATATTATTACTTGTATTTTCATTTATATTTTTTACATTAAAAGTCAAAAATGTTAGTAAAGCCATGAGTTATTCATGCTTATTTTATTTTAATTCGTATTTATTCTCTGTTTTTTTTAATATTTAACCAACATAATTTTGCACTATGTGAGGCTTTTAAGTAAGAAGAATAACTATATTTAATAAATAAAATATGCATAAATAAGTAGGAGACAGAAGTGGAAAAAATAAAAAGTAAATGTCCTTAGTGAATGACATGTATTCCGCATGAATTTTTTAAGGCACCCGGGGTCAAGGGTTAACATGGGCGGGTACCCCCTACTCGTAACCTACACACCGCCGCCGATGGCGCGGGTAGGAGCCGGCGGGTAGGGGTGGGATTGGTAGAAAGGCGCTTGATTATTGTTGTTTGTTTGAATATTATGAACGTTGAACGGTTGAATTAATTATATATTGATTTTTTATTTTTTCTTTTAACAGTATAAAACCATAACTAAATCACATCACAATCGCAAAAATTTAATCAGAAGATGGCAGCCTACAATATTTTTTCAATGGCGCTGAGCTAGTCGAATTAGAAGACACGAGAGCATCTAAAAAAAGTTATGTGTGGCATGATCGTCATAAAGCAAACAACGTTTTGTTTGAAGATTGGGCGTTTAGAATGCACCGCAACTCTTGCAGTGCTTTTCCGAATTGATTTCAAAGTGGAGTTGGATTGGGCATTTAGAATGTACCACAACTCTTGCATCGAAACCTTTGAATAGCACTGCACATTTGACGTAAATCAAGTTTTGACCAAATCTTTTGGTTCCTCGTTGTTAGTATGACCCCCCCCCCCCCCCCCCCCCCCCCCCCCCATTATTTCACTCGAGGAAGCACCAGCTTTGAAAAACCTTGAGCACTTGAACTAACCATTTGAGATTTTGATGGTTTTGACACTTGCGTTTATTTGAGTGTTTTTTGTGTTTTAAGAGCTAGAGAAGTGATGTGATTGAACCAATAAACCTAGTACAAACCTTGGGAACCAAAATGGCCAAAAAAAAAAGTTTTAACGACTATAAATCTGGTTAACCGGTTATTTTCGTAAAAGCAAAAAGAATGGTTATAAAATCGATATATGTTTAAAAAGGGTAAACCGATTTGGAACCTATGGTTATTTATAAACCTAAACTGGTTACAAACCAGTTCCGGTTATTAGTTTAATAACCGGTTAGGATGTGAACCTCTAATAGTAGTCAACTAGTGTAACTGTGTAAGAAGGACGAACATGATTTTGGCATACCCAACAATGTTCAATCATTCTTGCTTCTTTCCTAATTTATATTATTAAATCCATCTGTAACTACAAAAAGCTTCAGAAAGGTCCCCATTTGAACACATATTTTCTTTTTAAAAGCATGGGTTGGGTTGAGTGGTTGTGTCACACCCAAAAGTTTAAAATGAATAATGTGGTTGCAAAAAGAAAATAGAAGCGGTCGCATGTATTCAGCTGAATTGGCAGAAGCTCTACATATAAAACTAGTCAAAAGCAAATTGAGATTTTTTTCATCTATTGAAACTTTTTTTTATTATAGTTTACATTTTTTTAATTATCTTGTCGGTGAATCTAGATTGAAACAACATATCCAGACGAGTTTACTTGTAACATGTCTGAGGTATATTAATAATACTACAAATAGCAAACCAACAAGCATGAAACAAACTGATTACAATAATAACATTGGGATGGTTACTCTTGTTTTCTTTCCTCGAGGACTTCTATTAAATATTACAATTGCTAATACAAGTAGGTGGTCCAAAAAACGAACGGATTATAAGTTCAAATCTCATTTTAGACATGAAAGTATCGATAGGCGCGCAGTGGCAAAGCTTGAGATTTCCGACCGAGAGGGCGAAAGTCATCGGACCTACAAAATTTCTATAAAACCGGTGGTCGAAAACGTATACACCCAAAAATTTATATACGAAAACTACATACTCTCCAGAGCGAAAAGTTCGGGGGGTCGGCCGCCCCCTCCCGTCCCTTAAAAGCTTCGCCGTGTGACTCTTTCTTGTCTAATAACACTTGTGTTGCACCGTTAAAAACATAACACTTGTGTTGCGTTAGTAAGGCATAGAAAAGTAGGGTCGGGATATATACTAGGAAGTTTATTTGAGTAAAAAGGTTAGAAATTAATATTGACCATCCAGTGGGGAAGCTTGAAATTTTCCCCCGGGGGGTCGGAAGTCACAAGACCTAATATTTGGGGGTCGAAAACGTATATACCTAAAAAATTCTATACGAAACGTATATATACATAACACTACTGAGCGAAAAATTTGGGGGTCGGGCGCCCCTCCCGGCCCCTTGAAAGCTGTGCCAATGTGACCATCTATTGAGTAATCAATCGCTTAGATTAAATGAACGGAATTGAACAAAAATAAGGAGCACGTGGGTTAGTTTAGGGGTCTCCTCCAATTTCCCCCATTTTTAAAACATTAATAATTTTTTCATACGACATTATTTTTTATAAAAATTGCACCATAAAAACGAGCATTTTTTAATCTTTAAAACAAGTATACTATTGTTATACTTAAAAAAAATTTGAAAACCCAGATATGTAAAACGCAATGGTAAAACCCAGGTCGTAAAACGCAATTCACAATGGTAAAACCCAAATCGTAAAATGCAATTTGAATACATCGTTCGTAAAACGCAATTCACAATTGTGATTTGAATATATTCTCCTAGCCAAGCACTACTTTCTCTCATCAATATCGATAGATTGTTTGTGATAGTAATTGGATGCTCTTCTTGCAATTTTACCATTATAAAATAGTTATCATTCACATAAGCAATTGTAGTTACATTTTTCTATGGGAATTAGTGGCAGAAAGTGAGATCAAACTTGGGCAATAGAATTCTCCAAAGAAGATAGAAGCCCTTAGAACACTTCTTACTTTTGATTTAACTTCTCTATTATAAAATAATGAAAGGAAGGTTGGTGGAGCGATGTAACACCAACCGATCTTCAATTTGAATAGATAAAATCATAAAATGAAGGTCGGTAGAGTGATGTGACAAAAACCAACCTTCAATTTTAATAGATGGTATAATTATTGATATTAACACCACCTTATTTTTAATATTATTACTATTTTTGCATGAGAGTGTAAGTTATCGTTTGTTTAGGTATAACTAGGTTAGAACCCCATGTATTACTACACAGGTTAAGTAAGTGTAATTTTATATATTAAATAATAAAAAGATATATCTTTATGAACCCCCCTATATTGTACGGGTTAAATAAATATAATTTTATATATCAAATAATAAAAAAAGTTATATCTTTAAAAACCATGTGTATTACACAGATTAAATAAATGTAATTTTGTATACTAAATACTAAAAACGTCGTATCTTTAAAAAAACCCGTGTATAATCGGAACCAAATAATAAAAAAATTATATCCTTAAAAACTCCGTGTATTACACGTGTTGAATAAATCTAATTTTACATAGCAAATGATAAAAAAGTTATATCTTTAAAAACTTCGTATATTACAAGAGTTATATAAATGTAACTTTGTATAGTAAATAATAAAAAAAAAATTTTAAAAACCCCGCGTTTTACACGAGTTGAATAAATATAATTTTGTATACCAAATAATAAAAAAGTTATATTTTTAATAAATTAGGATAACATTTAATATTAATTTATTATTTATATATTTAATATAAGATAAGTGAGAAAGAGAGGTATTTGTTTTAAAAATATATTAAATTAATAATTTAGATTTGAGGATAATATTTTATTAAAGTATGATAAGATTTAATATTAATTTATTATTTATTTATTTAGTTAATATTAGATAAATATAGATTTAAGGATACCTTCAACGAATGACACGTGTCCAAAAATTGGTTTCTTTTATTATAGTAGATAAATTATTTTATATTTATACTTATAATAATAATAAAAAAATAAAAAAAAAAATACTACTTTCTCACGATATCATTATCATTTAAAAGTTTAATTTACATATCGGGTTTTGATTTATATTTACATATATAGCAGGTTGTGCTACCCAGTCTTTATACATAATTTAACCTATTTTAATATATTTTTTTTGCCAAGCACTACTTTCTCTCGTAAGTATCCATAGGTTGTTTGTGGTAGCAATTGGATTCTTTTTTTTTTTTTTTTTTTTTGCAATTCTATCATTATAAAATGGTTACCATTCACATGAGCAATTGTAGTTACATTTTTCTGTAAGAACTGGTCAAGACCTCTTCAAAGTGGAAAGCATGTCTAACACAAGTCAAGGAGACCTACAATCATGTCATGTGTCCCATAGAATTTTTATTCATAAGTTATCGTAGATTAATTGTGGTAAAGTTATTGTGTAGGTAAGAAGTGAAGAAATATTTTTTTTTTACTTTATTATTATTATTTTCCCATCTTGTTAAGCACATATTTTAGTCGTAGAATAAAAAAAAAAAGTTATGTATTCACACTAGTATAATAATTATGTAATCACTCTAGTGTAATTGCACATGGAAGCGTCCGCAGCTAAGGAAATCGTATCACAAATGGAGTCATTTAAAGATCACCCCGGTTTTCAAGAACACGTTTAATCAAAGCTAGACGCTGCAAAATCTTAGTATTTTGAATCACTCAGGTTCTATAGAGCAACAGAAAAGCAAGTTGATGCCAGTGATGCAATTAATGATCTGATCAATGATGTATATACACAATTTGCTCATCCTTCCGGAAACAACTAGGTATTATGATCTGCAAAGGGTTAGGGGCGGTGGGTGTGACGTGGTGGTGGCAGGATGTGGTGGTGATGGTGGCAGGATGAAGTGGTGGTGGCAAGATGTGGTTGTTAGGGTTTTAGGGTTAGGAAATTGAGGAAGATGAAGTGTATATGCATTTTTTTTTGTTTTATTTATTAAACATTTAAATAAAAACACGAATTGACCAAAATACCCTTAAGTGAATAAACTTAACTGAAAATTTTAATCTTGTTAGTACTAAAGGACGTAGAGTGTAAAGGGTTTTGCAAATAAAGGATTGTGACTATAATTATTGAAGTTAAAGGTTGTCCGCTGCAACCCGGTACAAACATAAAGGACGAAAAATGTAATTTACCCTAAATTAAAACAAGAAAAGAATAAAGTAAATACAAAACAAACATATGGGTTCACTATCCCACCAAATGCATCATTCTTCCTCAAAAACATTTCATTCAAATGCAAACCACTCTAATGTATTCCCCTCAAGTGCTAAATCCACATAATTCAAACGAAAGCTAAATACTTTGGATTGAAATTGCTAACATAACTCTTAATGTTTGGGTATTTATTAAAGATATAGATATCTATATGTCACTAATTTAGTTGATTGCCGAATACTGATTCCATGGAAAGGGACGGCCGGATCGGTCATTTTTATTTTTATTTTGCTTTTCTTTTCTTGGGTTTTAACGTGCATGCGTGGACAGACTATAAAATGTTTTGGTTGGACATCCTTTTCAAAAGCCCCCTACACTTTTCTAAAATTAAAGTTTCTTTGACCCTTTTTCTTTTTCCGGTCACAACCAAAAGGAACTAGTAGTACTAGTCATATATTTGACCATTGCCATCTTTTACATTTTAACTCTGGGTGAACATGTCTAGCCACTTATGACTTGTGTGAGATATTGGACATGGGTGTTTACAGTTCAGTTTGAAATCATGAAACAGTTTAAATCGGTCATCAATTTGGTTTTACAATCGGTTTTTAATAAAATTTTCAGTTGGTTAGGTTTGAAATTTTCAAACCATAGTGAAGGGTTTGGTTTACGGTTTACCTGGGAAATCAACCCAGGGTAGGACCTAGCTTGTAAATAGGGGTAGCCCCCGCTACCCCTTGCGCTCTAGCACTAGTGTAAATTTTGGAAAAATTTGACGTTTTTTCGATTTCGTTACCCTTATAAAGATTTTCTAGATCCACCATTAAACCAACCTTTGAAAGTGGACCAGACCATTGGGTTAAGATATATTTCAATTGTTTTTAATATGGTATATTAGATATATTTAGATATTTTTATTTGGCTTAAATGATACAACACTACGTTAGATGGCGCTAATATTATACATATAATATAATATAAAATTGGGCTGCTCATTCGACCTTGCGATTTTTGTGTGATTCATGTTCCCATGGCTTAAATGATACAACACTACGTTAAATGGCTATATAATATAATATAAAATTGAGCTGCTCATTCGACCTTGTGATTTTTGTGTGATTTATGTTCCCATTTTGTGTTTTTGCTTCTTCCTTTTCTATGTTTATGCTTTAACATGTTTTGTGTTCTATATTGCTCATGTTTTTAGTTTATGTTATTAGTTGCTTTTGATTTGTGTTCCTTGTCTTGATTGCCCCTACCACTTATAATTCTTTGTTGCTAATTGCAAACTAGAGAGATATAGTAGTCGATTTGATTAGTAAATGTAATGTATATACCTTTTATGTTTTGTATATATATATTTTAAATCTGTGAAACTAAAGTGAAACCAAACTATTAGTAACAGTTTAATTTGGTTCGGTGTTAGTTTTTTACGATTCAATTTTGGTTTTCAGTGATAAAGAACCGTTACTAATGGTTTGATCTAAAAACAAACAAAACCGGACCATGAACACCCTTAGTATTCGATATCTTCATACTAAAAGCTTGAATCGAGTTGAACAAAAGCTTAAGCCTAAATTTCGTGGCAAACTATAAGTCAATTTATTTATAAACAAAAAACTAAGATGTATCAAAATTTATATTGATGGTAATTGTTAACCTTTACTCCATGTACTTTGGTTTATCGTGATGTGCTATGGAAATTGTGGTGATAGCTACCTTAAATTAGTGAGAATAAAATGTTTAGTTTTTATAATATATATTCTTTTATTAGTAATTTGTTATAAAAGAAAATGTAACCTAGTGATATCAAGGTGTTGAAAACTTGAAATGATGTCTCTTTTGAAGTAATGAGGGTTCAAGTCTAATCTTGAGTAAATAATGTAATTTAGGAGGACTTGTATGAGTTGTTCAAATAAAAAGTTAAAATAAGGTAGACAAAAAATCAAATACAAATACCTTTATCATATAGAACGTACGAATATGGTGAAAATGTAAAAAACGCGGTGACATTTTCGTAATTATTTACTCGTAGAGTAATTATAAAAATTACTCTACAAATGATCTTGTAGGGTAATTTTGATCTTTTAGAATAATTTTGTAAAATGTTCTTGTAGGGTAATTTTAAACTTATAGAGTAATTTTGATCTTGTCGAGTAATTATCAAAATTACACTACAAGTGTATCAAAATTACTCTACAAGTTTATCAAACAACTTACAATTCAAAATTACTCTACAAAATCATTTGTACTACAAGTGTATCTTGTAGAGTAATTTTGATCTTGTATGGTAGTTATCAAAATTACTCTACAAGTGTATCAAAATTACTCTGTATCAAAATTAATCTATAAGTGTATCAAAATTACTCTGTAAATTTGTCACACCCAAAAAAATACCACAAACGGGAACCCCCGCGAGGCGTGTGACGTACCAGGATCTAGCCACTAATCACATTGAACCATAAAGAAAATAGAACTTTCCCATTAAATAAAATAGTGTAATTCAAACACCAGTTTAGAAAATCAAACATGTTCAGCGGAAGCATAATAATTTGTTCAATAAGTTTAAATGAAAATGTTCAAAACAAAGCAACAGCGAGAAGCGTTTCCAAATATCACGACCCATGACCACTCCAGCTTCCCAGACGGCAAGTTCCATGTCAGTGTACCTAAGGACCTACAAGCATGCAGAAAAGTGTATCAGACAACGCTGGTGAGTTCACAGTTTGTTTAACCGTTTGTTACCAAGTATTGACTTATGTTATGTTATGTTGATAATAACTCGATACCGCAGACGGCTCCTTTTTGCCCTTCTCCAATGCTCTATCAAACATTGGTCATGATTTTCAAGTTATTAGTTCACGCTCGTCCTATCCAGGTACGTCGTGAGGGTGCCAAACCTAATAGCGCTATCAACTAATAACCCCGTTGCCCTACAAGCAACTAACCTGGTAGTATGATGGGACTTAAGTGATAGAAAGTGAGTGTATTATCCAACATCAACATTTACTGAAAAATGTTTCATATCCCCTGCAAGGATATGGGTTTGTGAAAACTGCCTCACATCCCCTACGAGGATGTGGGTTATGAAAACTGCCTCATATCCCTCACAAGGATATGGGTTTATGAAAAAAACCGTTTGTTTGTTTGTCTGTTTGATTATCCCCACCAGACGCATGCTTGTAAAAGATAGTGAACTCACCTTGGTTTGCTCGGTATGAGTAGTTACTTGTTCACACTTAATCAGTCAAAGCCTATGATGTTCATGTACACGTAATCAGTTTACATTCACATTGTTCACGTATATTCATAGTGTGCATTCATAGCAAGGATCACCTTATAACACATAACAATTATTAACAGGCGGCAATTAGAATTTACTCAATCATAAACATTCATCATCATATATATCCTAAACCACAGTTCTGTTAGTGGGATACTCTCCTGGCGACAAACCTTCGGGGCGACGAACCTTCAGGGCGGCGAGCCTTCTCTTGGCGAAGAATCCATTCTTCGTCAAAAGTGATCGCGACGAAGAATCAGAATGGTTCGTCAAAAGGACAGTCGACGAAGAATCAAATCTTCGTCGGCTTGGATTCTTCGTGGGGAGGGGTACCTTCGTCGCTGTTCATCAAAGACAGTTATGATTTCCTTCTTCCCCAACACATCGATTTACATTAACATCAAGCACTGATCAATGGAGATCCTAATTCATTTGTGTAAACATAGCATCAACAACTCAGATCTGTCATCTAGATTAATTGCCACAGTTTCATCAAATAACACACTAAATTATCAATCCGATCTTGATCTTATTTATATGTCATACAAACAATGGACAACCATGATCAATTCGTTAAATGTGTTATTATCATGCCACACCAATCAGTCAGTACCGTTTATGCATTTAATCACGCTTAGACATGTTCTTACACTATTTTCCAAGTTATTTTAGTGTTAAAACAGGTTCCATAACTTCTACATTACTAGTTATGAATTTATTTGCAAAAATAGCTTCTGTTGACTTTTTAATATTAAGTTTGACCCGACAATTGACCAAGTTGGAGTGATAATCAGGGGGTGCCCTATTAAGGACTTATTACCCACATAATTACCAACTCATAGCCATTTTCAATTCAAATAATGGCTGGACCATTAGTGATTAATCACTAAGTCAAAGTGTATTTATGATATCTTTGACTTTCGGTCATTATACTAATGAAAACTTAATTACAGAGGCTAAGCACACTTACAAGAGTCCTAAGCACGAAGATTAAGACCAAGAGAGCTTCCTTCTAAAGTAGGATGCTCCAGAGAATGAGTTCAAACACTCCAAAGCTTGAGAGCAAGTTTGAGAGTATGAATTTTGAACTTGTGAGTGCAAATGGATGCCAAACTTGCCCCTTTATATAGGTTTTTGAATGGATCTAGGATTGATACAAGTTTCCCCAAGTTTAATCTGAAGCATACATGTGTTTAGGAGGTTTTACAATACCATTAACAGCCCATAGAATCGATCAAAACCATGCAAAGGTGAAGAACTTGCTGAACCTGCACCTGTGCATGACTTTCTGCCCAGATCAGGCCATCGCGTCGCGCGACAGCAGAAGGTGTTGGTGGTGGCGTGACGCCACCATGGTGATAACCTGATCAGCAAGTTTCAAAAATGACATTTTCACCCCCTGAACCTTTTTAAAACGCAATATCTTTCATTTTAAGCACATTTAACCCATATAACTTATATTTCTATGATCCATGAGATATAACCAAACACCGTTGGGTCCGGTTTCATTAAATGATAACCGAAAACACAAGTGTCGCCTTGTTGATGCTTTTAACCCCTTAATTACAAAAGTTAACGTATTTTCCTCATACGATATCGAAACCTTGTGAAATTTTTCTCACTTATTCTCGGGAGCATAATTAATTGTTACAAAGCTTCAGGTTCGTAAAATGGTCACTCAGAGGTATAATTTAAACATGTTGACACATTTAACCCTTGCGTCTTGTAAACTTTCACTTTCTTCCACAAACGGTTTCATACGATTCACGATTCATTCGTTTAAGGGTATAAACATCATGTAGGGTTGTTGAAAGGAAAAATTATCAATTGTTGACACTTTGAATCCTTCTACACACATACTTTCTTCGTTTGTCAACTTTAGTCCTTCATAATCAATCCGTTACACGTTTAAAGTCCATGACACGTGTCGATACTATATTGGACATGATTTTGCGAGGTATTACATCCTCACCCACTTAAAAGAAATCTCGACCTCGAGATTTACTGAAATAAATGAGGATACTTCTGTTTAATTGTGGACTCAACCTCCCACGTATATTCGGGACCTCTACGGGCATCCCATTTAACCTTCACAATCGGTACGTGCTTCTTTCGAAGCTTCTTAACCTGTCGATCCTCAATCGACAAAGGTTTTTCAACAAACTTTAAGCTCTCATCAATATGCACATCCTTATGTGACATGGCTAGCGATTCATCAGCTAGGCATTTCTTTAAGTTGCAGATGTGAAATACATTATGGATTCCACTGAGCTCTTCAGGCAGGTTTAACTTGTAAGCCACTGTTCCAACACATTCGATGATCTCGAATGGTCCTATGTATCTTGGGCTTAACTTGCCTTTCTTGCCAAAACGCATTACCCCTTTCCAGGGTGATACCTTAAGTAGAACCTTGTCACCTACCTCGAATTTCAGAGGTTTACGCCTTTTATCTGCGTAGCTTTTCTGTCTATCCCTGGAAGGTTTGAGACGATCACGTATCTGCACAATCTTATCTGTCATCTCCAGGACTATATCAGGTCCTGTTAGTTGGACATCTCCAACTTCTGCCCAATAAACGGGCGTCCTACACTTTCTTCCATATAAAGCTTCAAAAGGTGCAGCTTAAATATTGGAATGATAGCTATTATTATATGAAAATTCAATCAACGGGAGATGATCATCCCAACTTCCACCTAAATCAATAACACAAGCCCTTAACATATCCTCCAGCGTTTGAATTGTGCGCTCGCTTTGACCATCCGTCTGAGGATGATATGCAGTGCTGAAGTTTAATCGAGTGCCTAGGGATTGCTGAAAGCTTTTCCAAAAATGCGATGTATATCTCGTATCCCTATCAGAGATGATAGATACTGGCACTCCGTGAAGAGATACAATCTCGTCCACGTACAGCTGAGCTAACTTATCCGAGCTGTGTGTTTCCTTAATAGGTAAGAAGTGGGCTGACTTAGTCAGTCTATCTACTATAACCCAAATAGTATCATTTCCTCGCTTTGTCTTTGGTAACTTAGTGATGAAATCCATAGTTACCATCTCCCACTTCCAGGTGGGAAGTTCAGGCTGTTGTAGCAAACCTGACGGCTTCTGGTGTTCTGCTTTAACTTGCGCGCACGTCAAACATTTGGCCACATAAGTGGCTATAGATTTCTTCAAACCTATCCACCAGTAATTTGCCTTTAAATCCTGGTACATCTTATCACTTCCAGGATGAACAGAATACTTGGAATTATGGGCTTCTTGAAGGATCACGTCCCGAAGTCCTCCATAGATTGGAACCCATATTCGTCCATTCAATCTTAGGATTCCATCCTTGCCATATGATAACTGCTCAGCAGTTACTCCCAACTTTTCATTTGGATAGTTAGCTTCTAATACAGCTTCCTTCTGAGCGGCTAATAACCTTTTATTCAAGCTGTTCTTTAGTTCAATACTCTTGGCATTGATCCTAATGGGCTTAACCCTTTCCTTCCTGCTGAGAGCGTCAGCTACAACATTCGCTTTGCCTGGATGGTAGCGAATTTCACAGTCATAATCATTTAAAGTCTCCATCCATCGACGTTGTTTCATGTTCAGATCCTTCTGATTGAACAGATGTTGAAGGCTCTTATGATCAGAATAGATCACACATTTGGTACCATATAAATAATGCCTCCAAAGTTTTAGTGCAAACACAACGGCACCCAATTCCAAATCATGGGTGGTGTAATTCTTTTCGTGCACCTTTAATTGTCGGGAAGCATAGGCAATAACTTTGCCTTTCTGCATAAGCACACATCCCATTCCAGTGTGTGATGCGTCTCAATAAACCACAAATTCTTCAATTCCTTCAGGCAATGTCAACACAGGTGCATTGCTTAACTTCTGTTTAAGAATATCAAAGGATTCTTGTTGCTTAGGACCCCAATCAAACTTGATATTCTTTCGAGTTAATGAAGTTAGGGGTGCAGCAATCCTTGAGAAATTCTCAATAAAACGCCTGTAATATCCTGCCAGACCCAAGAAGCTGCGAATCTCTGTGGGCGTCTTCGACTCTTGCCAATTCATGATGGCTTCAATCTTAGCGAGATCCACCTGGATACCACGCTCGCTAACCACATGTCCAAGAAATTGGACTTCACGAAGCCAAAACTCACATTTTGAAAACTTGGCGTAGAGCTTTTCTTGCTGAAGCAGTTTAAGAATACAATGAAGGTGTTTCTCATGATCAGCATGGTTCTTCGAATAAATAAGAATGTCATCAATGAAGACGATGACAAACTTGTCCAAGTAGGGTTTGCAAACGCGATTCATGAGATCCATGAACGCTGCTGGTGCATTAGTGAGCCCGAAAGGCATCACCAAGAACTCGTAGTGACCATAACGAGTTCTGAATGCAGTCTTATGCACATCTTCATCTCTGACCTTCAGCTGATGGTAACATGACCTTAAATCAATCTTGAAGAAGTAACTTGCCCCTTGCAATTGATCGAACAGATCGTCGATCCTGGGCAATGGATATATGTTCTTGATTGTAACCTTGTTCAGCTCTCGATAATCGATGCATAGACGCATCGATCCATCCTTCTTCTTCACAAACAGAATCGATGCTCCCCAGGGAGATGAACTAGGTCGAATAAAACCTTTTGCCAACAAGTCATCTAGTTGAGTCCTTAACTCTTTCATCTCAGTCGGTGCTAACCTGTAAGGTGCTCTTGCAACAGGTGCTGCTCCAGGAATAATGTCAATTCTGAACTCCACTTGCCTATCTGGAGGTAAACCAGGTAGTTCTTCAGGGAATACGCCTGGATATTCAGAGATAACAGGGATGTCTTCAACCTTGGGCTTTGGTTCATCAATAGTTACTTGTGCCATGTAAATGACACAACCCTTCTTCAAACACCTTGACGCCTTAAGCATAGACACTTGCTTAGGCAACCCATACTGAGTATCTCCTTGTATGGTAAGTGGCTCACCATACGGAGTCTTGATAACTACTTGTTTCTTGTCACAAACAATCTGGGCTTGGTTATGGGATAACCAATCCATGCCTATCACTATGTCGAAACCAGCTAGTTTCAAAGGAAGCAAAGACAATGGAAAAGAGTGGTTCCTAATGGATATAAAACATCCATCTAACACGGTTGAAGCAGTTTCTATGGTACCATCAGCCAATTCTACTTCATATTTTATGCTTAGGGTTTTAACAGGCAGATTTAATAACTTACAAAATTTATCATCCACAAATGACTTATCTGCACCTAAATCAAATAATACCCTTGCATAAACATCGTTGATAAGAAAGGTACCTGTTATCACATTGTCATCCTGGATTGCTTCCTGAACATTCATTTGAAAGACCCTAGCATTGGTCTTCTTACCTTCTTCAGGTTTCTTTGCATATTTCGGGCAGTTTGCCTTAATATGCCCCTTCTCATTGCAACCATAACAGGTCGCATCCTTCAACTTCTTGCAATCCAAAGTCTTGTGTTCTTTGGACTTGCAGATCCCACAACCAATCGGCTTTGATTGCGACTGCGACTTAGATTCAAACCTGCATTTTTCGAAATGACGCTTCTGGCAAGTTTTGCATTTAGGCTTCTCCTCTGTTTGCTGGTTACTCTTGTTAGACCCAGAATTCTTCTTGTGGTCTGAGTTTCCCCTATGCTTCTTGTCAGAACGACGTGAGTTATCATCCTCACGTTTCCTTTTTCCTTCTTCAGAACTCTTAAGCGATCTCAGCCTGGCCGCATCCAGAGTAAGGGATAACGATAAATCAGCCACTGACCTAAAAGTAGTAGGTCTTGATGCTTTTACACTTGCCTTGATCTCCGGAGCTAAACCTCCAATAAAACGAGCTATACGTTTTGGTTCCGGTGTAACCAAGTAAGGAACCAATCGAGACATAGTATTGAAGCTCGTGAGATATGCCTGACAGTCTAAATTCTTCATGACCAAGGTCAAGAAGTCAGTTTTGATTTTCGCAACTTCATGTTGAGGACAATAATTTTCTTTGATAAGAGCAACAAACTGATCCCATGTCAGGTTATACAACGTGTTCTTCCCAGTAGCCTGGATCAAGGACCTCCACCAAGCTAGGGCTTCTCCTTTAAATGATTGTGACACAAACTTCACAATGTCTTGCTCTGCACAACCACTAATATCTACCACTGTATCCATCTCATCTAGCCACGTCATGCAATCAATGGCTCCTTTTTCCCCAGTGAAATCCCTGGGCTTGCAGGATACAAAATACTTATAAGAACAACTTTTAACACGGGGCTCTTGATTGAGCTCAACTCTCTTAGACGGGACACTCCTCTGATTCGAAGAATGATGAGAATCGCTCTTGCGAGCTGTATGAGTCTTGGAGGGTGGTTTTGGATGAGGTACCGTTAGGTTCTTGCTCCGAGTACCACTTGACTCTCTAAACTGCCTGTCCACGGCTTTAGTAACAACATTGTCAATCAATGCTTTAAGTTCCGCACTAGTTATGTTGATTCTGGTAGTATCATGATTCTCCCTTGGGTGACTGTTGATTTCTTCTGATTCTGCCATGTAGCTTGATTGCTACATAAAAACGATAACAATAATTTATTCAGAAGTCTATTATGGACTAGTCATCTTGATGAATCATTAACCATGGTATTTAATAAACCATATTGGTTAATTTGCTAGTCACCTTTATTCAGGATTTTCATTATAATTATCCTCAGTTATAATTCATTAAAATATTAGATTGGCACAAAAAGGCCTAGTCACAAGGACAGTCATAATTTATAAGCCATGATTTTTTTAGGATCAGGGCATTAAGGCTTGAACACAGTTCATTACCTTTTCTTGACAGAGAATCGTAGACTACAACGGTCTTTTTATCTCAGAGGACAATAAACTTGGCCCATAGGCGCTTCATCACAAATGGATGTTTAAATAATAAATAAAGGAAAGGAATTGGAAGAATCCAATATAAGGATGACTTGTATGATTTTATCGAATCACATTTGCCAGGAGTGTTAACATGTTTTCAGATGTTAACAAGGATTTGAATCTTTTAAATAAGTTTTACCATCATGGCCCTGTCTTTAGAATGACACATGGGCTAGGTTTTACTCTTTTAAAATTCTTGTTTAATATATAATGGCAGATCAATTACAAAAGGAATGATATTTTGATTTATTTCATATATTATATTCATATATAATGATAAAAATGAAATTTAAATAAAACATTCCAATAAATTTTAAAAGGAGTACATAATTGCCCTAAACGGGTTTTGAAAGAAATAACATTGTCCACGAAGGGACTAAAAGGTAAATATGTCCTTATAAGGACTACTAAAGAAATGAAATTCAACAAAAGGAGTTTCTTCTTCACTTTATTTCTGAAAGTCTCCTCCTTGGTTCACTTTGTGCGGTATGGGTACTGAAGGTTTTGGCGGGTAGTCGAATTCTTCCACATTAGGAACCTTAGCAGAAGTGGAATCCAAGGATTCTATGGTTAACAAATAATATGGATCACGGATAGGGCTAGGGCAGGTATAATCCAAGTTTGGGATTCCAAGACTTGGAGGTAAGATATATGGATCATTTGGATCCACAGGTATCATCTTCGGTGTGGGAGCCTCAGGGACCGATGGTATGGACTTCTCCGATGTTGGCTTCACATTTGAAGTTTCAAAAGTCTTAGGTAAAGAATCCAAAGTATGGTTAATGGTTTCAACTGGTTTGATTTTGGGAATGGGTCCAAAAAGATCCTTACTCCATACTGGTCGTACGCTTATTCGAGCTGTGGTACGAAGCTTAACATTCTTAAACTTCGGGTTTGGAGAACTTCCACCAAAGGCAGCTTTACTCGGCGACATGTTCCTGAAATGCACAAATATTGAAAACAATGTATACTTATTAGGGATGAGATTATTCCTAGTTCATGTCTAGACTCGGAGGTCGAGGAATGTGCTAATGTGGCATTGAGATTAAACACAAAATGCTAGTGTTTAATTCACTCAATGTTGGCTCTGATACCAACCTGTCACACCCCGATATTTCCACGTATTACCGGTGGGCCCGGTGGGGAGTATCGTGACGTAGTTGATATCATCATAGTCAATTTATCACAGTTCAATACACAGTGGAAGTCTAAAGTAAAAATATTACAAACCGAGTGAAAGTAACATGAGTATTACAAACGGAATGTAAAAAGGACCCACAGGCAGATCAAAACAAAAGAAGATAATTGTTCAACAAATTTTAAGTGACAAAGCTTGCAAGACTCTTATTTATTCACTCAGTAGTAGCCAGCCTATTCCGCCTAGTACCTGCACTTTAGCCTTTTGGAAAATACGTCAGTTTACACTGGTAAATACAATTAACCGACTCTTTTGAAAATATTTAAGAAAATTGATTTAAATGCACAAGGCACAAATAATCTTTTATAACTTGGGACAATTATTTTAAAAATAATCTTGTATACAGATTTATATGTTTGTCGTCCGTCAGGGCCGGTTAGAAGAGCCGGACAAGATTAACTGACACGCCACAGGTATAATGCCCACAAGGAAAACTCCTTATTGTGGATTACCATTTATACATATGCAACTGTCAGGTGTATGCCTACACCCCGTGCTTAAGTCGTGGCCATTTCAATGAATGTGCCGAGGATATCCAGGACATGGTCATTAACCCCCCAAAGGCCATATACCAAACAAAACAAATTAAAACGGGTTATGTAATTATATTAATCACATTCCAATTTAAATAACTACACACCCAACCAAGCGGTATTATTATAATACCGTATCCCAAGCCCGTATAACGGAAAATAAGTTAAAAGTATTTACCTGAGCAAATTATACAAATTTATCCCAGCCGTATACAATCAGCAAGTGCAAATATCTTTTACTGGGCTCCTAAATCTGGAACGAAGGTTTTAATAACCTATTAGATTCCTAACGGGTCTTACTTAAGTTTAAACTTAGACCGGTTAGTTTTAAAGAAAGGTTTACGGTTCAAAACGCAAGATTAAGCGAAGACCGGATTAGAATGTGATTTAGACCCGACAAGTATGGAAACTTGTATAACATGGGTAAATTAAACTCATTCTGGATTTTGAGGTAAAAATGATAAGGTTTGACCCGTTTCGGTCAATTTATGCAAACTAGTCACATAAACCGTATCGAACGCGGAAAATGCATAACGGGTAACCAAAAGAGTCATGTACAGGTTCCCTAAGTTAATATGCTTAAAATGTTGTTATGATATCAGTAGGATACCTTCCATTATGCCCAAAACGGATTTAAAACCAATTTATGCCCTGAAGGGGTATTTTGGTCATTTTAAAGATTATAAAAGAGATTAAATAATACTCTGAGATTCTGGTCTAAAATGATCAGTAAAAATATTTAATTTAATAAGTTATATCAGTAAAATATTGCATATGTGTGAAATTTATCATCTATGACCAAACTATGCTCCGAAGGGGCATTTTGGTCATTTCACATAAGCTTTAAGGGTCAAATTTGGAAATCTGATTTCAAAACTTTTACCTACCATTAAAGTATAAAAATTTATTCATAAAATCAGTAGGTAACAAGCCTTAGGTGCCTAATATGGTTTTAAACCATACTATGTGCCTAAATCGCATAAAAGTCGGTATATGACGATATTCGGTTTAAATAGGGAAATCTGAGATTTTGACCAGCCTTTACAGTTTAAAATAACTTATTTATCATATAAAATCAGTAGAAAAAGGTTTGACATGTAAAGGATGTATAAAACTCATTTTATTAGCAAAAAGGGCATTATTGTCAATTACCGAGCCTATGCGAGAACTCTATGTTATGTTCATTTTAAAATTTAATAAAAATTTCTAAAAATTCCAAAATATTATATTACATCAGTAGTTAAAATATTTGATGTCAAATTTGAGTTTAAATAGGATTTATATCAAATATGCCCTTTAATTAATAAAAATGCCTTCATTTACGATATTGAGCATAACTCTCATTTTAGACCATAAACTGATGTCAAACTTTTAGGACATACTTAAATATCAGTAATAAAGGTTTTTGTCCTCTCGCATTTTCAAAAATCTCGTTTTAATATCAAAAGGGCATAATGGTCAACTTTTAAGCAATTAACGGAAACATGCAATGAACTAGGATTTCTAAGGAACCAAGTTGTATAACCTCAGAGGGTTATACTAACCTATAACATGGTCCTAAAGGAACCCTAAGGCATATCTAAACTAAGTTAAATCGGGTCAGAACTGAAAGTCAAACCAAAAGTCTACTTTTGCGACTTTCGGTTCCGAACCGAGCCTAAACTCAGAATCGTCGGGTTGAACGTGCTTAGACATGTTCTTACATTATTTACCAAGTTATTTTAGTGTTAAAACATGTTCCATAACTTCTACATTACTAGTTATGAATTTATTTTCAAAAATAGCTTCTGTTGACTTTTTAATATTAAGTTTGACCCAACAATTGACCAAGTTAGAGTGATAATCAGGGGGTGCCCTATTAAGGACTTATTACCCACAAAATTACCAACTCATAGCCATTTTCAATTCGAATAATGGCCGGACCATTAGTGATTAATCACTAAGTCAAAACGTATTTACGATATCTTTGACTTTCGGTCATTATACTAATGAAAACTTAATTACAGAGGCTAAGCACACTTACAAGAGTCCTTAGCACGAAGATTAAGACCAAGAGAGCTTCCTTCCAAAGTAGGAAGCTCCAGAGAATGAGTTCAAACACTCCAAAGTTTGAGAGTATGAATTTTGAACTTGTGAGTGCAAATGGCTACTAAACTTGCCCCTTTATATAGGTTTTTGGATGGATCTAGGATTGATACAAGTGTCCCTAAGTTTAATCTGAAGCATACATGTGTTTAGGAGGTTTTACAATACCATTAACAGCCCATAGAATCGATCAAAACCATGCAAAGGTGAAGAACTTGCTGAACCTGCACCTGTGCATGACTTTCTGCCCAGATCAGGTCATCGCGTCGCACGACGGCAGAAGGTGTTGGTGGTGGCGTGACGCCACCATGGTGATAACCTGATCAACAAGTTTCAAAAATTACATTTTCACCCCCTGAACCTTTTTAAAACGCAATATCTTTCATTTTAAGCACATTTAACCCATATAACTTATATTTCTATGATCCATGAGATATAACCAAACACCGTTGGGTCCGGTTTCGTTAAATGATAACCGAAAACACAACTTTCGCCTTGTTGACGCTTTTAACCCCTTAATTACGAAAGTTAATGTATTTTCCTCATACGATATCGAAACCTTGTGAAATTTTTATCACTTATTCTCGGGAGCATAATTCATCGTTACAAAGCTTCGAGTTCGTTAAAAGGTCACTCAGAGCTATAATTTAAACATGTTGACACATTTAACCCTTGCGTCTTGTAAACTTTCACTTTCTTCCACAAACGGTTTCATACGATTCATGATTCATTCGTTTAAGGGTATAAACATCGTGTAGGGTTGTTGAAAGGGAAAATTATCAATTGTTGACACTTTGAATCCTTCTACACACATACTTTCTTCGTTTGTCAACTTTAGTCCCTCATAATCAATCCGTTACACGTTTAAAGTCCATGACACGTGTCGATACTATATTGGACATGATTTTGCGAGGTGTTACAGTCTGTTTGTGTAAGGACCTGCAAAAATGTCCCAAAACAACCCGTAAGTGAAAAGCCGGACCCCTGAAACCTTAACGTGCATAAAAAAACCAAGAAAACATGAAATATGGTCTTCACGTGGGCCGCGTAAAGCATAAGCTTAGTTGACGCGGGCCGTGTCAACTTAAAAATGTTCCAGATAAGTGTTAAAGCCATGTGTCGTCCACCTGGCAACCCTACTCATGACACAGCAGCCCTACACGTAGACTAGATGTCCACACGGGCCGCGTAAGGGTCAAGCAAGGGTTTACGCGGGCCGAAACCCCATATTTCAACTATAAATTGCTTGGTTCACGAGCAGTTCAGCTGTGTCGAAAACTCTTCTCAAAAACGAAGTATACTGCATAAATTCGAAATTTTAAGGTATTAAGGCGCTGCTACGATACAGGGTATTAACTCGATCGCTGCTACGATTCAATGTCCGATCGATTGAAACCAATCCGATGAATGTTTAAGTGCTGCTCAAACTCGGGTTATACTTTGTCATTCGTCGTGAATTCGATGGATTTTTAAGTATCGCACTTTGTCATTCGTCGTGAGGGTTTTGATCTCGTGAGTTATCGTAAATGCTGTATTAAGTTACTGACCTAGTTCGTGTGCATTGTCATTTAATTTAGGTTACAAGGCTAATCAGTAGGCAAAACTCTGCCCGTTTAAATCTGCAAAAGTTATAATTACAGGGATTAAGTCTTTGTAATCTTCAATTACTGCCGGTATGTGGGGTTTTGTATACATTACTTGTTTCCCGTCACCATTGGACAACGGGTTAGCCAATGGGTGATCTGACCATAGTCACAGATACAGTCGAGTGACAAATACCGATTTGGGGTAATTGGTTGATAAAAACAATGTAATCACCCTTAATACTATATATTATAACAATGTGTCGTTTTGAGCAACTTGAGTGACCCGCCAGTATTTCCCTGCTGATAAAATCTTTTTAAAATATGTTTCAGGTGATCTGTTGTGATCAAGGAAAAAGTGCCGTGTAGCACTACAAGCTTGAAGAAGTGGATCAATAAAATAAAAAAAACATGTTTTTGTAAAACAGGGATTTCCCAGTGAAATCCCCTTATTGTAAATTATGGGTGTTATTCCCAATTTGTGAAATAAAATAAATTGGCTATTTTCAAGTTTTAAAAGATCTTGTAAATCTTCTGCTGTCAACTCAAATAACAAATACCACGGGTTTCTGTCCCGCGGCTCCTGGACCGGGTCACACCGGGACGGGGGCCGTGACAGAAAAATGTGGTATCAGAGCCACTGATTTAAGCAAATTAAGTATTTAGAAATACTTAATTTTTCTGATTGCCATTCTGTGATTATGTGAAAATTCAATTTACAAAATTTTAACTTAGAAATTTGTGTGTTTCTTATCTGCTAAACAGCATGAATGAGTTGTCTGAAGCTCTTCAGAATCTCAATCTCCATTCTGTTAATGTGGAAGTTTCTAGAGACTTTTCCGGTTATTTGACCGACATTGATGAACCCATGGAATTTCAAGCTCAACCTCCGGAGAAACCCAAACCGAAAAAGAAAAGAAGATTCGTGGGCTGGAGGCGTGTGCGTAGGAAGAAACCAGCAACATGGAAAGTTATAAAGACTGAGGATCCCAAAGATAAAGGCAAAGGAATAGAGATTGGGGAAAGTTCCAGGCAAGACCAGGATATGCCATCCTGGGAAGAGATGGATCATAAACTAGCACTTAGTGACCTCGTCGGACCTGCTAGTGAAAACCTCTTTAATTACCCAGCGGAAGCACAACTTCCAGTTGATCTAGAGCCTGATATCCCATACCCTATTATCCACTCCCAACCTCTACCAGCAGAGCTAGAAGAGTGGTGGACCACCGACCGGCAGTTTCAGAATCTCCTAAATAACGTAATACCTTTTTCCCCAGTTTGACCCGGAGCCTCCACTACACCCACCTATGAGCTCCGAGAACTTGGCTGAACTCCGCCACTACGGTGAAGAGTTGGTGGACGCAGGAAACAGAATTCGGGAAGTAGGAGAAAGGATATCCTGGAAGTACGACGAGAGAGAACGTCGTTTCTGAAGTGCCAGCTGATGGGATCATATGTGGTTGTGGGAATGCGTGTTTAATAGTAATAATAATAATAATATAATAATAATAGAATCATGTAAAATAACTAAAAATAAAACTTGTGTAACATAACTGGTGTGTACGGACGCATATTAAAATATATAAAAATGGAAGTCGAAAAATCGACAATTTTGGCTATACGTGTTAACTTGATTATGTGTGGTTGTTTTATTATGTTTGGTTGTTATTCATTTTATGCTAATAACTTATATATATTAATTACCAGATGGAACACGCTGGTAATGAACAAGTTAACGAGGGTAACCAATCCGCGCAAAACCATGAAGATCAATTTTTGAATAGACAAGATATAGAAAACATCGTTGCTCAAGGAATAGCTAATGCTATTCCAGCAATTCTTGCTGCTGCACGAAATCCAGTTGAACCTCAATAAATTATTCCTAGCAAACGTACTCATGAAGACAACTTCAGTAATAGCGTAAATGGAGGCGGTAACATTAATAATAATGATAATGATGTATTGCAAGCCCCAATTCTCAAAAGAATGAAAGCTGCAACGCCTGGTTGCACTTACAAGGAGTTTCTTGCCTGTAAACATGTTGAATTTGCAGGCAATGAAGGGGCGACTGCTGCACTGCGTTGGTTGGAGAAAACCGAGGCAGTAATTAAAATAAGTAAATGTGCCGAGGAGGACAAGGTCATGTACGCGTCGAATCTTTTTAAAGAAGGGGCGCTAGAATGGTGGAATACGGTACTAAAAGCCAAGGGAAGCGATGTGGCTTATGCTATGAATTGGGAAGAATTTAAAAGGCTGGTGGAAAGAAAATTATGTCCCGAATATGAAAAGGAACAAATGGCGAATAAGTTCCTAAACCACCCGATGGTGGATGTTGATTGTCGAGGGTATACTTCGACATTTTTTTAGTATGATAGAATTGTACCAACCCTGGCTTCGCCAGAACCGGTACTTATTTCTCGCTACATTTGGGGTTTGATTAGCGAAATCCGTGATATTGTCAAAGCTGCGAGACCCCACACAATCGATGATGCGGTGGAATTAGCTAACACTTTGACTGACGGACTGGTGCGTACGCGAGAAGAAAACAGGAAAAAGGAGTTAGCTCAAAAGATTACCCAAGGATTTCGTGTGGGTAATAGTAGCAATTTCAAGAAAAGAGGAACTGGGCAATCTTCCACTCTGCCGTTCTGCAGGAACTGTAAAAAGAAACATTTTGGAAAATGCAATGAAACCTGCAACTTCTGCAAAGCTCTAGGACATCGTGAAGAAGATTGCAGAAAGAAAACAAAGATCTGCTATAACTGTGGAGAAGCTGGGCATTTCAGACCAGAATGCCCTAAATTAGTCAAACCAACAAATAACAAGGCCAAACCTGCTGAAGGAACCAATAAGAAAAACGCAAGAGCCTTCCAATTGACCACGCAGGAAGCCGAACTGATTCCTAATGTAATAGCTGGTACGTTCCTAGTTCATGACGTCTATGCAAAAGTATTATTTGACTCTGGTGCAAACCAAAGTTTTATAAATACTTCATTATGCCAAGCTCTTAATCTACCCTTAACCAACCTTAGGCAAATTTTTACTGTAGAAACGGCAGATGGTAATTCTGTTAACATAGATAAGGTTTTGCGAGAAGGAAGGATAGAACTCTTAGGCCATAAATTTTCTGCAAACCTGTTACCTATGGATTTAGCTGGATTCGATGTCGTACTAGGAATGGATTGGTTAGTAGCCAACCATGCTCGAATCCTCTGTGATAAGAATTCCATAGAAATACATACACCCACAGGAGAATTAGTGGTGATTACAGCAGATAAGCCATGTAAGCCAATGAAGTTCATTTCAGTAATGGAAGTGGCCAGTTATTCACGAAAACAAGGAATAGTGTATATGATTCCAGTAATCACTAACACAAAAGGTAAGGAACTTAAAGAAATTCCAGTAGTATCAGAATACTCGGATGTATTCCCAGAAGAACTACCTGGATTACCACCCGATAGGGAAGTAGAATTTAGAATTCATCTAATTCCTGAAACTACACCGATAGCTAAGGCACCTTATCGGTTAGCACCCACTGAAATGTTAGAATTGAAAAAGCAGTTAGTCGAATTATTAAGCAAAGGATTTATACAACCCAGTTCGTCCCCATGGGGAGTCACGCAAATTTAATCCCCAAACAACTATAGATAGCGGTAATAGGGTATCGAACTCAGGGAGTATGTGGAAGATGTGTCGATTGTATAGCTTTGTACTTAAACTAATATTAGACTAAATTGCAGAAAATTAAAATTCAAGATTGTGGATTGTTGTTTTAGAAAACTAAATTAAACTAATGCAAATCAAATGTAGGTTTTAAGACAAAGTAGGAGAGAACAATGATCACCCTAGGTTTCAGTTTCTTTAAACAGTTGTGTGCAATTTCACTAGAAAGAGTTACATAGACATAACTCGTGTATACGTGATTGAAGTGATAAAAGGGAACAAAGTACTCGGATTAGATAACGCGAGGTTGTTTCCCGATGACCTATTAACCAATAACCAACCCTAACCCTTCCCGTGATATCTCGGTTGCCAACGGCACCAAGAACGTACGATTAAGACTAGAAATTGCAATATTGATTAACACACTACAAACAATCAAACATACACCATGACATTCAAGCAACGCAAGATATCATTCTAGAAATGCAGAAATTAAACACACAAAAGTTTCAGAAACATTCACCTAGGATGATCACCGAAGAGTTTAGCCGGACATGGCTCGGTGGATCATCATCAACATCAATCTATTGTTCATACGAATCGAAAGCACAAACCGAATGATTGAAAAATGTTCACCAAACCAACAAGTTCTCCAAAATCGCCCCCAAGGTGTTCCAAAACCGTCCAATGATGAGTGATGATGATTATGTCGATATCAATAAAAAAATAATAATCCATCACAATTCATTCATGTGCTCCCAATCACAAACTCCAAGTCTCAAAACTGATGACAATATGTGCCGCCCAAGCCACTTCACATGTGTTCATGTGATGTTATTATCTCATGTGCCGCCAAAAGAGCCCAATTATGTGCGTCCACTAAGTCCAATTTGTTGATGATGGATTTTTTTGTTGTGTTGAATTCTTGTTCACCTACCAACCACCAAAAACAAGCCCACATATATGTTGTTGCTAATTATGTGCGGCCCAATGATGTGTTAGGGATTAGAAGTCCAATAACTGCAGCCCATGTATATGATAATTTTGACTTTTGTGATCATAAATCCCCTCTAATTCACGTGATGGATGATGTTCATTATTAAATTAATAATCCACAATCATGCCCTTCCAAAAGAATCTTGCATATAACGGCTGCCTCTTTCAACCGTAGCCTACGGTTCCAATTTAACCGAATTAAACGATTTACCTGTAAAACACACGAACACTTGTAGTTATCACATTCACGCTACATAACCGAGTAAAATATGATATATGCGCGTATTTAGCTCATTTAAAGGTTGTCCTACGGACCACCCGTCAGGGAGCGCCTGTGTTGTTTGTGAAAAAAGAAGGATGGGTCGATGCGAATGTGTATCGATTATAGGGAACTGAATAAGGTCACAATTAAGAATCGATACCCATTGCCTAGGATTGATGATCTTTTTTATCAACTACAAGGAGCTAGATATTTTTCTAAGATAGATTTACGCTCCGGATATCATCAATTGAAGGTACAAGAAGAAGACATGCCTAAAACTGCCTTCAGAACTAGGTATGGTCACTATGAGTTTACAGTCATGCCCTTTGGATTAACAAATGCTCCGGCAGCATTTATGGACATGATGAATAGAATATGTAAACCATACTTGGATAAATTCGTAATTGTCTTCATCGACGATATACTTATTTATTCCAAAAGTCAGGATGAGCATTGTCAGCACCTGCATGCACTCTTAACTTTGTTAAGAAAGGAGAAACTATACGCCAAATTCTCGAAGTGTGAATTTTGGCTACAGGAGGTGCAATTTTTAGGACACATGGTGAATCACGAAGGTATTCACGTAGATCCTGCCAAGATAGAAGCGATCACCAAATGGAAGGTCCCGCAATCAGCTACGGAGGTTAGAAGTTTTCTAGGATTAGCTGGGTACTATAGGCGCTTTATTAAGGATTTCTCTAAGATAGCTGTGTCATTAACTAAGCTAACCTGCAAAGCAGTAAAGTTTGAATGGGGACCTAAGCAAGAAGAGGCTTTTAAGATTTTAAAACAAAGGTTAACAAACACCCCAATTCTTGCCTTACCAGAAGGGACAAAATATTTTGAAGTTTATTGTGATACTTCTAAGCTAGGATTAGGATGTGTGTTAATGCAACGCAAGAAGGTAATTGCATATGCATCAAGACAATTGAAGAAGCACGAGGAAAATTATACGATACACGATTTAGAATTAGGGTCAATAATTTTTGCCCTTAAGATTTGGAGACACTATCTGTATGGAAGTAAGTTTACAGTTTATACAGATCATAAAAGCTTAAAGTACATATTTGGGCAAAAAGAATTGAATATGAGGCAAAGGAGATGGATGGAAATCCTAAGTGACTACGATTGTGATATTCAATATCACGAAGGAAAAGCAAACGTAGTTGCAGATGCTTTAAGTCGTAAGTATCACGAAAAGCAAAAGCGAGTTCGTGCTCTTAGATTAAGTCTACAATTAGACTTAATGGAACAACTGAAGAATATTCAGGAAATAGCGATCAAGGATGATGCTGAAGGAATGAAAGGACGAATAAAGGAATTAGAGCAAGGAAGTGATGGAATTTGGAGATTCCACAAAAGAAGGATTTGGGTACCTAAGCAAGGAGATTTAAGAAATAAGATTTTAGAAGAAGCCCATAAATCTAGGTATACTATACACCCGGGAAATAATAAGATGTACCAAGATTTAAGGAATAACTTCTGGTGGATAGGAATGAAAAAGGGCATAGCTAGATATGTTTCTAAGTGTCTTACTTGTTCACAAGTTAAGGCAGAACACCAGAAACCTTCAGGGTTACTCCAACAATTAGAAATGCCTGTTTGGAAATGGGAACTAATAACCATGGATTTTGTTACTAAGTTGCCCAAAACCAGAAAAGGTAATGACGCGATTTGGGTAATTGTGGATCGATTAACCAAATCAGCACTTTCTACCCATGAAGGAAACCTTTAGCATGGAAAGGTTAGCCAAGTTATACGTAGATGAAGTAGTATCCTTACATGGAGTCCCACTCTCTATTATATCGGATAGGGATAGTCGTTTCACTTCACACTTCTGGACAAGTTTCCAAGAAGCAATGGGGACCCGACTAAACTTAAGTACGGCTTATCATCCTCAGACAGACGGGCAAAGTGAAAGGATGATTCAAACCCTGGAGGACATGCTTAGGGCATGTGTGATAGATTTTGGTGGAAACTGGGATGACCACCTACCCTTAATTGAATTCTCCTATAACAATAGTTATCATTCAAGCATCGAAGCTGCCCCATTCGAAGCACTGTATGGGCGAAAATGCAGAACTCCAGTTTGCTGGGCAGAAATATGAGAAAGTCAATTATCAGGTCCTGAAATCGTGCAAGAGACTACCGACAAAATCACTCAAATCAAGGAAAGACTGAAAACGACTCGAGATCGCCAAAAGAGTTATGCCGACAATCGACGCAAACCGCTAGAATTTCAAGTTGGAGACAAGGTACTCTTAAAAGTTTCTCATTGGAAAGGAGTAGTTCGGTTCGGTAAAAAGGGAAAGCTAAGTCCAAGGTACGTAGGACCATTCCCAGTAATCCAGCAAATAGGACCAGTTGCCTATCGCCTATAACTACCAGAAGAACTAGCAGGAGTACATGATGTGTTTCATGTATCCAACCTCAAGAAATGTTTGTCTGACGAATCCCTGGTAGTACCTCTTCAAGATGTAGAGGTAAATGAAAAGTTAAGATTTTTTAAGAAGTCACTACAGATAGAAGACAGAAAGGTCAAGTTTCTCAAACATAAAAGATTGGTACTAGTCAAAGTCAAGTGGGAGTCAAAAAGAGGACCCGAATACACCTGGGAGTTGGAATCGGAGATGAAGCGAAAATACGCTCACTTATTTCAATAAATCTCGAGGACGAGATTTTAAATAAGGTGGGGAGGATGTAAGGACCTGCAAAAATGTCCCAAAACGACCCGTAAGTGAAAACCCGGACCCCTGAAACCTTAACGTGCATAAAAAAAACCAAGAAAACATGAAATCTAGTCTTCACGCGGGCCGCGTAAAGCATAAGCTTAGTTGACACGGGCCGCGTCAACTTAAAAATGTTCCGGATAAGTGTTAAAGCCACGTGTCGTCCACCTGGCAACCCTACTCGTGACACAGCAGCCCTACACGTAGACTAGATGTCCACGCGGGCCGCGTAAGGGTCTAGCAAGGGTTTACGCGGGCCGCGTAAACCCCATATTTCAGCTATAAATTGCTTGGTTCATGAGCAGTTCAGCTGTGTCGAAAATTCTTCTCAAAAACGAAGTATACTGCATAAATTCGAAATTTTAAGGTATTAAGGCGCTGCTACGATACAGGGTATTAACTTGATCGCTGCTACGATTCAATGTCCGATCGATTGAAACCAATCCGATGAATGTTTAAGTGCTGCTCAAACTTGGGTTATACTTTGTCATTCGTCATGAATTCGATGGATGTTTAAGTATCGCACTTTGTCATTCGTCGTGAGGGTTTTGATCTCGTGAGTTATCGTAAATGCTGTATTAAGTTACTGACCTAGTTCGTGTGCATTGTCATTTAATTTAGGTTACAAGGCTAATCAGTAGGCAAAACTCTGCCCGTTTAAATCTGCAATGTGAGTCATTCTCCTTTTTACCAAATGGTTTCCAAAACCCTATTTATTTTCAAAGTTATAATTACAGGTATTAAGTCTTTGGAATCTTCAATTACTGCCGGTATGTGGGGTTTTGTATACATTACTTGTTTCCCGTCATCATTGGACAATGGGTTAGCCAATGGGTGATCTGACCATAGTCACAGATACAGTCGAGTGACAAATACCGATTTGGGGTAATTTGTTGATAAAAACAATGTAATCACCCTTAATACTGTATATTATAACAATGTGTCGTTTTGTACAACTTGAGTGACTCGCCAGTATTTCCCTGCTGATAAAATCATTTTAAAACATGTTTCAGGTGATCTGCTGTGATCAAGGAAAAAGTGTCGTGTAGCACTACAAGCTTGAAGAAGTGGCTCAATAAAATAAAGAAACATGTTTTTGTAAAACAGGGATTTCCCAGTGAAATCCCCTTATTGTAAATTATGGGTGTTATTCCCAATTTGTGAAATAAAATAAATTGGGTATTTTCAAGTTTTAAAAGATCCTGTAAATCTTCCGCTGTCAACTCAAATAACAAATACCACGGGTTTCTGTCCCGCGGCTCCTGGACCGGGTCACACCGGGACGGGGGCCGTGACAGTTTGATTATCCCCACCGGACGCATGCTTGTAAAAGATAGTGAACTCACCTTGGTTTGCTCGGTATGACTAGTTACTTGTTCACATTTAATCAGTCAAAGCCTATGATGTTCATGTACACGTAATCAGTTTACATTCACATTGTTCACGTATATTCATAGTGTGCATTCATAGCAAGGATCACCTTATAACACATAACAATTATTAACAGGCAGCAATTAGAATTTACTCAATCATAAACATTCATCATCATATATATCCTAAACCACAGTTCTGTTTGTGGGATACTCTCCTGGCGACGAACCTTCGGGGCGACGAACCTTCAGGGCGGCGAACCTTCTCTTGGCGAAGAATCCATTCTTCGTCAAAAGTGATCGCGACGAAGCATCAGAATGGTTCGTCAAAGGACAGTCGACGAAGAATCAAATCTTCGTCGGCTTGGATTCTTCGTGGGGAGGGGTACCTTCGTCGTTGTTCATCAAAGACAGTTATGATTTCCTTCTTCCCCAACACATCGATTTACATTAACATCAAGCACTGATAAATGGAGATCCTAATTCATTTGTGTAAACATAGCATCAACAACTCAGATATGTCATCTAGATTAATTGCTACAGTTTCATCAAATAACACACTAAATTATCGATCCGATCTTGATCTTATTTCTATGTCATATAAATAATGGACAACCATGATCAATTCATTAAAAGTGTTATTATCATGTCACACCAATCAGTCAGTACCGTTTATGCATTTAATCACGTTTACTAAACCCTCTAACGAAACCCTAACAACCATTCAATTGTTCACAGATCCTATCAAACAAGTTTGCACGTAACAGAGATAGTCGACAGGGATCGAAACAGGAATGAATTTACGAACCGTGTGATAATGAGATCGTTCGTTGAAAGCTTAGTCGAGAGGAGCGGTGTTTCAAGAAGCCTCTGCCGTCGTTCGCTTGAGGGGAGTTAGGGTTGCAAAAGAAAGATGTGAAGTATGCACATGCATACGCGTATATTCTAAAGAAAGTGGGTTGGGCCCGATGAATGAACTGGGTCGTGAGCCCCATTGCGGCGAAGTATCCTATTGGCGAAGAACCTTCTTCGCCGTGTTGGAGGTGTGACGAAGAGCTAACCTTCGTCGGAGGTTGGTTGTGACGAATAGTCAATCTTCGTCGAGTGGTGGTTGTGACGAAGAGTCAACCTTCGTCGAGTGTGTTACTCAATCGGAGTAAAACATAAATATGTAAAGACTAAACATTACACACTACTTAAATTTCCATGTAACATTCAAACATAACAATACTTAACATTCCAGCACAATGTACACAAAACGAATTATGAAAACATAGTTGTGAAACAAGTAATGCGTAGAGGAAAGACCTTGAAATCTCGGGTTGTCACAAAATTTATCAAACAACATACAATTCAAAATTACTCTACAAAATTACCTTACAAGATCAAAATTACCATACAAGATCATGTGTAGAGTAATTATGACACTCTACAAAATTACTCTAGAAGATTAAAATTACCCTACAAGAACATTTTATAAAATTACTCCAAAAGATCAAAATTACTCTACAAGATCATTTGTAGAGTAAATTTGATAATTACTCTATGAGTAAATAACTACGAAAATGTCACCACGTTTTTTTGGTTTTTTCATGTTTTTCGTACGTTTTGTACGATAAGACACTTTGTACGTGAACTTAACTCTAAAGCAGTGAGTGTTCAAGTCCAATCTTGAGTAAATAACGTAACTTAGGAGGTATGAGGAATTATATATATATATATATATATATATATATAGAGAGAGAGAGAAAGTGTAATGTACATTACGGCTTAACGTACATCACGTACGCGACCAAATTACGCACGTTCATTTGAAAATTACGCACGTTTATAAACTCAACTATGATCAAAATCAATGATGAATTTTGAAATTTTACTCTGTTATATATAACTGTACTCTGTTCTACGGAACGATGATCAAAATATAACGATGTTTCTGCATACTCTGTTCGAAAGTCGAATCTGGAAATAGAGGTGGAGGAGACGTGGTTTCGATTTCATCGAATAGGTGTTGCCTGATGAAATTGAATGCGGATAGTTCGTGGTTCATGTCCATTGCTGAAACCAGGTTGGAGGTTGAAGATGATAATGATGATGGTAATCACGCATGTTATAAGGAAAAATCACGCATGTTGGTTTTTTGAGATTGTAACGTGCGTGATTTTCAAATGAACGTGCGTAATTTGGTCGCGTACGTGATGTACGTTAAGCCGTAATGTACGTTAACCTTCCCCTCTCTCTCTCTCTCTATATATATATATATATATATATATATATATATATATATTGTTAGTGAAGAACCATGAATAATAACTTTATTTTTATAATAATATATAGCTTTTTTATTTAATATATTATAATAGTTTATTATTATATTTACTTTTAGTAAGATTTTTTTAATTTTTTTTTAAATCATATATTTCCTTTACCATTTTTATTAATAATTCTTTTTTTCTTTTTTTTACCATGAATAATAACTTTATTTTTGTAATAACATATAGCTTTTTTATTTAATATATTATAATAGTTTATTATTATATTTACTTTTAATAACATGTTTTTTTATTTTTTTCCTTTTTTAAATCATATGTGTTTCCTTTACCATTTTTATTGATAATTCTTTTTTCTTTTTTAAAACTTATATCAATTTATCAATTAATTTGATACTTTTTTAATAGTTTACGTGTATAACTTTTTTCTAAAAACTTAAGTACGTAGTTGTTTTTTTTTTTTCCCTTAAGTTTTGTTAAAAAAAGTTATACTCAAAATAAAGTATTTATTTGTTATCATAAAAAGATACAATGATGAACTAAACCGTTCTAATGGTTTGGCTTTATAAACATACTTTATTTTTAAATCACGTTAGTTTTACATTATCATTTCTCGGTTTCGTCGCAACGCGCGACGTAAAAAGAAAAAAAAACTCACAGAAAATTAAAGTTCAATTTCCTTTTTTTGATCTTAAATTTTGATATTTTAAGTTAGAAAACTTGACGGATTTGAAAAGAGAGGGATAGAGATGGCAAATGGTTATAGGAGTATTTTCAAAAGAATTATTTGAACTTTTTTGGTCGATAATTTTTGGTATTCATGTTGAAAAAAACGTAACTAAGGTATGCCGTTTTTAATAATTTTGAGGTTACATTCGTCATCCATGCCGGATTTAGCATAACTTAACAAGATAAGCATTTGGACAACCTACAAAAAAAAAATAGTTAGATAACTACTATAAAAAAAATCAATAAGGGGGTGGAATTGGTTTTTCTATTCAAAAGAGGGGTGGCGGCGCAATTGCCCTTTTTCGTGTGGAATGATATCTGAGTTTTCTAAAAAAAAAAAAAAAAAAAAAAAAAAAAAAAAAAAAAAAAAAAAAAAAAAACATTTATACATTACCCCTTTAATGAATACAAAAGAAGAAAAAAAAAAACATGACAACTTAAACATTTAAATTTTAAAATGCTCTTTAATAATTTATTCAGTAAAGAAAAATAACAGATAATTGAGAAAACATCTAGTTAGTTAAAAGATGAGGAGACCCCACTGAGATTGCCCCTACTTGAAGCCAAGGGAACATACATGGCCTCACCAACTCCCTTTTCAAGAACACAATTTTCATTTATTTATTTATTTTTCATCATTTCCCTTGGGCCTTAACCAATTACCAATTATGCATAATTATAATAACAAAAGCTAACGTATCAACACAATCTCCCTTCCATTATATGCTTCAAATTAAAAAAAAAAGTGTTGGTTTATAACAAATTATATATTAGCCGACATAACATTTAAAGTCAAAATATTAGCCGACATCGTAGAGGTAAAAACTAGAAACTAGAACCAACCACGTACGAAGGCTTGCAAGACAAACTACATTGATGATCCTTTGGTCCACCTTCTAACTTATGATCGAGTTGTGTTGGTACCTAACCATATGCACTTTAATTAACAAAATCTCTTCATACATTATGATTATCATACCTACGTTCGTACCCTTATAGCATATGATTGCATGTCACACTCTATTAAATATGTTAACAGTCGGATCATATCTTAAAGAAGAAAAATTAACTAATAATGCAAGTTACAACCTACTTTTAAATGGACAATTAATGTTGGAAGAATTAGTCTTCCTAACTTTGGTTTCCTTTAGAAGCAATCTTTTTACATATAACTTTAGTATAAAACACCTCACAACCTTCACACAATATGCACCCAACTTACTCACCCTTCAAAGTTCAAACCCATTTTCGCACACGATGGTTTCAGTCAGGAATCCACCAAGAAACGTGTGTGTTATCGGTGCTGGCCCATCCGGTTTGGTTGCTTCCCGGGAGCTCAAGAAAGAAGGCCAAAAAGTGGTGGTTTTGGAACAAAATCATGATGTTGGAGGACAATGGTTATATGACCCGAAAGTTGAAGGGCAAGATCCCTTAGGAAAAGACACAATGGGCTCGGGTTTAACCGTTCATAGTAGCATCTATGATTCGTTAAGGCTCACATCGCCTAGAGAGATAATGGGGTTCACTGATTTCCCTTTCTTGATCAAGAAGGGTAGGGATACAAGAAGATTTCCTGGTCATAAAGAACTCTTTTTGTACCTTAAAGATTTTTGTGAATGGTTTGGTTTAAGGGAGATGATTAAGTTTAATACCAAAGTTGAGTATGTTGGGATATTGGATTATGGTGCCTTTGGTGAAGATCTAAAATGGATTGTTAAAAGCAAAGTTAAAGATTCCGATGAGGTGATATCAGAGGTGTTTGATGCGGTTGTTGTGGCCACCGGACACTATTCCTATCCTAGATTGCCTTCTATCAAAGGTCATAATCATCTCCCTTTACATTATTACATACATACATAAATATATAAATGCATTCCATTGATATCTATTAGTTTTTTACTTTCAAACTATATAGGAATGGATGCATGGAGAAGAAAGCAAATGCATAGCCACCTTTACAGGGTTCCTGAGCCGTTTCGCGACCAGGTAACCAAATTTTTTAGTACAAAAATGGTATTTTTGGTGCATGTGTATGATAGAATTCAAAGTGAGAATCAAATAAATGTTGGTGAATGATATTCATGTGTATTGGATAACTAAAAACGAGATTTCTTTATATAGAGAGATTACAGTGTAAATTTGATAACGATAAAGCTAACCAACTAATAATAATGATCAAACGTTAATAATCATACTAATATTTTAACTAGAGATTGAATAATAGAATAATGACTAGCAAAAAAAACTTATGTATATATATAAATGATGAATAAAATAATAATAACTATAATAGATAACAATCTCGGTAACAAAGTGTGTATTCTCAAGAAGTTCAAGGCTTGCAGGTGGTGGTGGTAGTGGGGAACTCATTGAGTGGGCAAGATATATCAATGGAGCTTGTGAATGTAGCAAAGGAGATCCATCTTAGTTCCAAATCACTTAATGTTTCAGAGGGTTTATCAAAAGTGATCTCTAAACATGATAATCTACATCTTCATCCGACTGTAAGATCGATATATACATATTCATTTCTTAACCAGTTTATATTAAAAAAACATGTGTGCCGTCCAGGTTAACTAGTTATCGCGTTACAGATAGAATGTCTACACGAGGATGGACGGGTTGTTTTTGTCGACGGTTCAGGGATCACTGCAGACACAATCATATATTGCACAGGGTAATTTAAAAGTTGAAACAACCAATGATATTAACTTTAGTCTTACACAAATATGTTTCTAAATTATATGCATATATGCATGCAGGTATTCATATGCATTCCCCTTTCTTGACACCAAAGGAGCAATAGCTGTTGATGATGACAGAGTGGGACCTTTATATGAACACACCTTTCCTCCAAGCCTTGCCCCATCTCTCTCCTTTATAGGCATTCCTAGAAAGGTAAACCTTAAAAGTCATTTCTTTTTTCTTTACTTCCTACAAAATACTACTAATTTTAAACATTCATATACTATATATATTATGGAGTTCCTTTAAGTATAATGCTATTTAAAAGCCTGTTTCTTTTAACTTATTTGGTTGGTATTGATTGATGTAGCTTATAGGATTTCCTTTCTTTGAATCACAAGCAAAATGGATTGCTCAGTTGTTGTCTGGCAAGAGAAGTTTGCCACCAAGAGATGAAATGATGAAATCCATTCAAGAATTCTATAAATCTAGAGAAGCTGCTGGTATTCCTAAGCATAATACGCATGATATAGCCGATTTTGAGGTAACCAAATTCGCACTTGATCTTGAATGTACATACATACATATGTACCAAGAGATGAACTTTTTGTGATGAGTATTTCACAAATTGGGGTTATTAGTGACACAAAAATATACATTATTTTTAGCACAACTCGGTTTTGAATAAAATTTATATATATAGAAACGTAGAAAAAAAATATATAAATATATGTATTTAGTTTTTTTTTTTAAATTAGGTATTAAATGTTATTAAAGAAAATTGAAAGTAAACATTAATTTTTTTTTGGGTTTCAAATTCTTTAAAATGCCAAAATAACAAATTACAAACAAATGACACGGCAAAAAGTTGCACCGTTTACTTGAAAAAAGGTAAAAAGGTGATGGAGGTGTGGCCCATTCCAAGGGCGACGACCTTATTTGTAAATGGTTTTAAGATGGTACGCTCGTTTAATCACACTCTTTTGTACCTATCGTTTTTTTATGTTGTAGTACTGTGATAAGTATGGAGATTATGTTGGATTCCCTCACTTAGAAGAATGGAGGAAAGATCTTTGTATTTCGGCTCTGATCAATTCAGACGTGAACTTGGAGACATATCGCGATTCATATGACGATGAAGAACTGCTTCAAGTTGCTCATCAAAGCCCTCATTTTACTCAACTTGAACATGAAGCTTTGTCTAGCTCCCTTTAAATTATGCATGGGTTCGATATAATATAAAATTATATAATATGATTAGTAATATTCCACGAAGGGCTTTTGTTGTTTCTGAAAGCAAAGATCAATGGAATTCTTTTGCTTTCAAAAGCAAGATAGTACTTAGACAACAACCCAACAAGGATAGAGTTTGAGCTTTCAAATTAAGTGTACCTAGTTGAATTTTTAATGTTGTCCATCTCCTTTATATGATTGTAATGTCAGCTCTTTTGGTTTCATAGTTATTGGTGTTTTTTTTCTTTCCTAAAATGGTTATAAATTTGGGAAGGATTATATTTTATATTTAATTTTAATTCATAAAGAGTCATCTTTTTGGAAGCCTAAAACGAATCGGATCATTGTGGTTGTTTTAAAGTTAAAAAAGTTTAGGAAATATTAAGGAATGAGCTGCAACGGCAAAAATATTTAGGACGAGCTAAGATGACGAAAATATTCTAGGAAAAAGTGATTAAACATGTTATTGAATTTGAACCGAATAACTCAAGTGGTCACATGCTTCCCTCAATTACCATGGCTCATCTTGCGGAATGGATTCTAGGTTTGTGAACCCATGTTAGATGGGTTTATGAGATGCTGATATACACAGGTTTCAATTTTATACATTTTTTTAATGTTGTAAGACCATCCGTAATGGGCGTTTAGTTTTCAAAATCCAGCCCCAAACACGCCCAATCCCGCCCTGACTCCACCCCCCTCGGTGTTTTGTAGCGTTTTTCGCGAAAAAAATTCGAATGGCGTGGTTTAAAACACGCCAAAAATGTGCATTGGGGCTTGAGTTTACCATTCAAACGGTAACATTCTTTAAATGTTTATTTATTTTATTTTTTTTATTCCAATTTAATTGTATAAAAACCGCACTTGACATCCAACTTTATATAGAAAAAAACCCACTCTCAATCAAACTTTCTCTCTACTTCTTTTACATTTTATAAAACCATGAATCCATTCCGACCCCCTTTTGGTGTTCCGTCAAGACCCGGGAACCCGAACACCACCCAACCGGCTTACTTGAGTGGCTCTACTCCTTACATGCCACCCACTTTCGGCTTTGCCCAACCCGGCGGCTCGCAACCATCCCAACAACAACCCGAACCCGAGGTGGATATCGTGCCGGAGACGCAACCTGAACCGGAGCGAGAGACATCGAAACGCGGTAAAAGGTCGCATAAAAAGAAGGAACCGAACCAACCTCGTCGTAAGCATACTTACGTTATTTGGACGAAGGACGAGGAATACACGTTGGTTCGGTCGTGGGTCAATGTTTCGGAGGACCCCGATGTTGGTAAGTGTTATTTTTTTTTTACTTTTTTTCCTACACGTCGATTTTATTTTATTTTTAACGTACAACCTTTTTTTTTCTATTTGTAGCAAACTTTCAAACCGGTTCCGAATTTTGGAATAGGATTCGTGAGTTTTTTTATAGCACGTGGGGAAAGGGTGAACATCGTGACAAGGATTCCATCTCTAGCAAATGGACCGATATCAACAAGTGTCACGCCTTCCAAGAAGTTTATCAACGTAACTACGATAATCGGCCGAGCGGAGAAGGTGACGTCAGGGTTTTAATGAAGGCTATGGAAGAGTACGAGAAGACGAAAGGCGTTTTCACGTACTATAAATGTTGGGGCCTACTAAGAAAAAGTCCAAAGTGGGCTGGCGTACCGACCATGACGTCCAGTAGTAGACGTAAAGCTAAACGGTAGAAAACGTCACCCTCCATTAACCAACCCCGTGTAACGCCCCAAAACTCGGGTCTAAATATTTTATTTGGACATTTTATTAGGATGGAATAAGTAAGTAGGATTTATTGTCTAAGTGGGATATTTCACTAATAACTAAGTTATCTAACTTGGTTAGATGGAGTTGGCTTTTAATTAAGAATGGAAAACAATGGGGGTCAAATAAATAAGAAAGAACATGAGGGGCTAAAGGTGGGCAATAGGGATGAAGTTTTATAAGAATGTGGGGATTAAAAACACACACACACAAGGTGTGTGTGTCTCTGGTCGATCGAACAAAAGCACAGGGAAGGGTGAAACCCTAGTTTCACCAATTTCATCAAATTGGGTAGAAATCTCAAGGATTATTGGATGCATGAACCTGAAATGTCGACCACTTAAGTGTCTCTAACATCAAGTAAGTCGAATTTGGTGTTTTAATGATGTTTGATGAAGTGGGTTTTAGTCAATCCGTGAAATCCTATGAAATTGAACTTGTATGAGTTAGAATCGTTATGTTGAAGTTGATTTATGCTTGAATCTGATTGTATTGAACATTCGTAATGAAACCCACTTATAACCATGGGATGAGGAAGTTTAGTATAGAATTATATGCAAATTAATATGATGTTAGTGTGTGAAGTAACATTGTAGATGGTATCTTGTTAGCTAGATTGAATGTGATATGGATTAGATGATGTTGTGTGCTATTTGATGAATGAGAGCAAGAGGTAGGAGGTAAGCATGAATTACTTGTACTTTGTGCTTAGAAAGTAGTATGCCCACCAAGTGTTTGATGAAATGTCTAAGTGAAGTTAGGATGTGAGATTTTAGGAAGTGGCTTGACATATATGAATGACGTATGATAATGATGTAATTAGTAGTATACTAACTTAAAGAATGTGCTTTAGATGGAACTAGTACAAGAATTCGTGTTGAATGTATGTGTTGGTCAAGATTATGCATTAGAAGCTTGTACATTGTGCTTGAACGGGCGATGCTCGCCATATGTTTTTATTAATCACTTAATTGCGACTAAGAGGTGAATGTGTACTAAATGTATAACATATGACCATACTAGAAAAGAATGATGTTATGAATTACGTTAAGTTGTCTAACTTAGCAATGTGGTTGTAAAATGTAGAATCATGAAAGCATAAGTATGTGTAAATTGATTATGTGTATATTATGTATGTGACTAGGTGATCATGTAGTTGTATGTGTCATACAACATTATGTATGAAATGAATATCATGTCATTAATATGGTCTATTATATCAACATGAATGCGTGTTCAAAAATTGAAAGTTATATGCTAGAAAGTTGACTTTCTAAAAGTCAACCGAGAATTTATAGCATGGTTAGGCATTTTGACACAAATATAAGAATCGAGAGATCATGGAATATGTGTTAGACCAATTATGTGTTATGTGTGATAACGAATTTGGATTTCGAAGATATTGAACAATGTGGTTGACAAATCATGTCGTATGCGTGTTAGTGAAAGTCAATGTAGATAAAAGTTGGAAAATGTGTGTTAATATGAATGAGCATGAATACTAACATTATTATGGCATGATGGCATGAAAGAATAGGAACCACATGGAAGGCTAACGGGTCAAGATGAGGCAAGTAAGCGGTTACGAACAAGGATGCACAAGGTAAGTGAGTTCCGAACCTCACTTCTTAGTATATAATTAAAGTATAGTTATGAAGGTTAGGAGTCTTGTAGTAATGATTGAGAAGGTAAGTAAATGGAAAGGAAAGTCATAATAAGTTGTTAATAGTTCACAAGGTAACGAAAGGTGCATGGCGAAATCAAACGAGTCGAACATATATGCATGAATCGTGTAACGGTAATGTAATTTATAAAGTTTAAGGACCTCAAGGTGTGATTTTTTAGTTAATTAGGTAGGGAAATGTTTTATGAACAATTAGAAACAAGTTTCAAGTGAAACAGATGCAAAACGAACAAGTTATGCGAATTTTAGTATTAAAATGGGGAGCTGATCTGGGCATCACCGTAGCTTACGGTGCCCACCGTAAGCTACGGTGGGTGTTGGGCCTTTCTTTCTGCCGTAAGGCAGTTTAATGCCACCGTAAGGTTTTTGGGGTCACCGTAAGCTACGGTAGCCACCGTAGCTTATGGTGGAGTTCAGGTGCAAAATGTGAAGTTATGCTTTTCTTTGTTTTTCTTTGATTTCGGACCCCATGAACCCATCCCAAGCCCCGATAAGCTTCTATAATGCACCTCAGCCCTACCAAATGGCTTAATAAGCTACGGGTGAGTATGGAACTCATCTTTAAGATCCGAAACGTACCCGAAAGTCACTTAAAAAGCGTTTAGGAAATGTGAGTAGGAATGGGGTGTGTAAGCGAGTGTGCGGGGAAATGAATTAAGTTTGTGGGCCAGTATGTATAGGTTCAATTTCATTTCAATATGTGAAACTTTTAAGCAATTATATATAGGAGTAAGTATGTATGTAAGTTGTTTACTCATGTTTATTACTCGGAGGTTGTAATTAGGACACGTCAGTAAACCATATTGAATTGTGTAAGTGCTATGTATGAGCTTGCATATATGTGTGTATGTAAGGGTCTATGTATTTGATGAGTATAAGTTTACACACGGATGTACGTAGGCACGATGTAGTATTTATGGTACACGAAGGAATGGGGCTTGAATAGATGTATGCATAGCTTCAAAACGTTTGAGTATTAAGTTGCTAATCTTATGCCTTGAGAATGAAATGAAATTCGCAGGTATGCTATTGAAATCTGTTGTGCAGTTTTGAGGAATTAGAATGCTAGATTGTACGTGGAAGAATGATCGAAAGGACCTGCAAGAATAGAAAGAATGTGGCGTGGTTAATTCATTATGTATGATAGATTATGAATTGTAGTTAATAAATTCTAATGATGTGCATGTTTGTGGTGAATGTAGGTTACGCAGATTAATATCAGTATAAAGTATTGGAGGATTGAAGATCGAGTCAAGAGCATGAATTGTACGGGAAGAGTAGTCACATAACTGGGGATTTTATATGTCAATGGATGCAATAATTAAGAATAAACGATGTAATTCTTTTAGTCAAGTATTAAATCTTTCTCGTATTAGACATCAAGTATGTTACATGGCTATTAATGAAAGAAAATTTTTGGGCTCATATTTCCGCTACGTCGTTTTCAAGTTATTAATTGTTAGGGTGTTACAAGTTGGTATCAGAGCCCTGGTTTGAGGGAAATCAAGTATGAGGAGGCAAATACTTGAACTCAAACCTATGTGCTCTTGTGACAAGGAACCCGTACAATCCAATACTCGATCAAGATCTAAAGGTAGAAGCGAAGGTAAGTATGTACTTAAGTATGTATTTGGAGAAAACTAACAGTATGTTATGTGTAAGGTAAGCATAATTGCTTGGAGAGGATGATTCGTGAATGCGGTTTAGGACCGACACCAAGGCATGTAATAAGACGAATCGACCCCAGGTACGTAAAATTTAACATGTGGGTGCATGAAATGGTAGAATTTATCGAGTGAAGGAAAATTTTAAATGAAAAATAATAATAGGATGGTAATGAAGTTTTAAAAATGTTACGCGTGCCGAAACCTAAATCTTCGGACACAAGGTGACGATTACACGAAGACACGAAACTAGTATGTGGATTGTGTACATGGCCAGTACATAAGAAACATATGACGTTCGTGAGACCGTGATAATGGTTACAGGTATGTCCGTTAGAATTAGGTAGTAGGTAAACGTGAGGGTGAAGAGAAATGTAAGACTTTCAGGGATTTGAAAGTACGAATGATATGTTAGAATCCGGGAGACAGATTCGAAGCATGAAAGGAATGAAAGTACGAATGATATGTTAGAATCCGTGAGACGGATTCGAAGCACGAAAAGAATGAAAGTACGCATGATATGTTAGAATTCGCGACACAAAGGAATGAAAGATATGAATGATATGTTGGAATCCGAGAGACGAATTCAAAATATAGGAAGGAATGAAAAGTAGAGTGAAAAGTTTGAATTCGTAAGAAAGACGGATCAAACAAGTAAGAATGAATGATAATAATGAAAATTCCGAATTCATAAGTAGGTACGGACCAAGTAAGTAAATATTCTTTAAAGCGGATATTATCCAGGTTGTGATTTGAACTTTTACATATATAAATACTAGTCTAAGTACCCGTGTAATACACGGGTGGCTAAACAACAAAAAAATTATACTTTAATATGTAAATACTTTATTGCAGGTTAGTTCGAATATTAAGATAAATAATATCTTATAAAAATTAATTAACGATTACATTTCATATTAATTATCAACATGTATGCGTCTATAAATAATTTTTTGAAATGAAAGAAATGTTGTATTAAATCTATAAAAAAAATTGGATTTAAATCACAAACCCGCTTTTCCCACTTTTATATAAAAGTAGTTAACTCTTACCTAATAAAAAATGTCCACATTAAATCACAAACCCGCTTTTCCCACTTTTATATAAAAGCATCAAATTGCATATTTAGGTATAATTAAAAGTAATTATGTTACATCAAATGGTTTTATAAAAAATAAAAAAAGTATCAAGACTTTGTTGGCTTTATTTTAAATAGATCACTCAGTTACAAAGATTGCTATATTGACACCTAAGGCTGTAATATGTTATCACCCGTGAATACTTACGGGTCGGATATTTAAATTTTATTAAACACAATTGTATATATATTTTAATGAAAATAATACCACGTGACAAACAAAGCTTCACAAAGCATAAGTCTATGTCTCGCAAAATATTGACATGAAAGCACCCCCAATACAATTATCGACATTTGGTAAAATGTAAAAAGTGAGCAATATTTTTTAATCGACTAAGATGTCCAGCACTTTTCGAAAGCATGGACTTTTAAACCAAACATTTATTTTCACACTTTGAATATCAACACCTACAAATCATCAGATAAATATAATTAATTAACATGTAAAAAAAATTGAAAGAAAAGATCCACTCCAAATTTAAATTAATTGGGAGTGGTTTTTCTAGTTTTTAAACTTGAGAGGAAAATTTTTGGTCATGTTGTGGAAAGTTTAAACGTGAGAAAGCCACCCACAACAGCATCTATCTTTAAGTATCACAAACTTAACACTGACCCAAACATAAAAAATCGACGGTTCGGTTATAGCTCATTCCAAAATCAAATCGAAACAAACTAAACCGAACCGACCTTTCTTGTTTAAATGTTTGTTATTGGATATATGGTCCAAATTGATTATTTTGGACCAAAAGTTTCATGAACAAAGTTATTACTTTACTACTCAATAACAAAAGGTTTGGCTAAAGTTTTGACTAATTTCATCATTTAGGGTCAAATTTCTTTTAAGCTAAACATTTCAAACCCGTTTGCAAAACCGAAAACGGCCCATACGTAAAACTGAAAAACGAAATACATCGCTTTACTAAAACCGAAAAACCAATTTTGGTTCGACTTGAGCCAAAACCAACCCATAACCGAACCGAACAAAACCCATATGTGATACCGAAACACATCGCTTTACTAAAACCGAAAAACCAATTTTGGTTCGACTTGAGCCAAAACCGACCCATAACCGAACCAAACCGAACAAAACCCATATGTGATACCGAAACACATCACTTTCCTGTCAGTCCTGCTGCAGATATCTTGACGTTTCCAATAATCGCAGCCATCAACTATGGGTCTGTACATGTTAGGCCCGCATTCACTTCTAGTATAAATGACCTCCCACTTACACTAGAAACATAATTTTTTTTTAAAATGTCCAAACTTTCACCATTTATAAGTAAAATATTACTAACATTGATGCGCAATTAACAAAAATTAGGCATGACCCGTCCATACGACGAGTCTATCCCTGTTTTTAACCATCACTTACATAAAAGAAAACTACAACCCGTTTTACGGACGCGACCAAAAACATAACATCAAGTTTTAAAAGTATAGCTACTAACAAAGTTAAACACAACAAGTATTTTGACCCATAATACTACTACAAAATAGCAGAAGCGCTTGAAGGTCATAACATGTGCGTGTGTTCACTCCAATCTTGCCAAGTCGCCTAAGATGAGGATTTACCTACGTTTAACATAAACAAAAGAAGTTAGCATTTCAACACTAACACGATTGACTAATAACCCGACTAATTATTGTAGCGGCCTTACATCTTACAATTACATTACCAACCGTTAGACGGTTCATTACATACTTGTCTCAATGTAGAGACTAGCTTTCCATTCTTAACATACCCGCTAACGACGGGTATTAGTATAGTTATCATCTCTTCCATTCGAATCATTCATAACGAATGAAAATATATTCTTTACATACCATTACACTCCAACCCGATAAGACGGATCAAGTAAACTTTCATTCAAATCATAATTAACTTCCCATATCCGATTCGACTAGAAGGAACCGGATATGAAGCATTATCTTTCGTACTTTATTCATTTCTTTACATCCGTTTAAGACGGATCGAACTTCATTTCCAACAATCTTATATTTCAATCTTCATGATTTCAACATAACAATATAATTGAATAGAGATTATTACACATATGACAACATAATAGAGATAAGGTGTACATTAACGTACCTCGTTCTTGATTCCCTTGTTGCGTTGAGCGACTCGAACCTTCTTCTTTCACACCTATACATAACCGCTTATATTTAGAATTCATGTCTTATGCTCATTTTGCCCACATTCCTTGATAAGACATCATATAAACGTTACATGTACTTCATTTACATGCTCAAACCATGTTTATTACGTAGGTTCCGAAGTCAAAATTGCAGAATTCCTAACTGAGGCATTTCATCGAACACTTGGCGTGTGTACTACTAATAAAACATTATGTACAAGTGTTTCAAGCATAGTTCTTCTAGTTCTTGTCATTGTTCATCAAGATTCAACCAATTCACATAATTTTTCATTCTCCTACAATCTATCTATCAAAATTACATCTCATAATAGTTCTTAATTCAACATTACATCTATTGTTACAACTACACATTAATCGTTCATCATCATACTATCATGCAAGTGGGTTTTCTAGCATTAATCACCAAGATGGGAAATCTCTAACATAACCCTTGTTCTATAGTGTTAATATATCCTACAAACATTCAATTTTTCGTATAACTTCAAGATTGGTTAAAACCCACTTTCTTCATCATCATCAAATCACAAAATTCGACTTACCATTTGTTAAGAGAGCTTAGATGACCAAGAATTAAGGTTCATGCATTAATTTAGCCTTGAAATCCCCTTCCAATCGATTGATTTTAGATGAAATGGGGTTTTTCCCTTCTCTTCTCCTGTTTGATCGATCCCACGCACACCAGTGTGTGTGTTTGTGGGTTTTACTTGTTTTAATACTTCAACATTAACATTTTTCATAATTGGCCCTTCAAGTTTATGTGTTATTTTTATCTAGGCATTTTCCACTCTTAAGCTAACATCCTAACATAATTTCATACATACATACAATTAAACTTTTTGGGGTGGTACAAGTCTACCCCCCTTAGAAGAGGTTTCTTCCCCGAAACCTGGGCACATAACAAATTTAAACGTGTACATACCAAAAAGAAAAGGATAGTGCCTCTGCATTTCATCTTCCATTTCCCATGTAAGTTCAGATCCCTTTCGATGCTGCCATTGAACCAACACTTGTCTAATGGTTTTGTTGCGAAGTTTCTTTACCTTAACGTCCTTAATGGCTATCGGTCTTTCAACATAATTCAACCCCACATCCAACTCGATGCCATCGAGAGGTACTAATGCTGTTTCATCCGCAAGACACTTCCTCAACAGCGACACATGGAAGGTATTGTGAATCCCGTCTAGAGTAGGCGGTAATTCTAATCGATATGCAACCCTTCCAACTCGGGCCAAGATCTTAAATGGTCCGATATAACGAGGACCTAACTTACCCCGCTTGCGGAAACGAATTATACCATTCCATGGTGACACCTTCAATAGAACGTAATCTCCGACTTGAAACTCGATAGGACGCCTTCTTTTATCCGCATAAGCTTTTTGTCGATCTTGAGCCGCTTTTAGTCGAGCTCTAATAAGATCGATCTATTCATTAGTCACTGCTATCAGATCATTAGGCGCAAGTTCTCTCTATCCAACTTCGCCCCAACACACAGGAGTTCTACATTTCCTCCCGTATAATAGTTCATAGGGAGCCATTTGAATACCACTATGATAGCTATTATTATAAGAGAATTCCGCTAGTGGTAAGTGGTCATCCCAATTCCCGCCAAAATCTAAGGCGCAAGCTCTTAACATATCGACAAGTGTTTGAATGGTTCTTTCTGACTGACCGTCAGTCTGAGGGTGATAAGCGGTGCTAATGTGCAACTTCGTGCCCACACTCTCATGGAACTTCTGCCAGTAACGAGAGGTAAATCTAGTATCCCGATCTGAGACGATCGACACGGGCACCCCGTGTCGAGATACGATCTCATTCATGTAAATTTCTGCCATTTTCTCAGAAGAATAAGCCTCTCGAATAGGTAGAAAATGGGCACTTTTTGTAAGTCGGTCTACAATTACCCATATAGTGTCATGCCCCTTTTTCGTTCTAGGAAGCTTGGTCACCAAATCCATTGTTATTTCCTCCCATTTCCATACTGGAATTCCCAAAGGTTGTAACTCCCCGTATGGTTTTTGATGTTCTGCTTTCACTTGAGAGCATGTTAAGCATTTCGAGACATACTTAACAATATCGCGTTTCATACCCGGCCACCAATAATTGGTCTTCAAGTCCCGGTACATCTTAGTTGCCCCGGGATGAATTGAATACCGAGACTTATGAGCTTCCTCGAGTAGAGCGGTCTTGACTTCACAAAACCGTGGTATCCAAATTCGACCGAATCTTGTTTTGAGCCCGATCGAATTTTCCTCCAATTTATCGGCTATACCTTTCATTCTTTCTTTCTTTGGGTCTTCCGCTCCAAGTGACTTTATTTGGGAATCTCGTATCATATCAAGTAAACGTGGTGTAACAATCATCTTCATGGATTTTACTTGAATGGGAGGTGGATACTCTTTTCGGCTTAACGCATCAGCCACCACATTCGCCTTTCCCGGGTGATAAAGGATATCGCAATCGTAATCTTTGATAAGTTCTAACCATCTCCGTTGCCTCATATTTAAGTCTTTCTGCTCAAAGAAATATTTGAGGCTTTTGTGATCCGAGTAGATTGTACATTTTGCACCGTAGAGATAGTGCCTCCAGATCTTCAAGGCGAAAACTACTGCCGCCAACTCTAAGTCGTGAGTTGGGTAGTTTCCTTCATGCGTTTCAGTTGTCTTGATGCATACGCGGTAACCTTTCCTCTTTGCATTAAAACACACCCTAAACCTTGATGTGAAGCATCTGAATAGACAACCAAATCTTCCGTTCCATCCGGGAGTGTTAAGACCGGAGAACTAGACAACTTTTCTTTTAACACGTGAAAGGCTTCTTCTTGATCTTCGCCCCACACAAACCTCTCCTTCTTCCTCGTCAACTTCGTTAAGGGTAACGCTATTTTTGAAAAGTCTTGTATAAACCTCCTGTAATAGCCCACAAGGCCTAGAAAGCTCCTTACTTCAGTTGGAGTTTTTGGGGAAACCCACTTCATTACTGCCTCAATCTTCGATGGATTAACCAAGACACCTTTCGAGTTTATCACGTGGCCGAGAAACTGCACCTCTCTGAGCCAAAAGGCGCATTTTGAGAATTTTGCGTAAAGTTTCTCCTTACGGAGAACTTCAAGTACTTCACGTAAGTGTCTCGCACGTTCAGTCTTGCTTCGCGAGTAGATTAGAATATCATCTATGAACACGATCACAGATTTATCTAACATGGGTCGGCATGCCCGGTTCATAAGATCCATAAACGCTGCTGGAGCGTTTGTTAACCCAAAGGACATAACTAGGAACTTGTAATGTCCATATCGGGTTCTAAATGCGGTCTTTGCAATATCTTCTTCTCGTACCTTGACTTGATGATATCCCGAACGTAAGTCTATCTTTGAGAACCAACTCGCCCCTTGTAATTGATCAAAAAGATCGTCAATTCGAGGTAAAGGGTAGCGGTTCTTCACGGTCAGCTTATTTAATTCTCTGTAATCGATGCACATGCGCATCGACCCATCTTTCTTCTTAACAAATAAGACAGGCGCTCCCCAAGGCGACACACTCGGGCGTATAAAGCCCTTATCTAGTAGATCTTGTAGTTATGTCATTAACTCCCGCATCTCGGTGGGAGCCAATCTATAGGGAGCCTTCGCTACCGGTTTCGCACCCGGGTTCAATTCGATGCAAAACTCTATTTCTCGTTTGGGAGGGAGTCCCGGCAATTCATCCGGAAATACATCCGGAAATTCGTTCACGGCCTCAACATCTTCAAACTTCGGGAGGCTTTGTCGAGCGTCTACTACATAAGCTAGGTATGCTCTACTTCCGTTAAGTACGTATTTAACAGCTTGAACAAGGGTGCACAATTTTGTTTCCACATTTCTCTCCCCTTGAATACTCATTTGCCTTCCACTTGGAGAGTGGACAAGCATTACCTTATTTTCACAATTAATCTCTACACGGTGACGTGCCATCCAATCCATACCTATTATCATTTTGAATTCCCCCAACACCACAGGTATGAGGTCGATATCGAATTCTTCATCTTCTATAATGAATTTGCAATTTCTACAAATCTCGCGTAACACATAGTTCTTACTATCGGCTATTTCTACTTCTAAAGGTATCGGCATTTGTTCAATCTTAAAAGAAGGATGTTGCACGATTTCATTTGAAATAAACGACATAGTGGCTCCGGTATCGAACAAAACATAAACCGGTATGGAGTTTAATAGAAAGATACCTGAAACCACATTCGGATGGGACTTGGCTTCCTCGGATGTGATTTGAAACATCCTCCCTTTCGCCTTAGAGCTTTCTTCGTTCTTTCCCTCCTTCTTTGATCCTTGTTGGAGTTTAGGACACTCCGACTTTACATGCCCTTTCTGGAAACAGTTGAAACATGTCTTCGGGTTGCTAGGGCACTTGTAGGACGTATGCCCTTCTTCACCGCATTTATAGCACCCCTTCTTACCCAAAAGGCATTCCCCAGTATGGAGCTTCCCACATGTCTTGCAAGGAGTAATACCACTCTTCGATTTATCTTTCCTTCCTTGATCATTGAACCTCGCCTTTTTGGATGGACTTGCATTTGTCCCCTTTTCTATCGATCTCTTTTCACCACGTTCTTCTTGCCTCTTAATTTCAATTTCTCTATCCCGTGCCAGATTGATGAGTTCGTCAAGGGTCTCACATTTTGAGGGAGTGATGAACTCCCTAAATTCTGCCTTTAGTATTCCATAAAAGCGATTGATCTTCATTCTTTCAGTCTTCACAAAATCCCCACAGAACTTCATCTTATCCATGAAAGTGTTTGATATTTCGTTTATTGACTCGCTTTTCTGTCGGAGGCGTAGGAAATCCTCCTGAATCTTATCAATAGCCGACTGAGGACAATGATATCTCATGAAGGGCTCCTTAAATTCTTACCAAGTGATCACTTGGAGTCTATCCTCACCTATTTCCTTGCTATGCGCATCCCACCAATGTTTCTCCTGAAGAATGAGCTGACCAGTAGCGAACATCACCTGGTCCTCCTTATCACATCGGCTTCGTATAATGTAACACCCTAAGTCCATTTTAATCAATTATCCAAAAAGTTCAATTATAATAGTGTATTAAGGTTAAAATACACTTAATAATACGAGTTTGTTAAAACAAATTACTGAATAAAACATTTCAATATTTCGTAAAATAATTCGCCGTTTAAACGTGACGACGAAACTATTCGCGGAAGCTTTGATCTCGTGTGTTCGGTTCTTCGCCGGGCTCAGTCGTCATTCGGTACTGCTAGGTAGCCTACATTCCATAAACATGAAATGATTTTAGTCATACGCGGTTTAAAACTTGTTCAAATGGATTCGCGAAACAAAACTTTAACAACAATAATTGGGCGATACCGTAACTTACGGTAGCCACCGTAAGTTACGGTAGCCACTGGGCTTCCAGGGGCTGCCGTAAGGCAGTACAATCCCAGCGTAACACTTCAGCCTCTACCATAAGTTACGGTAGCTACCGTAACATACGGTAGCTCTCTGGACAGAATGATTTGCAGCAGATGCTGCATTTTCCAGCTCCGATTCTTTTCACGAAAACGTGCATAACTTTCGCACATCCGTTTTACGCGATTCTTTTTCCTACGCGCTCGTAATTTAATTCTCCATCTTGTGGAGTAAAATTCAACATTTAAGACTAAATAAATTCTAAATCTTTAAGCATTCGGCTTGTTGTTCAAAATCAATATTTTGACCCGTTTATATTTAGGACCTCTAAACTTGTTCCTAGTTAATCATAAATCATAAACTAAGATATTTAACTTTAAATCTCTATCTTGGATTCCTAACTTTTGTGAAATACGCAACAAACACCCAAGTTACGCGCGTAATTCATTTTGACCCGATTGGGGATTTTTATGCATTTAAGCATCAAATCCGCTCTTCTCTTTTCACGCCTCGCATTTCCAAATTTAAGTGCCTACTTATTTTCCACCACAACTATTTTTGCAGTGGATTTAACTTAAGAAAAACCCGAAATCCCAATTTACCCTTCATTTAGTTACTTTACGCTAATGTCCCCCTTTAGGGCATTTAACTCACAAAAGATTTTTGCCTAAGACTCATATACGTGTCTAAGGGCTACATAATCACAACACAAGTTCCTAAACAACCTCTAAGGGTCGTTTACCCGGTTTACCTATTAAGGGCTTTTTGGTCAATTTTAGTCCCTCATTTTACGACAAAGGACTTTCGCTATAATTTGACCAAAATATCACTTCTACTAAAACTCTAAATGTGCGTACCTGGCTCGGGTCATAGCATCGACCCGTATATATACCTTTTGCTTTAAATTTTCTAGTTAAAGCAATGCAATCACATGTTATTTCCTGTTATCATAAAAACTCAACAAGTAGTCGTCAGTTATTATTGTCAAATGGTATTTGCACACTATTTGACCCGTTTAGTCGACATGACCATTTGTCAACGTATGATGGTAGATTAATACCATCATGCCCCTTGAACCTATTCCGGTTCGCGCCATGGTTCTTATTACTTAAAAACAATATTTTTAAATTGTTCGACCCATTATAACTTTTACCAAATGGTGTCTTCATTTTAATCACTTTTATTTTAACTATTAATTTGACCCATTTGGTTGTCGAGTGAATTCCATCACTTCAATGACATACCAAACACAACCATTTTCGTTATATCAACATTACACATATTTAAACTAAGCTTGTCTACATAAATGTAACGGGGTGACAAGCCACGTACCTTATAGCTTATCCTTCGAGGGTGCGTCCTTCCCAACTTAGTTACTTGAAGATTCACCCGCTTTGCCTATAGAGTTCAATCAACCTCTTGTTTAGAACTCATATCTTTACATGTCACACGTCATTTGTCATATTATCCAAATACGCGTTTCTTTATAATTTCAACTTATGAATGTTCATTTAGTCATTTTAACAAACACCTAAAGGGCATAATTTCACTAAATCAACAATCAAGTTCATGACTACTTATTTAGCCAAGATTTTAACATCTTTTACAAGTCAATCATCTAATTTATAGTTCAATATCAAGATTAACTTCATAGAGTTCAAATAACACTAGTTTACTAATCATGATTCTAGTGTTCATCATGTTTCTACAAAACCCACCACACACACATGGTGGATGATCATGAATTTCATAGTTTAATCATTAATTCAACAAGAAAATGACTAGGGTTTACCCCTAGACATGATTTCATTCCAATTTCATCCAAGAAATGATCATGCAAGCTCAAACTTCGATTCTCATGTGTTCATCTAGAATTCAAGAGGAAATCAAACAACAAAATTTTACATACCTTATGATCCCTTTACTGCGGTGATCACTAATCTATGATTGGATTTCGATTTGGGCTCGATTAGCCCTTCCAATTTGTTGATTTTGTGCTTGTTAGGGTTTGAGTAGGAGAGCCCCTTGGCTCCTGTGATTGTATCGACCAGAACACACGCTTAGAGTGTGTGTTTTGGTGTTGGCATTTTATTAAATTAAAACTAGTTTCTAGTTTATCAACTTTAGTCCCTCTACTTCACACAAGTTTGCATAAAGGGTGTTTTAACCATATTTTTCTTATTATTCCAAGACTTATAACTAACTAGGTTATTTATTCCTAGTTATTTTATCTTGAATATTATCGACATTTTAATATCTATATAAAATCTATATTTTGGGGTGTTACATCGGGCTTCTTATACGCTTTGTTTTCTCAAAGCGTTTATTCTTCTTTTTTTTAATTTTATTAACATAAAATTATTTATTTAAATCCTTATATTCACTGGGTTAATTTTACCACTAACGGTATTTTACCCGTTCATCACTATTAGCGATGTTTGATTACCAAACCCGTTTTTGGGGTGTTACATATAAATACCGCTTCGATGTTTGAAATCCATCTTTGGCATGCGATCGGGTCGATTTTACCATCATACGTTGCAGGATTGCATGCCATGAAGTCTTTATACGTGCACCGTCGTTCCTTGCTTTTACTTTTAGATCCCTCAATCAGTTCTTTCAATTCTTCGATCTTGCTAGTTATCATGGCATCCACAACTCCCAACACCCAACTTTCTACTTCTTGGGCTAATCGTGGAAGATTAGCTTGCATAACCCCTTCCGCCACTTCCGTGACCTTACTGTTAAATGCTTCTTGACGAGCCGTATCATCATCATCATTAACGTTTCTTGCATCGGCCATCTACACAATGTCATGTTTTCGTTTAATACAAATCATAAGCTTTCCATATAACACATACTTTGACCCTTGTTTACTATATTTGTAATCGTGTAATTCGAAATCTTGATCATCTAAGTCTCATCATTCAACTTATGTTATTAACATCGTTACTTTCAATTCTTTACGAATTCTTTTTCGTGGTGATCACAGATTGTAATCATAAGTATCTTATCCTTATGTTTATAAGGATCTTATATCACTATCTAACCGTCCTTTAGATCATATGAAAATCCAAATCATGAAAATCAAGCAAAACAAACAAGTTTCAGCGGACACATTTTTAACAGCCGTCGGCGACGGCCTTAACTTCCGTCGGCGACGGGCTCTGAAAAGTGTTCGTCGCCCATTTTGTCCGTAGACAGCAATTTAGTGCGTCGGGTAAATGGGGGGCGTCGGCGACGACATGGAAGCCCGTCGGCGACGGCTTCTCGATTTGCAAAAACGCTGTTGTGCCATTTTTGGGCTAATTCGATCATTTCCCGGGTTTGTCTTCAGCCATAAGGTTCTTGGAACTCCCCGTATGGCTCCTATATTTACTCATCCATGTACTTAACTTATATATTACATCCCAAACATATTTCACATACTAGTATTTTACCGAAAACTTAACGTGTTACCTCATTGGCGATCTTGGAATAAACACACCTTCGAACGAGCCGTCAGTTTGAGTTCAAGCATCTCAACGTATGCTTGAATCCCACAAACATGGGCTCTGATACCAACTTGTTAGGCCCGCATTCACGTCTAGTATAAATGACCTCCCACTTACACTAGAAACATAATTTTTTTTAAAAATGTCCAAACTTTCACCATTTATAAGTAAAATATTACTAACATTGATGCGCAATTAACAAAATTTGGGCATGACCCGTCCATACGACGAGTCTATCCCTGTTTTTAACCATCACTTACATAAAAGAAAACTACAGCCCGTTTTACGGACGCGACCAAAAACATAACATCAAGTTTTAAAAGTATAGCTACTAACAAAGTTAAACACAACAAGTATTTTGACCCATAATACTACTACAAAATAGCGGAAGCGCTTGAAGGTCATAACATGTGCGTGTGTTCACTCCAATCTTGCCAAGTCGCCTAAGATGAGGATTTACCTACGTTTAACATAAACAAAAGAAGTTAGCATTTCAACACTAACACGATTGACTAATAACCCGACTAATTATTGTAGTGGCCTTACATCTTACAATTACATTATCAACCGTTAGACGGTTCATTACATACTTGTCTCAATGTAGAGACTAGCATTCCATTCTTAACATACCCGCTAACGACGGGTATTAGTATAGTTATCATCTCTTCCATTCAAATCATTCATAACGAATGAAAATATATTCTTTACATACCATTACACTCCAACCCGATAAGACGGATCGAGTAAACTTTCATTCAAATCATAATTAACTTCCCATATCCGATTCGACTAGAAGGAACCGGATATGAAGCATTATCTTTCGTACTTTATTCATTTCTTTACATCCGTTTTAGACGGATCGAACTTCATTTCCAACAATCTTATATTTCAATCTTCACGATTTCAACATAACAATATAATAGAATAGAGATTATTACACATATGACAACATAATAGAGATAAGGTGTACACTAACGTACCTCGTTCTTGATTCCCTTGTTGCGTTGAGCGACTCGAACCTTCTTCCTTCACACCTATACATAACCGCTTATATTTAGAATTCATGTCTTATGCTCATTTTTCCCACATTCCTTGATAAGACATCATATAAACGTAACATGTACTTCATTTACATGCTCAAACCATGTTTATTACGTAGGTTCCGAAGTCAAAATTGCAGAATTCCTAACTGAGGCATTTCATCGAACACTTGGCGTGTGTACTACTAATAAAACATTATGTACAAGTGTTTCAAGCATAGTTCTTCTAGTTCTTGTCATTGTTCATCAAGATTCAACCAATTCACATAATTTTTCATTCTCCTACAATCTATCTATCAAAATTACATCTCATAATAGTTCTTAATTCAACATTACATCTATTGTTACAACTACACATTAATCGTTCACCATCATACTATCATGCAAGTGGGTTTTCTAGCATTAATCACCAAGATGGGAAATCTCTAACATAACCCTTGTTCTATAGTGTTAATATATCCTACAAACATTCAATATTTCATATAACTTCAAGATTGGTTAAAACCCACTTTCTTCATCATCATCGAATCACAAAATTCGACTTACCATTTGTTAAGAGAGCTTAGATGACCAAGAATTAAGGTTCATGCATTAATTTGGCCTTGAAATCCCCTTCCAATCGATTGATTTTAGATGAAATGGGGATTCTCCCTTCTCTTCTCCTGTTTGATCGATCCCACGCACACCAGTGTGTGTGTTTGTGGGTTTTACTTGTTTTAATACTTCAATATTAACATTTTTCATAATTGGCCCTTCAAGTTTATGTGTTATTTTTATCTAGGCATTTTCCACTCTTAAGCTAACATCCTGTAACACCCCGAAAATTTTAAAACTTTATATTAGAATTATAAAGTTTAAATAAACGAGAATTTATTTAATTGGGACTTTAACCTAGTTAGTTAATTTCTAGGAATAACTCAAACTAGGGTTAAAAGCAGCTAGATGGAAAGATGATTAAAATGGAGGGGCTTAACTTGTAAAAATTGAAACTTGAGTTGTAACTAAATAAATAAAACAAACCAAACACCCCCATTAGGAGGTGTTGGTCGTACAGAACAAGAGCAGGGGCGACACCCCATAGCTCCAAACCTCAAAATCATTAAAACTCTCAAATTGGATGTGCAAATCTGGTCCAAAACGAAATCCGAGCCTAGAATCGTGATCCTCATCACAAGAGGATCATAAGGTATGTAAAATCTGATGAAATCTCTAAACTTGAAATTCTCATGATTTAGGAAATCTGGAAATTTAATATTGCATGTGTGTTATATGGTTAGATTAGAGTTGATATGGTGTTTAGAAGTAAAACCTAATCAACTACATGTAAAATCATGACCAAATTCAGGAAATTTCCATGAACACCTTGAAGGTGGGTTGTGGGTTTTACATGATGATGATGAACACTAGGGTTTAGATGATTATCCTAGTGTAAATTGATTATAGAATAGTGATTCCAGAAAGATATGATGCTTAAACACTATAGGAGGGCTTTATTGTTGTCAAGTTAGCTAATTAGCAAGCTATGAAGTTGATTACTAAAGATATAAAAATTCTGCATATGAAGTGTTTGTTGAAATGCCTCAAAGAAGGCTTAAAAACTAGAATTTTGTAGTTAAAAACACCTAATCGTGATGTTTTGACTATTATGTGAAATGTGGTTACAAAGAGTTCTAAACATGATAACATTGAACTCTATAGGACAAGATACCGGAACGTCGAGTGGATAAGCCGGTGGTGACTCACGATTGAAGGGCGTGCGCTAAGGTATGTAACTTGTTCCGTTACATTTATTATATCGGATGATTCAAATGTGTAAGTGAATTTGTAATAAGTGTTGTTTGAATCAAGCAATGAAGTCGTTATATTGATTGATTGATTGATTTAGTTCGATTGGTACCCGTTGGTAGTCGTCATATAGGGGGATTCCTTAGACGAGCCAAACGGGTTAAATAATCAAGTAAAACATGATTTATACTCCGGATTAGGACGGATGATTCTATGTTTTTGGTTAATACTTATTACATGTTAGAAATACTAGAATTGGATGTAATGGGTTGTTAGAAAAGTGAATTACAAGATTTGTTTGAATGAAGTGAACAAAACAAAACAAGACATGGATTCCCAGGACCTACCGTAAATTACGGTAATACCGTAATTTACGGTAAAGGTCAGACTTGTTACGGTGAACATCTCCTGGTTTACGGTGACCAGGAATCCCCAGAACTCACCGTAAATTACGGTGATACCGTAATTTACGGTGGACCCAGAATAATTGTTTTGTTTTTTTATTATTTCTAATGTGATGTTCAAACTCGCGATTATATTATACAACAACGTCAAAACTAATGTTTTTAATGGTTTTGACCCCAGGTGATTAGATGGATCTTACGGATGGTGGTCAAGCGATATCGAAGAACCGAACACGAATTTTGAAGCTTCCGCTATGTGTTTAATCGTTCTTAATGATTGTTCATGGGTTGTAAACAAACTAACAAACAACTTTTGTATGTTCTAACTTAGTCATTAGTCGACTATGGCTTATGATACTTCTGAAACTTATGTTAAAACTATTATCTTTTGATATAAGTAAATGATAAATTCAAGTTTAAATTTAAGGGTGTTACAAGTTGGTAATCAGAGCTCAAGGTTGTCAATAAGTGTTCGGTTCAAGCTTGATCGGTCGTCCGGTAAGAACTAACTTATTTTACTAATAAATTATGTACTACGTAGAAAGCAAGAAATGAACAAATATGCATGAAAATGAAAAGAGTGTGTAAGCTCACTCAAAAACAAGAAATGCATGAAACAAGAATGGTTAAATCAAGTTACGAACTTGATTGAATTGAAACAAGAATGCTTAAATCAAGTTACGAACTTGATTGAATTGAAACAAGAATGGTTAAATCAAGTTACGAACTTGATTGAATTGAAACAAGAATGGTTAAATCAAGTTACGAACTTGATTGAATTGAAACAAGAATGGTTAGATCAAGTTACGAACTTGATTAAATTGAAACAAGAATGATTAAATCAATATATGAACTTGATTAAATCAAAACAAGTAAAGCATGTGTTATAAATGAAATGTTTAACAAACTATGTAAACATTTCAGAAATAAAGATGGCTGATGGAGGTAATGATAATGCGGTGCCAAGAGTCACAGAACAAATGAAAGTAGTGATTGCCGAAGAGGTTGGAAAGGCAATCGAAAACAGTTTGTCGGGCTTTATTGATAAAATTCAAAACACAGTTTTATCAATAGTAGAAGAGAGGATCAAGAAATTGGAAGATGATTCCAATTCAGCAAAGGAAAAGCATGGTGGACGAAAGCCTTGTTCATACAAGGAATTCATGGCCTGTAAACCACCAATATATAATGGGGAGGTTGATCCAATTGTGTGCCAACGATGGCTAAGTGACATGGAAGGAGTATTCGAGAGAACTCATTGTGATGAAAATGACTACGTAGCTTATGGTACGGGTCAATTAAGAGGTCAAGCGAAAGACTGGTGGGATAACAAAAAGAAAGAGATTGGAAGTGAAGCGGCTAAGACCATGACATGGGAGGAGTTTAAGACGCTGTTTCTTAAACACCATAGTCCCAAAGCGGTCATAAATAGAATCAAAGAAGAGTTCATGCAGCTCAGGCATAAGGGTGAATCTATAGACAAGATCACGGGGATGTTTATGGACAAGATAAAGTTCTGTGATGACTTGGTGACAAATGAAGAACAAAAGGTTTATTACTACCATAACATGCTAAGTGCGGAGTATAGAGAATTCATCACCCCTTCCAAATACGAGACCCTTACCGAGATCATAAATGCTGCTCGGGAGAGGGAGATTGAACTGAAAAAGAGCATTGAAAGGGGTGAACGGAAAGCACAAGATGTAAACCCAAGCCCTGCTAAGAAGGCTCGAACAACCGAGACGGTAGAGGAGACAGATGCGAAGGGTGGAACATCGAGTTGCAAAGTTTGTGGAAAGGGGCACAAGGGCGAATGCCGCTTTAAAGACAAACCATGCCCCATATGCGGAAAGACAGGGCATACGGCCGCGCTGTGTCCCGGGAAAGTTTCCGTGTGTTATAAGTGCTATCAGCCGGGCCACAAAAAGTCGGAGTGCCCGGAATCGGACGGGAAAAGGAATGAGAAGGATGTGCAGATGGAGGCACAAAAGGCAAGGGCCAGATCCTTCCAATTAACTGCAACCGAAGTAAAGGTGGAACCTGATGTCGTTTCGGGTATGTTTCTTGTGAATTTAATTTTAACACAAATGTTATTCGATTCGAGCGCGAAATATTACTGAAATCTATGCGATAGGTCGTGAAAGAGTATGGAAAGGAAAACGCAAACCAATAAAACCGGGGTGTAAAAAAAAGGAAAAAAAAAACAATAAGATAACAAACCCGGTAACGGGTTGAAAGGAATTAGAGGCATAAACCAGATAATGGATTAAGTAAAATAAACCAACGCGAAAGTAACGTAAGAAGTCATAGAGTTGGAAGGATAATCCGAAAGAAAATGAGTATAGCTTTAGACTACGGTTAAGGTCAAATAAATTTTGAAAACAAAAGTCATTTATTCAAAATATAAAAAGGGGGTGCTTTGACGCCATATGTATACTTATGCAATAAAATAAAGATATGAATAGAAGATGATCCATGGGATCACCATAACCTTCAGGTTATAAACAATTATAAAGGTCTACGGAACTGAAATGACCATAGGGTCGATAACATAAAGCGTGGGAACCAGTTATGATTTCTCGCGTAAATTGATAACAGGGAAGAATAATTTTTGTCGTCAATTTTCTGGAGATGACTAATCAACATGTATTAAAGAGAAGAACATTAAATTAAAATTCAGTTTTTGGAAAGAAACAATGTTCAAACAAATATGAGCAATATGAGAGAAGTCAGAAAATGGTTAATACTAAAGGATATAAGTCTTAACGCCGAAAGGTGTAAGACGACGCATTCGAGAGAAGATTCATAATAATGAAAATGCTGACGAAAACCTAAATATGGCATGATGGGACACAGAGTACAACCACATTGTAATATGAGTCTCTAGATATGCAATCATAAACACGCAAAGGGCTGATGACGGTGATATAGTATACCCGAATGACGAGGTATGAGGTAAGATGATGACCAATTATTCTAGGCAATAAACAAGTTGTGGTCAAAATAATGTGGTGACCTATATAGAACGCTTGTCAATATAAGACTAGCGTGAAGTAAGTATACTGACGGGCTCAGTGACTGGATGGTTAAAACACAGCCTGGTCAAGAAGGTAATAAAGATAGTTAGGTCTAGACCAAAGGACTGCATAAAGAAGGTTTCGGGGACGAAACCCTTTTAAGGGGGGTGGACTTGTAACACCCCGAAAATTTTAAAACTTTATATTAGAATTATAAAGTTTAAATAAACGAGAATTTATTTAATTGGGACTTTAACCTAGTTAGTTAATTTCTAGGAATAACTCAAACTAGGGTTAAAAGCAGCTAGATGGAAAGATGATTAAAATGGAGGGGCTTAACTTGTAAAAATTGAAACTTGAGTTGTAACTAAATAAATAAAACAAACCAAACACCCCCATTAGGAGGTGTTGGTCGTACAGAACAAGAGCAGGGGCGACACCCCATAGCTCCAAACCTCAAAATCATTAAAACTCTCAAATTGGATGTGCAAATCTGGTCCAAAACGAAATCCGAGCCTAGAATCGTGATCCTCATCACAAGAGGATCATAAGGTATGTAAAATCTGATGAAATCTCTAAACTTGAAATTCTCATGATTTAGGAAATCTGGAAATTTAATATTGCATGTGTGTTATATGGTTAGATTAGAGTTGATATGGTGTTTAGAAGTAAAACCTAATCAACTACATGTAAAATCATGACCAAATTCAGGAAATTTCCATGAACACCTTGAAGGTGGGTTGTGGGTTTTACATGATGATGATGAACACTAGGGTTTAGATGATTATCCTAGTGTAAATTGATTATAGAATAGTGATTCCAGAAAGATATGATGCTTAAACACTATAGGAGGGCTTTATTGTTGTCAAGTTAGCTAATTAGCAAGCTATGAAGTTGATTACTAAAGATATAAAAATTCTGCATATGAAGTGTTTGTTGAAATGCCTCAAAGAAGGCTTAAAAACTAGAATTTTGTAGTTAAAAACACCTAATCGTGATGTTTTGACTATTATGTGAAATGTGGTTACAAAGAGTTCTAAACATGATAACATTGAACTCTATAGGACAAGATACCGGAACGTCGAGTGGATAAGCCGGTGGTGACTCACGATTGAAGGGCGTGCGCTAAGGTATGTAACTTGTTCCGTTACATTTATTATATCGGATGATTCAAATGTGTAAGTGAATTTGTAATAAGTGTTGTTTGAATCAAGCAATGAAGTCATTATATTGATTGATTGATTGATTTAGTTCGATTGGTACCCGTTGGTAGTCGTCATATAGGGGGATTCCTTAGACGAGCCAAACGGGTCAAATAATCAAGTAAAACATGATTTATACTCCGGATTAGGACGGATGATTCTATGTTTTTGGTTAATACTTATTACATGTTAGAAATACTAGAATTGGATGTAATGGGTTGTTAGAAAAGTGAATTACAAGATTTGTTTGAATGAAGTGAACAAAACAAAACAAGACATGGATTCCCAGGACCTACCGTAAATTACGGTAATACCGTAATTTACGGTAAAGGTCAGACTTGTTACGGTGAACATCTCCTGGTTTACGGTGACCAGGAATCCCCAGAACTCACCGTAAATTACGGTGATACCGTAATTTACGGTGGACCCAGAATAATTGTTTTGTTTTTTTATTATTTCTAATGTGATGTTCAAACTCGCGATTATATTATACAACAACGTCAAAACTAATGTTTTTAATGGTTTTGACCCCAGGTGATTAGATGGATCTTACGGATGGTGGTCAAGCGATATCGAAGAACCGAACACGAATTTTGAAGCTTCCGCTATGTGTTTAATCGTTCTTAATGATTGTTCATGGGTTGTAAACAAACTAACAAACAACTTTTGTATGTTCTAACTTAGTCATTAGTCGACTATGGCTTATGATACTTTTGAAACTTATGTTAAAACTATTATCTTTTGATATAAGTAAATGATAAATTCAAGTTTAAATTTAAGGGTGTTACACATCCTAACATAATTTCATACATACATACAATTAAACTTTTTGGGGTGTTACAGTACGTGCCTTGATCAACTCTTTCTCTCATTGGCTTGCTTTCGGCACGTGACCAAACAAATTCATCACCATTTTTGCAGCTACAAACCTAAACATCATCATCATACTCCAAAAAGTAGCACAAAACAATATTCAAATTTCAAATTTTCTTTGTTGAAATTTACCTTTTTCCTTTCTTTGTTGTTCCAGGGATTATCTTCACCCGATATTTATATGATTATACAGCAGCATAAGGAGCACAAACAGGCACCGCATACAAAAGAATGTCGTTTGGTAAAGGAACCCCTGTCAGATAATCCACGTCATTCAATCTCTTTTATATCATCTTCTTCCATTGCCATCCTCTCAGCTTCATTAAGTTGCGCAATTACATTTGCGTCTTCTCGACAATCTTTATCCAGATGCCCAACCTTTTTACACTTGTAACATCTTTTTATAGCATCTTCATTGCCTGCATTCTCATTGAATCTCATCATATTAAACATATTAATCCCCAAAAATATTGTTTATAATCAATCCATATAACCGAAACCCTACATCCACAATTCAAAAAGAAACCCCACAAATTATACAAAATTAAGATTTCTAACAAATAAGAAAAATCTATGAATCAGTTTTAATAAAAACCGCAAAGGAACACATAACATAGAATAGAACAATTAACAAAAGAAATATGATTTAGCAAAGATGATATTGATTACCTAAAGCAACAATCCGAATGATAGAAAGCATGAACTTTTAAACCAAACATTCATTTTCACACTTTGAATATCAACACATGCACATCATCAGATAAATATAATTAATTAACATGTAAAAAAATTGAAAGAAAAGATCCCTTCAAATTTAAATTAATTGGGAGTGGCTTATCTAGTTTTTAAACTTGAGAGGAAAATTTTTGGTCATGTTGTGCAAAGTTTAAACATGAGAAAGCCACCCACAACGGCATCTATCTTTAAGTATCACAAACTTAAAACTGAAAAAAAAACTACTGTAACATTATCTTCAATGAAAACCGGAAAGACTTAAAAACTACATCCAAAGACCTAAATTTGTGTCACCAGTTCTTGTATCCTGTTAAAAGGGGGCTTAATTATTCCTATTTTCTACTAATTTAGGTCCAAAACTATTTTACGGATGATCAAAGTGTCCCATTAGAGATATAACATCCTAATCAACCCATTTAAAACTCAAAAGTAATCGGGTTGCTACATCTGTGATAGTCGTATAACTAAACTCACCTACACTTTCTTACTTTCACTTAATCTCATTTATGCGACACCCCATCTACCTCTTAAATTTTCAATACTAGCTTAAATACAAATCGAAACATGTGCATTACATTAATTAAAATGCATATGTGATACCGAAACACATCACTTTCCTATAAGCCAAAAAACCAAAGTTTCAATTTTGGTTAAGTTTGAGTCCAAAACCGACCCATAAACAAAAACCAAAATATATCGGTTTCCCAATATCGAAAAAACCATAATTTCTATTTTGGTTTAGCTGAGCCCAAAACCAACTCATACACACCCCTGGTGCGACAGAACTGAACCATGAACACCCCTACACGAACAAACAAACAGTTTTTTTACTTAATCTGAAATGAAAAACCAAAAGTAAACCCCTAAAAACTGGAGTGGCGAGAGGAGAGAGGAGAAACAGGTGGAATAGAATCATAGTTAACTCTGTAATAGAGGTTAAAAAAATATCAAATTTAGAACATTAGACACAACCATAAGTTCAAAAAAAATACATATGATAGATTACTCTTCTGTTTCATATAGAGTATACTTAAAGGGTTTAAATTATAGGAAGCGCTTGATGTCATATCTAACACACCATGATCATCTTTATTAATCTGCCCATTATTCCAAGAACAACTGCAAATATAACCACTCAACATGAGAATCAAGTTACAGGAAAATGAAAATAAACAGTTTTAATGAACCAGCAAATAACCATTTGTGAATGACAGAAATGGGGTGAGAAAAAACCTGATTAACCGAACTGAAATCAAAAGAACTGATAAAACCACACCATGATAATAGTCCCAAACATAAAAAAAATCGACGGTTCGGTTATACCTCATTTCAAAATCAAATCGAAACAAACTAAACCGAACCGACCTTTCTTGTTTAAATGTTTGTTATTGGATATATGGTCCAAATTCATTATTTTGGACCAAAAGTTTCATGAACAAAGTTATTACTTTACTACTGGATAACAAAAGGTTTGGCTAAAAGTTTTGACTAATTTCATCATTTAGGGTCAAATTTCTTTTAAACTAAACATTTCAAAACCGTTGCAAAACCGAAAACGACCCATACGTAAAACTGAAAAGCGAAATACATCGCTTTACTAAAACCGAAAAACCAATTTTGGTTCGGCTTTAGCCAAAACCGACCCATAACCAAACCGAACAAAACCCATATGTGATACCGAAACACATCACTTTCCTGTCAGTCCTGCTACAGATATCTTGACGTTTCCAATAATCGCAGCCATTAACTCTGGATCTGTACATGCCTTCATCAACTCTTTCTCTCATTGGCTTGCTTTCGGCACATGACCAAACAAATTCATCGCCATTTTTGCAGCTACAAACCCGAACATCATCATCATACTCCAAAAAGTAGCACAAAACAATATTCAAATTTCAAATTTTATTTGTTTAAATTTACCTTTTTACTTTCTTTGCTGTTCCAGGGATTATCTTCACACGATATTAATAGGATTGTACAGTAGCATAAGGAGCACAAACAGGCACCGCATACAAAAGAATGTCGTTTGGTAAAGGTACCCCTGTCAGATAATCCACATCATTCAATTTCACTTTCTCGTCTTCACCAATCTCTTTTATATCATCTTCTTCCATTGCCATCCTCTCAGCTTCATTAAGCTGCGCAATTCCATTTGCGTCTTCTTGACAATCCTTAGCCAGATGCCCAACCTTTTTACACTTGTAACATCTTTTTATAGCATCTTCATTGCCTGCATTCTCATTGAATCTCATCATATTAATCATATTAATCCCCAAAAATATTATTTATAATCAATCCATATAACCGAAACCCTACATCCACAATTCAAAAAGAAACCCCACAAATTATACAAAATTAAGATTTCTAACAAATAAGAAAAATCTATGAACCGGTTTTAATAAAAATCGCAAAGGAACACATAACATAGAATAGAACAATTAACAAAAGAAATATGATTTAGCAAAGATGATAATGATTACCTAAAGCAACAAACCGAATGATAGAAAGCATGAACTTTTAAACCAAACATTCATTTTCACACTTTGGACATCAATACCTGCACATCATCAGATAAATATAATTATTTAACATGTAAAAAGAATTGAAAGAAAAGATCCACTCCAAATTTAAATTAATTGGGAGTGGCTTTTCTAGTTTTTAAACTTGAGAGGAAAATTTTTGGTCATGTTGTGGAAAGTTTAAACATGAGAAAGCTACCCACAACAGCATCTATCTTTAAGTATCAAAAACTTAAAACTGAAAAAAAAAAACTACTGTAACATTATCTTCTATGAAAACTGGAAAGACTTAAAAACTATATCCAAAGACCTAAATTTGTGTCACCAGTTCTTGTATCCTGTTAAAAGGGGGCTTACTTATTCCTATTTTCTACTAATTTTGGTCCAAAACTATTTTACGGATGATCAAAGTGTCCCAATAGAGAGATAACATCCTAATCAACCCATTTAAAACTCAAAAGTAATTGGGTTGCTACATCTGTGATAGTCATCTAACTAAAGTCACCAACACTATCTTACTGTCACTTTATCTCATTTATGCGACACCCCATCTACCTCTGAAATTTGCATTACTAACTTAAATACAAATCGAAACATGTGCATTACATTAATTAAAATGCATATGTGATACTGAAACACATCACTTTCCTATAAGCCAAAAAAACCCAAGTTTGAATTTTGGTTAAGTTTGAGTCCAAAACCGACCCATAAACAAAAACCAAAATATATCGGTTTCCCAATATCGAAAAAAATAGTAATTTCTATTTTGGTTCAGCTGAGCCCAAAACCGACTCATACACACCCCTGGTATGACAGAACCGAATCATGAACACCCCTACACGAACAAACAAACAGTTTTTTTAGTTGATCTGAAATGAAAAACCAAAAGTGAACCCCTGAAAACTGGAGTGGCAAGAGGAGAGAGGAGAAACAGGTGGAGTATAATCATAGTTAACTCTATAGAGGTTTAAAAAATATCAAATTTAGAACATTAGACACAACCATAAGTGCAAAAAAAATACATATGATAGATTACTCTTCTGTTCATATAGAGTATACTTACAGGGTTTAAATTATAGGAAGCTCTTGGTGCCATATCTAACACACCATGATCATCTTTATTAATCTGCCCATTATTCCAAGAACAACTGCAAAAATAACCACTCAACATGAGAATCAAGTTTCAGGAAAATGAAAATAAACAGTTTTAATGAACCAGCAAAAAATCATTTGTGAATGACAGAAATGGAGTGAGAAAAAACCTGATTAACCGAACTGAAATCGAAAGAACTGCTAAAACCACACCATGATAACTAACCCAAACATAAAAAATCGACAGTTCGGTTATACCTCATTCCAAAATCAAATTGAAACAAACTAAATCGATCCGACCTTTCTTGTTTAAATGTTTGTTATTGGATATATGGTCCAAATTCATTATTTTGGACCAAAAGTTTCATGAACAAAGTTATTACTTTACTACTGGATAACAAAAGGTTTGGCTAAAAGTTTTGACTAATTTCATCATTTAGGGTCAAATTTCTTTTAGACTAAACATTTCAAACCCGTTGCAAAACCGAAAATGACCCATACGTAAAACCATATTTAATCAGAGATTGTAGCAATAAAAAGTAAAAAAAAAAGATGCTTATTCCATTGTAAAATATATTTATGAAAGGTTGAAACAAATCCTACATTAAATAATTTAATAAATCAACTTAAAATAGTATAAAATGACTATATAAAAATATGTATGCCTTTCAAACTAAAAAATATAAAGATATTTACACCTGTGTTGTCACCCTCACCTCTCAACTCAACTATTGGAAGATCAAATATGTCATATATATCTTTTTTTAACTTTCATTATATAAATAAAAGATGTTGAATAACATTCTTATCTCAAATTATTTGTATAAATGGTTCACTTACATGCAATGTTGAATGAAATAAGCTGCCAATTACACCATTGATTATGTTCAGTAGAAACACTTTGGACCAAGGACTCAATTTGTCCAGCAATTGGAGCCAAAGGCATCTTGGTAAACCTGGAACAAATAATAAATATAGTTAATAGCATTCAGCCAAAAGTAAGAAGGTACTAAATATACGGAATGGTCAAACTTGTTGGATAAGATTTAGATGACCAACCAACACTTTTTTCAGTTGAACTAAAAAATTATATTCATTAAACAATAATTTGTATCTTTTTTAAGAACGATCTACATGGCTGTAAGCATTTATATGTTTTGGATGACTTTCGACCCGCTTGATCTACCTTATTTTTAACTCGTTTGACCTGGTAGGCTATACAATAATCCAAATAGACTCATATTAGGATACATATTCCCACCATCACTACCAGCAGTATTAACCTGGAGCTGATGGCCTTCATGTGCGTTTCTTAATAGATAGTCAGCATTGGAAATTCCATCGTTGTTGTCATTAGAAGACTCCAAATTCCCACCATCACTACCAGTAGTATTAACCTGGAGCAGGGCCAAACCTAAATACATTTATGAATATTAGCAAGCGCATACATTGCAATATCGCATGATGTTTCTACTATTAAATTAGAAACCTGAACTTTAATATGCTATGTTGTCTTGTCTATCAAAATCATACTAAAAAAGAAGCCTGGTTAGTTGTTATGCAATATCTATGACTGCTCGAAAGTCAACTAAATATCATAAAACCTCTTGCTATTAGAATAAAATAAACTTATGAAATAGACTTATTGAACAAAATATTAAAAAGATGTGTATTATTACGATATACAATATTACAAACAGAAGTTTACAAACAGGGACAACCAAGTATTCCTCATACAGACGTCTATACAATTCAAGGATATCAAGAACCTAAAATACAAACATACACCACTCAACTAAAACATCAAATAGCCATTGAATACAATCAACTAACCTCGTTAACAAAAGGCCAGATCTTTGTAAGATGAGCATTAAGCCATGGCAACTTGAAAAATTGAACAGCAAAATCATTCATTATAAAAACTCTGAAGAACATAAATAAAATGAATATTATAAAAACAAAAATACTATACAAAATCGCAAACCTGGTTACTAAATCATTGGAGTTTTGAATTTTCCAACAAATCGCTGGACAATTCAAACATAAAAAAATTCGTATGGATCAGGTAAGTTAAACATCAATAAAACTCTAATGATAGAAAAAAAGCCATAATTAAAGGGAAATATGAATGATACAACATGAACGGGTTAAATCCGCATATCAACAACAATTAGCGGATCCGTTGACATCAACAACATCATAGAAATCATACAACAAAATTAGGGTTTTCTAATAGCAAGAAAAATATCAAATACAGAGGTGGAATCCAACTTACATATTCTAGAATTTCGAAGTCTGATGATGAAGATAAAACAGAGCAAGCTTCTTCAGTCGTCGTTTGAAACATCCGATTAAAAGCAATAATTTGTATATAGGCTGTAGAATTGGAAACGGTTCCATAATTTTCTAAAAAAACTTCCGATAATTGATTAAGTTTTCAACCTACCATATATAATCCAAAGACACATTGAATGAAGAAAGAGGCGGCCAAGAGAATTGAAGAAAAATAGAGAGAAAAGGAGAATGGCGCCTAAAAACCCAATTCTCTGGCCAAAGAGAATAGCCACATCAAAGTCAAATAGTCAACACTATTTTGCTTTAGTATAAGAGATATATATTTATGCAAATACGTAGTATGCAAGAATGGTTGAAGGAATAAATGAGTCATACAGATCAAATGGTGAACGCCATTTGAAACCAGTATTTAACGTTTTGAACTGTCAAGTCCTATACTTACAGATGAGCACAATGTATGGTCATGCAATGTTACAAATTGGGAAGGAATGACCATCGCAAGGTATGGATAACGAGTTAATGATTTTGACTCGCGCCAGGTATGTATTAAAGATTATGCTTTCGGTAGGAGCTTATGGCTCGTCTAGAGAGGGGTGTGTCAGAATTGGGTAGTTGATAAAACGTAGCTAAGAATGTATTACAGTTGGATTCCCGAAAAGTCAAATAAAGTTAAGTTGTTAATTATTAAGCAAGTAATATTCAACTAGCATGAATTATTTGATTCATTAAGTAAGTAAAATCGATGAAAGTTATTGTAGTAGCAAGAAACCTTAGTTGAAAGAAATAAGCTTTGAATAAGTTACGTGTGTGGCATGTTAATAATCGACCCATGAGAGTCAAAATGATTGATGGGCTAGAATTCGGATGAATGGTTTACGTAATTTACAAAGAATGAAAAACTTTCACAAGAAAAGCTAATGTAATGTCTTGTAAGTATGCTTGATTTGGAAGGAAGAATTCAAGGTGTACTTCATTGCACATACGATAAGTATGAGGTGACAGTTGACTTTGAAAGGTCAAACTGCAGAAGTTCATAACATAATTAAATAAATGAAGATGTGTATATAAGAATGGAATGTATGATATGTATAATATGTCTGTAGGGAAGAATGATCGAAAGGATGCTATTGAAATCTGTTGTGCAGTTTTGAGGAATTAGAATGCTAGATTGTACGTGGAAGAATGATCGAAAGGACCTGCAAGAATAGAAAGAATGCGGCGTGGTCAATTCATTATGTATGATAGATTATGAATTGTAGTTAATAAATTCTAATGATGTGCATGTTTGTGGTGAATGTAGGTTAAGCAGATTAATATCGGTATAAAGTATTGGAGGATTGAAGATCGAGTCAAGAGCAAGAATTGTACGGGAAGAGTAGTCACATAACTGGGGATTTTATATGTCAATGGATGCAATAATTAAGAATAAATGATGTAATTCTTTTAGTCAAGTATTAAATCTTTCTCGTATTAGACATCAAGTATGTTACATGGCTATTAATGAAAGAAAATTTTTGGGCTCATATTTCCTCTACGTCGTTTTCAAGTTATTAATTGTTAGGGTGTTACACCCCGAAACACCAACTTCTGATGCCCGCAACGTCGATCTAAATGTTGTTGTGGATGATGACGAGGAAGTTGAAGAGTTGGCCCACCGCCCGGTAGAAGAAAAGATAAGCGAACCGGGAAAAAACGGTGGAGTCGTCTTCCGATCTCGAGTTGAAGGAAGATTTTGAGGAGATGAACCGTCGTCTCCAAGACATTCGAGACCTCGGCCACAAAAGTTGGGATACTATGAAAGAACGAGTCGTCGAAAACAAAAAGTTTAACGAGATGCAAGCGGTGAGGCAAACGGGAAAGGACATAGAGTTTTTGTTCAAACCGATCGACCACCTCCAAGGCGACGCGTTGATCGTTGCGCAAATGCACCGCCAAAAACCGGGGGGTAATATTGTAGCGTTTCGCATTAGTTGGGGGGGTAAGACAGCAAAAATTTCGTGGTAGGGGATAAGAGTGCCAATGGGCTATATCTTCAGGGGGTAAACTTGCAGTTTACTCTTATAATTATAATTATAAATAGGGTAATAACATATCTCTAGTTATCTATCGTAATTGCAACCAATTATAAATTTCGAATCGATACGTTTTCTTGGTTTAGTTTTTTTTTTTTTTTTTTTGTTAAGGATGATCATTTATGTCATTTATATTGCACGTTCTAAGATTAATAACTTCATAACCAAACTGATGTAGACATCTGCCTTTTATTTTGTTCAAGAACTGAGGTATTATGATCGTAGGAATCTTCTGTATAACACTCATTGAAGAGGTATGGTCCCAATTCCTTGTCTACATGGTAGGAACCACACCACTTTTTCGTCCAAGCTTCTGGAAGACGTCAAGGTGGCACAAAATATGCTCTTTCCGACAGAAAGGACAACACGTGTCACCAGTCACCAAGCGCCATGTAGGCCTGCAGCAAATCCGGGAACAGACCGACAACATCAGCACGATTTCCCCAGCTTGGACGAATATCGGCGCGCCACATGGATCACTATCCTGAACGCAGCAGAGGAGACCAAGAGGATATTCCCCTTGGTCGGACAGCTGGCGCCCGATAACAGCTGGCGAGGTTGCTCATCCCTCCTTTACCCTCCGGCTATAAATAGGAACCTTCATCATCCAGGTTACTCCATTCTATTCTCCACACTTTCACTCACTACACACACTGTTTTCTTCCTCAGAGCAGTACTTATTCTCACGCCGGAGCTCGGTTAAGAGGGAAACCCCCATATTCCCCTCTTAACGAGCTAACGGTGTTGCTGTTTTGCAGGACCTTAGTCATTTGGCGAGTAGAGAAGGAGATTGAACCCACAGAAGAGACAATCCAGCTAGTTAACCATCGGTGTTAACCAGTGTTTCATCACTCATAGACTCACTTCATAATTACTTTATTAAAATGGATCCCATATCGGTAGTTCTATCAAAAAGTGTAGTCTTGTTTGTGTTATAAAAAAGGGCCCAAGCTAAGTGCAACATGGTGGGTTTCATTCTTATTTTGTAGGCCCATTGGCGTATACTTTTTGACTTTAGCCGAAAAGTTAGTTTTAGTTAAAGTTTTCGGTTAATAACCGAAATTAACCAAAACATAACCATAACCGACTTCATAACCGAAGTTTGGTTAGGGTTATGGTTAAGAAAATCCATAATCGAAGTTAGCGGTTATGGTTATGATTAATGGAAAAACCAAACCAAACCGACCCATGCACATCTCTACTTTAATGTCAATGTTCTCGACATTTTTTTTTTGTCTATTTTTTCATACCTTTGAGCAAAAAATTGATGTTTAGCATTCTTCAAATTAATTTGTTTGTGCCTTTATTATCCTTCTACTTTCTTTAATTTGTGAAAGTTGACGCTTCTGGGAGATAATATCTAGAAAATAAGTCGGGTGCCTCGTCTAGCGGTTAATTAACCGAAATTAACTGAACCGTAACCGAGCTTCATAACCGATTAACCGAATCGAAGTTCGGTTATGGTTATGGTTAAGAAAAATCCATAACCGAAGCTAAAGTTTATGGTTATAGTTAACGATAAAAAAACGAACCGAACCGCGATTTACACGTCCTAGTTATCTTGTTATGAATCATCTATACAACGCTCAATTAATTGTTGATAAAAAGGCCTGATTTAGTTGTTGGTTGTTAAAAGGCCTGAAAGAACAAAAGGCCCAAACAAGAAGCCTAAAATAGTAAACTAATTTCAAATTAAAAGGTCCAAGTTTTTTTTCTTTCAGTTCTCCCCCGAGAAGATTCGAGTTGGTTTTGCTTTTTGCAGGAGAAAATTAAGTAGGGCCCGAGTCTTACGGGCATACTCGAAACCCGAAACATATGGGCCGGGTATACTCGAAGTCCGACGAGTATGGGCCGAGTATGAGATTAAAAATATAAAAAAAATCGAATACATGTACGGGTATGAGATTTAGTGATACCCGCCCAATACCCGGCCCGTTTACCCGAAAAGTATATTAATTTTAATATAATTTTCTGTTTATATAAACTTTAGTACATACACTTATTCATTATTTATTGATTTGGCTATGTTGTTTGTCTTCGAGACTTTAACATACACATACAAGATTTTATGTTTAGTTATGTTGATTCTATGCAGATTAAAAATGTGTGTTAGTTTTGAGATTTTTTAAATACATTTCAAGTTGTTAGGGAGATTACTTGGGTTTTGATTAATACTACTAATTTTCATGTTTGATTAAATTCAAAATACATAACACATTATATGTTCCAAAGTAGTAGTATCTTAATTAGTTAATTATGTAGATATATGTTTCAAATATGCATTTGAATATGATATGTATGTATGTTATTGGTTATATTATCCTTTATTGTAGTTATTAAAATAGTAAATTATATAAACATTAGAGTAAAAAATACACATAAGAGTCTCAATTGTATTTTTTTTAACAAATTAACGAGGATACCTAGAGATGGGCATATCCGGTTCTTTTTAAGAACCGGAACCGGTTCCAAACCGTACCCGGTTCTTGAATGAGTGTCAATGGAACCGGTTATTGGTGTAACCGATTCCAGTTCCTACCCGGGTTTTAACCATTAAAACTAGAACCGAGTGTAACCGGTTCTGGGTAGGGTTGGAACCGGTTCTTGGTGTAACCGGTTCCAGTTCCTACCTGGGTTTTAACCATTAAAAATACTATAGGAACTAGTTCCTACCCGGGTTTTGAACCGGAAAACTCACATTAAACCCGAATCGACCCGAGGAAAGATGCGTGGAGGGTTTGAGAATTGACTTTCGTTTTCTTTTATTTGATTTTGATAATAACTCGTTTCGTTCATCTTTTATGTGTTATCAAATTACAAACCTGCTTAACTCATCAAATGGCTTTCTTCTTAGTTGTAATTTTCTTGTGTTCTTCTGTATTTGCTCTGTATCGCCATATCTCACCTCAAACACAACTTGCAGAGGTCAACTCCGGCTACCGGAAAAAGCTACAACCTATGTAATTTCACTCTTTTGTATTCATCCCAACGTCTCTACCGTCACGCTGATGCTGGTTTTGGTCCGGGTACGAACCTACGGGTAGGAACCGGGTACGAACCGATTTTATTTATAAAATGTGGAACCGGGTTGGAACCAACGGGTTTTTTGAACCCGGAACCGGTTCTTCTATAAGACGGGTAGGAACTGGAACCAGTTCCAGGTCGGTTCTACCGGTTCGAGTTTGGAACCGGTTATTATGCCCATCTCTAGGGATACCTGATACCCGCGGGTATACCCAACAGCCGATGGGTAATTACTAATTACCCGACAAATACCCGACGGGTAACGAGCCGGGTATGAGACAAAGAATTACAACAGAGTACAGGCTTGGGATTATCAATACCCGGCCCGAACCCTGCCCATTGCCATTTCTAAAATTAAGCATATTTATAACTAAAAAAGTATGCAAAAGTTTATTTGAATGGATTAAACTTGGCTTACAAATCTGAAAAAATACAACATATATATTTCTTTATCCCTTTAAAAATCTTACTAATATATAATTTCTTTATCCCTTTAAACGTTTACACAACTTTTTGATAACTTCATGTTAGTATTGAGAATTATTGAAATTATAGTGATTTTGTGGGCTTTTTTACGATTTTTATCTATCTCTAAACTTTGATAATATACAAAAACTTACGATTTTTTATCTATTTCTGAACTTTGATAATATACAAACATGATTCTGTAATGTGACACTTTACTTATTGTTAAAATTCTAGTATATTTCCATTATAAATGTGCATGTTATTTATATATTTTACTTACTTATATATTTTCATATTTTATTTCCTTTTTTATTTGTTTCTTTGTGAGGTTTGGAGTTTGGGCTCTTCTCTTGGCTCGGGCTTGCTTTGCAACTGGGCTCCTTCGTTTGGGCTTGTAGCCGTTTAAAGACAGCAGGTGATTAGCTGATGTTTAGGGTTCTAACCTTTATAATGGGCAGAAGGTTCCAGGGATTATTCATTCGAGCATTTCATTTTTCTCTTGTTCATTATTCCATTGTGCTCTGCTGAGTTACCCTATAAGATCATCCGACTTGGAGATCTTTTGTTCTTTGTTTGATTATTAATCTGTGATGACAGATTCACTGTCTTTGTATTTGATACTTTATAATAAAAGTGTTTGATTCTTGGGTTCTGACACTTATAAATATAATAACAAAAAAAACATATTTATAATTTTTGGTTTTCTATTTGAATTTTCGGACAAATATTTTAAGACAACTTTAGTTTTTAACTGGTATGGTATTTGACCATTTGGGAATATAGCTATTTATCATATGTAATTTCGGATTAAATTTACATGAATTTGACTAATTTTTGTCATTTAAAAATTCGAAAATTTCATATGCGGATTCGGATAGTGAAATTTTGAATATATGAAAATATGAAATTGAACACCTATAACTTATAGTCTATAATTACTACGAAATCATTTAGATGTTAGACGATTACACACGTCCACAAGTGAAATGGTTTGGTGGTAAGTGCATCCCTCTCTCTTGAGGTGGATGATTCATATCCTACAAGGTTCAGTTAGGGATGAGCATTTGGTACCTTGTACCAGTAGCAAACCACTACCTTACCGTATCAAGTCATTTTCAGTACCGATTTGTTACCAAATTTTGTGTTTTTTAGGATCGGTACTTTCAGTTCAGTACAATACGATAATTTGGGTTTATTTAACCTTGAATACTGATATCGTACCAGTCACTTTCGATGTCATTAATAAGGCTGTTCACGGGCCGAGCTGAGCCGAGCTAGGGCTAGCTCGGGCTCGGCTCGATTATAAACCGAGTCGGCTCGGCCCGGATTTAAAACCGAGCTGCAAATCTAAGCTCAGGCTCGGCTTGGTTTAAATCGAGCCGGCTCGGCTCGACATTGTTTAGCTCGGATTTAAAAAAAAATTAATACATAGCTCTCAAAGTTTAATACTCTAAATTATTATTCGATAGTTTAAAAGAGCATATCCAAAATGAGTTCAATCTAATACATTACAAGCGGAAATCAAGTTCAGTAACACAAAATAAGTTTCAAATTTCAACGAAATATAATATAAGTTTATTAGTATGGTAATCCACCTTCAAATATGCCATGGATATACAATTACACTCATAAATACATGTAAATAATAATTAGTTTTTTTGTAATATATTATAAAGTAAATAAAAATAAAATACATCAAAAGTAAAATAATCCGAGCTAAGACGAGCTGAGCTAAAAAGCGAGCCAAACCGAGCCAATTTGGCTCGTTACGAGCCGAGCTAGACTCACTTTGTTACCGAGCCGAGCCGGCTCGGCTCAGTTTCAAACCGAGCCATATCGAGCTAGCTTTTTCCGAGCTAAATCCGAGCGAGCTTCAAGCGAGCTCTGAGCCGCGAGCTTTTTGGACAGCCCTAGTCGTTAACGGTGCCTACTCTTTGCGTTTTTCAAGATCGATATTTTCGGTTTGGTACTGGTATACGATAACGAGCTATCTCAAGAGTATTAATTCAAACTTTATATTTTGAGCCAATGAACTGGTTGTGGAGTGGCAAGGGAGAGGACTCGTGTTCCAAGTGACACATGTTCGATTCTTGCCCCCATCATTTAGTTTCGGCGGCACCTGGTGATGATGAGAGACTAGGCGATCGCTAGTTCGATCCTTAAAATGAGCATGTTTTACCTCACTGCATTATCGTTCCTCCGGGCGAGTGTTCACAGGTCGGCATTAGGTGAGGTTTTCCCCGATTCATATGCGAGTGTATTCCGATGTGGTGAATTTCGCCAGTCTGAAAACGTTAAAAATATTATAATATTTTGGTAATGAAAATGGGATAAAAGTTAGGGAAAAGTAAGTCAATCGGCGAATCGCAGATTCTCGGCGTTGTTTCAACGCTAACATCTATCAAAATCAACGGCTGAGCGTCACCTCGTCCCTACCCACATCACAACCAAAACCCTACTTATAACCAGACCAACACCGCCCCTTCCACCGCTACTCTCCCCCATCTGCTCTTCCGTTCGATTCAGATTTCTTCTTTTCATCCTCCTTCGGAAAACATGTCGGACGAAGAGCACCAGTTTGAATCCAAGGCCGATGCCGGAGCTTCCAAGACTTATCCTCAGCAAGCTGGTACCATCCGCAAGGGCGGCCACATTGTTATCAAGAATCGTGCTTGCAAGGTTTCTGTTTTTCTTCATTCTTATACTTTGTGTCATGGATCTAGGGTTTTTTTAGGTTTTGCGATTGTTATAGTTGTCGTAGAAATAGCTGAATTTGTTTAGGGCTTCTATGAACAGTTACTGGATTTAATAAATTGGATATCGGCGGTTAATTGTTTGCTTATTGTTGATTAGATCGTACGATGTGTGTGTTGAATTTGGATTATGATTATAATAATCGCATCTGGTTATCTTTCAGGTGTTGAATCATTTGTTATTTTAGAATCAGATAGTATTAAACTGTTGCATAAGATTTACTCTAGATCTGTTAATTTATAGTTTTGTTTGTTGTTGGTTTTTGTGTAGAGTTGGTTAATCTAAAACTTATCAGTAGCTATTTCTATGATGATGTTTTAACATGTGTTTGGTATCCACAAGCTTTGTTTGTACTGTATAGTTTGACTATCATTTCAAGCTATTTGAATACTACTGGTTCTTATTGATTTAAGGTAGCTATGCAAACAAATTTGAATTCACCTAGATGTCAAACCATGTGCTTTAGTTGATAGGAACTAGAAACATGTATTTGTTGTTGAAACTCGATTAAATTTTATTTTTTTTACAAGTAAGCAAGCTTTGATTTATATTTCAAAATTTTGGAATTGTTTCTCAAATTTTATGTTCTACTTATGTTGATTTTACATAATGATTCATGAACATGGTTACTAAATTAACAATTTCAAAACTTTGTTTTGTTTTTTTTTATGAATTTGATTGTAAATTGACTTATGTGTGATGCTTTTGTTATGATGTTATTAGGTTGTAGAAGTTTCTACCTCCAAGACCGGCAAGCACGGTCATGCTAAGTGTCACTTTGTTGCAATTGACATCTTCAATGGGAAAAAGCTTGAAGATATTGTCCCGTCTTCCCATAACTGTGATGTATGTAATCAGTAAACACCATCAAGCCACTATTTTTTGTTATTTTTATTTTAAAACCAAGTGGTCTCTTGCTCTTTTATATTTGCAGGTTCCTCATGTTAGCCGTACTGACTACCAGCTCATTGATATTTCTGAAGATGGATTTGTATGGCTCTCTTTTTTACTCTTTCCCTTAAAGTAACTAATTTTTGAAGTAATCGGCCGATATGATTCTGATAATTAATTAATTAATTATCGCAGGTGAGCTTGCTGACTGAAAATGGTAACACCAAGGATGACCTGAAACTACCAACTGATGATGCTCTCCTCACTCAGGTATGCTGTTATCCTCTTATATGAATTGTGATTGTTTAATTTTGAATTGTGATTGTTTGATGTTTGATTTTTGGTTGCAGATTAAGGATGGATTTGCGGAGGGGAAAGATCTGGTTGTGAGTGTGATGTCCGCCATGGGAGAGGAGCAGATCTGCGCTCTCAAGGACATCGGTCCAAAATAGTTTTCTGATATTTATTATTATGTTAAAGAAAATGGTTTGTGATATCAGCAGAAATTTTTCTGTTGTAAAACTAGCATTTTATTTTCTGCACTAGTATGACTAGTCCAATTCACTTGGGCTACGAACAAGTGTATTTCACTGGGTTTTTTTATCTGCTTTGAATTACTAGTATCTTGTTTACTTCTATCATTATAATTAAATGCAGCAATAATTTTACATATATACACGCACACACTGAGATCGTTATCTGATATCTATTTTTCGATAGAATAAAGGTGACGAGTTATTAAGCCACCGATCTTAGTATCAGGTTGGACCAACTGGTTAGGCTAAAAACTTGCTACATAACCTGTCTGGTTGAAGCAATTTTACACCGGCATTCACAGCTGGACTGTAACTAAATCTATTCCAAAATTTTACACCAACGTTCACAACTGGACTATAACATGCACCATTTGGGGTTAATGCCTTACTACGCTCATTGGTGCCACTATCGCTAGAAACGCTCTTGGGTGACTCATCTCTGTTTGAATTCTTTGGTCAGAGTAGTTTTGTTTTTGAACAACGGAATCTTTATTCATCAACCCGGAAAAAACCTTTATTCATCTCTGTTTGAATTCATTGGTCAGAGTAGTTAAAGCGGTTTTTTAATAAAAAAATTTCTGTATATTTATAGTCTCATCTAATGATTAAGTTACTGCTTTAGGTTCATAATTTGTTTAAGTTTATTTTAAACCTTTTACTTTTAGTCTCATCTAATGATTAAGTTACTGCTTTAGGTTCATAATTTGTTTAAGTTTATTTTAAACGTTTTACTTTAGCAAAGTATTTAATTTTAAACATTTTAACCGGTAAGAAGGCGGCCCAACAAATGATTTGATAGCATGTTGATTATGAAAACGTTGATCGCTTGATCTGAACACAAACAGCTGGAATGAAAGGAAAATGGAAAGTGTAAATAATGATCCACCAACGGAATGGGTCCGGCTGAGCTCAAATGTTTTGACTCGAAACAATCGACAAGAATTACATTGGAAATATGGAATGCATTATTAGAACATGTGTAGTGGTAATGCCCTTACCCTCAGTGGCGGACCCAGGATTTTTGGACAATGGGGTCCCATTTTTCCGGTGTTCAAATTTTTTGGATCGGTCGTTGTTCGGGTCGGGTCGAGAAACCTAATAGAAAACAATATCATAACTAAACTACAAGTTTCATTTACTAAGCATTCATTTACTACACATTCAGCTATTAGAATACCCAATTTTATAGTCAAGTTTAAAAAAAACACAAAAAAACATAAAAAAACGAAAGAAACAAGTATTGAACCCAAGACCTTTTGTGTGTAAACAAGGGGTTTTACCAATGCACCAAGCTCACTCTCATTGTTATGGGGTCTAACTAAATTATTTTATGGGGTCCATAGAAAATTTTATATACCGTTTCTATTACTTTTTTATAAAAAGATTGGGGTCCGGGGACCCCGTTCCGCTTAACGTGGGTCCGCCCCTGCTTACCCTTGAGCGTTTTACGTCATGTGGCAGCCCAGTTGGCAATGAGGCATTATGGGGCGTTTTCTAAAATGGGTGTAGTAGGGATGTGGACATTGTGGTGTAATAGAATTAAATTAAGACAAAAAAACCATAAAAATGTTTTGGACAAAAAAGGCATGGAAACAGGTGATTGGCCACTTCAAAAATGGATCCGGCGTGTAATATACTCCATACGAATTTTGCAAAAAAAAAAAACGCCCACGGGGGCCGCTTGGGGGGCGTGCTCCGGCGTTTTCATCCAAAAAACGCCCAAAATGTAACACCCCAAAAATGGGTTTGGTAATTTAAACCCGGTTAATATAAAGGAACGGGAAAAAAATACCGTTAGGGGTAAAAGTGAACCCGTAAATGAATATTAACTAGGAAATGATTAACTTAGTTTAATGTTAGTAGAGTTGGGATTAAACGAAGGGTTGTAGCCTTATTTAATTAAAACGAAACATGAGGGACCAAAGTAAACAACTTGAAAGTTGTTTTATTAAAAGAAAAACAACACACACATACACACACATCGTGTGTGTGTTCATCATCGAGCAGGGAAGGCTCCCATGGAGCCAAAACCCTAGTTCTTGAAGAATCTCCAAATTGGAAGGCTAAACGAAGCCCAAATTCACAACCGAACATGAATTAATGATCACCTTCATAAGGGGATCATAAGGTATGTCTTAGAATTTAGATTTGATGATCTTGTTTGAAGTGGGTTATGATCAATCCATGAATTTGTATGAAATTAAGGATATAGAGGTGTTAGAAACACCAAATAGAACTTGTGTTATGAATAATTTCAAGTAATTTGGTGATTTAGAATGAAACCCATTGCATGAGTGTGAAGATGATGAACATGATGAACTTGTAGATGTTATAGTGTGATCTTGTAATGTATAAAGTGTTATATGGTAGACTGAGATAGATAAACTTGATGTGGAAATTATGATTATGAGATTTTGCTTGAATGTGATGGTTCATAAGATGAAATAGGGAAGAAAATGCTTAAAGCACTTGTACCTTATGCTTAGAAAATGATATGCACACCAAGTGTTTGATGAAATGCTTAGGAGAAAAATGATAAGTGAGATTGTATGCTAATCATGTTATGATGAATGTGATGACATGTACGGATAGGAGTCATGTCAACATAGACACAAGCATGGAAGGGCAACGGGCCAAGGATAAACACGGAAGCTATGCTTGAACTCGGACGCACGAGGTAAGTGCACTCCGAACTTACCCTTTTTGTTTGGTACAGTAGTTATGATATATGGTATTTATTGAATGTAGTGTGAGAAGATATGAATCGATGTTATTACTAAGTTAAGTTCAAGTACAAATGAGTTGGGAGTGGTTAAGAAAGAGATTCGATTAAGTTTGGGGTAAGAAAGGGAACTTACATAATGAATTAGGCATAAAGATGAGTTATGGGTAAATCGAGAATATGTTCATATGAAGGAAAGTTAATGATACTAACCGTTTCTATTGAAGAGTTAATGTAAAGTATAGGCATGTTAACAATGAAAGTGAAGGTTAGCTGCGCAATCCGATGCTAGTGAAGGAATGGATGCATGAAGGGGCTGGTATAAAAGAAAGCAGGATATGTTGACGTCTTACTATGCATGTGTTAAGATTTATTATTTTTTTTATTTATGTCACCTGTTGCTATTGATTTGATTGGATGTGGTGACTGCAGGCCGTACAGGGTTTTGGATGTTTCATCAAGAAGTGTACGCGGTTGAAGATCGAGTCAATACATGGATTGTACGTGGGTGTGTTTGTCGTCACTTAAATTGATATAAGTATATTAGTTTTTGATTAATTTATAAGAAAGGGATTAATGTATTTAATTGAAAGAAAGATTATTATGAAAGAAATTTTAGGTATGTACTTTCCGCTGCGATAAATTGGGTTAAAACGTTTTAGGGCGTCACACAAAATCTCACGAGTACGGGTGGTCTTAGCCTATTTTTCCTCGTGGAGTTGAAACATGCATATATTTATGATAGTTATTGATTATATCTATGTGGTACTGAGGTGTTGCTTAGACCATGTGTAGTCGTTAGCCCAATAATGCCCCCACCCTGGGGCGTTTTCTGCCATGTGGCATTCCAGTCAGCATGAGGACATTATTGGGCGTTATTGCAAAAGTGCTGTAGTGGGAATAATGCCCAATAACGCCCATCCAATCATTACATAATTATTTATTTTTTTAAATTTAAAACTTAAAATACTTCATTAAATTAAATAAAATTACAATACTAAAAAATTAAATCGCAAAATTTTAAGTTTTATAAAAGATTCAAATGAGACATTTAATAAACAAAACTTTAGGGACTGATATAGCATTTTTAAAGCTTGAAATATTAAAGATATTAAAGTTTAAAACTATAGGGGCCTAATGTGAAACTCCTAATGTGAAACTCCTAATGTGAAACTGAGGAAACTTTTAAAACAACCACCCAAAATTCCATCCTCCTCCTTCTTCTTCAGGACCGAGATACCTGCAACATCCAAAAAATCGGGCAAATCCAAAAAATCTGGCAAAATCAAACCCCAAAATTCCATCTCTCTTTCTTTAAACAACATGCTCTTATCTGATTGGCCAAAGATTTTCCATTTCGGCGTGTTTCAAAAAACGCCAAGGCCCTTTTTTTCGCGGATAACGCCGGAAAACGCCTAGGGGGCGGAACCGGGGCGTGTTCGGGCGTGTTGTGGCAGTATTTTGGATGAAAAACGCCCGGTTACGGGTGGTCTTAGTAAGTAACATATTTCATTCACACTCACACCAACACTACGGACGGTCTTGGTGTCAAATCACCACCTCCTCCCATCACTCACTTACACCACTCAACTTGTGTTATACCCATCATTCATCTGTTACTCTTTTTATTTATATTTTTAATAATTAAAAACTGAAAAAATTACATCCCTTGAAATTAAAAAAAAAAAAATACAAGATAAAATCAAATATCTAGTCTTCAACGATGTTAGTGATGGCCCATATATGTTCCACCAAATCCAAGTGTAGGTTGTGCGTCTCTTAGTTGTGTAATGGCAACATATTAGACTCTTATTGTGCATAATCAATTTCTTTAAAATCCTCATCAATATCATCTTTATCATAGTGAGAAATCACCCTACCTTCATTTCATAGAATCATGTTATGTAATATGATACACACATGCATTGTATTCCTTATTTTTGGTGACCATGCGTGTGCCGGGTTTTGCATTATGTGCCAACGTTGCTTAAAGACACCAAATGTTAGTTCCACATCTTTTTTGTTGATTCTTAACATATGGACATGTGAAAGATTTGACAAATATCCAATATTTGGGACATATTCCGTCAACAATATAATACCCGTGCTTATATTCCACACTTGAAATAATAAATGAAGAATTGGACGACCACTCCATTTATGATGTTGAAAATCGACATCTGATCAAGAACATTGATGTCATTATTGGAACCGGAAACACCAAGGAATGCATGCCAAATTAATCGATCATCTGACACCATAGCTTCTAGCATTATTGTCGGATGTGGGTGACCACCTTGCATGTACTGACCTCACCATGCATTACGAGGTCTCCAACAATTCAAAATAGAATCCCACCTCCTTACCACAACAGTGCTCTGGTAGGTGTTAATCTGTTGTGGAGTTCTGAGGATTAAACCCTAGCACCACTTGATTTACTCTCTAGCACATGATTTAACTATCTCATGTTAGTCGTGAGACCAGTTTTCTAGCCATGCATTAGGACTATTTGCTCATAGCCAGTGCACACAATCAATGTTGCTAGGCACTTCAATGTTTCGCTTCATGCGCGTCATACAATTGTTAAATATCACTCCATGTTGGTTTATGCAGGTACTTCTTGTTGTTTAGCTTAATGACACCTTTGCATAACTTATAAAAATATTTACCCATGACGTTTTTAAGACATCTTCAAACGCTCATCCCAAGAATCGTCGACTGGGTCGTAAGCCATTTGACGAATTGTTGATGTGCACTTTTGTAACTAAGTGAAACCCCTTTTATCTCTCACATCACATGCTAATCTGAAAAATGACATTGTTCTCTCCAAATCGTCAACTATTCGTTGGAATAGCTGTCAGCTCATTCAGAATCGTCGCCTAAATTGTTCATCGGTGTACACAGGGTTTTCAGCAAAACAGTCGGCCACCAAACGCTTGTGTGTAGCTTCACAATCACTATTTTACTGAGCTTTTATTATTCTTGGATGTAAAGTATTCTCTTCATCAAATAATATCTATGTCGTCTCCATGAGTATGTTGATAAAAAATGAAGTGATTTCATCGGATGTTAGTAATGATGAATACATGTTGAAGTTGTGTAAAGGTAGAAAAAAAGAAAAACTAGAAAAAACATTAAAAATTATTGTGTTAAAACATATATAGAAAAGAGATGGTTAAAAAAATCCTTTTTTAATTGACCATTGTATATTGTATATATATTTAAAGACCAAGTCAGAGAATAGTGCCAGGCAACGCGGGCGGGACATAAAACTAGTTTAAAATTACAGTCTTTCCATCGTTTTAGTTTTTTTAGCAAATCTATGACAGTGTTCTGTTTTAATTGGTTGACTCGATGTATTTTTTATTCATACAAAACACTCGGTCACTGGTCCTGACAAATTACAATTTTGCCCCCAATTCAAAATTATAGTCTTGCCATTGTTTTAGTTTTTCTTAGCAAAACTATGGTAGTGTTTTGTTTTAATTAATTGAGAAATATTTAGCCTAGTGCCCCGCAACGCAGATGTGGTATAAAACTAGTTATGAATCAATAACACAATCCAACGTGGTGATCGGGAGAGTGAAGCTTTTCACATTGCAAGCTTGCGGGGCGAGGGGGGAATGCGGTATTCCCTGCGATCCCGCACAACCACATCGACACCGCACTACCCTTTACCGCAATCATAATGCCTGGACTTATTGGTAAAACGGTAGAACAAAAACATTTATATTTATTGTCAACCAACTTGCTTTATTGAATAGGTGTATGGTGCTTGCTCTCCACAAAAGTTATGAGTTCAAATCGTTGTAAATGCAAGATTATGTGGTTTTTAGGTGTTAGAAATTTTTGTTCAAAAAGAAATTGTTTTAATGATTAACTAAAAGACATTTACTAATTATTCGATTTTTCTTCTCGAAGTTGAAACTTAAGTATATTTTATGCTGTTAGTAAAACGGTAGAAAAAGCCATTTATAATTAGTGTCTACTAAATGTTTTAGTGATTAATTAAAAGACGTTTGCTAATGCAATCCTTAACTTATGTCTTCTTTTAGAAAAAGGTTATATAATCATACTTAACTTTCACTTTTACCTCATTAGTTGTTTTATCTAAAAATATTTGCCGTTCAAAATTTTTTTTAAGCCGTTCAAAAACAAAAAAACTTTTTTTTTGGTTACATTTTCTTACAGTTTTGTTAGATTTTGTTTTAATTATGTAAAACTTTATTTGCTTTTTTATTGATAAAAATTACCTAGTCATCCGAGTTGATCTCCCCACTAGGTTGATCCAAAGTCAGGTTTACAACAATGGACATTAGTTTAGTACCTTAGTCATCTCATCATCATATATGTAATAAAAATAATTGGATGCAACAAAATTGTCTGTATTTAATAATTACTGTACGTAGTTAATTAATTACAGAATTGGAGTAGAAATAGAAACAAAATTTTGAAAAATACAAAAACATAAAAGTAAACCAATGCTAGTGTTTGAAACGATTTTCTCAAAACAGATTCTTCGTCTTTTTCTGAAGGAACAACAAACAAATCAGTTGATAGTACAGATACCGGATGTGATCGATTTACCTGAAGTTTCACCAGAACAACACGTCTTTCATAAAAGCGTTAAATTCCCATTCAAGAGTCAGATGATCAACCTCATTGTTTCCCAATAATCAAAATTCATATACCATGACTTCTCTTTCTATATGCAAATGAGCCCGGGTTCTAAGAAAGTCGTAGCTCGACCTGTTTAACTTAAGAGATCTTTAGATTGGTCCGTTTAACTTGAGACGGCTCCATCTCGAGCTCTACTCATAACTAATGTCACCTATTTTACTTTAAATAAATAATATATTCCTTTAACCCATTTAGTTTTTATTTAATTTATTTTTCTCTAATTATAGTGGAGACCCAAGTTCGATTATCACTTGTGTCATTTTTGGTGTATTAAGACAATGAAGGAGTTGAGCTAGGCCTTGTGCAAGGTTGTTGGTTCGCATCCCAAGCCCACCCGGGTTTTTGTCCCACCGTGTGTTACACCAGAGAGTTCTGCTCTTGTGGTGGTACAACGACTGTCAAGTAGCAGCCGACGGTATGGTTTTCCGGGGGAACAATCAGAACAATTATTGTTAAACATGACCAACATGTACGCTTCTTTCAACCTGTTTTCAACTTTACTAATCATGAGTTGATGACCATGAATAAAGCTACCAGCTACGTAGACCATAAGGTCAATTGTTGGAGGGTTCCTCAAACCTTATGACCAACTCTCACCTTTTGAATGAAAAAATGGCTAACAATTTGTGTATCTTCAAAGCAACGCCCTGCAACTAAAACTGTCTATTGGTATTTTTAAAAATCTCTATTACAGGAAAACCAATTTGTGGAATCTAACATGGATACGTCAATCTTTTGACTTTCATTACATAATATGTTGTGCATACATGATTATCGAACATATAAAATCAATAATAGAATATTTTAATTGTTATTATTAATTTATTATATATAGTTTGAAACACCAACATATATATAAGTTGTCATTTTCTGGTAATTAAATGCTTCCTTTTACTTTACAAAATTGTTTAATAAATATTTTTAGACAAGTTAATGATAAACGTTTAAGATAATATAATATGTATACCAAACTTATCAATGAGACGAGATGTACACCAGATCATATATAAATCGTACGGGTGTTCGAAATGCTCGCGGCTCGATTGAAACTTGCTTGAAAAAAGCTCGCTCGAAAAAAGCTCGTTTTGTTTTCGAGCCGAGCCGAGCCGAGCCAACTTGTTTTGTAATCGAGCCGAGCTTGAGCCAGGGTGCTCGGCTCTTGGCTCGTCTCATGGCTCGGCTTGATGGCCCGACTCGTGGCTTGACTCTATGGCTCGAGTCGGGGCTTGACTCAATTGCTCGTATGTATGTGTGTATGTATGTTTTTTCAGAAATATGTGTTAGTTTTTTTTATTTTTGTTTTTTTGGTACCAATATTTATAAAAAGTATTAATATTTAAAAAAAAAATTAACGAGCCAGCTCGAAGTTTTTACGAACCAAGCTCAAGCTTGACTTTTCAGCTCGAAAAAATAATCGAGACAAGCCGAACTAGCTCGTTTAAGTTCTAGCTCGAGCCCAGCCTGGCTTAGCTCGACTCTGCTCAATTACAATCCTAAATCTTATAATAATCAAACTTAGATTTATGATTTACGACTTATTTTTCTTTTATTTTGGTAAACATCAATATCTATACTATATAATAAAAGAAACCATTTTAGGGACACTTGTCATCATATTAGGCCATCTCTTATAGATAATTATTATTTAAACTTTATTTCTTTTAATTAACTATAGATAACCCTCCTACTAAATATTATTTAATTTAATAAATATAATCGAACGTTGATAAGATATTTGTGACAACAAAACTATTTTTTTTATATTATTTGTTTAATAAGACGTTGATAAGATATTTGTGACAACAAAACTATTTTTTATATTATTTTTTAATAATTAATAATTGCTTTAGCAAAACTTATCTATCTACTATAATAAAAGAAACCAACTTCTGATACGTGTCATTCATTGCATTGTCATCATATTAGGTCATCTCTTATAGATAGTTATTATTTTAATTTAATTTCTTTTAATTAATTATAGATAACCCTCCTACTAAATATTATTTAATTTAATAAATATAATCGAACGTTGATAAGATATTTGTGACAACAAAACTATTTTTTTTATATTATTTGTTTAATAAGACGTTGATAAGATATTTGTGACAACAAAACTATTTTTTATATTATTTTTTAATAATTAATAATTGCTTTAGCAAAACTTATCTATATACTATAATAAAAGAAACCAACTTCTGATACGTGTCATTCATTGCATCCTCAAATTTATGCTTATCTTATATTAACTAAATAAATAATAAATTAATATTAAATTTTATCATACTTTAATAAAATATTATCCTCAAATCTAAATTGTTAATTTAATATATTTTTAAAACAAATACCACTCTTTCCTACTTATCTTATATTAAATATATAAATAATAGATTAATATTAAATGTTATCCTAATTTATTAAAAAAAATATAACTTTTTTTTATTATTTGGTATACAAAATTATATTTATTCAACTCGTGTAAAATGTGGGATTTTGAAAAATATAACTTTTTTATTATTTACTATACAAAGTTACATTTATATAACCCGTGTAATACACGAAGTTTTTAAAGATATAATTTTTTATCATTTGCTATGTAAAATTAGATTTATTCAACACGTGTAATACACAAAGTTTTTAAGGATATAATTTCTTTTTATTATTTGGTAGATTTTTCAACCCGATTCTACACGGGTTTTTTAAAGATACGACGTTTTTAGTATTTAATATACAAAATTACATTTACTTAATATGTGTAATACACATGGTTTTTAAAGATATAACTCTTTTTTAGATCTATTCAACACGTGTAACATACAGGGTTTGAAGGATGTAATTTTTTTATTATTTTGTAAATTTATTCAACCCGATTATACTCGGGTTTTTTTAAAGATACGACGTTTTTAGTATTTAGATACAAAATTACATTTATTTAATCTGTGTAATACACATGGTTTTTAAAGATATAACTTTTTTTTATTATTTGATATATAAAATTACATTTATTTAACCCGTACAATATACGGAGTTCATAAAAATATAACTTTTTATTATTTAATATATAAAATTACATTTATTCAACTCGTGTAATACACGGGGTTCTAACCTAGTACATATATAAACAATGCCAAATAATAATGGTGACACAACAGACATACCCAATCAACATGTGTCGGGTCGGGTTACTAACATTTTAATTTAATCAGATAATTAATTAACATATATTAGTTAGCTATAAATGAATATGTAATTTTGTTTTAATTAATTAAGCAGGAAGAAACATGAATTGATTAAGAAAACATATTAAACAATACATCACATTTTTGTTGACAAAAATATACTCCAACTTTCATCTTTATTTCTTCTGTGTTCTTCAAACTTCAAACCCTTTCATCATCCTCTTCCTCGATGTTAGATTCCACATACATACTCCCAGATTCAACGCATCTCACTTAATTCATCCAATTCCTCTTTTAATCTCTCTCCATTTGATCTCAAATCAACACACACAAATTCAATCACACAGTTCGATCGCCATTTTCTCACTTGCAACTTGTTACAAACCCTAACTTATCATTCAATCCGTACAGTTTGTGTATATCCAGCTGAGATTATGAAATTTGAAGTTTGAACTGATATAATTGGGGATCGAGTTCGTAAATTGAAGTTTGGATTCGAATTGAACAGTTATTGGTTGGTGTTGTTAGAAACTGAAATTGAAGAATTGAAGTAGAGCGAGATCGATCTGGAATTTATATATATAGTCAACATATTTGTTTGACGAAATTGGAGACACAGGGATCACAGTTTTGGATCCGGTTTGGAGTGTAACAGCGCCATTAGATGGCGCTGTTCAAACGCTTCTTTTACCGGAAGCCGCCGGATCGCCTTCTCGAGATCTCCGAGAGGGTTTACGGTATGTGATTTATGTGAATTTTACTCAGTTTGTTGTACTTAAGTTGTTTTAGGTTTGAGAAATGTTTGACAATGTTTAGACTTGAATTTAGGGGAAAATTGGTCAATAAGTTTTAATTATTAGGATAAGGTGATGCATATTAGATACATATATATGAATGTAGGATCAGATTTTTGGTTTTCTATAGCATGGTGTCACCTGAATTTGGGTATTTCTGGTTGCTGATTAAAAACTATGGGGATCAATTCTTATGTAAAGTTGTAAAAGTCCAATTATGTTAGCTTCATCACTAAATGAAGAGTGATGATCACCGAAATTCAAGTTTCGTGTTGATATTTGGAGACGATAATGTAGGAAATTTCGGTATATTAAGTTCAAGAATTTGATATCACATTATGCTAGATTAAGAGTTCACATTGGAACAGGTGTTATGAGAGACCACATTGCCTTGTTTTGTTATTTTTCTATTGGTTCATGGGAAGAACATATACTGGGGTAGTGTTAGGTTAACATGCATCTAACTACATTTATGGATTTAAGATTAAGATTGACGTTTTTCAAAAATTACTTGCAGTTTTTGATTGCTGCTTCTCAACTGACGTACTTGAAGAAGATGAGTACAAGGTTTACATGGGTGGCATTGTGGCTGAACTCCAAGACTATTATCCCGATTCATCTTTCATGGTTTTTAACTTTAGAGAAGGTGACAAAAGGACCCAAATTTCGGACATATTATCTCAGTACGACATGACAGTAATGGAATACCCTAGACAATATGAAGGATGCCCAATGTTACCATTAGAAATGATTCATCACTTTTTGAGATCTAGCGAAAGCTGGCTGTCATTAGCAGGTCAACAAAACGTGCTTTTAATGCATTGTGAAAGGGGCGGGTGGCCCGTCCTTGCGTTTATGCTTGCGGCCCTTCTTTTATTTAGAAAACAATACAATGGCGAACAAAAGACTCTTGAAATGGTGTATAAGCAAGCTCCTAAAGAGCTACTTCAGCTTTTAACACCTTTAAATCCACAACCTTCTCAATTGAGGTATCTTCAGTACATTTCCAGAAGAAATTTAGGTTCTGATTGGCCGCCCTCAGACACACCGTTAGCTTTGGATCGTATCGTACTTAATTTCCTTCCTTCATTTGGTGAAAAGGGTTGTCGACCTGTAATTCGAATCTATGGTCAAGATTCATCTTCAACAACAGCCAATAGGGGCTCCAAACTTTTATTTACATCCTCCAAAAACAAAAAACAAGCTCGCTACTATCAACCGGTAAGTTTTCTACCAAATACTTATGAAATCAAGTTGTTATAATTAGATAATCATCCGTTATGATTTATGCAATTAGTTCATATATGACCAATATCACATTCTTGTGAAAAAAGGAGACACGTTTTGCTAGTCTTTTAAATTAGGTTAGAAGAAAAGTTAGTAATTACTAATTAGTTAGGTAACTTCCTTTTTCACTTCGATAATAAGTTGCAGCTGGGATGAAACTTATTATTTGACGCCTAAATAAGCAGAAACTTAATACGTTTATCCAAACTTTTGAATCTGATTTTTGTGAATAATCAGATAATTTATCTGGTTTCATAATGCAAATCCAGAAACTCTGTAGTTTAATTTTAAGTCTGTGATTGCAGGAAGAGTGTGAAGCTGTGAACATCGATATTCATCACCGTGTTCAAGGGGATGTGGTTCTTGAATGCATACATTTGGATCATGTTAGGGAGGAAATGATATTTAGAGTAATGTTTCACACGACATTTGTACGAAGCCGTTTACTGACTTTTAGTCGTGATGACGTTGATGTTATATGGGATGCACGGGACCAGATACCAAAGAACTTTAAAGCGGAGGTACGTTTTTCAGATGCTGATGCTTTAACAACATCTATGATCACCACAGAAGAAGAATTTGAAGATGAGAACGGGACAGAAAGTCCTACGCATGAAGAGTTTTTTGAGGTAGAAGAGATTTTTAGCAATGCGGTTGAAGTGCAAGATGGTCTTTTACCTAAAGAAGTTAAACTTGGTGTTGAAAATGGTGATATCATCTTAAAGGCAGAACCAGAACCAGAACCAGAACCAGAACCAGAACCAGAAGTTGATGCATTTGAAGACTATGAATCAGATGATGGGAACAAAAAACCAGAAACTAAGGTTTTTCAGAATGATGTTAATGGTGGTTTGAAGCTCACAGTGGTGGTTGCTAATGAAGATATTAAGCCAGACGGGATTGGGAAGGAAGTTAAGGTGGTGGAGGTAAAAAGTAAAGAGAAAGAAGAGGGTACAGGGAAGAAATTGAGTAAAAAAAATTCCAAAGTTGGTTTGGATGGAAAGCAAAAAGGTAAGCCGGAAGCTGGGGCGACTACGAGAGTTGCGAAACCAAATGTGGTGTCACGGTGGATCCCACCTAATAAAGGGCCGTATACGAATTCGGTGCATGTGTCGTATCCGCCTACAAGATATAATAGTGCACCTCCAGTGTTAGATGGACTACCAAAGGATGAGAAGAGGTTGGTTGAAGGTACTGTTAATAAAACAGAGAGTAAAACTAGGAAACAAACAGGTCAAGTGGTTGACTCTTCAGCTTTGACTTTGCCTCCCTCTACTGTTAAGTCAGCGGGTTCTTTTGTTAGTAATGTGGAAGAGAAGTCACCAAAGGTTACCTCACCACTTCCTCCACTACCACCGCCTTCTCCTTCAACTGATAGGGATAATTTTGTACAAGCTACAACCAAGGCCCCTCCACCGCCACCACCATCTCCCCCACCCCCTCCACCACCACCCCCTCCTGCTTCATCCAGTATCTACAACATTAATGCAGCTGCTATTCCACCTCCGCCTCCGCCTCCACGATATGGTTTCACATCTCCCCCGCCCCCACCTCCACCCCCGCCTCCAATGTATGGATCCCCATCTCCTCCACCCCCACCACCGCCCCCACCTCCGCCCCCAGTGTATGGATCCTCATCTCCTCCACCACCACCACCCCCGCCTCTGATGTATGGTTCCCCATCTCCTCCGCCCCCACCCCCACCCCCACCTCAGAGGTATGGTGCCCCTTCTCCTCCACCGCCACCCCCGCCTCCGCCTCCAATGTATGGAGCCTCATCAACATCCTTAGGTTCTACACCTTCAATGTATCATGCTCCATCTCCACCACCACCACCTCCACCGCCACCACCAACATATGGATCCCCGTCACTGCCTCCACCACCACCACCACCACCACCACCTCTTCCTCCTTCACGAAGTGCCCCTCCTCCTCCTCCCCCTCCTCCTTTGCAAAGTTTTCGACCTCCACCTCCACCTCCCGCTCCACCTCCGCCTCCAATGTACGGGGGAGCACCTTCACCTCCCCCAATCCGTGGAGCACCTCCTCCACCACCACCACCACCACCTGGAGGCCGCGCACCCGGACCTCCTCCACCACCACCTCCACCTGGAGGCCGTGCACCCGGACCTCCTCCTCCACCACCACCTCCACCCGGAGGCCGTGCACCCGGACCTCCTCCACCACCACCACCTCCACCCGGAGGCCGTACACCCGGACCTCCTCCACCACCACCTCCACCCGGAGGCCGTGCACCCGGACCTCCGCCTCCACCACCTCCACCAGGTGGCCGTGCACCCGGGCCGCCTCCACCACCGCCTCCACCAGGTGGCCGTGCACCCGGGCCGCCGCCTCCACCACCTCCACCAGGTGGCCGTGCACCCGGACCTCCTCCACCACCGCCACCCGGTGGCCGTGGTGGACCACCTCCTCCCCCTGGACCACCAAGGCCTCCAGGTGCTGGCCCTCCACCACCTCCGTTGGGACCTCGTGCACCTGGACCACCAAGCAATGGCCCCATTCCACCTAGAGGCCGAGGACTTGCACGTCCTACTGGACCAGCTGCAGCACCACGAAGATCTAATTTAAAGCCTCTGCACTGGAGCAAAGTTACCCGTGTATTGCAAGGAAGCTTGTGGGAAGAATTACAAAGACTTGGAGAGCCTCAAATGTATTCCACTTTCTGTGCTCTTAATTTGGTTTTCATCTCAATGAACAATATTTCATTATTTTGCCTTGTGAGAAAATAAATAACTGCTATCAAAAGCTTGTGGGACGTTACTTTTTCAGACATTTATATGCACATTTTTAGATATATTTCATTCTAAGACGGGTGCACGTTATTAAATTGTAGTGCACCAGATTTTGATGTGTCAGAACTTGAGATGTTATTCTCTGCTACAGTCCCAAAGAAAGATACTATTAAAGGAGGGGGGCGGCGCAAGTCTACTGGTTCAAAAACTGAAAAAGTTCATTTGGTAATGCGGTGTTAATTAATGAATTTAATATCATATCCTTGAAATTATGTCCACTTCATTTAGATAAATGACATTTTTTGCTATTGCAAACCTGTTTATTAGGTTGATCTGAGGAGGGCTAATAACACGGAAATCATGCTTACAAAGGTCAAGATGCCACTTCCTGACATGATGGTAAGAATGGCGATTTTTAAAATCATAATTTCTAATGACTTTTTAATATTACTACACCTTTTATTACAGTGTATATCTTTTAAAACATAAATGGTTTTGTGATAATTGTTTTTTTTCTCAAATGTAAGTACCCTGTTATAATGTAAATACTTCTCTGATATGAATTGTTGAGCAGGATATTTTTTATAACGATATTTTAAAAAATGCTTCTATCTTTAAGAAAAAAAAAGTGACATTTTTTATAACATAAAAAATTACAAAGATATCAATATCTAGTAGCATATATATTATTATAAAGGGTACAATTTGTTAGCTTTAAAAATTTGATTGAGTTGATATTAAATTTTTTTTAACGAAAAAGTATTACTCTTTTTATTACTGCTAGTATTCAAATTTGTATGTGGTTTTATATGACTACAGCTTCTAAAAATGATTCTGTTTGTGCAGTGAAAGTTTGAAAAAAATCTATTGTCAGAAATAATCATACTTTTAGTTGTCATGCCGATGAGTTAAATAAAAGTAATTTTATTTTGGAAATTGGAATTACAGGCTGCTGCTTTAGCTATGGATGAATCAATTTTAGATGCTGATCAAGTAGAGAATCTTATTAAGTTTTGTCCTACTAAAGAAGAGATGGAACTTCTCAAGGTATTATGCATAACCTTATATAACCTTATTTTATTTAATCTGTTATCAATTTAGAGGTGTACATGAACCGAACGAGCACGAACACAGGCATATGCCTGTTCATTCATTGAACTTTAACTGAACACGAACATATAATCGAACACATTAATGTTCGTTTATTAAGAAAATGGGCATATTTGTGTTCGTTTATGTTCATTCTTTTGAAACCCTAGACGGACAGTTCACGAACATAAACAAACTTAAACGAACATAATTTAACAAACAATAAACAACACAAGTCAACATAATTGAACAAACATAAATGAACACAAATGAACATAATTGACTAAACATAACCAAATGTAAAATAATTCTTTATAATTACGATAAATTCCATTGGAAAACCTATTTTTATTACTAGAAAGCCCAATTACCAATTCGTTATATTTATATAAGTAGTTAGAAAGTTCCTTTTATGTTTAGTATTTATATAAATATAACTACTTATGTATTTAAATTGAAACGGACATAAACAAACAAACATAAACAAATGTAAATGCACAAACATAAACAGATGTTCACGAACATAAATAAACGAACAAAAGGTGTGTTCATGTTCGTTCGTTTAATTAACAAAAAATTGTGTTCATGTTCGTTCGTTTATTAACTAATCGAACTTCCCGCTGAACAAGTTCACAAACAGTTCATGTACTTTCGGTTCGTTTACAAGCCTAAATCAAATCATAGCATTCCAATAATTGTCTAGTTTACTAAATAAATTGTAACAAGGGGTATTTCAGTAATTATCTAATTTGCTGACGGTTCTGTTTATGCATTGCAATTGTCAGAATTATACAGGTGACAAGGAGATGCTGGGCAAGTGTGAACAGGTTGGTAGCCAAAGCATGGATTATTATATCTTTTTATCACAGTTACAAACTATTTTTTTTATAAATAAAATCTATCTCCCAGTTCTTTTTGGAGCTCATGAAGGTGCCACGTGTGGAGTCAAAGTTACGCGTGTTTCTGTTCAAAATTCAATTTAATACCCAGGTAAATTTACCTAATACGATTCTCATGATAATTTCTTTTCATTTGTGATTATTGTATTATTATTATTATTATCTCATTTTGACCTTTCTTTCAGCTTTCAGAGTTTAAGAAGAGCTTGAACACTGTAAACTCTGCATGTGATGAGGTACTTTAATATACAAGTTCACGCTGTTTGTAGTTATTATTTTTAATTTAATTAATTTACTTTATACAATCCTATTTCTGGTTTCAGGTCCGAACTTCTGTTAAATTGAAGGAAATCATGAAAAGAATTTTGTATTTGGGAAATACATTAAATCAAGGAACTGCTAGAGGTAAGAACATTGATATTGAATACTACATGACGTATCCAAATCGTTTTATAAATTATAACTGAATTTGCAGGTTCTGCAGTTGGTTTCAAGTTGGACAGCCTATTGAAACTCACTGATACACGAGCTTCTAACAGCAAGATGACTTTAATGCATTATCTCTGCAAGGTACAAGTTGCTTATGCATAATGATTGCCATTTATACAGCTTTAATTTCTTATATCATCATTTTACAGGTTCTTGCCTCTAAGTCACCAGACCTTTTAGATTTTCATGTGGATCTTGTTAGTCTTGAGTCTGCAACGAAGGTTTTGCATTCGCTTGTTTTCTTGAAATATTAATCACTTTTTTTTATTGGTGGTAAAGAAATCGATGAACTAAAGGCTTAAATTGCAGATACAATTGAAGTCTTTAGCAGAAGAAATGCAAGCCATTTTGAAGGGACTCGAAAAGGTTAAACAAGAACTCGGTGCGTCTGCAAATGATGGCCCTGTGTCTGAAGTTTTCCATAAGGTAAATAATTCTCTCTCGAGTAAAATGCATTTTCATCCCTGAGGTTTGGCCAGTTTTGCGACATTCGTCCAAAGGTTTGTTTTTTGCATATGGATCCAAAGGGTTTGAAATCTTGCCATTTTTATCAGGCTCATTAACTCCATCCATTTTTCTCCGTTAAGTCAGGGGTATTTTCGTCTTTTTTTTTTGTTAATTTAAAGGGCAATTCGAGCTTTTGAATATATGTACGTTATGCTAAATGCTTGTACATAAAGTGAAAAAGACCAAATTGCCCTTCAAGTTAACAAAAAAGACGGAAATACCCCTGACTTAATAGAGAAAAATGGATGGAGTTAACGGGGCGGATGAAAATGGCAAGATTTCAAACCTTTTGGATCCAAATGCGGAAAAACAAACCTTTGGACAAAAGTCGCAAAACTGACCAAACCTCAGAGACGAAAATGGCATTCTACTCTTCTCTCTCACAATTTCTTCAAGATACATTTCCTTTACATGAGAAGTTCCAGACCAATAAATGTTGACATTTTTTTTTCTTAATTTTACATTCTGCCCTTTAATTCTCTTTCTTAAACTGTTTTAAGACGTTAAATGAGTTCATCGGCTTTGCTGAGTCAGAAGTGATGTCTGTAAACAATCTGTATAATGTGGCGGTAAGAATCCTTTTAACTAATCTTCCAATTTGACATATTTCAAAGACACCTTATTCCTTTTGGGTTAATTTCATTGGTATTAATGACAGGGTAGAAATGCTGATGCATTAGCTCTATATTTCGGTGAAGATCCTGCTCGTTGCCCTTTTGAACAAGGTTAAGATATAACTAACTATATAGCACTTGATATAATTTATATATTCCATGTTGAAGATATAACAATTATTTACGTTTTGCAGTTACTCAGACCCTTTTAAACTTTGTGAGGCTTTTTCGGAAAGCTCATGAAGAAAACTGTAAACAGGCTGAATTAGATAAAAAGAAAGCTCAAAAAGAGGCTGAAATGGAGAAAGCAAAGGGTGTTAATTTAACAAACAAAGGCGAAAAATAAGCTGAACGGGATTTATTTATACTTCATACGATCCGGTCGGATCAGGTCAGATCAACGCATGCCCAATGCTAGCCACAGCCACAAGTGAAGTGAACCATGTGGCTGCATGCACAAAACCTGTGTTGTAAATACAACACTGGGCACGCTGCAGATGTTCTCAGAGAAATATGAAACTGATATGACCGTAAATCCAATTTTCAGTTGACCACATCGATGGCGGTTTGACCTTTGAGATAACTAGGGTCCAGCCATAAGAAGTGTGAACCGGTAACAATGTAAGAGTACAGTGTATATATATTTCTAACCGCATATACATATACTAACATTGATATTTGATTTAGAATAGAACTGACCATGAAATTTGTTGTATATAAGATTAGGTTGACTATAGATAGGCTAATTGTTGTAAACAATTGTGAGAGAAGGGGCAAATTAGACTCATTTTGTTGATTACCAAATGGAAATATTTTTAAAGTAGTTTGTGTTCATGCATTCTTTTATGGTTATCTTGCATGTTTTTACGGTGGTTCTAAATTTCTAATGGCAGGTGATTGTGTTATTTGCTGTTAGTCTTTTTGTTTTTTATACATATGGCCCATGAAATTTATAGGTAGTTATTAATTTGTTTTTTAAGCATCCAAGATTATCAAATGGATAAAGTGGACATTTTAAGAACTAGTAGTCTTGTTAATAATTTCTACTTAGAAGACCAAATCTATTTCTATCAAAATTTATTTCTTTTAGCAAATTTTAAGATGTAAACCAATGTCTTTTAGAAATTTTAAGATGTAAACGAATGTCTTTTGTTCCATCTCCTTGTCTTTTTGTTTAAGGAGGTGCTTTGCATATCATACTTTTAACTTTACATGTAGCAACTATTGTTGCAGAATACGAGGTCCAATATGTAAGAATATGTTAGAAGGTAACACGAGAGTGAAGTCTTGAAAACACCATCTTGTAAAGAATATGTTAGAAGGTAACAAGAGAGTGAAGTCCTGAAAACACCATCTGACAGTTAAGTTAGTAAATAATAATTAGATAAATAACTTGTATATAGTTATAAACATATGTTTGCATAATGTGTATAGAGCTAGTAGAAAGGATGCATTAATTACTATTATTATTATTATTATTGTTGTTGTTGTTGTTTTACTTGGTAAAAGAATTATAGAAAATGGGATAACATGATTAGGCAAATGTAATTGTGGTATCACAGAAAAAAAACCCTTTTTGGTTGTATTGATTTTAGGGGAAAAGTAACGTAGAAAATCGAACATTCTGATTTTAACACGCAATGGAAAAAGACTTGCAACTATCAAACACATTGTGGTCACCAGGCATGTTAAATTGCTTTAAATTATAACATGACTTAGGTAGTAGAGTCATGTACACTTTAAATTCCTTCCATTTTACCTGGACGTAATTACCAACTTAGACTTTGTATTTGGATTTGCATTTGCATTTGCATTTGCATTTGAAGTTTACTCATTTTTGGGGTTCCTTGGTAGGAGTGCAAACGGATTAAGCTGCTCATGAGTTATTCAAGATTAGCTAAAAAACACAAAGCAAGTTGAGCTTAAACGCGTACGAGCCCGAACTCGAAACTAAATTGGAGCTCATCTAATAAAAGAGCTCGAACCATAGCTTCACACAAGGAGTTTGACTAAACTTCCCAGTCTATTATTTATAAAAAAAAATACAATAGTTTTTTTTTGTAATAAACATAATTACATAATAAATATTGTTATCTACAAAATTATGATAAAAAATACATGATAGTAGATATTTTATTATATGTATATAATTACAGTTACAAAAATATATTTATAAAAAATAAATAAATACATACATCTGATAATAAAATATTTAATAACTAGTAACAATTCGAGCTCAAGTTTGAAAGATTATTAACAAACCAAGCGTGAGATTTGGACATACAGTTTGAAACGAGCCGAACTTGAGCTCGAACTCTTTTAAACGAAACCAATCAAGCTCAACCGACTCTTTTACATCTCTACTCCCCGCCAAGGTTGGGCATGTGTATAAAATTGGACATGATAAACTTTGGACCTCTGAAACAAAAGATTTAGGTGGTGTTTGTTTTTTTGGCCAGAAGCACTTCTGGCCACTTATGTCTGCGTCACGCAGACGCGCGGAGACGTTTGATGTCTGCAGCTTGTTTTTTTCTCGCAGACCTTTCATTAAAAAAGGTCTGCGAGACCTCTTCTTGGCGCAGACATGGACCCAAGTCTTCTTGGCGCAGACGTTTACCTCTTCTTGGCACATAACTCTTCTTCCACACCTCCACCCCCACATCCCCGCCACCACCGCCACTTGATACATCACCACCATTTGTAGAGACCAAAGACCAGTCCGGTTTAATTGTTGGTGATTTCAGTGTCATCAGGGTTAGCCATTGCCCGAGCGGTGAGCTCGGAGGCAACAACCTAGATGGGGTCCAAGGGGTTAAGCCCCTCGTGGTCTAGTTGACTAGTTCATTAGTGGAAACTAGGCATTAGTAGTAATTGTTTATCAGTGGTGACTTATGTTGCCAGTATTAATCACGATAAATTTTATTTTCTACTACAAGCAGGGATCCAAAGGTGTTTTGGGGGTTCCTAGGAACCCCCTCGGTTTGGAATAAAATGGAAAAAAAATAGTGAAAACCTTATATGATTTGGAAAAAATCAACGAGAATTAATGAGAATCTACTAAAATAAACCCGGTGGAAAAACTTTCTGGATCCGTCACTGACTACAAGGATTGTTAGCACCATCTTAGTGTTGGACGTAATTCCTGTACTCAAGCGTATGAGGCTGGCTCAACTAATTCGAGTTATGTATTAATACAGTTATTTGGTTAAGTTAATTAGAGATAAATTAAATGAGTTATATTTAATTTATAATTAATAGGTTAGATAAACTTGAGGGTGTTAGACTAATCTTGCATATTATGCGTAAGTTCGGGTTAAAAGTGACTAACTTACAAAGTTCGGGTAAAAAGTGACCGGGTTATAAACTTGGGGTTTTTTTGAGATAGTTTTTAATCCTAGTTTGAGTCAAATAGGTTTACTTGTTGAACAAGTTTACAAGGTTTACAAGGTATGGGATGTGATTGACCCAGGAACGACCATCGATACTCACAAAGATTCTATAGCAATCGCTTTGCTATTTCAAGGGTTACCCGAAGAGCTAGTGTTGCAGATTGGGAACAATGATTTAGCAAAAGAGATGTGGGAAGCGGTGAAATCTCGCAATCAAGGTGCTGAACGTGTGAAAGAAGCAAGACTTCAAACCTTAATGTCAGAATTTGAGGGTTTGAAGATGAAGGAACCAAGTACGATCGCTAAGTTCGCAGGAAAGATTTCAAGGATTGCTTCTAGATCTGCTTCTCTTGGAACAGTGATTAAAGAAGAGAATCTGGTTAAAAGGTTTCTACATGGTTTGCCAAAAAGGTTTATTCACATGGTTGCCTCTCTTGAGCAATCCATTGACCTTAAGACAGTTGGATTTGATGATGTCGTAGGTCGTCTTATAGCCTATGAGGAACGCGTCAACCTTGAAGATAAGGAGCAACTGGTTAGAAGTGATCGGTTACTGTTGACTTATGAGGAGTGGGAAGGTAGAAAAAGGAAGGGTACGATCGAGGCAAAGGAACGACCGAGTCTAGTCAAAGAGAGGTCGGGGTCGCGGTCGAGGAAAAACCAGGGGTCAAGATAAAGACAAGGAACCGGATCAAAAACCAAAGAAGGACCGTTCTAAGATAAGGTGTTTTCGATGTGATGAATTAGGACATTTTGTTAGAAAAATAGCCACTGATCAGAAAGTAGTTAGTGAAACGCCACTGATCAGAACAACAAACAAATTAATCAGAAGCAGAAATAAAGAAATTCCAGAAACAGTAAAACCGGGCTTGTGTTTAACACAATTCCCTTAAAAAGATTCGTCATCTGTTCCCAGGGTACGCCGGTTCGAAGCAGCACCGCGCACTGCCGGACTTGAGCACTTGCCTGAAAAGAACAAGGAGCTGTGTTGTTGCAGAAACTGAGAAGATAGAGAGAAGAGAAGTTATTTCGTATATCTCAAATGATCAGCCTAATCTTTGATTTATAGTGCCAGAACCCATAACCGAAATCAGCAAATAAAGACCATATAATGGTCATTAGTGTATATCGGTTACGAAACTAACTGATAATCATGACTGCAGCTGTAAGGATTTGAAAATGAAATAATGATCTCATTCATTCATTTCAGTTTCAAAAAACTGAAAGTTAATAATGATCTCATTCATTCCAGTTTCAAAAAACTGAAAGTCAAGAGTGCAAAAACCGCTCCACGCGGACCCGGGTTTTTGGAACTGCATTCGTGTCCGCAGGACGTGCGGGCATACGCGAGTTCAACTAATTCCGGTTCCATTTTTTGCACCCCCCGCGCGCGCGGGGGTAGGACTTGTGGTAAAACATGTCATAAGACTTCAAAGGCTTGGTTAAGGATTCGCCTTATAAATAGCCTATCATTTTGTTCCCACTCCGATGTGGGACAAAGTGGTTTTACCACTTGTGACTTTCATTCACACTATAACTTCCAACAATCCCCTACATGAATGGAGGTCGATCTCAGAAACAACATAATTCCTTATTACATTTCAGCAGTTGAGTTTTGCATACGATAGGTAGGTGTTACCCTTTGAACCTTCGCTCATGAAATGCACTTAGCCCACTAGCTCAGAGTAGAACTCGATGTCTTTGAACTCGTCTGCCATTTGTGTAGACGACAATGCACTTCTCACAAGACTCTCCCTGACAAAGTCAAGTCCTCATAGTTATGTTCGTTATGGTCATGAACATGATGTCTGGTTCTGCGAGAGCCATTAGGTATTGTGCCCCAACAATACCCTTCGAAGCGACCCCACTTCTCTCTCACATAGGTGATTCACTATGTATGGTTACCTTAGTCGAATCATTAAAAGACATAGGCTTAGCCTCACACTTGTCACTTTTTGGAATGGACTAGGAAGTTTATTAATCTTTATAATAGACTACCTTATTAAATGCGTAGGGTTATCCCCCCCATAGTGACCTCGCTTATTCATACAATTAGGTTTTCCTATTGAACTCAATTCTTGGGATCTCCAGTCTATTGAGTTAGGTTTCCATCATATGAACTTCATTTTTCAAGGGCTTCAGTCCCATTCCCATGGACGACTTCTGTACTAACTCTCTACTTAGGCCTTTTGTCAGCGGATCCGCAATATTATCCTTTGACCTCACGTAGTCAACAGTGATAATTCCTGTAGAGATTAGTTGTCGTATCGTATTATGTCTACGTCTGATATGTCTGTTCCTACCATTATACATTGTGCTACGAGCTCTGCCAAGTGCCGATTGGCTATCACAATGTATACAAATGGCCGTTGCCGGCTTAGGCCATCTTGGTATATCCTCAACAAATTGACGTAGCCATTCTGCCTCTTCACCTGCTTTATCTAAATCGATGAACTCAGATTCCATCGTGGATCTAGAAATAACCATTTGTTTTGATGATTTCCACGATATCGCTGCACCTCCAAGTGTGAATACATACCCACTTGTTGCTCTGGAATCATTCGTGTCAGATATCCAATTTGCATCGTAGTGTCCTTCTATAACTGCTGGATATCTGTTATAATGCAACCCGTATTCCCGAGTGTATCTTAGGTAGCGAAGCAACCGAGTGATACAGTTCCAATGCATTGAACTTGGGTTGCTTGTGTATCTACTTAGCTTGCTCACAACAAATGCTATGTCTGGTGTAGTATAACTCATAAGATACATCAAGCTACCAATAATTCTTGAGTATTCCAACTGGTTTACGGGTTCACCTCTATTCTTGGCTAGATGTTGACTTGTGTCAAGTTGAGTTCTAGCTTCATTAGAGTCATTTGCATTGAACTTCTCAAGAATTTTGTCCACATAGTGGGATTGACTTAAAACGAGTCCACTTTGGGTTCGCGTGATTTTGACCCCCAAAATCACATCCGCAAGACCCATGTCTTTCATGTCAAATCTTGCTTTTAGCATGTTCTTTGTAGATTTAATGATTTTGTCATCACTTCCAGCAATGAGCATATCATCTACATATAGACACAAAATGACATATCCATCAGATGTGTCCTTCACATACACACACTTGTCACATTCATTGATTTTGAACCCAACATCAAGCATGACATGATCAAACTTTTGATGACATTGTTTTGGAGCTTGTTTCAATCCATACAAGGATTTCACAAGTTTACACACTTTCTTTTCTTGCCCAATAGTTGTGAAGCCTTCGGGTTGCTCCATGTAGATTTCTTCCTCTAGAATTCCATTCAAGAAAGCTGTTTTCACATCCATTTGGTGAACTTCCAAATTTCTAATGGCGGCAATGGCAAGCACCAACCTGATGCATGTTATTCGCGTAACTGGCGAATATGTATCAAAGTAATCTAAACCTTCTCGTTGTTTATATCCTTTGATCACCAACCTTGCTTTGTACTTATCGATGGCTCCATCTGGTTTCATCTTCTTCTTGAAGATCCATCGATATCCTAGTGGTTTACATCCTTGGGGAAGATCCACTAGTTCCCAAGTATGATTCTGTAAGATAGAGTCTATCTCACTTTTGATTGCCTCCCTCCACTGAGGTCCTTCTGAGGAATGCACCGCTTGTTGGTACGTTTGAGGTTCATCTTCTACCATATAGGTAAGAAACTCAGGACCAAAGGATTTTTCAGTCCTTTGCCGTTTACTTTTCCTGATTTCAACTTCCTCATTCTTAGATTGTTCTCGAGGTTCATCGTTTTCAACTTCACCCTCGGGAACAATTTCCTCAACCGGTCTAGAAGAACTCGGTCACTTCTATCTAAGCATGGGAACACATGTTCAAACCATGTTGCATCCTTAGATTCGATTATGGTGCCTTTGCCTATTCCAGGGTTCTTGGAATCATGCACAATAAAACGATAAGGACCATAAAAACGGGTGTATCCTATAAGTACACAATCCACCGTTTTGGGACCTATTAGTAGGCGCTTAGGTGGTGTGACCACCACCTTAGCTAGACACCCCCATACTTTCAAGGATTTATATGGTGCTTTCTTTCCCGTCCATAATTCGTAAGGCGTTACATTCTTTTTCTTATTGGGTATCATGTTCAACACATAATTTGCCGATAAGATTGTGTGACACCTGTGCCTCCACGGCCATCAAACAAATACCAAACCAATGAAATATTGTATTTCATACTTCGGATTTGTATAAATATGTATATCATTTGCACATATCAACTCTTGTTCGATTTCGGGCTCTAAATCGCTTTCTGGAAGGTTATACGCGCACTGATGCGTAAATATAACCAGTTTAATGCAACAAACACTCCGGAACAGTGACATAGGTTTAACATACCTTAAATAACCTTTACATAACTTATAAATAAGTTTTGGAAGGTTTGGTATGCCGAAATCAAGTTTATTCGCTTACAGGGACTAAATTCGACAAATTGTGAAAGTATGTCAATTCGTACTGTAACGGACATTCCAGAACATGACCATAACTTAAACATTCCCTAAATATCCTTTACATAGCTTAGAAATAGGCTTTGAGGGGTTCGGTGTGCTTAAATAAACTTTTTGGTCATTCAGGGACTAAAAGCGTCAAAAAGTGCATAAGTTTGCATTTTCGCGCATATCTTACGTTCTGAATACATCCGGACATCCAAAAATTTATATAAGCATTAAAATATTTTATTTTAGTGTTTGGCATGATAAAACTTCATTCGTTTCACAATTTGGATCGTTTTCACGTACGTTACGACTTCCGTCGTAATTAACCGAACAGCGTAACCGTAAAGCCAAACGAACTGACATCCGACATATTTTTGAGCACATTTCAAGTTCCCTATACTTTAACTTCATATTAGAGCCTTAAAATGAGGTTAACGGGGCTTAAACGTATCAAAACGCATCAAAAATCAAGTTCGGAGTCACAGGGGCCTGTTCTGCCAAAAATCAAACTTTGCTGGTCTGCACAAGGCTTACGGACCATAAGACTCTCATCCATACGGTCCGTAAGGACCTCCCAGTTCAGCAGAATGTTGTTTCCAGCCATTTCCAGCCTGTTGCAGCTGTTATGCACAATTGCAGGTGGTATTTTCGAAACTATGGACTCCCATGGGTTTGTAAATCAGTGGGTATGTGTGTATGGCTAAGATTATGGCACGGTTTTCAAAAAATGATCCTAACGGTTCTACGAAAACTATATATACCCCTCCATCCCATTTGTTGCAACCCACATTTTGATCTGAGTTTTTCTCTAAGTGGTTGTGTGTTTATACACTTCCTACCTGAGATTACTTGGAATCAAATACTTGCGGGGACCCTTTGTAAGTGTTCCTTCGTTCTTTTTATGCGTTTTATGCTTGAAAGTCAAACTGCGTTTGATTTTCTGCATTGACCAGTTTATGGTCAATGCGAAGTTCGTTTGAACTTCATAACGTGAGCGTAATCACGATGGTCATAGTCCCTAGTGACTATACCTACTGATTACCACGTTATCTAGGCTCAGTGACGAGTCGTAGTTTCGGGCAAAATGCGTGTTCTTGCGTATTTTGTAACCAAACTACTCTAGGGGTATCAAAACCGTTTGTTTTGATATCAAAACCTGTTTTCTAACTTGACTAAACATGTTCTAGCATGTTTAGCTCGTCACTTTTAGATTTGTGCTTGTTTAGGGTCGTAAGGGTAAGCGATCTAATCAATCGTTTATGCTTTCGAACCCGACCCATTTGGTCGATCATTAGGATCCGACCAAACATTTTAGGTGACCATAGTTGTATAGGGAATAACCTTCCGAGGTTATACCTTATGGTCACGTCGTTTAAGTAGTTGTATGATAGGTAGTATATATGCCTTATATAAATTACCAAAATGCCCTTTTTACGTTAAAATTCATTTTAAGCCTATGTAACATAACTTTTGCCATCTAAACTGAATTAACAACAATATTAAACATGTTAAGACATATCTTACTTGTCATAGGGCTAGTTAGGCGGTCCGAACGCGTTTTACGCGAACGACGCGTTAAAGTAGCATAAGCTACCTAAACGGGTCGTAATTGTAACAACCCGCACTTTTGTGCGTTGTTACTACTCGTTATACTCGTTATGCCTAGCACCAGAGATTCGGATCATAATGTAACTATATTGCATATAACGCTATTCGAAGGAAAAATCGCATATTTTTGAAATACAATATCACTATACTACACTATTATCACACTAACACTCACGGAGGCATTGAGTGAGGACCTATTCTACCCTCCTCAGTGGTCGTGATGTGTTGAACGTAAACAATTAACGCTAACAAAGACTCTCGGGTGAGTGCTGTAGCTCCAGTCGTCATGACGATGATGACAATACGAGTAAACGGTACCCCGTCAGCCTTTGTGGCATGACTCGAAATAACGTTCACGATGACATCAAGAAAGGACCTATACTACCCTCATTGATGGCCGTGAAACGTAGCTAATAATCGCATACTCGTATCGGAAACCGATCGTTAATTATCGAAACTTTGGATTATGGATATGTAAATACGACCCCTAGATATATATATATATATATAATAATAATAATAATAACAATATAATAATAATATAAAATTTCTATGAAAAGCGCGCACTTCAAAAACTATCAAAACGATCAAAAACGGAGAAGTCCGACACGTCAGGATAGCTATCCGGACGGATGGACCATCCGGACGGATGGGCATGCGCACGGATGGCCATCCGCACGCATGGGCCATCCGCACGGATGGGCTATCCAGGCCAGAACACTTCTCCTCTCCTCTGTTGCCTATAAATACCATGTCACATCACTTGAACAGTGATGTGACAGCTCCTATTCAACCAAACACGCTCCAAGACCCTTTTCTCTCGATTTCCTCGCGATTCCGGTAAGATTTCAACCTAAAACTTGTACTTCTACAATCTACACTCGATTCTACATCATTCTATCTTTCAAAACTCTAATTCTAACCGTGAAATCTGCGGATTTGAGGCGTTTTGAGGTGATGTCACCAAGAGTTCTTATGAACTTTAAGTTGGGGTCTCATTTCACTATAAACGACTCAGATCCGGGTGATTTCCACATGTTTTAATGACAAATCTCACCTAAATCTGTGCGATTTCGAGTTAACCATGAAGAACCATCACGAACGGCTAGATCTGATGGAACGGGGTGATTCCCGGCCGTTAGAACGAGTCGGAATTGACGAAACCTCAAGTGTTAGTGCGAAATTACACTACCCTAGTAAAAACGAACGTATTCCTCCCGTTAAACACTCGAAAACAGTGTTCAGAGTGCGAAACAGACATGTCAGTCCGCACGGATGACATGTCAGTCCGCACGGATGACAATGTCAGTCCGCACGCACACTCATCTGCACGCACAACAATGTCACCCGCACGTACCACCATTCATCCGCACGTACCTCCACCCGCACGGATGACCACTTATACGCCCATTAACCGCACGGATGACACACCATCCGCACGGATCACCTGTTATCCGGACGGATAACATGTCATCCGGACGGATGACTTGTCATCCGGACGGATAACTTGTCAATCCGCACGGATGAGAACCATTCAACCTAATGAGTAAACTTTTTAAGGCAATCTTGCTTAACCGTACATCGTTTACTCTATTTCTTCAAGGATCATTACAGACGTACTCGCAACCGACTCAATCAAGCTGTAATCTCGCTAAATACGCACTGTGAGTATACTTGACCCCCTTTTTAATCGAATTTTGGGTGTAACATACGTTTCTAACAAATCAAGCCTATCAAACGAAACATTCAATCAATCGAACTATCACTTGCGAATAACTGTTATGCATGGATATACGTGATGCTAGTTGCATATGTGCTAGGGCTTATACTCGCGACGTCCCACCACGACTAGTATAGTACTATTGCGCCCGACGGGGTCTAGTTATGCCATCGTACATTCGAGCATCGAGGACTTAGTTGGTAGTATCAGTTTTGTGAGTATATATGTCGTGTATTACGTTTATGCATATGGAAATTCGCTACACTTTTTATCTATTATGCTACTTATCAAACCTGTATACTCGCCAATACTTTTGTATTGACAAATATTTTAACCTATGTTGCAGGTTAGATCGCAGACTATATAAAATCAAGCTAGGAAGTCTAGAAACTCAACTAAAATCTAGGTTGTTGGATTTGTATTGTTCGAGAGGACAAGAAATTTGTGATAACTTATGTGATTGTATCATTTGTTAGTATGGGATAACGAATGTATTAAATATTATCGCAATATAGTTGTTATGGATTCTCTTGAGCAATCTGATTCGCCTAGTGCCGCGCCCCGATGATTCCGCCATCGGTTGGGGTGTGACAGATTGGTATCAGAGCCATAACTATAGGGAATTAGGTCAGACTCAACCTAGTCCGGGTCGACGTCTTAGAAATTGACCTAGTCTATAGTCTAAGTACCAACAGGCCGACTCGTACGAACCCAGTGGGGTTTGTATTGGGCTTACTTGATACTCTCGATCGAAATTGCTAAAAGCTACAACTTTGTGTGAACACCGCATACTACAACTTCACACGAAGGAGCCTTTCCTAAGGCTGAAATACTACTTAGCCTTTCCTAAGGCCGACACAATACACGTGTTTTCAAAAATACTCGCAAAACAGAACCGAGCGATCTAGTCGAGACCAGGTGTGAAAACCAAGGACTCTCGATATGATTGCTCACTCAGCGCATTTTTCTAGCACGAGAACCTTTCATCGAGTTAGGAGTGACATCCACATCTCGACGAAAGCCTCCATTTCGAAATCTAGTGGAACTCACGAATTTATTCGAAGAGCATAACCACAACTAGGAACGGAACTGTTAAGACAGGGGTGAAACCCGTACCTTAATAAGTCGTTCCACTCTCTATAAATTGGTTTTCAAAAGCTCTCACCAAGGACTCGACTATTGCAATAACTCGAGCCACGCGATGACTAGGGAGACGAATGCCATGAGCTGCATCCCAGTGGAAGAATGGAGTCTTCTAGATCAACGCGCGCGCCCGAACTTGTTAAATATAGTTGGGGTACCTTGGGTAGTCGACGCCTAAACACCCAGGGCTCTCTTATCATACGACCTGCCAATCTTACAACTGGTTGGAAACTTATTTACGTTTTGAAACTTTATGCTTTATCGATTTCTCGATGTAACGATTTTCACTCCCTACTTTATAAACGCACGATTCGCACAGCCATCACAATCTAAAACGAAATCCGAATGTTCGCAACAAAACTAATGCATAATCTATCGCATTCGCTCTCATTTTCTCACTTCAACGCGACCTCGCTTATTCTAAATCGACCTATATGTGCATGAATTCGGATTACATCTATATAAATATATGAATATATACGTATAAACAAACAAGTCATTGTGTGAGAACTTAGGAATTTCGTGTTTCCTATGTGGCTCCTATGTGAATCGCATTACTATTATACTATCGCACGAAGTTTCGGAACGCGCTTAATCGCATCACGAAACTCAAAAATCATTATGATCGAATCTCACTCCAAGCCTCCTTCTGTCTAGATGCCTTCCAACAACTCTACTTCGAGAATGATAGCAAAGAGACGAGCCAAACGAAGGAGCGAAAAGAGGATTGCTTCACTTGTGACCAAGGAAGTGGTCAAAGTCATTCCTCAGATTGCCACACGAGTTCACTCTCTTATCAACTCTCGAATTTCGGAAGACTTTAAGACAGAAGAGCCGCAATCTACTTTTCTCTACAAGCACTTCAAAGCCTGTGACCCGATGGAGTTCACGGGTGAAGGAGGTGCAACTCAACTACTCCAGTGGTTCGATTCTATCGAAGTTACCCTTCGTCAAAGCGGGTGTCCCGATAGTTTCCGCACTACTTGCGCTACCGGAGTATTCCAATCACGAGCACTCGACTGGTGGACCGCCGAACGTAACAAACGTGGAATCTCCGCAGCTTACGCTCTCTCTTGGGATGAGCTGAAAGAGCTCATGAAGAAAAAGTACTGCCCCCCCACGAAATCCAGAAGCTAGAAAACGAATTTTGGGAAATCAAGCAAACCGAAGGTGACAATGCTGGCTACACCGCAAGGTTCAAACAGCTTAGCATAATCTGCCCAAGTCGAGTCAACACTCCAGGGAAGGCCATCGCGAAGTACATTCGTGGCTTGCCCGAGTGTGTGGGTGATTTTGTCGAAGCTGCAAGGCCTGCTACCATCGAAGAAACCTACCGCTTAGCTGCAGAAATCAATAACAAACGACTCGTGGAAGGGTTATTCTCAAAGAATCCTGTCAAACAAGCTCGCCAGGCAATTGCCAGTAATCCTTCAGGCGAACATGTTGACGAATCTTCTGATGAATCTACTGACGAATCTTCTGACAAATCTGCTGGCGATTCCTCTAGTGAATCAGCTAACGATTCTTCTGACGGATCTGCTAACGATTCTTCGGACAGGTCTGCTGCCGATTCTTCCGACAAATCTGCCGACGGATCTTCCGACAAATCCACCAAAGACTCTGCAAGTGAGTCTTCAGACGAATCCTCCAACGACGACCCTTCTTCGCAAGACACCGACAAACCCAGCCACAAGCGAAAGACTTCAAGCCCGAGCTCATCAACAACCGAACTGCTGCAACCGGAACCCCTTCGAACAGTTCCGATGTTTCCAAAACGAGCCTACACTGGAACTCATCCTCAGTGTTACTCGTGTACCTATCATCATCCAGTTGGGGCTGACTGCCGCTATTGCAATAACTGCAACCGTTACGCTCACTTCACCCGCAACTGCCGCATCGAACCGTGAACTTAAGTACTACAACAACAGCTCCAGCAAAAAGTCTTCAGCATCAGACATCTAGCAAGCGTAGGATAAAGTTGTAATGATATGATTCTCGACGTTAATTCCTAAGTTTTGAACCTACCCTCTTATTCAAAGTTACCACTATATGTAACATTAACTCTCGTTTTCGTTTTTCTCTTCCGCGCTCTAATCGTCGCACTTAGACTAGATTCGCACATACTATATACTATATCACGAAGCAATGTGTTTTACCCTCACTACACTCTTAGAACGAGGTACGATAAACGTGCAAGGAACAAATAATCACGGGTGCACACGGGATTATTTGGTTCAGTGCACGGTGATCGTAGTGAATTCTAAAAGTGCCATAGCGTTTGACAAAAGGTGACACCAAAACACGGGATGAAAGTAGTAGGGGTCGGGCGAGGAATGCCTTACCATACTACCGAAGTTCCGTGAAGAAAGTGCCACGTGGAGTTGAACGTTATTAGACCTATTATACTATTGTGATTATTTTCAACACACCACACTCAATCGCAAGGCGTAACAAACCGTATCATCGCAAGACTTGTCGTAAGTCTGCAAACGCAATGCAATCGCCTCATCGATGGAATCTGGGGAGTCTACCTCGCAGGAAAATTGCATCGACGCAAGACTGGTCGTAAGTCTGTTGCAACGAATCTCAATCAAGCAAATAAACGCTCACGATATTGTTGAGTGAGGACCTATTCTACCCTCCTCGATAGCCGTGATGCGTCATAACGAAACGTTAAGCTTATTCAAAACAAGAATCGAACTCGACTAATCGCAATCGCTTACCTTGTGTATCTCGCAACCTCTATGCTTATCACGTGAGCCTATATCATTTGCTGTGTATCAATCTATCGCTATCGCCTACCGTTATCTATGATATTCGTGCTAAGTTAGAACGCATGACCTCGCCTCACGAGAGGAAGCTCATATGGTTAAGGCAGGGTGTTTTAGCCATATCAGCGACCTCTCGTGGAAAAAGGCCATGTGGGGTCTAATGCTAGTCAAACTCTGTGGTGATAATCAATCGAACCGAACCGCGTAGATCAAATCGCATACCTCCCTCGCTCGCAACGCAACTATCGACTATTGTAACTCGTTGATCATCGCCGACATCACAAGTGTTTTGTGTTTATTCGCTTAATCACTTAATCGCTTATCGCTTATCGTGTATAGTCTACCGCTTATTCGCGTACCGCTTATCGCTCGCTTGGTGTTCATTGCAGTCTATGTGGAATTAGTACACATGACACCGCTTCACGAGGCAAACTAACCTGGTTAAGCATGGTGTTTCGCCATGTTAGCAAGCTCCCGTGAAAACGTGCCATGTGGGTGTAATGTGGAATCTAAACGAAAACGCGCTATTCGATTCTCGCTTATCAACTCACTGGACTAATCTATTCGATCCTATCTTATGCTCGGTCCGACTTTCTATCGATTGGGCTGAGTAAACGCAATTCTATCCGAGACATATCGGCACACCTGACACCGCCTCACGAAACGGAAGTAATATGGACAAAGCATGGTGGATACGCCGCTGGTACTTCCTATATATAAGTGTTTTAAACATATTAACGAACTTCCGTGAGAAGGTGCCAAGTGGGGCTTGATGCTAAAACATCCTTTTCAAAAGGCTAAAACTGATTTTTTAAAACTTTTATTAAAATCCTAGAACAAGTGAAATTCCTCACAATGTGGAGTTAGCATCGAATCAGCTTAACTCCATGTTCAAAGGGAGCTTCATGAGTTCAATTTTTCCTTAAAACCTTTTTCAAGATCAAAAACAAGACTTTCTTGAGATGTTGGTTCAACATCGAGTTCAGCTGGAACCCATGTCATAGGAGAGTTTTCGTAACCCTTGTTTTCATTTTCAAATTCCTTAAAATGTTAGAGACTCAAACTTCCTTGCAACGTCGGTTAACACCGACTCTGTTGACTGCACGTTAAAGGAAAAATATCAAAGATTTTCATCCTAAATCCCTTTTTTTAAATATCTAAAGCGAACGCTTCTTGTAACGTTGATTAACGATCAACTCAGTTAATTCTACGTCATGAAAAACCTTTCAATTTCAGTCGCATCAAATTCTACACAAGACAAGGTACTTTGAAATGTCAACTCGTGGGATTAATACTTTCGTCTTTACGTCGCCTTCTCGCTATCGCAGTCGATTCCGCTTATTCGAAACGTTCATACTGTCAACTTACGGTCAAACTGCTCGCTGTATCGCTACATATACAAGATCAACTCTTAGAAGTCTACCTATTGGATTAATTTCGGGACGAAATTTCCTAAAGTAGGGGAGACTGTAACAACCCGCACTTTTGTGCGTTGTTACTACTCGTTATACTCGTTACGCCTAGCACCAGAGATTCGGATCATAATGTAACTATATCGCATATAACGCTATTCGAAGGAAAAATCGCATATTTTCGAAATACAATATCACTATACTACACTATTATCACACTAACACTCACGGAGGCATTGAGTGAGGACCTATTCTACCCTCCTCAGTGGTCGTGATGTGTTGAACGTAAACAATTAACGCTAACAAAGACTCTCGGGTGAGTGCTGTAGCTCCAGTCATCATGACGATGATGACAATACGAGTAAACGGTACCCCGTCAGCCTTTGTGGCATGACTCGAAATAACGTTCACGATGACATCAAGAAAGGACCTATACTACCCTCATTGATGGCCGTGAAACGTCGCTAATAATCGCATACTCGTATCGGAAACCGATTGTTAATTATCGAAACTTTGGATTATGGATATGTAAATACGACCCCTAGAGATATATATATATATATATATATATATATATAATAATAACAATATAATAATAATATAAAATTTCTATGAAAAGCGCGCACTTCGAAAACTATCAAAACGATCAAAAACGGAGAAGTCCGACACGTCAGGATAGCTATCCGGACGGATGGACCATCCGGACGGATGGGCATGCGCACGGATGGCCATCCGCACGCATGGGCCATCCGCACGGATGGGCTATCCAGGCCAGAACACTTCTCCTCTCCTCTGTTGCCTATAAATACCATGTCACATCACTTGAATAGTGATGTGACAGCTCCTATTCAACCAAACACGCTCCAAGACCCTTTTCTCTCGATTTCCTCGCGATTCCGGTAAGATTTCAACCTAAAACTTGTACTTCTACAATCTACACTCGATTCTACATCATTCTATCTTTCAAAACTCCAATTCTAACCGTGAAATCTGCGGATTTGAGGCGTTTTGAGGTGATGTCACCAAGAGTTCTTATGAACTTTAAGTTGGGGTCTCATTTCACTATAAACGACTCAGATCCGGGTGATTTCCACATGTTTTAATGACAAATCTCACCTAAATCTGTGCGATTTCAAGTTAACCATGAAGAACCATCACGAACGGCCAGATCTGATGGAACGGGGTGATTCCCGACCGTTAGAACGAGTCGGAATTGACGGAACCTCAAGTGTTAGTGCGAAATTACACTACCCTAGTAAAAACGAACGTATTCCTCCCGTTAAACACTCGAAAACAGTGTTCAGAGTGCGAAACAGACATGTCAGTCCGCACGGATGACATGTCAGTCCGCACGGATGACATGTCAGTCCGCACGCACACTCATCCGCACGCACAACAATGTCACCCGCACGTACCACCATTCATCCGCACGTACCTCCACCCGCACGGATGACCACTTATACGCGCATTAACCGCACGGATGACACACCATCCGCACGGATCACCTGTTATCCGGACGGATAACATGTCATCCGGACGGATGACCTGTCAATCCGCACGGATGAGAACCATTCAACCTAATGAGTAAACTTTTTAAGGCAATCTTGCTTAACCGTACATCGTTTACTCTATTTCTTCAAGGATCATTACAGACGTACTCGCAACCGACTCAATCAAGCTGTAATCTCGCTAAATACGCACTGTGAGTATACTTGACCCCCTTTTTAATCGAATTTTGGGTGTAACATACGTTTCTAACAAATCAAGCCTATCAAACGAAACATTCAATCAATCGAACTATCACTTGCGAATAACTGTTATGCATGGATATACGTGATGCTAGTTGCATATGTGCTAGGGCTTATACTCGCGACGTCCCACCACGACTAGTATAGTACTATTGCGCCCGACGGGGTCTAGTTATGCCATCGTACATTCGAGCATCGAGGACTTAGTTGGTAGTATCAGTTTTGTGAGTATATATGTCGTGTATTACGTTTATGCATATGGAAATTCGCTACACTTTTTTATCTATTATGCTACTTATCAAACCTGTATACTCGCCAATACTTTTGTATTGACAAATATTTTTACGTATGTTGCAGGTTAGATCGCAGACTATATCAAATCAAGCTAGGAAGTCTAGAAACTCAACTAAAATCTAGGTTGTCGGATTTGTATTGTTCGAGAGGACAAGAAATTTGTGATAACTTATGTGATTGTATCATTTGTTAGTATGGGATAACGAATGTATTAAATATTATCGCAATATAGTTGTTATGGATTCTCTTGAGCAATCTGATTCGCCTGGTGCCGCGCCCCGATGATTCCGCCATCGGTTGGGGTGTGACAGTAATGGGTCGTAAGCACTTAGGTTAGGTTTCCTTTTAGTATGTAGACTTTGTTAAACCATATCATATGAGTTCCAATACTCATTTGGTTTACGAAACCTCATACTATCCGATCTCCCGAGTTAGGTCCGGTTATTTATGTAGTTATTTATATAGGGTACCGTTTGATTCCGTGATCCCTCTAGCTTTGCTTGGTTGTTGTTCAAGACTTCTAAGCACCCTCAAGTGAGTACATAGACCCATCTTTTGCTGTTTTCAAACTGTTTTGGGGTGAAACACATGTGCCTACTTGTTATTTTCATGCTTTCCCATGTTTTCATATACCTGCTATGTTTATTAGTACACTATTAGTACATGTTTTACATTACATTTTCTGCTATGTATGATGACTTGGCATGCTAGCATATTGTTTTACATTGCATCTCAGTTGCATATGTTCTCGTAACATATGGAAACATTATTTACATCTCTACCTTGTATGTTTACTTAAGCATACTAGGTACATTACTTTCATAAAACATGCTTACATTTGATATATCATTTGGTTTGTTTAACGGGACTAAATTACATTCATTAACACCGATCATGCCGCTCGGTAGTAGGTAGTGGTACCATAGGACTTGACAAATCCCGTTCCTAAAACCCTAGGTTTGTTTGGGTGGAAGGAATGACCGAATCCGAAAACATTTCTTTTGATAACCTTCACTCTAAGGTTATCCGTCTGTCTCAAGGCTTGAATGTAGGCGTTTAACATTACCGCATAAATGTTGTATCAGTAAAGCATGCATTATTCTACAAAGCATAACTTTTGATTTATTCAAATACTTTGTTTTGTACATTTTTGCTTGTGGTTTAAGTAGTCTCATTTTATTTACCATACATGACTTTTGTTTATACATTACATGGTTTATATTGACAATAGACTTGGTTTACTCATAAACATTTGACAATTGGTTTAAACATTACATTTTGATGGTTATTACATAAACATTTGACATTTGACTATACATAAATATTTTTACATTGATGGTTTGTTTTGGTGTGTAGTATGATACAAGCATGGTGGATACGCCGCTGGTACTTCCTATATATAAGTGCTTGTATTATATTACATGTCGTAGCGTCATTTAAATCACTTCAGTTTAAACATATTACATTTTACAACACCTTTTCACTTAAACATTGTTTTACAAATAACTTGGTTTATTCAAACTCTTTTTACTTGGTTATTCTTATAACCATACACTATCCTTTTATATATATATACATATCATCTGATTTTGCTATCGTTTTTCAAATGATTTATAAAACAAAACATGTTACAAGGATCATGACTGACTTTTGTTAAACAACTTTTTCTAAAACTTATAAGTCATGAATCCTATTTTCACAAAACCTATGTATCTCACAGGCATTTTAATGCTGACGTACCTATTTTCACATGTGTTTCAGGAGATGATGCATAGGATTGATCAAGATACACTTAGGTGGACTCGGGCCTTAGTGACAATAAAAGATGCAAGACTAGTTAATTATGTTATTTTCTTGTTTGTTAAGACATTGTAACTTCTTTTGATTCAATAAAACAAAACTTCAATTTCCATGTGTTATGAAACAATGATTCTATTACAACACTCCCCGACGATTCCGCCACGATTTGTTGTTTTACGTGGTCGGTGTGTGACAGAAAAGTTGGTATCAGAGCTCATGGTTATAGGGAATTAGGTTATTAGTAATGCTTTGACCTAGTCTATAACCTTCCTAGGACCCTAACGCAAGTTTACTTGCGCTTAGTCATAAAACAATACCGTCACCTATCCTTAGGCGACAACCACAACAAGAACACAAACTTCAAAACCGCTTTGAAAAGCAATCATCTGTTCTAGGATGATTAATTACTAGGTTTTGAACCCTCTAAGTTTTCAAATCTCGTCAAAGTTTGGGTCTTATAATGTGAACACGTGCAAACTGGAAGGGTAAATGCCTGTACTCTGAGTTTTCTGTCTAAGGCTAGAGTGTTCGTACAAATCCGCAGTATCGGACCAGTCACTCTTACCTGGGAACTCTTGGGGTGAGTGTTCACTTATAGGTAAGCATGTCTTCAGCGATACATTATTATGACCTGCTTACTTTGATTTGTCACCATCTCATTTGTTTGCCTTAGGTAACAAACAAATGATCGCAATTCTTATGCATTGCCATTCTGTTTTGATTATCCGATAACCTTTCACTTGTTTCTTCCTATGTCTTTCATTTCCTTCTAGAATGTCTCTTCCTCTCAGCAACGGTCAGCTGTCCGAGCAGACAGCCAAATTTGCCCAGCAAATAGGCGAAGTGATTCTGAAGACTGTGGATTTAGGCATTGTCATGTCTCGTCTCAACAATGAAGCCACTCAAGAGTCACCGAAGGAAGCAGAAGTCAAGCCTGCACCAAAATCAAGGAAGCATAAGGCTTCAAGGAAACCCACAGCGGGTGCACCTAATCAAGCGGGACCTAGCCAGGTAGCGACGCCACCAGCTAGGAAACCATACATAGGAGCTGCCCCATGGTGCAAACGATGCAACTGTCATCATTCAAACCTCATACCCAGCTCCAAATGTACCTACTGTGGATGGTGGGGACATTTGGTTAACATATGCCGCTTTGCTAGCCGAAACAAAGCTGCTATAAGCCTTGCTGCTGCTCAACCTCCTGCCAAGAAACCTTATGACTGTACTGCACTGATGTGCAACAAGTGTTATGTACCTCACAAAGCTTACCTGCAGTATCGTCTGTGTGCTTCATGTGGACGACTCGGTCACCTGGAAAATGCTTGTCTTTTCAACCCAATCCAAGGTGGTCCAAACCAACCCCAAGTCAACCTTGCTCAAGCTCGTTTACCGTCTGGTATTTGGTACAACTACGGTGAGACGAGCTATTTCAGGAACAAGTAATCAGAGATTGTCAATGCAAGTCTGACGCACGGATAAGCATATGACTGAGTATAAGATATTGCTGTTTTAATCTTATGCTTTTGTTTTCTCTGTTTTTCTTGTAATGTGAAACAATCAGTTTTGTTTATAAATAAATTGTTGTTCAAATTCTGATATACAAGTGTAGTTACATATGTGTATGGCATTTCCCTATAATACCTACATTAAGGAACTATGTCCCTTACAAACTACTCTTGTGATTCTCCCTTTCAAATGATCGCTCATGATTTCCTCGAAAAATTTTAAGTACTCGTTTCATTCTAGGAGACGAAGTACAAGAAATAAAGGGAAATTATGAGTAATCGTGCTTTTTGCACGTCTGTACCTTTGAATCCTTGGTTAGATGGCTGAGGGTATATTCAATCTCGTACCCATATCATTTTATTCTGGTCTCGTAACAAAATACATAGTATAAGTATTTCAAAAACGTTGCCTATGTTTTCAAAAACAACCTCCATGATTTCAAATGCATTGTCTATGTTTTCAAAAACAACCCCCATGATTTCAAAAGCATTGTCTATTTTTTCAAAAGCAACCTTCATGATTTCAAAATGTTAATAATACAGTATAATTACTTATATCAAGTGCATGATTTCAAAAGCATCATTCATGTTTTAAAAAAAAAAAACCTTATACATAATTTTAAAATCCATCTCGCATGATTTTAAAACATTTTTTTTTAAAATATACTTACCTAATACACCTACTTTATGATTTCAAAAGTATTATATATAAGGTTTCAAAAACATTAAACACATTTTTAAAAGAAACCCCATGCATAGTTTTCAAAAACATTTTCTCATACATTAACTTAACATTCAAATTCCGCTTCATATGTCGCCTTGACATATCTAGCATCTCAACTTCATAAGCATTTTACTTCATGTTTTGACTTAAGCACATCCAGTGCGAGGTTTCAAAACATCCTCAACTTCTAAAATCCATATGGGATCTTTTTATCTTCAAAATTAGACCCTTGTGGATGATTATCATTTAAATCAGAGTCCTTAATTGGATTCCTTGTATGCCTTAATTCGAACATTTCGATTCCTCATAATCGAAATCGAATTTTCTCTTTAAAAGAATCTTTCTATCTTCATAGTTAGATTCTTGCTAATGTTTAAAGTACCAAATGAAATCCACGGAATGGATTCCTAGTGTGCTTTAAATGCATGTACGCAATTAACAAAACAAATTAACAAATTTCTAAATAAACAATTTTGTGGTTATGTGACTATGTGTTTATGCATCTGGTGTTTTCTTTTATGCATTTTGTGTTTTTGTATACTCTGGATATTCGTTATCCAAATCCTCGTAGAATCTTTCATGAGGGATTCGTAGTAGGATATTCAAAAAGGTACTACCTTAAAATCCTTATTGGGCTTCTACATGATAGTTAAACCCCTTGGATTATATAGTACCATTCCATCTTTCATAAGAGACCCTTTGAGTGGTCTAGTAAAAAAGATTGATTCAGAATCTGGTTAAAGAATGACATGTGGTGATAGGGCTGAACAGACTCCTTAGTCTATTTAGATCATTTATTGATTTAATTAAAAGGACTCTATGGTGGTCCAGTCACACTCATCACAGGTTTGTTCATTTGGATTTCCCCTACACATTTTAAAATAGACTGTGTGAACTATGCAAGGAATTGTGTAATTATGGACGCGTACATAATTATGAAATTCAGTGCACAGAAACCCAGTAAGATTATTATGTGTAAGGACCAATAGTGACAACAATAACAAAATGTGAACGATGTAATGGAGGTACGGTGGACGCACCAATAACGCTTAATAGACTTATATATAAGTGTCCCTCCTACATTGTAAGCATGATGTTATTTAAAGTTACTAGAAGTTCAGAACTCTAACCAGTGTTGTTTGATCTTTTCAACTTCATGTTTTAAGCTCTCACAAGTTTCCTCTAAATAAATTTCGGGACGAAATTTCCTGAAGTAGGGGAGACTGTGACACCTGTGCCTCCACGGCCATCAAACAAATACCAAACCAATGAAATATTGTATTTCATACTTGGGATTTGTATAAATATGTGTATCATTTGCACATATCAACTCTTGTTCGATTTCGGGCTCTAAATCGCTTTCTGGAAGGTTATACGCGCACTGATGCGTAAATATAACCAGTTTAATGCAACAAACACTCCGGAACAGTGACATAGGCTTAACATACCTTAAATAACCTTTACATAACTTAGAAATAAGTTTTGGAAGGTTTGGTATGCCGAAATCAAGTTTATTCGCTTACAGAGACTAAATTCGACAAACTGCTAAAGTATGTCAATTCGTACTGTAACGGACATTCCGGAACATGACCATAAGTTAAACATACCCTAAATATCTTTTACATAGCTTAGAAATAGGCTTTGATGGGTTCGGTGTGCTTAAATAAACTTTTTGGTCATTCAGGGACTAAAAGCGTCAAAAAGTGCATAAGTTTGCATTTTCGCGCATATCTTACATTCTGAATACATCCGGACATCCAAAAATTTATATAAGTATTAAAATATTTTATTTTAGTGTTTGGCATGATAAAACTTCATTCGTTTCACAATTTGGATCGTTTTCGCGTCCGTTACGACTTCCGTCGTAATTAACCGAACAACGTAACCGTACGGCCAAACGAACCGACATACGACATATTTTTGAGCACATTTCAAGTTCCCTATACTTTAAATTCATATTAGAGCCTTGAAATGAGGTTAACGGGGCTTAAACGTGTCAAAACGCATCAAAAATCAAGTTCGGAGTCACAGGGGCCTGTTCTGCCAAAAATCAAACTTTGCTGGTCTGCACAAGGCTTACGGACCGTAAGACTCTCATCCATACGGTCCGTAAGGACCTCCCAGTTCAGCAGAATGTTGTTTCCAGCCATTTCCAGCCTGTTGCAGCTGTTATGCACTCTTGCAGGTGGTATTTTCGAAACTATGGACTCCCATGGGTTTGTAAATCAGTGGGTATGTGTTGTATGGCTGAGATTACGGCACGGTTTTCAAGAAACGATCCTAACGGTTCTACAAAAACTATATATACCCCTCCATCCCATTTGTTGCAACCCACATTTTGATCTGAGTTTTTCTCTAAGTGGTTGTGTTTATACACTTCCTTCCTGAGATTACTTGGAATCAAATGCTTGCGGGGACCCTTTGTAAGTGTTCTTTCGTTCTTTTTATGCGTTTTATGCTTGAAAGTCAAACTGCATTTGTCTTTCTGCATTGACCAGTTTATGGTCAATGCGAAGTTCGTTTGAACTTCATAACGTGAGCGTAATCACGATGGTCATAGTCCCTAGTGACTATACCTACTGATTACCACGTTATCTAGGCTCAGTGACGAGTCGTAGTTTCGGGAAAAATGCGTGTTCTTGCGTATTTTGTAACCAAACTACTCTAGGGTATCAAAACCGTTTGTTTTGATATCAAAACCTGTTTTCTAACTTGACTAAACATGTTCTAGCATGTTTAGCTCGTCACTTTTAGATTTGTGCTTTTTCAGGGTCGTAAGGGTAAGCGATCTAATCAATCGCTTATGCTTTCGAACCCGACCCATTTGGTCGATCATTAGGATCCGACCAAACATTTTAGGTGACCATAGTTGTATAGGGAATAACCTTCCGAGGTTATACCTTATGGTCACGTCGTTTAAGTAGTTGTATGATAGGTAGTATATATGCCTTAGATAAATTACCAAAATGCCCTTTTTACGTTAAAATTCATTTTAAGCCTATGTAACATAACTTTTGCCATCTAAACTGAATTAACAACAATATTAAACATGTTAAGGCATATCTTACTTGTCATAGGGCTAGTTAGGCGGTCCGAACGCGTTTTACGCGAACGACGCGTTAAAGTAGCATAAGCTACCTAAACGGGTCGTAATGGGTCGTAAGCACTTAGGTTAGGTTTCCTTTTAGTATGTAGACTTTGTTAAACCATATCATATGAGTTCCAATACTCATTTGGTTTACGAAACCTCATAATATCCGATCTCCCGAGTTAGGTCCGGTTATTTATGTAGTTATTTATATAGGGTACCGTTTGATTCCGTGATCCCTCTAGCTTTGCTTGGTTGTTGTTCAAGACTTCTAAGCACCCTCAAGTGAGTACATAGACCCCTCTTTTACTTTTTTCAAACTGTTTTGGGGTGAAACACATGTGCCTACTTGTTATTTTCATGCTTTCCCATGTTTTCATATACTTGCTATGTTTATTAGTACACTATTAGTACATGTTTTACATTACATTTTCTGCTATGTATGATGACTTGGCATGCTAGCATATTGTTTTACATTGCATCTCTGTTGCATATGTTCTCGTAACATATGGACACATTATTTACATCTCTACCTTGTATGTTCACTTAAGCATACTAGGTACATTACTTTCATAAAACATGCTTACATTTGATATATCATTTGGTTTGTTGAACGGGACTAAATTACATTCATTAACACCGATCATGTCGCTCGGTAGTAGGTAGTGGTACCATAGGACTTGACAAATCCCGTTCCTAAAACCCTAGGTTTGTTTGGGTGGAAGGAACTTATCATCATGACATTCCTCATTTCTTTCAATGATTCTGTTACAACACTCCCCGACGATTCCGCCATGATTTGTTGTTTTACGTGGTCGGGGTGTGACAATTGCTTCCCCCCCACATGTTTTGGTTTACACCAGAACTTATCATCATGGCATTCATCATTTAGGTACGATTTTTCCGTTCCGCTATGCGATTTGATTGAGGGGAGTAAGGAGCCGTGAGTTCGTGGATGATTCCACTTTTTGCACATACGTTAATAAAAGGTGGAACATATTCACCTCCTCGATCGCTCCTTATGATTTTGATTTTCCGATTTAGTTGATTCTCAACTTCGGCTTTGAACAAGATAAACTTGTCAACAGCCTCGTCCTTACTCTTAAGTAAGTACACATAGCAATACCTTGTACTATCATCAATAAACGTGATGAAGTACTTGTTCCCACCACGAGTAGGAATTGCTTTTAGATCACACACATCAGTGTGGATCATCTCGAGGGGTTCGGTGATTCGTTCAACCTTTTTGAATGACGATTCTGTTTGTTTTGCTTCTACGCAAGTTTCACATTTATTAATTGAGTCGATATCGAATGTTGGTATGCAATCAAGTTTGATTAAACGACGAATGGAATTATAATTTACGTGACCTAGTCTACCATGCCAAAGATTAGAAGACTCAATCAAGTAAGTAGAACTAGTAGCGTTTTCTTTCATTGCATTCACGACAATTACATTGAGTTTAAACATTCCATTTAGGGCATAGCCCTTACCAACATACACACCATTTTTGGTCAACAGGACCTTTTCCGACTCAATCACCATTTTGAACCCAAACTTGTTCAATTGCCACCCCGAAACAAGGTTCTTACGAATTTCTGGAACATACAACACATTGGACAATGTGAGCTCTGTTCCAGAAGTCATCTTCAAGACCACGTTACCCTCGCCTTTAATTTCTGCCGTGGCATAGTTTCCCATGAAAACCTTTTCTCCATTAGTCACCTCCTTGAAGGTGTTGAAAAGGCTTTTGTCAAAGCACACATGTCGGGTAGCCCCCGTATCGACCCACCAATCCTTGTTATTTTGCCCAACTATATTCACTTTCGTGACCAAAATCGAGAGGTCCGTGACCATGGCAACAAGCTTATTGACTTCATCTACCATGTTCACTTGTTGAACATTTTCCTTCTTCTTGGGAAGCTTGCATTCGCTAGCCTTGTGGCCTTGTTTTTGACAATTATAACAAGTTCCTTGGAACTTCTTTTTCCCAACTCCTCCTTTAGGACCAAGGTTGGAGCGTTTCCCATGACCTTTCTTTCCACCTTTTCCACTGTTTTTTCCCTTTGAAGATTGGCCATGTTCAACAAGATTGGCCTTCACTATTTCAGGACCATCAATCCGTTTCAAAGCCAATTTGTTATCTTCTTCAATACGAAGACGAACAACGAGATCTTCAATGGTCATCTCCTTTCGCTTATGCTTGAGATAGTTCTTGAAATCAACCCAACTTGGTGGCAGTTTTTCAATCATTGCCGCAACTTGGAATGTCTCGCTGAGGACCATTCCTTCCGCATGAATATCATGAAGAATAACTTGCAATTCTTGGACTTGGCTCATGACAGTTTTAGCATCTATCATTTTAAAGTCCAAGAACTTAGCCACCACGAATTTCTTAGTGCCCGCATCTTCTGTTTTGTATTTACGATCCAACGACTCCCATAATTCTTTGGCAGTCTTGGCTTTGCAATACACATTATACAATGTGTCCACCAAACCATTCAAGATAAAGTTGCGGCACAGGAAATCTGAATGATTCCAAGCATGCATCGCGCTCATAGTTTGAGCATCCATTTCCCCTTCATCAACATGGGGTTTAGGTTCAGTCAAGAACCTTGCCAGATTCAGCGTGGTCAGATAAAAGAACATCTTTTGTTGCCACTGTTTGAAATTCGCACCATTGAATTTCTCTGGTTTTTCAGCATGCGAAACTGCATTAGGCAGCGGTGCAACCACACCGGTTGTGACAGCAACAATGGAAGTCATGACAACAGTGACGATTGTAGAAACAGCAGTGGTCACAGGGGTTTCCATTCTGAAAAGAACAAGCAAGAACAATTAGTAAAGAGTCTGTTTAAGTTTGTTAGAAAAATAGCCACTGATCAGAAATTAGTTAGTGAAACGCCACTAATCAGAACAGCAAACAAATTAATCAGAAGCACAAATAAAGAAATTCCAGAAATAGTAAAACCGGGCTTGTGTTTAACACAATTCCCTTAAACAGATTCGTCGTATGTTCCCAGGGTACGCCGGTTCGAAGCAGCACCGCGCACTGCCGGACTTGAGCACTTGCCTGAAAAGAACAAGGAGCTGTTGTAACACCTCGAAAATTCACGTCCTATAATGTATTGACACGTGTCATAAGCTTGAACGTGTGAAATAATACTTTAGAGGGACTAAAGTTGACAAACATTTAAAGTATGTGAATATAAGGGTTCAAATTGTCAACAATGGATAAATATACTTTACGGTAACCCTACATGATGCTCATACCTTCAAACGAATAAATCATGGATCATACGAAGCGAAATTTGAAAGAAAGTGAGAGATTACAAACTACAGGGGTTAAATGTGTCAACATGTTTAAAGTATACCTCTGAGTGACCTTTTAGCAAACCCGAAGCTTTGTAACAGTTAATTAGGCTCACTAGAATGTACGATATAAATTTCATAAAGTTTCGTTATCATATGAGAAAGTTATGATCAAATTCGTATACAAGGGGTTAAAGCGTCAACGTTGAAAATTATGACTTTTCGGGTAAACATGAAGTAACCAAGGACTTAACAAAGTGGGTATAAGTCTTGAAGCCCTTATAGGTAAATTTGGAGGGCTCAAAATGCAAGAAATAAAGGTTGGATGACCTTTCAAAGGGCCAAGAGACAAGATGCAACAACTAGAAAATGTTTAATCTGACAGCAGTCCTCATACGGGCCGCGTAAGCCTTAACAGAAGCTTACGCGAGCCGCTTACGATCCCCAGATGCAGAAAAGTGAGACAGCAGCCTGTTTATGCGCAATAACCGACTTAAATCAGATATTTTCACTCCATGTGCGACCCCTACATGCTTTTTAGACCTAGGGGACATCTGTGGATGATCCATGGCCATTGCTAGGCTTGTGTGTCAATGATCTATGAGATCAAAAGCACTATATAAAGGCCTTATGTTGCAACCTTATGAGCACACCTTCCATCTGTATTCTTGAAGACTTCTGGAGCTCCAAAGCAGACCCAAGTCATCCCTAGTCGTGCATAGGACTTCTGTAAGCATGCTTAACCTTTCCTAATTGAGTTTTTACTTAGTTTTAGCTTATAAGTCAAACCGTCGTAATTACCGTTTGACTTAGCAATTAATCATTAATGGTCCGGTGATTAGTCGAATTGAAGGTAGTTATAAGTTGGTAACTATGTGGGCAATAAACCCTTAAAAGAGCTCCCTCTGATTCCCACTCTAACTAGATCAAATGTCGGGTCAATGTTGTTTAGAAAAAGTCAACATAATGCTAATCTTCAAATTAACGCATAATTAACAATGTAGAAGGCATGTAACCTATTTTATCACTCATATAACTTGGTAATAAGTATAAGAACTGGTCTAATCTTGTTTGATCCGACAATTTTCTGTTTAGACCCGGTTCGGAACCGAAAGTCGCAAAACTTTGACTTTTGCTTTGACTTCAGTTCTGACCCGTTTTAGCATGTTTTAGAAATGCCTTAGAGCTTTATTTGGACTAAGTTACATGCTAGTATAACCCTCTGTGGTTATACATCATGGTTCATTAGTTATCCAATTAATATGCATGTTTCCGTTAAAATGCCTAATGTTGACCAATATGCCCTTTTGACCATAAAACGAGAATTTTGGATATGTGAAAGGACAATAAATTTTGTTACTGATTTATAAACATGTCCCTAAAATTTCACATCAGTTGGAGGTCTAGATTAGGAGTTATGCTCATTAGCGTAATTAGGACGCCTTTTTGTAATTAAACGGCGTCATTAGCATAAAGCCTATCTAAAAGTTAGAAATGAATAATTTACATGTGGTCCATATGGAAAAAAAACTAATAAAAAATCTTCAATTACAAACAAAAAACACGGGATTTATTGAAGCTACACATTTCAAAAGAGCAACGATAGACCAATTAAACGAATCAAGTAAAAAAAAACTATAAATCTTGGTTAGTTTTTTTTTTTTACCAATTAAACGAATCAAGTAAAAAAACTATAGATCTTGGTTAGTTTTTTTTCCTAGAACAAAACTATTTTCTCCATTTTCTTGATATCATGACCTTCAAAACTAATGATTCGTAACTTTAATAAAAATCTAAATCCCTAGTTTTACCTAAAATTTTCCAACTAAACCTTCAATCTAACATATATGTTCCGGTTCCCATGAACTTATAATCGAGTCGGGAGTCTTACTGGAAGCAGTCTCTTTATTTGCTACGGGGTAGAGGTATGACTGTCTACATCTTACCCTCCTTAGACCCAATCTTTACTTTGCTATTGTGAGATTTACTGAGGATGATGATGATGATGTTCCCATGAACTTATAATTAAATTTGATACTAATCTAATTGTTTTGAACAACAAAAAATTCACTTACTGTAAACCGAAATTATTCTAACATGTAATTCAAATTTATACCCTATAAGCTTTAGGCTGGTTGGTATGGGTAGCGCCCCTCTCCGCCTCAGCACCATAAAAACCGATAACGCCCACCTCCCCATTGCCTGAGCGCTATTAGGGACGCCATTGACCCATTCGCCAGCCCATTAGCGAGGAACAATGGATGATTTGTGGGGCCACTTCAATTTAAATGTTAAAAACAAAAAGAAATTAGGGGGCATTATTGTGAGGCTTTAACCTATTTCTTGGTTGTTAAAGAGGGGGCGCCAATGAGGTGAATTGCTTTACGTGACGCTGAATACCCAGCCTTATCACCTCTACTTATCATAACCAAATCGTTCTTAAATTTATTAAAGTATATATTATAGGTACCCAACAAGTAGAATATAGAGATGAATCATTTCGAACATTATGACAGTGAATTCGAGGAAGTGTACATTGTTTTATATTCAGTTTACGACTATTTACTACATGATTTAAATCCAGAGGAGAGTTTATCAACACATATTCACCCTGTGATTTAAGGGGAAAAAAGATTAAAGATAATACAAGAAAGTTCTTCTTTTGCTAAGGGAGATCGTTTTAGAAATGCCTTAGAGCTTTATTTGGACTAAGTTACATGCTAGTATAACCCTCTGTGATTATACACCATGGTTCATTAGTTATCCAATTAATATGCATGTTTCCGTTAAAATGCCTAATGTTGACCAATATGCCCTTTTGACCATAAAACGAGAATTTTGAATATGTGAAATGACAATAAATTTTGTTACTGATTTATAAACATGTCCCTAAAATTTCACATCAGTTGGAGGTCTAGATTAGGAGTTATGCTCATTAGCGTAATTAGGACGCCTTTTTGTAATTAAACGGCGTCATTAGCATAAAGCCTATCTAAACCCAATTTTTGACACCAAACCTTTTACCCACTGATGTAATATAATATTTTAGGATTTTTAAAGATTTTTAATTATTTTTAACCTGCTCATAACCTAAGGTTATGGCATTAATTCGGTAAATACCAAATATACCCTTTTTGGCTATAAAATGAGTTCTACAATGTATTTTGACGCCAATCCAGTGGCTACTGATTTTATTTAATAAATGAAGTATTTTGAACTTTAAAACCTGCCCAGAAAACTCAGAATTTCGGTATAACCCGGAAATCGCTTAAAATGGCTTTTAAAGCGTATTAAACGCATAATTTGGGTTTAAAACCATTTTTGTCATATAAGACTTATCACCAACTGATATGACCTGATAAATTAATTTATTTTACTGATGTATTCAGACCCGAATCTCAGAATTATAAATAATCTCTTTTATAATCTTTAAAATGACCAAAATACCCCTACGGGGCTTAAATTGAGATCAAACTCGTTTTGGGCATAATGGGAGATATCCTACTGATATCACAACACCATATTTAAAGCATATTGACTTAGGAAACCTGTATATGACTCTCATGGTTACCCGTTACGCTTCTTACGCGTTTGGTTCGGCTTATGTAACTAGTTTGCATAAATTAGCCGAAACGGGTCAAACCTTATCGTTTTTATCTCAAAATCCAGAATGTGTTTAGATTACCCATAAAAGACAAATCTCCAAACTTGTCGGGTCTAAATCACATTCTGTTCCGGTCTTCGCTTAATCACGCGTTCGAACCGTATCGTTCCTTAAAACTAACCGATCTAAGCTTAAGCTTAACTAAAGACCGTTAGGATTCTAATAGATTATTATAAACCTTTGTTCCAGAATAGGAGACCCGGTAAAAGCTACCCGCATTTGCTAATTGTGATTTATACTTGCAAAGTTAAATACTTTTAACTTATTTTCCCTTATACGGGCTTGGGGTACGGTATATAAAATACCGCTTGGCCTAGCATTGAATCTTTAATCGAATAGAGGTTAAATCATTGATATGCTCCGTTTTGAAATGTTTTGTTTACTTAAAGCCTTTGGGGGGTTAATGACCATGTCTCGGATATCCTTGGCATCATTTTACGAAATGGCCACGACTTAAGCGCGGGGTGTAGGCGTACACCTGTTAGTGCCAAAATAAATAATGTGGTGTGTCTATTGATCTTTAACCCGGCACGAACCGGGCTACTGAACGCATAAGGAACATGTAATTCTTTTACAAGTTTATATTTAAATAATTATCCCAAGTTATAAAAAGTTTGTGCCACGTGCATTGAAATCAATTTTATTAAACTTTTCAAAATGAGTCGGTTGAATGTATTTACCAGTGTAAACTGACGTATTTTCCCAAAAAGGTTAAGTGCATGTACTAAGAGAACTAGGCTGGCTTTCTCCTAGCGTCCACAATAAGTCTCGCAAGCTCGGACGTCAAAAACTGTTGAACAATGTCTCCTATTTATTTTTGATCCAACTGTGGATTATTTTCAACTGTTTGTGATACGTGATATTACAATTATATTCGGTTGAAATATATCTATCTTTGCTTCCGCTGTGCATTTAAATATTGTGTTGTTTGACTGTAATGTTACCAACCACGTCACGATACTCCCCCACCGGGCCCACCGGTCAAACGTGGAAATATCGGGGTGTGACAGCTGTGTTGTTGCAGAAACTGAGAAGATAGAGAGAAGAGAAGTTATTTCGTATATCTCAAATGATCAGCCTAATCTTTGATTTATAGTGCCAGAACCTATAACCGAAATCAGCAAATAAAGACCATATAATGGTCATTAGTGTATATCGGTTATGAAACTGACTGATAATCATGACTGCAGCTGTAAGCATTTGAAAATGAAATAATGATCTCATTCATTCATTTCAGTTTCAAAAAACTGAAAGTCAATAATGATCTCATTCATTCCAGTTTTAAAAAATTGAAAGTCGAGAGTGCAAAAACTGCTCCACGCGGACCCGGGTTTTTGGAACTGCATTCGTGTCTGCAGGACGTGCGGGCATACGCGAGTTCAACTAATTCCGGTTCCATTTTTTGCACCCCCCCTGCGCGCGTGGGGGTAGGACTTGTGGTAAAACATGTCATAAGACTTCAAAGGCTTGGTTAAGGATTCACCTTATAAATAGCCTATCATTTTGTTCCCACTCCGATGTGGGACAAAGTGGTTTTACCACTTGTGACTTTCATTCACACTATAACTTCCAACACATTTTTCTTCAGATTGTCCTACACGTAAAAAGGACGAGGACGAGGACGAGGAAAACAATCTTATTCAAAGGGTTGAACCGGTTCTTTACTTGCAAACACACGTTGAAGAGGCTAATGATGTGTTTCTAGACGAGGAAATGATTATTCCAAGGATGTATGCTTCGAGCCCAAGTGAACTCGATACATGGTTTCTTGACAACGGGGCGAGTAACCACATGACAGGTAAAAAAGAGTGGTTCACTAACCTCGATCACAACATCAAGGGAAAAATGAAGTTTGGAGACGGGTCATGCGTAGAGATTAAAGGACAAGGGATGGTCGTCTTGGAAGGAAAATCTGGGGAACAAAGGGTGTTGCGCGATGTTTATTATATACCTGCACTTGAAAGTAATATAATAAGCATTGGTCAGTTGGACGAGATAGGGTACAAGATCGCAATCCAAGATGGTATACTTTGGATGTTTGAGCAAGATGGAACTTTGCTAATGAAGGTACCTCGTTCACCAAATCGCATTTACAAGATTAATCTTGAGGTTGTATCTCCAGTTTGCATACAGATGACAAGGCTGAAAATAGCGACCAACCAGTCTCTATTGTGACGGAAGTTAGCAACCAAACAGATCAGTTAGCAACAGGAATCAACGACAAATTTAGGCAGTCAGTGACACATCAGACATATAGCGACCAGACTGACCAGTTAGCGACAGAATCTGACCAGTCAGCGACAGAATCTGATCAGTCAGCGACAGAATCTGATCAGCCAGTGACAACTTTTAGCGACGAGTCTACGACAGATCAGTTTTCAGCACTTCAATACTTAAATAGATGCTCGGTTTATCAAGTGAAGAGATAAGTTTGAAAGTCGAGAACTTATTGCAAGAGCAAGTTAAAGTGGAACGTATTAGCGGGGATTTGCAACAGACTGACATCCTCACAAAAGCCGTGCCACGACTGAAGATTATCGAGATGAGATATCTTTTCGGTATTGCAAGATTAAGGGGGTGATTGTTAGACTAATCTTGCATATTATGCGTAAGTTAGGGTTAAAAGTGACCGACTTACAAAGTTCGGGTAAAAAGTGACCGGGTTATAAACTTGGGGTTTTTTTTGAGATAGTTTTTAATCCTAGTTTGAGTCAAATATGTTTACTTGTTGAACAAGTTATTAGGCTTATAAATAGAAGGATTTATTTGTAACCCTAATAGTACCAATTATCAATAAACGAGTTTTGATTCCATACGTTCTTTGGTATCCAATTCTAACAGAGGGTTTATACTATTATTTATCTAATTAAGAAGTTAAGTCCTACTCTAATTGTAAGCAAGTCATGTCCTAGATAACCCGGTCAAAGTTATGATTAAGGTTAAGAGAAGGGTAATCCGTTTTGAGTTATTTTTTTATTAATAAGATTGAGAGTTATTTAATTTAATTTTTTTCTTCTACTTTCCTGTTCGTTTGATTATCGATTGGGACTTGACTTAGGTTACCAACACCAATTGCTATTAGTAGTAAGCAGGCATTTGTAACTACTTGGACGAGTTACAACTGATAAGACAATCATTAGAATTAACTGAGTCAGTTACCGGTGCCGAAGCTAGTGCTAAGATAACATAATAACTAGCAACCGTTTTAACTGCCACCTAACATACTATTTCATAAAGGGTTGTGTCACCGTGATGGTTCCCTAGTTATGAAAAGAAAGTTTGTGTTCAATTTTTGGTACATGTTTTCACAACTTTATATTCCATGCTTGTTTTTGTTTCTCTTTGAAATATTCGATTGTGATTTTGGAAGTACCTCAAAATACTCAAACTTAAAAGTGATACATACACGATTAAGAAAGATATCCAGGCTATTCCAAACTACAAAACCTATATTAGCCTCGGCCAAACCCTATTCGGTTTGGAAGATTTTTTAGTTTAAATAGCTTAAACTCAGAAAATGTTTAATTAGGAGGAAAAGTTCATCATGAGACATCAACAACAACAAAAAATAGTTGAAAACGATAAGTAATTGCAAGATCCATATTTGTAGCATGAAAAGGACCAAAGATGGTGTTTTGAAGATGTCTAGGATGCAACTTGATTCAAATATGTTCTTTCTAAGTGCATTGTATCTCTATTTTTAAAATCATTTAATGATATTTTTTTAGAGTTAAATGCCATTTTAGTCCCTGTGGTTTGAGCCATTTTGCCAGTTTAGTCCAAAGATTTCATTTTTAACCTGTGGGTCCAAAAATATTTCACAGTTGCCATTTTAGTCCACTGGGTTAACCTCATCCGTTTTTTCTGTTAACGAGAAGGCCAATTCGGTCATTTTATATGGCTGAATTGCCCTTTTAGTTAACAGAATTACATACAAAATGACCAAATTGGCCTTCTCGTTAACAGAAAAAACGGATGAAGTTAACCCAGTGGACTAAAATGGCAACTGTGAAACCTTTTTGGACCCACAGGTTAAAAATGAAACATTTGGACTAAACTGGCAAAATGGCCCAAACCACAGGGACTAAAATGGCATTTAACTCTTTTTTTTATCGTCTATATAATAAAAACCTATGACGTCTTAAGTTTTTTTTTCTTCTCACACTGACACCCATTTAAGAATTAGCAATGAACAAAACCATAATTGATATATACCACTAGGGCCAATTCTAGGCGTAAGGCCATGCGGTGTGAGAAGGGGAACACATAGGGGAAGCCTATGTGGCAGCTTCCCTTAAGGGGACTCCCCCTCCACCCATATCATATTTTGGGGCCTTTGGTGAAGAACCCCCGTTCTCCCCGAGCAACTTTCGGGAAATGGAGGATGATTGGTAGTTAGATTAGAATGGGGAAGGGAACATATTGAGGTGGAGGTGAAGGTGGTGATGTGGATGTTGGGGGAGTGTGTTACACTACACCCAATAGCAGGGATTATTTTTCCTGAAGGCTTGACATTTTTGTTAGCTAATTTTAAACACAAAATATTTTACTTTCATTAACTTTGATTTATTTTTGGCCTCCTAAACATTTAACAACCTTTATTACATCGGAGAGTCTAAGGATTGAGATCACCACCAGATTCAGAATTAAAGGTCAAAGAGACAAGGAGGGACGACACTCAAATTTTTTTTATTGAACTTGAGCCAGCCAATCATATATGTCAAAGAAATTTTCAGTGTTGATGTTTCAATTTTGAAGGCTCTGGACTCTAATTTTAGCTGTTTTTTTGTTTTTTTTTGTTTTGATTTTTAAGTTTTAGATATCTAGAAGAAATTTTGACTCAATCTAGCACGGGCATTTGGCAACAACTTTTACATAGGATATGGTTTATGTTTAGAATATTTAATTAGCGTCGTTTAGTGGCGTTCAGGGGGGTAATCGTCTTGTTGGGATGGTAGGTGTTGAATATGTGAAATCCATTTGAGTATCCGATCTTTTGTTAATCGACCTATTGTTTTGTTTATTGTTATCATAATTATTGTCGTATTATTCTGTTTTATATATAAATTATTGAGTTCATGTTTTAGGTCCGGTTTTTTTATTTGCCTCTAACCTCAAAATTCTTAAAGATTCTTGGGATGGCCTTTTATTCTACGGTGCTCAATTTGACTTTCTGTTAGAGGGGTTTGAACCCTACCTAGCTTCTTTTTTTTTTTTTTTTTATGAAAAGTAAACTTCATCAAAAAACAAAACCAACCTCAAATCGACGCGGCCAAACCAAAGGGATTACATATTTACAAAATTACACCAATCAACCTACGAGATGGATTTATTTTTTGATCTACATTTGTACCATAAGAATCCAGTCGGCTTAACCTCACTAATGATTTCTTCCATTCTTAAAACCTTGTTATTGAATTTGGTCCTATTCTGGCCCTCCATAAGCTCCAACATCCAATCCTTTTAATGCCCTTTAAAGCTTCTTTTTGTTGACCATTTAAACCAACGTGTTCGTGGATCTCTAACAAGTCTCTAAACGAAAACACCAACAAGCCAGGAACTAATGTGTGCCCAAAGTATAGTAGCAAAAATACATAACCAGAATATATGTTCTGGCGGTTCATCACCTTCTCCACACAGAACCCAAGACGAATCTTGTATAACAAGATTCCTCATCTTTAAAGCCTCCAATGACGCAATTTTATTCATCTCGGCCCGCCATATAAAAACATTACATTCAATCGGCAACCACTTACGCCATTCCGGAACATAAAACTCCGAGTCGATCCTGTTTTTATCGAGTAATTTTTTTACCGCGCCCACCGGAAAACTCCACATTTGAAGCACCTATTCATTCCCATCGATCTCTAAAATCTTGCAGCTGAAATCCAAAAAGAAGACTGCATAAATTCAACAGATCATTAACCTCTAGACCTGCCAATAAGTTCCTTTTCCACTGCCAACGGAACATCCTGCCATTAACAGGAGCATTCACTCTATCGCTAACTCTACATCTTTTATCTGATTCTAGTTTGAAGAGATTCGGAAACCTATATTTCAAAGGTTCATTACCTATCCATGGGTCCAACCAAAAAGCAGTATCCATACCATTACCAACAGAGCTCTTGAAAAAATCTTCTCAAAGGAATCCCATTGATAGAGAATTTCGAGAGAGCGCTAGCTATGTTGAACCACACACCTCCCATCGATCTCCTAGCTGGTATAAAATCCCACCCATATTTCGTTAGATGAATAGCTTCAATCACTTTGGTCCAGAGTCTATTTTTATCCGATAAGAACCTCCATCCCCATTTAGCAAGAAGAGACGAGTTAATATTTTTTAACTTACTCGGCCCGAGACCTTCATTTTCTTTAGGAAGAGCCACCTGATTCCAAGCTACCCAATGCATCTTCTTGACCGACACATCACCACCCCAAAGGAATTTTCTCATTTTTGCTTCTAAATCTTTTAAAACTTGAACTGGCGCTTTATAAAGAGAGAAATAATAATTCGGCAAACTTTCGAGAACCGATTTGAGTAGAGTAATCCTTCCTCCGATAGAAATTAATGATGCTTTCCACTTTGCAAGTCTAGATTCAAAGATGTCATAAACCGGTTTCTAATTAGCAACCCGATTCATATTAGCCCCAACCGTTAACCCGAGATATATGAAGGGAAAATTTAAACCCTACCTAGCTAGTGTGTTTTTTTTTTTTTTTTTTTTTTTTTTTCTAACCAAATCCCATTTCAATTTCAAGTGTTTTTTTAAAAAGTCTCACCCGAATGGCTGAATAATATAATAACATCTCAATTGTTGTCCACTCATGAGAATCATGGAGTTTGTTGTTTAATTTCGTTTTCCATTTTAGAGTTTCTTTAATTATTTTAATGAATTGGGTTTTTCACAACTATTTAAACTTTTTACTATATAGTATCCCTTTTTTTTCTTTAGCTCGCCATCCCATTATTGCGATAATTAACCTTAGGTTTAAAATCATACTACTCATGTGCTTTTTAATCTATAAACAAACCTATTGGATAAATTACATTTTTCGTCCTTTATGTTTGTATCGAATTGCAATGGATGCCCTTTAACTTTAATAATTACAGTTACAATCCTTTATTTCTAAAACCCATTACACTTTACGTCCTTTCCATTAACCAGTGTCAATTTTTTCAGTTAAATTCAATCATGTGCATTCCACATGAGGGTAAATACGTCTTTTTACTCTTAGGGGTTTTTTGTGTAATTAACTTTTAATCTTTTGAACCTAATTAAAATACTGTAAATGATTCACTGTCTCTTCTCTTCTCTCTCACAAACAACTTTGTGCAAAAAAAAAAACCCACAATCTTGTAACCACCACCATCAAATCTTGCAGATTCACAGAAGCAAAAAAAAAAAAAAAAACCAATTTTTAGAGCACTGTAAATATAAAAACTTCATAAGCTCATTCAACCCAAACATAATCAATTTCTTAACAACTGAATTTCAATTAATTTAGACCTACATAAACAATAATTACCAGCTTTCAAAATTATAACTAATCCTGAAATCCACTAAGCTACACAAAAATGCTACAACCATTAACATTCAACGAATCAAACAAATCTAACACATAAATCGTCATCTTTTTCCCCTTTCAATTGAAATAATGACCTGCACAAATCCAGCAGCCATCGCTTATGAACAAATCTGGAATGGTTTTTGTACGACTGGCGGTTCACCGTGGGTTCCGGAAACGACCCAGCAGCCATCGCTTTTGATCTGGAACAAATCTAGAACAAATCCGACAGGCATCGCTTTTAATCTGGAACAAATCCGGAACAAATCTGGAACAAATCCGAAAGGCATCGCTTTTAATGTGGAACAAATCTCGGTGGTGACTGCGGCTTGCGCGGCGGTGGTGGATGTGCGGTGGAGGTCGAACAAAACAGAGGTGAATAAGGGGAGGAGGGGTAGACAGAGAGAGGGAGAGTGGTGGTGGGTGGTTGATGGTGACGGTGGTGGGTGTTAGAGAGAGAAAGAGAGGGGTGATCATCTGATCGAGAACTGAGAACTGAAGAGAGGGATTGGTGAAGGTCTTTTAAAATTATCTTTTTTGTTTTATTAAATTATAATAGGAAAAGACTATAATACCCTCATGTGGAATGTACATAACACATTTAACTTAAAATTTTAACCTGGTTAGTGTTAAAGGACCTATGGTGTAACGAGTTTTACAAAAAAAGGACTGTGACTGTAATTATTAAAGTTAAAGGGCATCCATTGCAATCTAGTACAAACATAAAGGACGAAATGTGTAATTTACCCAAACCTATATTAAGCATCTCCAATGTCTAAAATAGTAATCTATAAACAAACCTATATTGTTTCCTTTTTCTTCCCATTCTGCCCCTACATCCCCTATTAGATATGAAACCTCCTATGAAATTGAATGTGAAATTGAACGGCCAGTCCTTCCCTTTACCCTCCCCATGAGCAGGCTAGCACCCTTCAATGGCCGGAGAAATCAAGAGTTCCTATATTAAACCCGTTTTCCGTTATAGATTTGCGCCTATATATGAGCAATTATCGCTGCCGTTCACGTAGGGGGAGAGAGAGACGCTCAGATGCCAGACAAAACACCGGGCGTTGCACGCCTGCACCCCGCTTCGTCGGTCGCCGCTGCACCGGCAACGGTGTAGAAATTAACTTTCGAAGTAATAGCTTTCATCACCCAACTAAAATTTTGGGACATTCTCGATGACAATAGTGAATTCCGGTTAGGGTTCCGATACCCTTCAATAGAACATCATTCCCAACAACACGATTCCTACAAAACAATTCGATAGCAGATTACATACGGTTTAAGAAAGAAGATTCCGGTGACTTACAGACCGCCATTGTTAGTTACCGGAAGAAGTTCCCCTGGTCTCTTTTCCAACCCTTTCTTCAGGTCACTTTTTTAATATGTTTCATGAAAAATTTGGTTCGATTCTGTTTGTTTGATGGTGAGTTTTGTTATAATTTTGTAGATATATGGTTATTTTTGTGGGTTTGTAAATATATGGTTATTTTTGTGTTGTTAATATGTCAAACTGTTACATGTATCAACACTGTTTGTTCACTACTCTGATGTGATTGTTAGTGGAAAGCGTAGGGCCTAGCGAGCAAAATCAATGAAGTTCAAGGATGGACTCATGGTATCATCTGGTCAACCAGTGAAGGAGTATATTGACTCTGCAATCAGACATGTACTTCTTAGGCAGGTTATATCCTTTTCTCACTAGAGGAAATGTTTTTTTGTGTTTACATGTATCAATACTGTTTGTTCACCACTCTCAGGTGATTGAATCTTGATTAAAACAAATAGGGTGTTCTTGGTATCAAAGTTAAGATCATGCTTGACTGGACCCAACTAGCAAACTTGGGCCCAAGACACCTTTGCCTGATGATGTTGTAATTCAAGCGGATATCTCGAAAGGCAAAGGTATGTACCCTAACTTGGATAAGTTTTACATTAGAGTTGTTAACGCGTGTAAAATGTGAGGGGTTTGTACAAGTGGGATGACAAAGCGTGGTCATGTATCGCGAACTCAACCTGAACACGACCCTAAACAACATTATTACATTTAAAATCCAATTATTGGCATAAACAAATTTATGAGTTTGTATGCATTAAGAGTAAACTTTGGGTGGCTTTAGCTCTTTGACCCAATTGAGCTTTTCTCTTTTAACTCTATTTTTATAGTTTGAACTGTGTTAGATAAAACACAACCCCACTTGATTCTTTTGTAAGTAGACAGATAGAAATGGTCAGATATTAAAGGAAACGAATTGAAATAATTCGGTGTCTGTCCTTGTGATGATGTTGTTCACTAGGAAGAGGAAGAACAACTATTTTTCAGGTCTAAGGAAGATAGTCAAGTTTCAGAAAAAAACTTCCTCAAGAAGAAGAGAAAAGGTTGTTTTTGCAGGAAAGTTCCAATCCATAAGCGTAGAGATCTGACTTATCAAACATGAGTGAGTCAGGTTTCCTTTTTATATACAAGGTGACTAGGTAAAACAGTTCCATGAAAATTGGTTAATACCACTTACATGAAAATTGATTACCCAAGAGTAATATAATAAGTTTCATACCACTTGCATCAAAATAGATTGCAACACATGTCTTTGTAGCTTTGGCAACACGTTTTGGCTTTTCATATGTCCATAAGTTTGTTCACATTGCCACCACACTAAATTTACATTTTTCCATATCAGATTAGTTATAAACTTAAAATCACTATATATTGCCATTTATGCACCAGTATCTTGCTTTTAACATGTATGGTCTTTTTATTTTTTTAGGTTGCGCATTTAGGTATGTGAGGATATAATAACATATTATATTGGACCTTGCTTCTGTCACGGGTAAAAATGCACTTATGACGCCGTATGATTCAACCATAAAGTTTGTTGGAGGTAGTTTGTTTGTGTATGCTTTTTGTAAGAAAAAAACATGCAGCTGTTATTTTTTTTCTTTTCTTCAGCTCAAACGGTTTTGTTAATTTGTGTTTGCTAAAGAGACTTGGCTCCAACACTGAGAATTCTCATGTCGCGACTACACAGGCAGGCGAGATGCCGAGATCTCATCTTGCGCCAACATTGAAAACTCAAAGAGCACTCTTCTATGGTGACTAAACATGTGCTTCTTCTCCTTGTACTGATGGGTTACCCTTTGTATCTCTGTGACTCTGCTTGAAGACCGATGTGGGATGGAAAAAAATATACACTTTGTATGTGCTTATTTATTTTATGCTTAAGTTGTAGTTTTATTTTTAATGTTCTCTGAATTTTTGTTTGTTAATTCTAAACATCAAATACATTTTTTTTTTGTAATTTCTAAACATCAAACACAATTAGAATTTACTGTATTCTCTTTTTTACTACATGTGTTATTTAAGTCCGAATTTTAAGTCCATGGATAATTGAATTGCATTCTTTTTAGTTTCTACTCAAGAGTTCATACCAGAAGTTCATCCTAAAGTTTGCAACCGTATGTATGTTGCTATGGCCGATTAGACAATTACTATTTCATTAAACTACTTGTATGTATATTGTCTAGGGATACAATGCTCATTCTTAAAGTGTGATGTTAGTCGAGCCGAGTAACTGAGCCAACCTTGACTCTGGCTTGACTTATTTACAAAGAAAGCCATCTAGGCTTCTTTAAAACCAACATGGCGAGATGATTTCAAGCGACCTATTTTCAAGCGAGCCACGAGCTTTTTGAACACAACCCTACTCCGATTCTTGCTTAGAAAAGGAGTGGACAATAAGAAAAATCTTAAACATATAATAATGACTCTTCTGCTTGTGTACTTCAGCATGTTAACTTCTTTGGCCCATGTTAATATTTCGGTTATTAACCAAAAACCAAAGTGACCCAATGTTCATAATTGATTAACCGAAACCTAAATATTCGAAACCGATCAGTTTTAGAAAGACCTTAACCAGAAAATTTGGTATTGGTTACAATTTACAAATCAAAATCGAACCGAACTGCCCGTACACACCCCTAAAATCCCCAGCCTAAGTGTCGTGCTACCCGCCGCATCGCGCGGGCACCTTACTATTTATTTTTAAAAGGAATAACAATAGATTTCAATAATCACAACAATTAGTTGTTTGCAGGTAATGGTCTCAACTTTAAAAATAATCTTTGGTGGTCCAATCTTTTTACATATTGTAAACCAATGGATCTTTACTAATGAAAAAAGAAAAATGAGACAAAAAGAAATTAAGGTTTTGTTAGTAAAGATCCATTGGTTTACAATATGTAAAAAGATGAAACCACCACTGGTTATTTTTTAAGTTGAGACCTGACGGGGTAAGGTACTTGACCCGGCCCAAATGGATACACGTTACTTATCGCCTTTTATGTTAATGTTTATTATTATTGTGTACTAACCCGCGAAGTCCAGCGCGCTGTAGTTTATACTACACTAGGCTGTGGGCACGTAGAAACAACCCCTAACTGGGTCTGACCCATTGAGGTTAGGGTTTCCCATATCTCCTATATAAGGAGGTCTCCACCTCCTTATTAGGGCAGGAGATACAGGGTAACACAATTTTGTAGCTGGAAATAGGGGATTCTTCCTCTACCGGTCGTCTCTACTTGCCCCACGTTTCCCTCTTCTTGTTTGCAGGTCTAGGATTCGGGCGGAAAAGGCGAGGTGTGGCCATGTTCGTATTCATCACCATAGAAGTACCGACCCGCTCGGGTTCTTTCTTCTTCATTGGCACCATCCGTGGGACTCGTGCCCATCAACGGTTGAATACTTATTCAACGGCTAATAGTTAGGATTATTAAAATCCATAATTTTTTTTTAAACGGCGAAATCACATACTCTTTAAGCCTACTTTTAAATTTACACCAGCACTATGAGACTAAAACCCAGTCATTTAAAAAGGAATGCTTTTACTCTACCCTTAGGGGGCGTTTGGTTTGCAGGAATTTAAGGGAATTGGAATCTGAATTCCATTTCTTAATTTGTTTGGTTCACAGAATTTGATGGAATTGGAATCTCATTTCCAATCTTCATGTGTTTGGTTGACAATGGAATTGGAATTAGACATAAATTCCTTTAACTAAAGGAATTCAAAATCCTTTAACTAAAGGAATTCAAAATCCTTCCTATATGTGAAGGAATTAAAGTAAATTCATTGGAATCTTCGACCCGAATGGTTTCGACACGCACCGTTTTGACCCGTACTGTTTCGACCCGTACCGTTTCGACCCGTACCGGTTTCGAACCGATTCGATGCAAACCGTTTTGAATCGAACCGTTTCGAGGTACCGTTTCGTCGCGAACGATTTCGACCCGAACTGAGGGTTGTGAGTGACGGGGTGATGGATTCCATTCATTTGACAACCAAACACAATAAAAATGGAATTAAGATTCAAATTCCAACAATTTCCAATTCCAATTGGAATGTTTAAATTCCAAATCCAATTCTCTCAAATTCTAATTCTAATGCAAATTCCAATTCCAATTCCAAAACATTCCGCGAACCAAACATCCCCTTAATATAAGCCCTATAGTATATTCCCTTTCGATGCACAATATTTGATGTAGGGGTGTGCACGGTTCGGTTCGGTTATTAGCATTATCCGTAACCGTAACCGAAGTCATCGGTTAATCGGTTCGGTTAATTCGGTTAATTTGTCGGTTTTCGGTTCGGTTCGGTTAATTTTCGGTTAATAACCAATTCAAACAAGGGCTAAATTTTTTGCTTAGAAATACATGTAATAGAGTTATAAATACATAAAATAGATGTATAAATAAATGAATTAGAGGTATAAATGCCTGAATAGATGTTTAAATACATAAAATGGAGGTATAAATAAATGAAATGAATGTATAAATAAATCAAATGAAGGCATAAATAAATGAAATAGAGGTATTATTACATGAAATGAAAGTATAAAACATGAAATACATGAAATAGAGGTATAAAAGCTAGAAATATATAAAAAAAATAAATGATTCGGTTCGGTTCGGTTCGGTTAATTTCGGTTAACCGATGGTAAAAAAAAATATCCGTTAACCGACTTTCGGTTAATTCGGTTTCGGTTAATTTCGGTTCGGTTTTGTCGGTTTTCGGTTCGGTTTCGGTTAACGGTTCGGTTATTGCACACCCCTAATTTGATGTTACGTCAATGTGTAATTTTCAGAATTTATGTTCTCCTTTTAATAATTTGTCTATTTATTGTTGAAATAGGCATCTTGTCAGCTTCGAAAAGGGCCATTTTCCAGCCATTATGTTACTTGTTTTTTTTTTTGAACGGCGATTGACTCCAACAGTCGAGAGGATCACACCCACATTGCATGGGTCCTAGTCCCCCTCGGGCGAGGCATCCGAGGTTGACCATAGGCGCTCCACGAGAAAATTTCCAACCGACAGCCACTTGACTGCCGTTGCAGCCTCCGCACTCAAGAGCCGGAGTAACCGCGCTGTAATAGAAAACTCGTGTGCGGCTCAAGACTCGAACCCGGGCTATAACGCACACAAGGCTCTTATCCATCATTGCCATGACCCCTCAACCAAGTTTGGGGTCATTTTCCCCCAAATGCATGAGGTGGGGATTGAACTTGGGTCTCCAAGGAAACCCAAAGTTCTTTCCACCACTCCACTACAATTGAGGGATTAAAAAAAAAAAAAAAACCATTTTTAAGAATTAAGATGGCTACCTATGAATTATGATCCAACTTCAAGCAATCAAAACCAAATTCCTATATTTCAAGTGATTCATATCAAAATTGATACATACAGTAGTTATTAGTCCGCCCCCACTACATTTTCTCCAAAGATCAGGGGTTCGAAACTTTTACCTTCTCTTGCTTTTTTCCGGCTTTTTTGTGTATGTTTCTTTATGTGGTAGCCAAACATCATCATTTATAAGAGCAAAAGCCATAAAAACTATTTGATTAGTATCTCGAATTTGAATAATACTCCTAACTTGTTCATCATACGAGCTTGTCAAAAACTTTTGCTCATATGGCTATTGATGAAAATTTCTTGCTAATTTTCAACAAAAAATCACAATTCGGAAAACACTAGCAAAACGAGGATTCGCTACACACCCACAAAGCATTGCAGCCATGGTAGAGAGGTCTTAGTCACACTCTAGATTGGTTATATCTTGATATTCTAGTTTGGTACTAAACCTTATAAAGAGCAAATGTGGATGTAACATAAATGGCCAAACAACCCTTTCGTTCGGTCTCATATTTTTCTGAATCTAGATCAAACCGGAAACCAAAAACTAATTAGAATATTAACTTCGTAAATGGTCCTGTCCAGTTCCAATTTGGGCACGATTTTTGCTCACCCTAATTCTTAGTATTTCCTACCGACCGGTATTAATGTCTCACGGCTTATATACGAGATATATTGTGTAAACCTTAGAGAAAAATATGAGATAAGTTATGATCAGCATTTCACTCAATTTTTTTATATCAATGTGTGGCTGTATATTTTATAGTTGAAATTTAAGGTAATATGAAGAATAGTCATAACTACTTTTTACACCAAAAAAAATATTAAATAAACATAACAATAATCGGGTAAACATGGTTTTTGGATTGTGACCTAATTTTAGTGCTTGTTCCTAAGTTAAACTTATACCCAACGAACTTCTTTACCCCCTTCGTTAGTCAACCGTTGACCATATCCGATGCTTTTGATATTTAGGTACGACCCGTGAAAAAGAATCTTGAATTGTTCAGTTCCTTTTTTTTTAATTAGGCTTGAAGAAAACATATTATAATCGTTTTTTTGAATTAGGCTTGAAGAAAACATATTATAGTCATCACAATAAAAGTTACAAATGAATAATTTACATGTGGTCTGTATGGAAAAAAAAAACTAATAAAAAATCTTCAATTACAAACAAAAAACACGGGATTTATTGAAGCTACACATTTCAAAAGAGCAACGATAGACCAACGGGATTTATTGAAGCTACACATTTCAAAAGAGCAACGATAGACCAATTAAACGAATCAAGTAAAAAAAAAACTATAAATCTTGGTTAGTTTTTTTTTTTTTTTTTTTTTGACCAATTAAACGAATCAAGTAAAAAAACTATAGATCTTGGTTAGTTAGTTTTTTTGTTTTTTCCTAGAACAAAACTATTTTTCTTCCTTTTCTTGATATCATGACCTTCAAAACTAATGATTGGTAACTTTAATAAAAATCTAAATCCCTAGTTTTACCTAAATTTTTCCAACTAAACCTTCAATCAACATATATGTTCCGGTTCCCATGAACTTATAATCGAGCCGGGGGTCTCACTGGAAGCAACCTCTTTATTTGCTACGGGGTAGAGGTAAGGCTGTCTACATCTTACCCTACTCAGGCCCGACCTTTACTTTGCTATTGGTGGGATTTACTGAGTATGATGATGATGATGATGTTCCCATGAACTTATAATTAAATTTGATATTAATCTAATTGTTTTGAACAACAAAAAATTCACTTATTTTAAACCGAAATTATTCTAACATGTGATTCAAATTCATACCCTATAAGCTTTAGGTTGGTTGGTATGGGTAGCACCCCTCTCCGTCTCAGCGCAATAACAACCGATAGCGCCCACCTCCCCATTGCCTGAGCGCTATTAGGGGGCGCCATTGACCCATTCGCCAGCCCATTAGTGAGGAACAATGGATGATTTGTGGGGCCACTTCAATTTAAATGTTAAAAACAAAAAGAAAATTAGGGGGCATTATTGTGAGGCTTTAACCTATTTCTTGATTGTTAAAGAGGGGGCGTCAATGAGGTGAATTGCTTTACGTGACGCTGACCACCCACCCTTATCACCTCTACTTATCATAACCAAATCGTTCTTAAATTTATTAAAGTATATATTATAGGTACCCAACAAGTAGAATATAGAGATGACTCATTTCGAACATTATGACAGTGAATTCGAGGAAGTGTACATCGTTTTATATTCCGTTTATGACTATTTACTACATGATTCAAATCTAGAGGAGAGTTTATCAACTCATATTCACCCTGTGATTTAAGGGGAAAAGATTAAAGATAATACAAGAAAGATCTTCTTTTGCTAAGGGAGCTTGTTGTAGCCTTGTAGGTGTTAATGGGTGGAGCCCCACCTTCCAAATAAGTTGCCCGTTAACCCACAAGAAGCCCAAGCGCCAATTAGAGCCCGTTTCTCTGTTAGACTATGGGGTATGGGACGGGGTTGGGGCGTGGGTTGGAGAGAAACGCCCAAGTCACCACCCCGGGTGAGCTTGGGTTTGGACGTGGCCCATTGGTGTGGGATTCAGCCTGGGCGTTGGGCGGGACTACCCACGCCACCCCAGCCAAGCCCCACCATACCCATTTGAAACTAGCTTTTGGTCTTGGGTGCCCCATACTCCACGTGTCGCACCATGCCCCACCATACCCCACGGTCTTAGACTGTGAGGTATGGGGCTTGGGTTGGGGCGTGGGTTGGGGGAAAACGTCCAAGCCACCACCCCTTGGGGCTTGGGTTTGAAGCCAGGCGTGGGGCGGGCTTGGGTTTGATGTGGCGGCCTCCTATTCGCCTTGGGTTTTAAATTTATATATATATATATATATATATATATATATATATATAGAGAGAGAGAGAGAGAGAGAGAGAGAGTATAATGTACAAAAGGCCTTATCGTACATTAACGTACGCGACCAAGAGTATAACATGCGTAATTACAATTTTGATCAAAATAACGTGCGTGATTTTGGATTCCATGCGTGATTATCCAAAAAAAACTGATCCCATGCGTGATTATATGTTCCCATGCGTGATTATATGTTCCATGCGTGATTATACCCTGATCCGACGGTTACGCTTGTCGCGTATGTGAAGTACGATAAGGCTTTTTGTATGTTAACTTTTCCATATATATATATATATAGGACAAAGATCCGTTAGGAACCACCTCTTATTGCGAGAACCGCGAGAACCAATGTGAACACAACCAAAAATGCCTAAAAATAGATAAAAAAAAACACACAAATTTTTTTTAATATTTTTTATGTTAAAATCGCTACTTTTAGTAGCAAAAAAAAATTATTTTTTTTAAAATAATTTTTTTTTGCTACTAAAAGTAGCGATTTTAACATAAAAAATATTTAAAAAAAAATTAGATTTTTTTAGGTTTTTTTGGGGTTTAGATTTTAGCATTTTAGCTTGGGGGGAGGGGGGGGGGGGGGGTTAGTTTTTTTTTAGGTTTTTTGGGGGTTTTAGTTTTTATCATTTAGCTTGGGGGGGGGGGGGGGGGGGGGGGTTAGGTTTTTTTAGCTATTTTAGGTTGTGTTCACATTGGTTCTCGCAATAAAGGTGGTTCTCGCATGAACCTTACCCATATATATATATATATATATATATATATATATATTTTAATAACCTGCCAACCCACGCGGTGCACCAACGCCCCGCCATACCCCACGGACACGTCACTAGGCGGTGGGAGGGCTCGAACTCCACGTGTTAACTCATGCCCCCCAACCCAAGCCTCACCATACCCCACGCTCTTAATACAATAACACCCAAGAGGTTGAATTTATGTGGGGTCCACCCAACTTTTTTTTTTGTTTTAGTTAATTTTTGTTAACCACAACGTATTAGTTAATTAGTAAATAGGTGCTCGCTAACATGGTACTGATGTGGCCTAGTTTTTAGTTAATCCACATGCCTCAACATGTAGTCTAAATGCTTTACCAATTCGATTTCAAGTATTTCTTCGAAAATTCTCAGCCGAATCATTCAAAACCTCAATATTCGTCCGGTCATGAGAATCATGGGGTTGGTTGTTTGATTCGTTTTCTATTTTTATTGTTTCTTTCGTTAGTTTAATGAATTGGGGTTTTGCGCAAGCGTTTGAAACTAGTGGTAATTAATTACATATATCGTATACGTAATCCTGGTTTTGTTTGCTTGCCTTCGATAATGTGATTATTAACCTTTGAATTCATACTACTCACACACATAATGGACTTAAGCTCCAAGTTTTATATTCATACTACTCATGTGCTTTTTGATGCACACCAAACGTTAATTGTTTGATGTTATGTCCATTATGTAATTTTCAGAATTTATGTTTCTTCCTTTTATAATTTGTCTATTTCTTGTTGAATTAGGTATCATGTCATCTATTAAAAGGACCGTTAGCTAGGCTTTATGCATCCGTTTTATAGTTATAGTTATTAAAATTTAAGATGGCTACTTGTTATCCAACTTTAAGCAATCATGTGTTTCCATATTACTATATTTCAAGTGATTCTTTTCAAATTTATATATACACTTGTGATTAATCCGCCTCGCTCTATCATTTCTCTGGAGGTCAGAGGTTCATACCCTGCACCTTGCCTTAGCCTCTTTTTTTCGGCATTTTTTGTCGGTTTCTTTATGTAGTAGCCAAGCATCATTATTTACAGAGTTGAAGCCATAAACCATTGGTCAAGATCTCGAGTTTGAATAATGCTAGGTTTCGAGCCAAGCATCACTATAACAGAGTTGAAGCCACGAACCTAAACGGATGTAATTAAGTTGATAGGCATCCAAACACCGAACGTTAGTGACAACTGACAACCCTGAAAAAAAAATTATGAGTCTACCACCACATGAACTTAGTTCATGGAATGGGGAAATTGGGAATAATACTCCTAACTTGTTCCTCATATGTGCTTGTCAAAAACTTCCCCTGATATAGCTATTGTTGATTTTTTTCTTTTTCATTTTCAGTAAGTATTCACCATTCCTCGATAAAAAAAAAAGCAAAAGGTGGATTCGCTACACACCGACGAAGCATTCTAGCGAGGGTACAGAGATTTTAGTCGCATTCTTGATCACGTATGATCAGTTTCATCTGAAAGTGACACTGATTTGATACAAAACAACATAAAGAGCTAACGTGGAAGAAACGTAAATGGCTAAATGACTCTTCAGTGTGGTCTAAGTTTTTTTCTAATTCTGGATTGGACCGGTAACCAAACACTATAAGAGAAATAAATCTTGTATACCATAGAGAAAATATATGAGATGAATTATGATAAATTTTTGTTATTTGATCATAGTAACCACTTAATAAAATGAAAATAAAGTAACAATGTGTGGTGGTTTATTTATATTTGAAATCTAAGTAATATGAAGAAGTCAAAACTACTTTTTACACGAATTTTGATATATAGAATAAACATAAAAATAATCGGTTAAACATGGTTTTTGGATAGTGACCTAATTATTAGTGCTTGTTTCCTAAGTTATACCCAACTAACTTCTTTACCCACATCATTAGTCAACTGTAGACGGTACACCACCCTCTTCTGATGTTAGTTTTAAATTTAGGTACGAATCCGCCGGTGTAAACGAATTTTAAAATTATTCTGTTTTTTTTTTTTTTTTTTTTTCAATTAGGTTTTCAGAAAACATTTTCAAAACAATCTTCTATTTATATGTGGTCCAGATAAAAAAATCTTCAATTACAAACAAAAAACCTGGGAAAGTTACGTATTTTATAAAAGCTATGGTATGTAGATCAACGATACTTGCGGATATTTTCGTCAGTGGCTTAAAACAAATCGGGTAAAAAGACAATAAGTCCTCCTCTCACATAGTTAGTTTTGTTTCTCGAACAAAACTATTTTTTCTCGACTCTCTTGATGTAATAAACTTCCAAAGAAATGATTTATAAAGTTAATGACAATCCAAATCCCTAGCAAACCCTAAATTATATCAAACCTTTTCCAACTAAACCTTCAATCAACATCATTATTCCCCTAAATGTGCTATTAGATTTTATATTAATCTAGACATTACTCACTTTAAACTGAACTTATTCTTTCATGTGATACAACATGCCTAACCAATCGGCTTTTGTCACCACTAATTTTTTTTAGTGGCAAAGCTTACTCCTACCCTGTATTACACCAAATAATTACACGACGTAAATTCTTTCAACCATTATTATACCGAATCCGACGAAGTGTACATTGTTTTATATTCTGTTTATAAACTATATACTAGATGAATTAAATCCAGATGAGAGTTTATCAACTCATTCTCACCCTATGTTTTCAATCCAAATCCTCAATCACAAAAAAAAAAAAAAAAAAAAAAAATCAAGAAAGATTTTTTGCTAAACATTTTACCAATTCAGCCTCTTCTTCTATAATCCTGCCTGCTTCTTCATCAGCAGCATTCCGATTCCGATCATAAGCGATTTTGCAGCTCTTAAAGAACACACACCCAATTATGGCATCAATTATGATGAGCACAGAGTACAAATAAGCAATAAATAACCCCTCTAACACCATGCTTGAACCAGGTTGGCTCACCCCGGAATCGGAATAAGCCTTGATCACCCGGAACTGGAACAGGAATTCAATTCCGGCCAACGCCATGTTGACCGGAATTGATAACGAAAGAGCGATAGACGTTCTTCCTCTGATCATCACACAAGCTTTGAGAATGGAGATAAACCCACCACTCATTTCCATTCCGGAGAGAATTAAAGCCAGGTTGCATGTGATCATTGCATTTGTAATAACAATGGAATACACGATTCCGCCAACGATAGTAAACAACAATGAGGGGATATGGAGGTTTTCTAAGCAGTTGAAAGCTATGAAAAGGACCCAAAAGCAAGTGGCATTTGCTGAGATGATGATTAAAGTGTTCCAAATTTGTGTTTGGAAGATGGAATTGAAGATTCCGGTGAACGATGGAATTGGATGGTGGAGGGTGGTGAAGGATTGGATTACTATTGCTTTTGCTATTAAAAGAAATGAGAGGGAAAAGGGTAGGACTAGAATTGAAGAGGATATGGTTTGGGAGAGTCTGAGATTGAGAATGGAAAAGAATTCAGATTCCGGGGGGAATCCGGCTGCGTCGAAGAGTGACCGGAGGCGGGAATGGATGGAAAGGGAATCAGGGAGGAGGGAACAGGAGATGAGGATTGAAATGGAGAATGGGAGGGCTAAAAATGCAGTGGATGTGAAGTAATGGTAGTGGTGGAGGAAAGTGTGGATTGATTTTCTGATGATTTTGATAGTGGATTCCATCGGAGTTGTGGAGGATTCCGGCGACGGTGGTGGTGGTGATTCCGGTGAAGAAGGGTGTGAGAGGGTGGAAATGGAATTGATATGGAGGATATTTGGTGCATTAGAGGAATGGATGGGTCACCAACTATAAGCTAACTAACGTTATACATGGAGTTGTTTGTGCTTATTTTATCAAACTCAATTTTGATTAAAAAGAATTTTTCTAAGAAAAAAGAAAATCTAAGTTTTCATATTAGAATATATATAATAAAATTATATAGGAATATATGATACAATGGAAAACAGATAATATGGTATAAATAATTGAAACGAATTTAATAATTGTGAATTTAATAAAAACAAATGAGTATTATTATTATTATTATTATTATTATTATTATTATTATTATTATTATTATTATTATTATTATATATTACAAGACAAAAGGTTGCAATGTGGGTTGCTTGGTGATGTGCAAAGAGGTTGGTTGAAGTGGGGCTTTTGCTATAGCTGTTTGGGTGGCGTAGAATGGACTCATCATATTAGGAGTCGCTCCCTTCCATCATTGCAATTAAAAAGTAGCTAAAGCCTAAACATCATATCTTTGGACGGTAAGTTCAAATCAGAGAAACTTTAAAGTTGTCTAGGTTAAAATCTGTGAAGTTGGTTGTGTGAAACTGCTTGTGGCATTATAGACTAGTGGCATCTTGAAGGTAGGATAAAGTTTAGGGACTATTAGGTCCTGAGTTCGATTCTCACAAGGGGTTTTTTTCCTCGGATTTATTAGGTTTGGTGTATTTGCTATTGCATAGCGGAGATGGATCATTTAGGTTTGGTGTATTTGCTATTGCATAGCGGAGATGGATATGATCGGATGGTTCCACTGGTAGCACGGTGATACTCTAGTGGTCCGTCAGTGATCAAAATTTACCGTTAAAAAAATACCGTGTGAAGCCGTCTCTTTTTTTAATATATGAGTTAAATCAGGATATTGTTTATGGGATTACTATTGTGTATATCTTTTTGATCTTCAAATGTATATAGAGATGTAAACACAAAAACATTATTACGTTGACAAAAGAATTTGTTATTCCACCACTATACGTATTATTTCTTTATGAGGTAGAAAATATAATATAATGTGATACTACGTGAATTTGAAATTACAAGTGCATCATATATAATGATAAAAAAGTGTACCAAGTTATACACGTTGGGAAAACAATACACCAAGGTCTATTATGTAGAGGGGTGTGCACGGTTCGGTTTGGTTTTTGGGCAAAATCAAAACCGAAACCGAAATGTCGGTTTTTGGTTTTTCAAAACCGTTCGGTTTCGATTTTTTTCGGTTTCGGTTTTTTCGGTTTTTACACCGGTTCGGTTCGGTTTTTCGGTTATTTCGGTTTTTGAAAAAAAAAGAGAGTAAGATTTAAGTATAATTCAAAATTTAAGAATCTTTCTTATATGGTTACATTTAAGTTATTATACTTAATCTTTTAACTAAAAAAGTTTACATAAACCTAACCTTCTAATCTATTTTTATGTTTTTTCAAAGTTTTTATTAGGACTTTTTCTTTTATAATACTTTGAAGATTGTTTAATTTTTATATTAAATTTTGTTATTTGTTATAGGCAATAAACAAATCATCTCAACTATAAACAAACATCTTAATGTTTTTATTATAAGTATTTAATATTCAAGAATAAAATTAATAATTTCTAATAGCATAGGTTAAACACTTACTGCCTTCATAGCCCAGTTGGTTGAGGGCCGGTTTGGTCTCCTAGAGGTCACCGGTTCGATTCCCGCTTGTGGCGAAAGGGGGTAGGACACACGTGCGCAATGATGGTGACTAACCCACCGAGGGGGGTTTGATCCTGAGCGTCACCCCGGTTTTCACCCGGCTGTTACTCCAGCGAGGCAACTCGTGTGGAGGCAGTACGGTTTCCGGGGGAACGCCATCCAAGTCTGATACCGTACGGGGCCCGATAGAACATCGTCGGCAGATCTTGGCTGGGGAATACCGTCTTCGACGGGGTTCAGTGACAATGGGTCACTCATAAGAAAGTCACCGTTCAAAAAAAAAAAAAACACTTAAACTTAAACATAAAAATATATGTTTTTTTCGTTTCGGTTCGTTTTTTTTCGGTTATTGAAAATGGTTATCCGAAAACCGAACCGAAATTTTCAGTTATTAAAAATCCGAAAACCGAACCATCGGTTTTTGTTTCGGTTAGGTTTTTTCGGTTATTTCGGTTACGGTTCGGTTATTTCGGTTTTCTGCTCACCCCTAATTATGTATTCATATTTTAAAATAATTAACTCGTTACCACGGTTTTAAAACATGACCAGATTAGGCACGGGCAACCTAACCGGTCTAGTTGAATCCATTTGAATCAACCAATTGCTAGTTGGACCACTTGAATTAGCAAACATGACCGGGCTTCAATTTTTTTATCTAAAAATCTTAGATCGATTCGTTTACTACTTTAGACTTTATATTTTGTTTACTTTAGTCTTCATATTTTATTTATGTTACAAACTCACACTAAAAAGATGAAATACGTTGATCTTTTATTTTAAGATATGTATTTGAATGATATTTTTTCTTGTTAGGTCATCTAATTCTGGAACATCTCTGAAAATTAAACCGGTAAGATGGCTATTACCGGTTATAAAAAACATTTTTATTTACTTTAAGCATAAAAGGTATTTATTAATTATACAATTATATATTTTTTTTTAATAAGTGAAGAATTACTCTTGGCCAAGTGGTATACCGTGTATGGTTTAGCTATTTGACGAAAAGGGAAAAGTTGTTTTTGTTGCTCAACTACTATATAAAGTTTAGCACCAATTAGAAGATTAGGTAGTGAAATTCAGTTAATCTAAGAATCTGTAATGTTTACGGATTATATATTAAAATGGCCCGAAAGCCCAAGATCTTATGAATCTATCAGCTTGACCAGGCTAGAAGTTGGACCACAATGGGCTGAAAGCTGTGTATATAAACTGAGTCTTGGGCCTTTAAACAGCGCGTAGAAATTATAAAAATTCAAGTATCCGTACTTTAATCCTTTTCAATTCTTAGAAATTAATTTAAACCCTTAAAATCTATACTTGCTATATTAGATGGGCAGAATTGTAATTTCAGATACATGTTAAAACAAATTTAATGAATTTAAGTTAATAAAGTTTAGATAAATTGATGAAGTTATATAATGAGGTTGAGTTAATGAAGTTGATAAATCTTCCTATACTAATAAATAAAAAAATTTTTGTACACGTGTCACTATCTGGTGCCTCCTCCCTTTTAATAATAGTATTACATATTAATTTTATACACAAAATATAATATAATATTAATTAATATAGTTAGAGATAAACGTCTAAATTTAAATTTAATTAATAATTATCTATAACAAATATAAATGTATCAAATAATATAATAAGTATAATATTATTTAATATAGTTAGAGATCAAACGTATAATTCCAAATTTAATTAATAGTAAATTACTTTTTGAGTCCCTATGTTTTAGTGGTTTTAACCACTTGAATCCAAAATCAAAAAGTTTAACACATTGAGTCTCTAACCTCTCATTAACACCCTCTATAAAAAAATTCAAAAAACCTTTTATAAGGTTGAGTTCTCTAAGTTCTTATAACTCGTATAAGCTTTCATTTTACCCTAACCAATAATTACTAATAAAGTATCAAATCGCATGTACAAGTAACGAAAATATAATTGTTCTTTTGTTTTACTAATTTATCTACATAAGTCATTTCATTAATAAGGATTATATACAAGTAGTTAGAGATAAACGTCTAAATTCAAATTTAATTAATAATTATCTATAACAAATGTAAATGTATCAAATAATATCATAAGTATAATATTATTAAATATAGTTAGAGATCAAACGTATAATTTCAAATTTAACTAATAGTAAATTACTTTTTGAGTCTCTATGTTTTAGAGGTTTTAACCACTTGAATACAAAATCAAAAAGTTTAACACATTGAGTCTCTAACCGCTCATTAACACCCTCTATAAAAAAATTCAAAAAACCTTTTATAAGGTTGAGTTCTCTAAGTTCTCATAAACCGTAGAAGTTTTCATTTTACCCTAACCATATATATTTGTTAAGATAAAATATATTATTTGGATATAAACAATAATTACTAATAAAGTATCAAATCACATGTACAAGTAACGAAAATATAACTGTTCTTTTGTTTTACTAATTTATCTATACAAGTCATTTCATTAATAAGGATTATATGCAAGTTTATAATTTACATTTTTCGTCATTCAACCCGTGTAATACACGGGGTTGTAAGCTAGTTTACTTATATACAAATTACTATTAGTATTAGTATTAGTATTACTATTAAATATCATCTTTAGTTACAAAGAACTCTAGATATTTTTGTTTTTACCACTAACAAGTTTTGATATTTTTGTTTTTAACCACAACTTTTTGAGGGTTTTTGATTTTGGCAATAGTCCTCGTATCTTATGAATAATTATTATTTAGTTTAATCTCTTCTAATTAATTATAGATAACCCTCCTATTAAATATTATTTAGTTTAATCTCTTATGGATAATTATTATTATTATTTAGTTTAATTTTAATTTAATCTCTTCTAGAAAAAAATTCATAAGAGTAAATTTCTGTTTTCGTCCCTGAGGTTTGTCCATTTTAACTAGTTTAGTCCAAAAATCTAATTTATAACAAAACCATCCCTAAGGTTTGCATTTCCTAACGCTTTTCATCCCTAAGGTTTGCATTTCTTAACGCTTTTCATCCCTAAGAATTAAATGAAAAAGCACACTTAGGGATGAAAAGCGTTAAGAAATGCAAACTTCATGGTTGGATTTGTTATAAATTAGATTTTTGGACTAAACTAGTTAAAATTGACAAACCTCAGGGACGAAAATAGAAATTTACTCAATTCATAATTATATATTAACGAAACATATTTTTTTTAATAAAATATCTAACCATAAATTTTAAAATTTGTTTGATGAAAAGGGAACACACTCAAATATCTTATTTATTTATTATGGGGATTTTAATTATTGTCTATTAGTTTATTTTAAGAAATTTATATATAGTTAGGTTCAATATTTGTTTTGTCATATTATTATTATTAAATTAAATATATAACTTGATTGTTCGTACTTAGGTCCTTAATTTGTTTGTCATATTATTATAACTAAATATAGAACTTGATTGTTATTACTAACTACCTATAGTGTTCGTTTATTTTTGAAAAATTAGAGATTAAATTCAAAATTTTGATAAATCACAAGGATCATCCATATACTTTACTCAACATATTATTTTCATAATTTATTACTATCTAACTTTATACACACACACACACACACATATATATATATATAACAAAATGTTGCAATACGTCGCTAAAATCAAGCTAAAAATCGAATAATTATGTAAATATTTTTTGGGTAAATTACATTTTTCGTCCTTTATGTTTGTAGCGGGTTGCAATGGATGACCTTTAACTTTAATAATTACAGTCACAGTCCTTTATTTGCAAAACCTGTTACACCTTAGGTCCTTTGACCCTAACCTGATTAAAACTTTCAGTTAAGTAAGGTCATGTGCAACCCATATTAGGGCAAAACAGTTATTTAATACAAAATCTAAAAATCACCTGTTAAGTCCAACCAAAATCCCCCAATTCAAACTTAAGGCCGTGGGGTATGGGGCTTGGGTTGGGGCGTGGCCCCTCGAGGCTTGGGTTTCAAGCCGGGCGTGGGGCGGGGGAGCAAGGTGACATGGCGGTTTGTGAATGGCCAAAAGAAAATAGCCGTTGGGCTAGCCGTTGGCCAACGGCTATATTAAAAAAAATTAATTTTTTCTTCCATTTTTTCACTATAAAACTCACATTTTTTTTCCATTTTTTACCACATTCAACCACATCTTATATACATCTTCAAATTCTCCTTCTACAATACGAAAAAATGCATCCTTATAACCGTGAAGCGAGTTATGCATCGCTTCTTGGGAATCGTAGCCCACCACCCAATCGTCCAATTCCTCGTCCATTTTTCATACACTCTTCTATGCCCCATGAAGCGAGTTATGCATCGCTTCTTGGGAATCGTGTATTTACTAACTTCCCACACTCCGATGATTCGATACCTACCCCGTTTACACAATCGCCCATCAACCTTTCACCAACCTCCATCGACCTTTCACAAAACGAAACCGTTCCCGAAACTCAACCACCCAATGATGGTCCTTCTGCATCGAAACCCATCAAAAAGAGAAGTTATAAGAAAAAAACCGAGGAGGATAAAGTAGTTGAAACCGCCAAACGAAAACAACAAAAATGGGTCTATGCTGAAGAAGTTGCATTGGCGAGGGCTTGGTGTGAACAATCTCAACATTCAACTTTAGGTATTCTTAACCTTTGTTTATATTAATGGAATGGTTATTTTTTATATAACTTTGTAATATATTACTCCCTCCGTCCCATTAAAAGTGTCCTATTTTGAATTTTCAAAGTCTTTATTTATAAACATTGACCTTAAATAATTTTGTTTGTGTTAGATAATACTTGATGAAAGTTATATGATTTGAGTGTGTTTTACAAGTGTTTTTATCGGGTTAATTTTCATCAAGTTTTATATAACACAAAAAATATATAATTAAAGTCAAAGTTTATAAATAAAGACTTTGAAAATTCAAAATATGACACTTTTAATGGGACGGAGGTAGTAATATTTTTTTTATTAAAATAGGAAATTCGCAACATCGAACCGCCCTGTGGGAATCGGTTAGTAGACTATTCCATGAAGAAATGGGTAGGGGGACTTATCGTGAAAACGATAGCTTATCCTCAAAGTGGAGCGAGATAAGCACCCAACTTACAAAATTTAGTGGTTTTTTAAATAAAGCAAAGCAAAACCCTAAAAGTGGTGAAACCGAAGCCGACGTTTTGACAAATGCAGTAAATGCATTCAAATCAAATATGAACACCGACTTCCGTTTCATGCATTGTTGGGAGATTTGTAAATTCCATCCAAAGTGGGCGACTATCCACACTGGTAGCGAAACTAACTCGTCTAGTAAAAGGTCAAGGGGCTCGTCCCAAGCCCAATCTGATGCACGAGATCAAGAGTTTGAGGACCTTTTGGATGATTCGCCAAACCCAAACCGGCCTGAGCATGGAAGAAATGCCTCAAGAAGGCGTGCTAAAAAACAAACGGCATCGCCTTCAGCTATGAGTTCTGGCTCGCGTAGGGGAATATACAGCAACCAGTTGGATGACATTTCATGCAAGATGGATACATTCAACGTATTCCAACAACAAAGGGCCGAAATACGAAGGAGCAAAGAAGCTAGAGATGCCGCTAAAGATGCCCTGAAACAAAGACGGGATGATTTGAAAATTCTATCCCAGCCGATTGATCACCTACAGGGTGACGAGTTAGAAATAGTCTTGGCGTTGAGAGAAGAGATAAAAAACAAATATAAAAGTTAGGAATTTTTTTTTTTTTGTAATTTTCTTTATTTAAAAATATTAAAAAAAATTAAATTTGTGTTTTAAATCATATTGGGTCTGCCCAGCGGGTCAGCCCACAAGCCCACCAAACCCACGCCCCAAACCCCCGCCCCGGTCATACCGTGTTCAATGTGGGTTTACCCATGTCTGCCACCCCATTCCACGTGTCAACCAAGCCCCAACCCAAGCCCCACCATACCCCATGGTCTAAAAGATCTAGGGTTGTTCATCGGATGAGAGTATGCCACACCTGCAGTCTGTGCTTGCAGCTTTTTCTAAAACATACATAAATTTTTTTTTTTTTTTTTTATTATGAAACCTATATAATTTTTGCATTATATATAAGGTCAAACAAATTACACTAAGATAGCCGGTAAGCGGGCAACAAGCTGCGCCGCTACCCCCTTTTGAATAGCGAAACATGAAACTTAAATACTGCATACTTTTATAAGAATAGGTTAATTAATGCGAATGCAAAATTTACCTTTAAAAAACTTGTTAGAAAAATAAGTTTATAAACAAAACAAGGGGAAACTGAAGATTACATACTTTAGCGACATCAGGTGGGTTAACAATAACGGCAGAGAGGAAGGCGGCGGCGGCGGCGGATAAAGCAATCTCCGACAGCCCCAATTTTTCGTTGGACGTATGTTGTTGCGGCGGAGATTTAATCGTGTCCGAAATCAACTCAAGTTCATATTCATGCGTTGCATCCCCTGAAGATTGAATAGATTGTTGTCATCATACTCCTTATTTACCATTTCCCTTCAATTCAGAACTTTGACCAGTGAAACAAAAGTTCATGTTTAGGAAGCACAGACCGAATCAAAATTGGTTTTGAGGGAATTCCGTACGAACACGATTGAATCTTGAACCTCCTCACAAGTCTCTATTTCTTAGGCGGACCTTCACTTCGCCGGAGAACAAGCGATTTTTGAGAGAGAGAATTGATAGATGAGTCACTTGAGAGAGATGACTAGGGTTCTATAGATTTTTATATAAGTTTTTTAACTTAGAAATTCTTTTTGTTTAATATAGTAAATGACTGTTTTGCCCTCACATGAGGTGCACATGACCTCGTTTAATGTTAAAAATTAACCTGGTTAGTGTTAAAGGACCTATGGTGTAATAGGTTTTACAAATAAATGACCGTGATTATAATTATTGAAGTTAAAGGTCATCCATTGTAATCAGATACAAACATAAATGACGAAAACTGTAATTTACCCATATTTTTTGGATTCAAATTATTTTCGGTAATGTGCGAATTATAACTGTAACTTTTTATTTCTCATTAAATATAATGTAATACGTAAATACAATAATAAGTATTATAGAATATAATATATTTATTTTTGTATCATTTTCAACGATTACATGTTTTTTTTTTGATGAATTTGGTATTATAGAATATAAAAAAAAATGAATTTTATAATAGTAACACACATCATCTTTATATTAACTCATTTATGTCAATTTGGTATATAAACGTCTCCATCTTTGGTTTGCATTTACAAGAAATATTTATTATATAGTTTAGATTGTTTAAACCGTGTAACACGCAGGGAAGTGACCTAGTTTACTTATATACAAATTACTATTAGTATTAGTATTAAATATCATCTTTAGTTACAAAGAACTCAAGATATTTTTGTTTTTACCACAAACAAGTTTTGATATTTTTGTTTTTAACCACAACTTTTTGAGGGTTTTTGATTTGGCCAATAGTCCTCTTTGGTTTCTACTTTTCTTTTTAAATTCAAACTAAACTTTATATACAATATTATAGTTAACAAGTTCAACGATATCAATATTTGATATTATTTTATTATCATAACTAGTTTATACCCCGCGTGTACACGCGGTTTAACAAATGAAAATAGAATATATTACTTTAGCCCTTAAAAATAACTGTGTGATTTTTTGTTAAATATCAATCACAATGAACACACAACAAATCTGTGATTTATATTTATAATCCAATAATTAAAAAGCATAAACAACATATACATTCATGATGAATAGTTATAGAAAAGCCAGCTGTAATATATTATTAAATTTAATACTACCTCCATCCCATTAAAAGTGTCATATTTTGAATTTTTAAAGTCTTTATTTATAAACTTTGACCTTAAATAATTTTGTTTGTGTTAGATAATACTTGATGAAAGTTATATGATTTGAGTGTGTTTTACAAGTGTTTTTATCGGGTTAATTTTCATCAAGTTTTATATAACACAAAAAAATATATAATTAAAGTCAAAGTTTATAAATAAAGACTTTGAAAATTCAAAATATGACACTTTTAATGGGACGGAGGGAGTACTAAAAAGAAGACAGTTTCCTCTAGTCTTATGCCTGAGAAAAAAGGAGTAATAGTGCCATTACCTTTTAAAAGCGTGGTTGATCTCATTTGCTAGTAATGGCTTGTATATTGCACTAACCTGTTTAATGAGTAAATATGAAACGTATAATTTAGAATTAAAGAATATATCAGTTTTTAAAAGAGAAAGAATGCATACATGTATATATGTCGATAAAGAAGTAGCAACATTCGAGTTGCCACCCAAACTTCCATATGGGTCTGCACACAAATTTACATAACATGGCCTACAACAGAAACCATTTAAATAATTTGCAATGCCTGTTTGCATATGTTGCTACTGGTGTGTAGAATTTCTAATTGGAGCTCCACATTCCTTGCAATTATTCATATTCCCCTATTTTTGCAAATAAACACAAAATGTTTAATAATATGACCTCCAATCAACAAAGGATAGAAATAAACAAATATGTGTAACAATACCTTAAACACTTAAATGAAGAATTACCAAATAAGATGCTACATCATGTAAACAGTACCTTAAAGAATAAGTTTCAACAAAAATTGATAGTGTACAGTTTGTTATCTATACTTGAAAGATTTATTAACCAATATGAACAAACTAAACCTAGAAATTGAAATTGAGCCAAAATTGATGAAGGATGATCCCTTATATGCTCGTTAAAAATTGATTACCACTAAATATGTTTTCGTTCTTTTTTTTTTAGTTTAATCGAGTCCCCCAACACTTTCCAATTCATCTACAAAATATAGAGTATACTTTCCCCTGGTTTCAAGATCTTTTCAAATCAACTTTTATCACTTTTATAACATTATTTATCCAATCTGATTTGTAAATTAAAAAAAAAAACATGAATGAAGCATACCCTTAAATGATATAAAATAACAAATCTTTATTATCATAACATGCCATATTCAAGAACAATCACAACCGACAAGTATGAGTTATAGAATCGAAAACCCCATCAACAAAAAGATCAAATTAAGTACTATAAACAGATTAATAAATTAGTTTGTTGATTACACTGGAAAGAGAGATAATCCATGATGGAGTATGTGGGCGTGACATGGTAATAACCGACGACTATTCTAACGATTCCGTGCTCCGAGCAGATGAAAGGGGCTTGGAGGCGACGACTGATGAGGAAAATGGTGGGTTACGATTCCAAGCTCCAAGCAGATGACGGTGGTCTAGAGGATGAGGGAGACTGCGGTGGGATTAGGGGTTATGAATTAATTTAAAATTTAATTTATCCACCAAATCTTCTATATTTACTATATTTTTTTTATAATTTCAAATCAAAGCTAAATAAAAAAATCATAGATTACGATTTGAAACATTTAAAATTGATTTGCAATTTAAAAAATTTATCCATTAAATCCTCTATATTTGATATTTAATATCTAATTAATGTGAGAAAACCAAATTATTGATGCTCTCTATGAATGACAAGTGTCCTAATATTGGTTTCTTTTATTATATGTATAGATTATTTTTTAAAGAATTTTAATTCTCAAACTTTTTAAAATACGATATTTTTTAAATATTTGACTATGCTCTTACAATATTTTATTTTTATCTATGTCTCAATATAAATTTTACTTAAAACCGAGTTGTAAATAATAATAGTAATATACACGTAATCGAAACACGAACAAATACATCATAAAGTTGTCTCACGGTTTAGTTTTTTATATAACTTGACGCAATTGATTCATTTTCGTTATTTTAATAAAATAGTTAAATGCTTTATAAATTTCCCAATAATCGTTGCAACGTGCTTTCTTTTATTTAGATTTTAATAAAAGTTGTTTTCTTATATAAAAATTGGCGCGGTTTACAGTGGCGGATCTAGAAAATTACTTAAGGGGCAACCTTTCAAAAAATTTATTTTAACGTACTTCATACAATGTAAACGAAACAACGATAGTAGTGCGGTAATAAATAAATTTAAACACGTACCTAAATGAGTTCTCCTCTTCGGTTTTTGAAAGCTTGAAACCGGGCTATGACATCCTCTTCTTTTACTTTACAAAAACTTTATTTTTCGACCGCACAAATTAGAGCGTTGTTCAAATACTCATCACCCATCCGATTGCGTAAATCCGTCTTGATAAGCTTCATTTTAGAAAAAAAACATCTTTCAACGGTTGCGGTTGCAACCGGTAAAACCAGTGCTAGCTTCAATGTTCGATAAACCAAAGGAAAAGTTTCATTTTTTCCGTTTTCCACCATTACACGAGCAAGGTCACTCAATCCAGTTAAATTTGCAAATTTATCATCTTCCTTTAAAGTGTGATAAAATGTCGAAAGATCACCCGTAAGAACCCCTATTTCTTCTTTATTAAAGTCATTCGGATACATTTCAGAAAACTTCACTATCTTTGATATGTCAAATTTAGCAAACGAATTACAAGGATTTAAACCCGACATATTTTCTATCAAACTAGTTGAGACCTCACTAAATCGGCTTCCAAGTTCTTGAAGTTGCATATCCAAAACCGTATTAAAAACCTCAACTTCACAATGATGTCGGTTAGTAATGACATACTTTCGGTTTCTTTTATTACCATAACTTTCCGCCATATCTAACATCTTAATGTTGTTTTTTTCACAAAAAGATGTTACGTTTGCCAACATCTTTGCAAACCCATTTTGTCTTAAATGATTCAAAGCTCGTTTTGTCCGCTTATCAAATGAGATGCTTCTAACAAGTCTTGACTCTTTTTTTGAAGATGTTTTGATAGAGCATTTGTGAGGCCTAAGATATCGTTCAACAAGTGTATGTAAAACACAAATTCAAGACTCTCAAAATATGATAGAATACCTGACGCATTGGATCGTTGTTGAAAGGTCTCTCCATCTTGTTTAATAAAAGTAAGTACCTCAACAACTTCCGGAAATAATTTCAACAAACTTATGATGGTTCTATGATGAGAACCCCATCGTGTGTCTCCGGGTCGGGCAAGGGAAACCTCTTGGTTTAATCCTTTTCCTGTGTTAATTTCACCCGCTAGAATTTCGTTTTCCACTCTCTCTTTTTTTGCCTCCAACATCATATCTTTTCTTTTGCAAGAAGCAACAACCGTATTAACAACCATGCCAAGAGTTTCGTAAAATTCTTTAACACCATCATGCTTTTTTGCTACAGCCACAATCACTAACTGAAGTTGATGAGCAAAACAATGTATGTAATGTGCCGATGGATTGTCTTTCAGAATTAAAGCTTTTAACAATTGCACATAACTATAACTAAAACTAAATAAAACATTTGTAATTTGCAATTAAACAAACATAAATTATTCAATTTTCATGAGGAATAAAGCACTAACTACAATACCCAATTGGAATTTGGAAAAACACTTACTTGAGATGGACTGCAGACTGGAGTGGCAGACGATGATGACAATAGACCCAGCAGCGGCGGCAAAGGGCGGAGGGAGGGGAGGTCGGCGACAAAGGGCGGAGGGAGGGGAGGTCGGCGCTGCTTCTGCTGGTTCAAGTGGCAGTGGGGATGTGAATGTTCGACTATGTTGTTGCTTGACTGTGCTTTGTTTTGTATTGGAAATAGACTGATAATGTCACATGGGCCATTTAATGGACAAATGTTTTAACTTTTGATAATGGCCGACAATCAAGAATCACAACTCAAGTTCATTGGACCGTTTTCTTTTTCTTTGTTAAAACAATGGGTATTGGGTTGGGACTTGGGCTATAATAATTGGGCTTACAAGTCTTGGGTAATTAGTTATGTGGTATAAATTTTTTTGGGCTTTCAAAAGGGGTAACATAATATTTATCAAGGGGCAACAAAATCCGAAAAACGCAAAAAAAAAAAAAAAAATTTACACTATCGCGGCCGAGCCAAGGGGCAACCCGGGCTACCCCTTGTCATGGGGTATGCCCGCCCCTGGCGGTTTACTCTTTTAATTAATTTTGTTTTTACCACAACTTTTTGTGAGTTTTTGATTTGGGCAATAGTCCTCTTTATTTTCTACTTTTCTTTTTAAATTCAAACTAAACTTTATATACAATATTATAATTAACAAGTTCAACGATATCAATATTTAATATTATTTTAGTATCATAATTACTTTTAGAGAATTTTAATTTCTTAAACTTTTTAAAATACGATATTTTTTAATATTTGACTATGCTCTTACAATATTCTTATTTTTCTCTATGTCTCAATATAAATTTTACTTAAAACCGGGTTGTAAATAATAATAATATACACGTAATCGAAACACGAACAAATATGTCATAAAAGTTGTCTCACGGTTTAGTTTTTTATATAAACTGACGCAATCGACTAATTTTCGTTATTTAATAAAATAGTTAAATGCTTTATAAATTTCCTAATAACCATTGCAACGTGCTTACTTTTATTTACATTTCAATAAAAGTTGTTTTCTTATATAAAAATTGGCGCGGTTTACACTTCTAGTTATTTTTATAATATAGTTAAATGCTTTATGAACCAGATTTGTCATCAGTACTAGTATCGGTATTATTCTAATTGGCACCGTTATTCATTTTATCGTTTTCGATCGATCGTTATAAAACACGTGTAGATATCATTTTGGGCGTATCTTTTTTGGTTGTTATACCGTGTGTTGATATTGTACATGCGTTGTTGTAACAAACCAAAACCATACTGATCGAATGTCCACCGCAACGCGCAACGAATCACACTAGTTCAGTACAACCCAATAAATCATACAAGCTTATTAATGAAAATTCTAATTAGATTCCTTTAATTGTAATTTTTTTATTTAATAAAAAAATAGGTAAATACTAATTATAATTATAACATTGCTTTTTAATTTATGAATAATTAATAGTATTTTAATAGATTAGGGTCGATTGGAATTCAAAATAAACTAATAGGTATATTTTGTAACTATAAAAAATCTAAGGGATTAAAAATCAAACGAATCAGAACCAAACCGTTGTGATCACCTCAGTGCATCTCCGTCACGCACCATTTTTTTCCAGCAGTTGTCTCCTTCAATTGGAATCAGGTACCAGGTTATCATCTTCTCTTCACCTTGCTTATTATGTATGTTAATCACTAATTCTACTTCGACAACATAGACAATCTTTAATACTTTTAGCCAATGTGTGGCCCAACAACATGAGATCTCTGATGATTCTTAATAATAATTAATAGTATTTTAATAGTTTGCGACCACTGTTGTTGCTTGATTCTGTTTCCCAATAGGCTACATTGGGAAAATTGAGAAAAAACAAAGAGGGAAGGAAGAATGATGTATTGCAAAATACATACATTTATCGTGTAAAGTTTATATAGTTTTCGTTTCATTTTCATTAGTTTCTAGTTAGAATTAGTTACTTTTGATTGTTTGATAAAATGCAGGTCTTGGTTGCTGAAAGTTAGGAAAGTGCTAGAAAATATGCTGAAAAGAGTTAGCAACGAGAACCGCGTCGTGACGTAGCTGAACGGGAACTAAAAACGAAGAAAATCTGGAAAAGGGGCCCATCACGTCACGCGACTGTAGAGAGAAAAGCCTTTCACGTAGCGCCAAGATTTAAAATAATAAAAATCAATTATTACACGTCGCGTTGCGCGACCAATTGGGTATATCTCCTTCGCATACCGCCAAGGGGTTGAAGTTCGCGGCAGAGTTGTTTTGGAGCTGGGAAACTTGCTGAAATTATATATAATCATAAAAAAAACTACAAGTTAACCCTAGTTAAGAAACTGCATAAGCTTGGACGAATTACCAGTTGAACTTTAAGCCTTTCAGAGCGTTTTTTAGAGCTTGAAGCAGCCGATTGAAGGTTTGAAGCCAAGACAAGCATCCGGGCCATGTTTTGCCATCCGGGTTTCTTATATCTTTGTTTCTTGTTCTTTGATCATGTTTCTAGTTTACAAAAATACTCTTTTGTTGATGTTTTCAATGACTATTGTCACAACCCCCGATCCCTGATCCCCGGGAACGGGCAGACGTGATCACAGAGTTTGGTGGTATCAGTTTTATTTAGTCTTGCAGCGGAATTTACATCAGGACCGTAGTTAGGAAATGTTTATCAGAGTAAAACCACCATATTTTATAATATTAAACAAATGGGATGAAACCCAAGTTCATAGTACACACGTTTTCATAGGAATAAATCCTATTTTATTTAATAAAAACATCTATTTTATTTTAGGTAACTTTATTGCCACTTTTCCAAGCCTTCAGTGCTCTCCAGCTGGCTTTTATTGGCTTCACACTAAGTTACCTGAAACACGTGTTTAAAACATTTTATCAGCAGGAAATACTGGTGAGTGAATCCCAGTTTAATCAAGTTTAATTAAAAAGTCACAGTGAACAGTATTGAGAGTGATCACTTTGTTTATGTCTACACAATTACTCCATTTGGTACTATCAATCCTGACTTGTGGGTCATATTACCCATTGGCTAACTCATTGTCCAATGGTAACGCATTGTCATCCCGACTTACTACTCGCAAGTAGTACAAAATTTTGTATACAAAACCCCAACATACCGGCAGTAATTGAATAACTACAAAGACTCAATCACTGTTAATTTTCATGGTAAAACATTTAAGGGTTGGTAAAACATTACCAAAAAGATTAACAAAAAGAGGATAAACTCACATTGCTGTCTTAGGCTTTTCGTAAGGGTTTCCTGGCTATAATCTATAATTTATACAAATGTACATTGATTAGTACCATAACCCTTTGAAATTATTAATAATACCCTCCCCGAGACGGCATTCCAACAACTACGTCGGGCAGAACCACGACAGTTGTTACGGAACCCTAAATCAATCGGGCAGCGTAACTGTTATGAAACCGGGGTTATAATACTTACAATGGAGCAGAACCTCGCTAATTAGGGGTATAATACCCAAAATATTATGTCTATTGTAACACCTCGAAAATTTACGTCCTATGATGTGTTGACACGTGTCATAGGTTTGAACGTGTGAAAGAATGTTCTTGAAGGACTAAAGTTGACAAACAATGAAACTATGTAAATATAAGGGTTCAAAGTGTCAACAATGAATAAATATACTTTACAATAACCCTACATGATGTTTGTAACCTTAATTGAATGGATCATGGATCATACGAAGCGAATTGGGAAGGAAAGTGAGAGATTACAAACTACAGGGGTTAAATGTGTCAACATGTTTAAGATATACCTCTGAGTGACCTTTTAGCAAACTCGAAGTCTTGTAACGATTAATTATGCTCACTAGAATGCAACATAAAAATTTCACCAAGTTTCGTTATCGTATGAGAAAGTTATGATAAAATTCGTGTGTGAGGGTTAGAATCGTCAACATTGAAAATTAGGGCTTTTCGGGTGATCACAAAGTTACCCGAGGACTTGACAAAGATGGTATAAGCCTTAAAGCCCCATATGTCAATAATAAAGTCTTAAAATTCAAGAAAACATTGAGAAAACGACCTTTCGGGGGACCAGGGACTGAAATGCAAATAACGAAAACTTGTTTGGCTGGTCATTAACACCCTCGCGTAGCACGAGCATGGAACACCTCGGCAGTCGCGCTACGCGACTGCCTTGTCTGATCAGAAAACATGCACAGATGTCCTGCATGCCTGTTAACCGACTTTGGTTGATCTTATCTGCATTTGTGAGCACCCCCTACATGTTTTATAGCCCCTAGGACACATGTTGATGATCAATGAACCTTAGTAGAGTGTTTTATCATGTTTACAAGCCATTACATCCACTATATAAAGCTCCTAATGTTGACAACTTTGAACATTCATTCCATACTTCATCTCTGAGCATTTCTGGAACTCAAGATCATCTTCCAAGCCTTCCTAATCATCCATTAGTCACGTGTAAGTACCCTTAACCCTTCTTAATTAAGTTTTGTTTAGTATATAGCCTAGAAGTCAAACCGTCGTAATTACGGTTTGACTTAGCGATAAAACACAAACGGTCCAGCGTTTTGTCAAAATGAAAGTTGTTATAAGTTGGTAATTATGTGGGCTTAAAACCCTTAAAAGGGCACTCACTGGTTCCAATCCTAACTAGGTCGTTTGTCGAGTCAAACGTTGTCCGAAAAAGTCAACAGAATTGTAATATTCGATTTAACGCATGATTAGCGATGTAAAAGGCGTATAATCTATTTTATCATTCATATAACCTGTTAATAAGTATAAGAACTTGTCTAAACTTGTTTCATTCGACAACTTTCTGTTTTGAACCGATTCGGAGCCGAAAGTCGCAAAAGTTTGACTTTTGCTTTGACCTCAGTTCTGACCCGGTTTAGATAGGTTTAGACATGCCTTAAAGTTCCATTAGGACCTAGTTACATGTGTGTATAACCCTCTGCGTTTATACCACATAAATCCTTAATTGTCCGACGTTTCCGTTAATCGCCTAAATATTGACCGTAATGCCCTTATGACTATAAAACGAGAATTTTGGAAATGTGAAAGTACAATAATCTTAATTACTGATTTTTAAACATGTCTGTAAATTTTCACATCAGTCGGAGGTCTAGATTAGGAGTTATGCTTAATGACGTAATTATAACGCTTCTTAGTAATTAATCGGCGTCATTAGCGTAAAGCCTATCTAAACCCCATTTTTGACACCAAACCTTTTACCCACTGATGTAATATAATATTTTGGGATTTTTGAAGATTTTTAATTATTTTTAAACTGATCATAAGCTAGGATTATCGCCTTAATTCGGTAAATACCGAATATGCCCTTTTCGGCCATAAAATGAGTTTTACAAGTCCTTTTGCTACCAATCCAATTGCTACTGATTTTAAATAATAAATAAAGTGTTTTGAACCTTGTAAACTGACCTGGAAACTCAGAATACTATTTTAACCAGTAAATCGCTTAAAATGGCGTTATACGCGTATTAAGCGCATAGTAAGGGTTTAAAACCATTTTGCCACATAGGACTTAACACCAACTGATATACCAAGTTAAAATAAACTATTTTACTGATTTATTCAGACCCGGATCACAGAAGCTTAATTGATCCCTTTTATAATCTTTAAAATGACCAAATTACCCCTAAGGGGCTTATTATGAGATTAAACTCGTTTTGGGCATAATGGAAGGTATCCTACTGATATCACAACATATTTAAGGCATGTTAACTTAGGAAACCTGTTTAGGACTCTTATGGTTACCCGTTACGCTTCATACGCGCTCGGTTCGGTTTATGTAACTAGTTTACATAAATTAGCCGAAACGGGTCAAACCTTATCGGTTTTATCTCAAAATCCAGAATGTGTATAATATACCCATATTATACAAGTCTCCGAACTTGTCGGGTCTAAATCACATTCTATTCCAGTCTTCGCCTTATCTTGCGTTTGAACCGTATCTTCCTTTTGAAAACTAACCGGTCTAAGTCATGACTTAATTAAGACCCGTTAGGATTCTAATAGGTTATTTTAAAAACATTCGTTCCAGATTTAGGAGCCCAGTAAAAGCTATCTGTACTTGCTGATTTGATACGGCTGGGATTGAATTTATATTTAGCTCAGGTAAATACTTTTAACTTATTTCCCTATACGGGCTTGGGGTACGGTATATAAAATACCGCTTGGTCGGACATTGAATCTTTAATTATATGATGGTTAAAGTATTGAGATGTTTCGTTTAAATTGTTTTGTTTGCTTAAAGCCTTTGGGGGTTAATGACCGTGTCCCGGATATCCCTGGCATCATTTTACGAAATGGCCACGACCTTAGCACTCAGGTGTAGGCGTACACCTGTCAGTGTCTCATAAATAAAGTGGTGTGTCTATTGATCTTTAACCCGGCTCGATCCGGACTACTGAACGCATACGGAACATGTAAATCCTTTACAAGTTTATATAATTAAATAAGTAACCCAAGTTATAAAATATTATTTATGCCATGTGCATGCGAATCAAATTTTTAAACCCTTTTCAAAATGAGTCAGTTGATTGTATTTACCAGTGTAAACTGACGTATTTTCCAAAAAAGGCTAAGTGCAGGTACTAATCGGAATCGGCTGGCTACTCCTAGCATCATTAAAGAGTCTCGCAAGCTTAGATGTCTAAAGTCTGTTGAATAGTGTTATTTTATTTTCGATCCGCCTGTGGATCCTTTACTTCCGTTGTAATACTTTGATGTTACATTATTTCGAATTTTAATATATTTATCCTTTTGCTTCCGCTGTGCATTTATATATTGTGTTGTTTGACTATGATGTTGCCAACCACGTCACGTTACTCCCCTACCGGGCCCACCGGTAAAGTGTGGAAATATTAGGGTGTGACAGGTTGGTATCAGAGCCAACATTGAGTGAATTAAACACTAGCTTTTTGTGTTTAATCTCAATGACACATTTGCACATTCCTTGACCTTCTGAGTCTAGACTTAACATAGGAATATTCTCAATCCTTATCTGGAAATTCTGCTTCCAATTTTTTTTTATATATTGGATACGTCGCCAAGCGAAGAAGCCGTAATAGGAATTCTCCACACCCGGAGCCTTGAATTGCTGACCTTCGTACAACGGCTAGGATGAAACGTGCAACCAAGGAGAAAGCATTCGGAAATAAAATAAAGAAGAAACTCCTTTTGCTAAAGATCGTTTCCTTAAAAGTCCTTATAACGATATTTATCTTTTAGTCCCTTCGAGGACAACATTATTCCTTTGAAGTCCCGTTTAGGGCAACCCTATACTTGTTTAAGTTTTAAAGGAACGATTATGTTTAAAATATCATTCCTATATTATATGATCTACCATTATTTAGTAAAAATGGCAAAATCTAAAAAGGACAAAGACCTAGCCATATGTCACCTTAAGACAGGGCCAAGATGGTAGTCCCACAACTAGATTCAGATCTTTATTAACATCCCGAGTCAGGATTATTCTGCGTTTATTATTAAAAATGAATCTTAAAGGTAAACCTAGCCTATATGACGAGGCCAAGATGGTAGGACCTATTCAAGGATTCAAATCCCAGTTAACATATGAAAATATGTTAACACTCCTGGCAGAAGTGATTCATTAAAATCACACACATCATTCTTATAATTGGATTCTTCAAAAGATTCCTAACCCAATGTAATGATCTCTGAATTATGGGTTTAGATCATCACTTGAGATGATCATATTTTGACTATACGTGGTAATATAGTGCCTACAGGCCCTGCTCATTTCCATATGAACCAAAAGACAGTGGTAGCGATGACTCCCTGTCAGATAAAGGTAATGAACTAGGTTCAAACCTTCATGCTTTGATTCTCTGAAATCATAGCTTATAATTTATAAATGTCCTTGTGACTAGGCCTGTTGTGCCAGTATACCTTTATGCATTGATTCTCTGAAATCATGGCTTATAAATTAAACTTGTCTACGCGACTAGGCCATTTGTGCTATTATTAACTTATAAATTAGGATTATGATCCTGAATAAAAATAAATATTATTCCTTTCCTGCTAGTATAATTATCTTAAATGGTTTGACCTAGCTTGAATGTCATTGAAGACCTAGCTAAGATGGTAAAATCTGTTTAAAAAGAGATTCAGATCCTTGTTAACATCTGAAAATGTGTTAACACTCCCGACAACCGTGATGCGATAAAATCACACTAGTCATCCTTATAATAGGTAGTTTCCAAATCCCTGAGTTAGCGTAAATGACCAATAGGAATCTTGGATAGTAAACGTCGAACATGATGTACGCATCAAAACATCCATTTGGGATGTATACCTACGGGAAAAGGTGTATACATGAAAAGATAGTTTTTATTTCATAAATTCTTGTCAATACAATGAACTATGAAATTTTCCGATCAAAAGGAATCATCGATTATGTTTTGGATTTTTCCCTAGTGACAAGGCCCTGTGCCATCAAAGGTCCTTTGGAACAAGCCCTTGTGCTATATATAAAAGATGTTATTATGACATTGGCAGTCGTGACTTATGTCCCCTATCTAATAAAGATGAAGGATTATATTCCGCTTAAATGCCAAAGATGGTTTATTTAAAAACTTAGGCAAAACATAATCAAATAAATTAAATACTATCTATTGGCCTATATGGTTAAATTGCACCATGGCTATTTATTCATCAAAATTCGACAATTCGCTATATGATTAAACAAATTGTTTCTACTTGGTTAGTAGCCTTTAAAGCTTCACCATGGTTGACTCCTCTGAAGCTCACAATCATCCAGTTAATCAGAATGATGATACAAGACTGAATTTAACGAGCGCCGAGTTACAGGCTATGTTAGATACAGCTGTAAACAAGGCCGTGAACCGAGCGTTAAAGGATCACAAGCGAAAGTGCAATAATGCCCCAAATAAAGGTTGTAAAAAGGGTAAGACCGGTTCAAACCATAACCCGTCCAAGCCAATGGAGGCAAAACCCGAATGTAAAACCTGCAAGAAGAAGCACTTCGGAAAATGTTTCTATGATCGGACTTTAGGATGTGTCATCTGTAAGGGGGCGGATCACAAGACCCATGAATGCAAGAACTTGAAGAACAACCAACAGTCAGGTGAAAAACCCAGATGCAAAATCTGCAAGAAACAGCACTTCGGGAAGTGCAGGTATGGATCGAACTCGCATACACAAACGAGAACTTTTGCATGTGGGATATGTAAGTCCAAGGGGCATAAGACCTTGGACTGCAAGAAGATGGAAGACGCAACCTGTTATGGTTGCAATGAAAGAGGGCACATTAAGACCAACTGCCCTAAATATGCTAAAAAGCTTGAGGAAGTTAAAAAGATCAAAGCTGGAAGCTCTCAAATGGGTGCTCAAGAGACTGTTCAGGATAACAATGTCACAACAGGTACTTTCTTTACCGATAACGCTCACGCTAGAGTATTAATTGATTCAGGTACAGATAAGTCTCTCGTAGACAATAGATATGGTAAATCATTAAATCTACTTGTTAAAACTCTAAGCGTTAAGTGTGAAGTAAAATTTGGCCGATAGTACCTCAGAAACTACTTCAGCAATATTAGATGGATGTTTTATATCCATTAGGAATCATTTTTCCGATGTTCTATTTTTCCGTTAAAATATAAGGACGCAATATAGTGATAAAAATCGATGGGTTGCCTTGAAAATCAAGCCCATATTATGGGTGATAAGAAGCAATTAATTATCAAGACTCCTTATGAGACAACCCTCATCATTACATGTATCAGTACGATTAATTAATATTAAACATAAAAAAATGGTGGAATTGGCCGTCCCCGGAATCGAACCTGGGTCTAGGCCGCACCCTTTCGCGCGCCTAGCCAACCGAGCTAGGTGCCTAGTTTGTGAAATATCCATTTTGATTAAATATAAGCACATGTACAATAACTTCCTTGCTTCTTACTATAAGTCACCTACTTATCCTTCTTATGTTAACTAAGTATTAGAATCCAAGATTTTATCTCTATGTTTTAATTACTCTTGGCTTGCTTAAGTTGACTAAACACTAGAAAGGATGAAGTAGAAACCATTAAGTATATCAGTGGTTATGCTAGAAAGGACATGGTAAGGTATAAATCACAGTCATACGATGGCAATACTTTTAATTAGTAAGGACATTAAAGAAATCTTTGAGAAGGATCCTCTTATACATCGTGGAATGGTCCAAGTTTTAAGGACCTTATTAGAAAAACCTAGTATCCGTTCCGCAAAAAGGGAAAAGACGGAATAAGAATTTCTGACTCTCGCCATAAAAGTTCTAGACTGTCGACTGTATGTCGCAAATTTTAATTCATTGGCTGAGATAGTACCCTATTAAAGCACATAATTATTAGTGAGTAGCATTGGCAATAAGAGGGCACACTAAGGTTTCAAAACCTACTCATTTAAAAATCCATTATGGATCTACCTCAGCTACTCACGTTGCATAGATTAAGAAATAACCAGTCAAAGCTGAGACTGCCGTAAAGTTATCTAAGATTTTACAGCTAAGTTTAGAAGGATTAATAATGGAGGTGTTTAACCCTCCTGTTGAATAATTAGAGACAGCTCACATTAGGAATTTCACCAGATAAACCCTTATTTGTGAATTTATTGCTATAAATTACAGGTGGTTTCGGGTGCTGTTAAGTCTCTCACAAGATCATAAACTTAGCAAACTTTTAGAAATTTTCCCGTAAGAACTCCAGATATTAAGCGTAAGATAAAACTTACCTGCGAAATCATAAGAACCATTTCTTTTGTTCCTATCAGAAACCTTCAGTCATAGAGTTCTCGAAATGTCCTCTCTCTAAGAGGAAGTGCGTCAGCATATATAGTGATATCTCTTTAATCTCTATCAATTCCGAATCCCAGAAGGTATGATAAAAGCGCCATATGAAGATTGGTGTATCTTAATAAGTCCCATAGATTGTTTCCATGCCTGATCAGTATGGAGGTTTAATGCATGGGACCACAAAGATATTCCGAGAGGTCATATGGTACTAAAGTCAACTAATGGTTGTAACACCTCGGAAATTCACGTCCTATAACATGTTGACACGTGTCATAAAGTTTAAACGTGTGAAAGAAATGTTATGGAAGGACCAAAATTGACAAATGTAGAAAGTATGTGAATATACGTGTTCTAAGTGTCAACTGTGAATAAATACGATGTATATTAACCCTACACGATGTTCATACCTTCAAACGAATAAATCATGGATCATACGAAGCTAAATGTGAGTGATTTCAAACTACAGGGACCAAATGTGTCAACATGTTTAATTTATACCTCTGAGTGACCTTTTGACAAACCCGAAGCTTTGTAAATATTAATTATGCTCATGAGAATGCACCATAAAAATTTCATAAAGTTTCGTTAACGTATGAGAAAGATATGACCAAATTCGTGTGCGAAGCGTTAAAGCGTAAACGTCGAAAGTTAGGACTTTTCGGGTGAAAATAAAGTTACCCGGGAACTTGGCAAAGTGGGTATATGATTTAAGGCCTTAGTAGATCAATTGTGGAAGTTTAAAGTGCAATAAATCAGTGCCTATTCGAATTTTGAAGAGCCAAGGACTGAATAACAAATGAAATCAAAATGCTGATCTGCAGATGGGGTCGCGTCGCGCGACGGACCCTCGCGCTACGCGAGGGTGTGCCCAGCTCCGAAAAAAACGCTGGTGGTCTGCCAATTCGTATTTTCGCGACTTTAACTCGTTTTTCCACTTCTCCTGGCCCCTAAAACGTCCCCTAAGCCCCTAGGGCACATGTCAATCGATTGTGGGCACTCATAGACCTATTTGTCAAGCTTTTATGGTGTGTGGAACCACTATATAAGGCCATCCAAGTTCATCATTTTTCTTCACACTTGCATTTGATCTTTGGAGCATCCTGGAGCATAGGAACTCTCCCTTCTGATCATAAGTCGTGCATTGGACTATTGTAAGTCTGCTAGTTCTTATTTGGTTGTGTTTAGCTTAGTTAATTAGCTAAAAGTCAAACCGTCGTAATTACGGTTTGACTTCGAGATTAGTCACTAATGACTCAGTATTATCTCGAATTAAAAGTAGTTTTAGAATGGTATTTATGTGGGTAATAAAACCCCAAAAGGGTTTCCCCTGATCACCATCCTAAACAGGTCAAATGTCGGGTCAAACCTTTACTTAAAAAGTCAACAGAATTATTAAAAGGTCATTTATGCATAATTAGCTATCTAGATCATATATAACATGTTTGATTAGTGTTATAACTTAGTAATTAGTGTAAGAACATGTCCAAACCTGTTCAACCCGACTATTTCCTGTTTAGACCCGGTTCGGAACCGAAAGTCACATAGTTTGACTTTCACTTTGACTTTCAGTTCTGACCCGTTTAGGCATATTTTAGAAATGCCTCAGAGCTTTAATTGGACTAGGTTACATGTTAGAACAACCCTCTGTGATCATGCACCTCGGTTCATTAGTTATCCAATTAATATGCAAGTTTCCGTTAATTATTCATATGTTGACCTTTATGCCCTTATTACCTTAAAACATGATTTATGAAGATGTAAAAGTGTAGCAACCTTAGTTATTGATATACAGACTTGTATGCAAAGTTTGACATCAGTTTGACTTGTAGATTAAGAGTTATGCTCATTATCGCAAAACTAATGCTTTATGTTAACATAATGGCGTAATTAGCGTAGAGCCTAGTTAAACATACTTTTTGGTATCAAACGAATTACCCACTGATGTAATATATTATTTTGGGAATTTTAAAGATTTTTAATTAATTTTAGGACGAGCATAACTCATAGTCATAGGCTTAACCCGTTAATTGTCGGTTTTGCCCTTACGGGCCATAAAATGAGTTTTACTTATCTAAACGACTCCAAACCTTTTGCTACTGATCACATATGTTAAATAAATTATTTTAAGCCTTCTGGAAATATAAAAATATCAGATTTAAGTATGAAACCCGGAAATGACCTTTAATCGCCATAATTAGCGTTTTTAACGCATAGTGTGTCTTAGAATCATATTAGACATACCCGGGTTGATACCTACTGATATATGAGGCAAATTATGATATTTTAACAGTAAGCAAAGGTTAATAGACTCAGACTTCGTTTTTGAGCTTTGCGGCTTATGTGAAATTACCAAAATACCCCTACGGGGCATAGTTTGGTTAAATATGATAAATTTCACATATATGCCTTAGCCTACTGTTATAACACATCAAAATGAATATGTTTGCTGTTTACATCAGACCTGTAACTCAGTTGAACATATAAACGCTTTTACAAACTTTAAAATGACCAAACTACCCCTACGGGGCATAGTTTGTGTTTAAATTAGTTCGGGGCATTACGAAAGACATCCTACTGATGTTACAACATATTTGAAGCATATTAACTTAGGAAACCTGTATATGGCTCTTACGGATACCCGTTACGCATATTACGCGTTCGGCTCGGTTTATGTAACAAGTTTACATAAATTAGCCGAAACGGGTCAAACCTTATCGGTTTTATCTCAAAATCCAGAATGTGAATAATAAACCCATATTAAACAAGTCTTCAAACTTGTCGGGTCTGAATCACATTCTATCCGGTCTTCGCTTAATCGTGCGTACGAACCGTATCTTTGAAACTAGCCGGTCTAAGCTTAAGCATAATTAAAGACCCGCTAGGATTCTAATAGGTTATATTTAACCTTCGTTCCAGATTAGGAGAAACAGTAAAAGCTACCTGCTATTTGATTATTGTGACTATACTTTGCATCAAGGTAAATACTTTTAACTTATTTTCCCTATACGGGCTTGGGTTACGGTACATAGCGTACCGCTTGATCGGGCATCAAATCTTCCACGCTTAGTGGTTAATTGAATAATTTGATTGGCTCGTTTTAAACAGATGTGTTTACTTTACAGCCTTTGGGGGGTTAATGACCATGTCCCGGATATCCTCGGCATTATCTTACGAGATGGCCACGACCTGAGCACGGGGTGTAGGCGTACTCCCGTGTATAACTCACGAAAAGTGGTGTGTCTATTGATCTTTAACCCGGATACGTTCCGGGCTACTGAACGCATAAGTAACATGTAATTCGTTCACAAGATTATCATATTAAATAATTCTCCCAAGTTAAATAAAATGTTTATGCCATGTGCATCCAAACCAATTTTCAATCATTTTCAAAATGAGTCAGTTGAATGTATTTACCAGTGTAAACTGACGTATTTTTCCCAAAAAGATTAAATGCAGGTACTAGGCGAAATAGGCTGGGATTCTCCTAAGCATTACTAGAAGTCTCGCAAACTTAAGATGCCGATGTCTGTTGAACCATAAACAATATTTTTATTATTCGATCCTACTGTGGATAAACACCGGATAATTGTGACTTGTTTACAATAAATAAATTCGGTTGTATCTTATTTAAATTTGCTTCCGCTGTGCATTATTATATTGTGTTGTTTGACTATTACGTTGCCAACCACGTCACGATACTCCCCCACCGGGCCCACCGGTGACACGTGGAAATCGGGGTGTGACAGGTTGGTATCAGAGCCAACACTGAGTGAATTAAACACTAGCCTCTTGTGTTTAATCTCAGTTACACAATTGCACATATCTAAACTTTTGAGTCTAGACTTATAACCTAGGACAAATTCCACCTTATTCGGTTTTCGTTTGTCCTTTAAAATTTTATATTTTTGTTATTGTTATCTCATGCTTTATTGACAGGAATAACAAGATGCCTCCGAGATTCTTGCGCACGCGAGGACGCGGAAAGGGGCCGGTAGCCGCCCCCAACGACCATGAAGCAGGGCCGTCTAATACACGAGCTCCAACTGCGGCAGAAAGCGAGAATCCACGACGGAACAGGAGAAGCCTGTTCGAACCAGCGAGACGATCTGTTTCGCATAGCTCTACCCCTTCGGTCCGCAATTCATATGGACCTCAATCGGAAGACGAGCCTAATAACCCTCTGCCCTCATACATACCACTTCAGAGGTCTTTGTCCCATCATTCCTATAGGGACCCCACACCTATCTTTAGAGGCCAGTTTAATCCGGCCGATTACTTACAAGAACCCGTGGGTTTTAACCCACTGGGTCCAGAGGACCACTCCTCAGGAGATCACGCAGACGATATGGACGAGGATACGGACCCCTTCATGCCTGCGAGTGGCACTCCGAACCACCCGATAGAGATCTCGGACGGATCTTCGTTTCACGGATCACCCTATGGTGGCCCAGACAGTTTCCAAGCCTTCTTTAATCAGCACCCATGGTATTATACACCATCACACCACTCATCGTCTCATGGGCAGCATCAGCAGCAACAGGAGCCACAACCGCAGCCGCATCATCAAGATTCATCCGAGGATCACCGGTTTGTGGCAGTTACGCCACCACCTCCACCGCCACCAGTTCAACCGCCACCTCCTCAACCGCCAAGGCGTAGAAGAACCGGTGCCCGTATGTCGGTGCGACCAGGGGACTTTCATTTTAGCTCCCCACGACAGTCAAGTGCAAGTCACTACCCGCCTCATCGGGAGGACCCACAAATGGGTGGGCCTTCGCAGCCAGTTTTTCAACAGCCACCGCCCATGGGTTTTGAAAACCCAATACCAGCGTACACGGGTCCAACTAATTACAACCCGTTTGAGCCACCAGCTTACAACGACTACGGATACGCTGAGGCAGATCCTTATATGGAAGCGGCGAATTATAACACCCTCAATGCCCAAGGACCATACGGAGATCCATGGGGGGTAAGCTACCCGAATCGGGGATACCCAATACCTCCCAGGCCTATCATTCGAGCGCAGTCGCAGCCGCCACGATTTTCTCCCCCAGAACGGGAGGAAATTCTACATAGATTGGATCAGGTTGAGCGAGAGTCTCTCCGGGACCGCCAGAAGACGGGGAGTTTCTTCCAGGGATTGGTTGGTTTGATCAAGGGAAAGAACAAGAAGAGTCGTTGAATTCTTCCACAGTTATTTTCTCTTGTATTTGGTTGTTAAGCCCCTACGTGGGTATGTATGTTTGTTGTGTGTATTGACCCCTACGTGGGTCTATCTTTCCATAAACCCCTATGAGGGTAAGTTGTATGTTTAGTCCCTGCGTGGACTTATGTTTGTTTAAGTCCCTACGTGGACAATTGTTAGTGTGTTAGTCCCTACGAGGACTTATGTCTTTCTGTAAGACCCCTACGTGGGCATGTCTTCTGTAAGACCCCTGCATGGGCATGTTAGTATGTTTTAGCTCCTACGTGGGCAAATTTCTAAGTGTGAAAGACCCGTTTAGGGCAATGTGTAATATTGTATAATTAAATGGAGTGTTGTTTTTATAAATTTCATGTTTGCCATTTGTGCACAAATAAATTATAAATGAAATAAATAAATTAAAATCATTCCTTTTAATCTGCCTAAGTAATTGTTTAATTAAGAATCTTTAAGTGTGAAACCTAGCCTCGTGTCAAATATAAGACCGGGCCAAAATGGTAAGACCGGTTTAAAAGATTCAAACCCCTGTTAACATCTTAAAAACATGTTAACACTCCTGGCAGAAGTGATTCGTTAAAAATCACATGTCATTCTTAAATGAATAAGGATTCTTTAGAAGATTCCTAATCCAGTTTAATGATCTCTGAATCCTGGATTTACATCATCAATTAAGGTGATCATATTTAACCATACGTGGTAATATAGCGCCTACGGGCCATGCTCATTTCTATATGAGCCAAAAGACAGTGGTAGCTATGACTCCCTGTCTGATAAAGGTAATGAACTAGGTTCAAACCTTAAAAGTCTTGATTCCCTGAAATCATAGTTTATTAAATTGTCCATGTGACCAAGCCTTATGTGCTAATATATATTGTTATTGTTTTATGTTTAGGATAAATTTTAATTGAAATCCCAAATTAATACGATTAATAAGTTAACCAAATATGGTCTCTGTTACCATGGTTAACGAGTTACCCTAAGGGGTAATTCCATAATAAACTTTCAAATAAAATATTGTTCTTGTTTTCTGTAACAGTTCAATACAAAATGGCTAACTCTAATGAAGTCAATAGCCATCCAGTAGCGCCAAACGAGAACGCCCAGATTACATTAACGGGCGCCGAACTAAAAGCGATCATTGATGGCGCTGTTACTCAGGCCTTGGATAGGCAATATGAGGAATACAGTGGTACTCGAAGTAGGACCCACTCTGTATCACACTCAAAGCCCAGGACACATTCAGAGGCTCATAACAAGCCTCCTCCCAAAAAGGATGGACCCAAGAAAGACGGTGATGATCGTCAGTCCACCAACCATCGAAGTGTCCCATCTCAGCAATTAATACTGCATCAAGGGCCCAGTAACAAGGGTTGCTCCTACAAGTACTTCGTGTCTTGCAAGCCCCGGGATTTTACAGGGGAAAAAGGGGCCGTCGATTGTATGACTTGGCTGGACGAGATGGACACGGTGGTAGATATCAGCGGGTGCGCTGAAAGGGATATTGTTAAGTTTGTGTCGCAGTCCTTCAAGGGTGAGGCGTTAGCTTGGTGGAGATCTCTGATGGAGGCCTCCGGGAAGATCCCATTGTATAACATGTCGTGGGATCAATTTATTTCCCTGATCAAGGATAATTACTGCCCTCAACATGAGGTGGAAAAGATAGAATCTGACTTTCTATCATTGGTGATGAAGAACCTCGACTGTCAAGCTTACCTGACAAGCTTCAATACCCTGTCCCGGTTGGTTCCCTACCTGGTAACCCCGGAGCCAAAAAGAATTGCTCGCTTTATTGGTGGTTTAGAACCCGAGATCAAGGCCAGTGTAAAAGCTTCTCGGCCAGTTACCTTCAGGTCTGTAACTGACCTTTCTTTATCCCTCACTCTGGATGCGGTCAGACAGAGATCGCTGAGGAATAAGGCGGCCGAGAAGAGGAAGCGTGAAGATGATGGTTCGCGAAGGTCGAATAAGAAACACCGTGGGAACGGTGATAACAAGAAGGGATCCGAGTCGAGGAAGGATGGGCATAAGTCTGATGAGAAGCCCAAGTGTAAAATCTGCAAGAAGCAGCACTACGGAAAGTGCAGACTGGAGTCGAGCTCTCAGACTCAGTCAAAATCTTTTGCTTGTGGAATTTGCAAGTCCACGGATCACAAGACCCTGGATTGCAAGAAAATAAAGGATGCAACGTGCTACCGTTGCAATGAGAAGGGGCACATCAAGACCAACTGCCCGAAATACAATAAGAAGCCTGAGGAGGCTAAGAAGACTAATGCCAGAGTCTTCAGGATGGATGCGAAGGAGGCTGTGCAAGATGATAACGTCATAACAGGTACTTTCCTTGTAAATGATGTTTTTGCAAGAGTACTTTTTGATTCAGGCACAGATAAATCCTTCGTAGATCATAAATTTTGTAAATTGTTGAATTTACCTGTCAAAACCCTAAGCGTAAACTATGAGGTAGAGTTAGCAGATGGTACCATAGAAACCGTCTCTACTGTGTTAGATGGATGTACTATATCCATTAAGAACCATTCTTTTCCTCTGTCTCTACTTCCGTTTAAATTAGCTGGTTTTGACATAGTTCTGGGTATGGACTGGTTATCTCATAACCAGGCCCAAATCGTCTGTAACCAGAAACAGGTGGTAATAAAGACTTCGTCTGGTGAGTCACTTACCATTCGGGGAGATACCCAGTACGGACTGCCTGAGCAGGTGACTATGCTCAAGGCTTCCAAGTGTTTGAAGAAAGGGTGTGTCATCTACATGGCGCAAGTAATCATTGATGAGCCCAAACCTAAGTTAGATGACATCCCTGTCATCTTTGAATACCCAGAAGTATTTCCTGAAGATCTACCTGGACTACCACCAGATAGACAAGTCGAATTCAGGATCGATATCATTCCCGGAGCGGCACCAGTTGCCAGAGCACCATACAGATTGGCACCCACCGAAATGAAGGAGTTGCGGACGCAGCTAGATGAATTACTGGCTAAGGGTTTCATTCGACCTAGTTCATCTCCTTGGGGAGCGCCAATCCTGTTTGTCAAGAAGAAGGATGGATCGATGCGTCTATGCATCGACTATCGCGAGCTTAATAAAGTCACGATCAAGAATAGATATCCATTGCCCAGGATCGACGATTTGTTCGATCAGCTGCAAGGGGCAAGTTACTTCTCAAAGATTGATCTGAGGTCAGGCTACCATCAGTTGAAGGTTAAGGATGAAGACGTTCACAAGACTGCATTTAGGACTCGTTACGGACACTACGAGTTCCTAGTGATGCCTTTCGGGCTCACCAATGCACCAGCCGCGTTCATGGATCTCATGAATCGCGTCTGCAAGCCTTACTTAGATAAATTTGTTATCGTCTTCATCGATGACATCCTTATTTATTCTAAGAATCAAACTGACCACGAGAAACACCTTCGTTGTATTCTCAAACTTCTACGTCAGGAGAAGCTCTACGCCAAATTCTCTAAGTGTGAATTTTGGCTACGAGAAGTCCAATTTCTTGGACACGTGGTTAGTGAGCGTGGTATCCAGGTGGATCCCGCTAAAGTTGAAGCTGTTATGAATTGGCAAGAGCCAAAGACACCTACGGAGATTCGTAGCTTCCTGGGATTGGCAGGATATTACAGGCGCTTCATTGAAAATTTTTCAAGGATTGCTGCACCCTTAACTTCCCTGACCAAGAAGAAAGTAAAGTTTGTTTGGGGTCCTAAGCAGCAAGAATCCTTTGATGTTTTGAGACAAAAGTTGAGCAACGCTCCTGTGCTTACATTACCTGAAGGCGCTGAAGAGTTTGTAGTTTATTGTGATGCATCACACACTGGCATGGGGTGTGTGCTCATGCAGAAAGGCAAGGTTATTGCCTATGCATCGCGACAGTTAAAGGTGCACGAAAAGAATTACACCACCCATGACTTGGAGTTGGGTGCCGTTGTGTTCGCACTAAAACTGTGGAGGCATTATCTTTATGGAATCAAGTTTGTGATCTTTTCTGATCACAAGAGCCTCCAGCATCTGTTTAATCAGAAAGAATTAAACATGAGGCAACGCCGTTGGATGGAAACTTTAAATGATTATGATTGTGAAATCAAATACCATCCCGGCAAAGCGAATGTAGTCGCTGATGCCTTGAGCAGAAAGGAAAGGGTTAAACCCATTCGAATTAACGCCAAGCGTATGGAGATAAAGAACAGTTTGATAGAAATGGTGTTAGCTGCACAGAAGGAAGCTGTGTTGGAAGCTAACTATCCTAATGAGAAGTTAGGAGTAACTGAGGAGCAGTTAACTCTTAGCAAGGACGGAATTTTACGGTTAAACGGACGAATATGGGTTCCAATTTTTGGAGGACTTCGTGATGTCATCCTCCAAGAAGCCCATAGTTCCAAATACTCCGTTCATCCTGGAGCTGATAAGATGTACCAGGATTTGAAGGCAAATTATTGGTGGATAGGCTTGAAAAAGTCTGTAGCCGCCCATGTAGCAAAATGCTTGACATGTGCGCAAGTCAAAGCCGAGCATCAGAAACCGTCAGGTTTGCTACAACAGCCTGAACTTCCTACGTGGAAGTGGGAAATGGTAACTATGGATTTTATTACCAAGTTACCCAAGACAAGGAAAGACAATGATACGATATGGGTTATAGTTGACCGACTGACTAAGTCAGCTCATTTCTTACCCATCAAGGAGACTTATAGCTCCGATATGTTAGCCCAGTTATACGTTGATAAGATTGTAGCCTTACACGGCATACCTGTAGCTATTATCTCTGATAGAGATACTAGGTACACGTCACATTTTTGGAAGAGTTTCCAACAATCTTTGGGCACACGTTTGAACTTTAGTACGGCTTACCATCCTCAGACAGACGGTCAGAGTGAGCGTACTATTCAAACGTTGGAAGACATGCTGCGTGCATGTGCGATCGATTTGGGAGGTAGCTGGGATAAGAACCTGCCATTGATCGAATTCTCCTACAACAATAGCTACCATACCAGCATAAAGGCTGCGCCTTTTGAGGCATTATACGGTAGAAAGTGTAGATCGCCAGTTTGTTGGGCGGAAGTTGGAGAAGTCCAGTTATCAGGACCAGAGATCGTGTTCGAAACGACGGACAAGATTGTCCAGATTCGTAACAATCTCCAAGCTGCCCGGAATAGGCAGAAGAGTTACGCGGATCCAAGTCGTAAGGATTTTCACTTCGAAGTAGGTGACAAAGTCCTACTTAAAGTGTCACCATGGAAAGGGGTGATGCGATTTGGTAAGAAAGGCAAACTAACCCGAGATACATAGGACCTTTCGAGGTTATCGAACGTGTCGGGTCAGTTGCCTATAAGTTGAACTTACCAGAAGAGCTCAGTGGAATTCACAATGTGTTCCACATCTGCAATCTAAAGAAGTGTTCCGCTGACGATTCACATGTCATGCCACATACAGATGTGCAAATAGATAAGAGCTTAACGTATGTTGAAAAACCTTTGTCGATTGAAGATCGACAGGTAAGGAAGCTTCGAAGAAAGCATATACCTTTTGTAAAGGTCAAATGGGATGCCCGTAGAGGTCCCGAATACACGTGGGAGGTTGAATCCACGATGAAAGAAAAGTACCCTTACTTGTTTCAGTAAATCTTGGGTCGAGATTTATTTTAAGGGGGTGAGGATGTAACACCTCGAAAATTCACGTCCTATAACATGTTGACACGTGTCATAAAGTTTAAACGTGTGAAAGAAATGTTATGGAAGGACCAAAATTGACAAATGTAGAAAGTATGTGAATATACGTGTTCTAAGTGTCAACTGTGAATAAATACGATGTATATTAACCCTACACGATGTTCATACCTTCAAACGAATAAATCATGGATCATACGAAGCTAAATGTGAGTGATTTCAAACTACAGGGACCAAATGTGTCAACATGTTTAATTTATACCTCTGAGTGACCTTTTGACGAACCCGAAGCTTTGTAAATATTAATTATGCTCATGAGAATGCACCATAAAAATTTCATAAAGTTTCGTTAACGTATGAGAAAGATATGACCAAATTCGTGTGCGAAGCGTTAAAGCGTAAACGTCGAAAGTTAGGACTTTTCGGGTGAAAATAAAGTTACCCGGGAACTTGGCAAAGTGGGTATATGATTTAAGGCCTTAGTAGATCAATTGTGGAAGTTTAAAGTGCAATAAATCAGTGCCTATTCGAATTTTGAAGAGCCAAGGACTGAATAACAAATGAAATCAAAATGCTGATCTGCAGATGGGGTCGCGTCGCGCAACGGACCCTCGCGCTACGCGAGGGTGTGCCCAGCTCCGAAAAAAACGCTGGTGGTCTGCCAATTCGTATTTTCGCGACTTTAACTCATTTTTCCACTTCTCCTGGCCCCTAAAACGTCCCCTAAGCCCCTAGGGCACATGTCAATCGATTGTGGGCACTCATAGACCTATTTGTCAAGCTTTTATGGTGTGTGGAACCACTATATAAGGCCATCCAAGTTCATCATTTTTCTTCACACTTGCATTTGATCTTTGGAGCATCCTGGAGCATAGGAACTCTCCCTTCTGATCATAAGTCGTGCATTGGACTATTGTAAGTCTGCTAGTTCTTATTTGGTTGTGTTTAGCTTAGTTAATTAGCTAAAAGTCAAACCGTCGTAATTACGGTTTGACTTTGAGATTAGTCACTAATGACTCAGTATTATCTCGAATTAAAAGTAGTTTTAGAATGGTATTTATGTGGGTAATAAAACCCCAAAAGGGTTTCCCCTGATCACCATCCTAAACAGGTCAAATGTCGGGTCAAACCTTTACTTAAAAAGTCAACAGAATTATTAAAAGGTCATTTATGCATAATTAGCTATCTAGATCATATATAACATGTTTGATTAGTGTTATAACTTAGTAATTAGTGTAAGAACATGTCCAAACCTGTTCAACCCGACTATTTCCTGTTTAGACCCGGTTCGGAACCGAAAGTCACATAGTTTGACTTTCACTTTGACTTTCAGTTCTGACCCGTTTAGCCATATTTTAGAAATGCCTCAGAGCTTTAATTGGACTAGGTTACATGTTAGAACAACCCTCTGTGATCATGCACCTCGGTTCATTAGTTATCCAATTAATATGCAAGTTTCCGTTAATTATTCATATGTTGACCTTTATGCCCTTATTACCTTAAAACATGATTTATGAAGATGTAAAAGTGTAGCAACCTTAGTTATTGATATACAGACTTGTATGCAAAGTTTGACATCAGTTTGACTTGTAGATTAAGAGTTATGCTCATTATCGCAAAACTAATGCTTTATGTTAACATAATGGCGTAATTAGCGTAGAGCCTAGTTAAACATACTTTTTTGGTATCAAACGAATTACCCACTGATGTAATATATTATTTTGGGAATTTTAAATATTTTTAATTAATTTTAGGACGAGCATAACTCATAGTCATAGGCTTAACCCGTTAATTGTCGGTTTTGCCCTTACGGGCCATAAAATGAGTTTTACTTATCTAAACGACTCCAAACCTTTTGCTACTGATCACATATGTTAAATAAATTATTTTAAGCCTTCTGGAAATATAAAAATATCAGATTTAAGTATGAAACCCGGAAATGGCCTTTAATCGCCATAATTAGCGTTTTTAACGCATAGTGTGTCTTAGAATCATATTAGACATACCCGGGTTGATACCTACTGATATATCAGGCAAATTATGATATTTTAACAGTAAGCAAAGGTTAATAGACTCAGACTTCGTTTTTGAGCTTTGCGGCTTATGTGAAATTACCAAAATACCCCTACGGGGCATAGTTTGGTTAAATATGATAAATTTCACATATATGCCTTAGCCTACTGTTATAACACATCAAAATGAATATGTTTGCTGTTTACATCAGACCTGTAACTCAGTTGAACATATAAACGCTTTTACAAACTTTAAAATGACCAAACTACCCCTACGGGGCATAGTTTGTGTTTAAATTAGTTCGGGGCATAACGAAAGACATCCTACTGATGTTACAACATATTTGAAGCATATTAACTTAGGAAACCTGTATATGGCTCTTACGGATACCCGTTACGCATATTACGCGTTCGGCTCGGTTTATGTAACAAGTTTACATAAATTAGCCGAAACGGGTCAAACCTTATCGGTTTTATCTCAAAATCCAGAATGTGAATAATAAACCCATATTAAACAAGTCTTCAAACTTGTCGGGTCTGAATCACATTCTATCCGGTCTTCGCTTAATCGTGCGTACGAACCGTATCTTTGAAACTAGCCGGTCTAAGCTTAAGCATAATTAAAGACCCGCTAGGATTCTAATAGGTTATATTTAACCTTCGTTCCAGATTAGGAGAAACAGTAAAAGCTACCTGCTATTTGATTATTGTGACTATACTTTGCATCAAGGTAAATACTTTTAACTTATTTTCCCTATACGGGCTTGGGTTACGGTACATAGCGTACCGCTTGATCGGGCATCAAATCTTCCACGCTTAGTGGTTAATTGAATAATTTGATTGGCTCGTTTTAAACAGATGTGTTTACTTTACAGCCTTTGGGGGGGTTAATGACCATGTCCCGGATATCCTCGGCATTATCTTACGAGATGGCCACGACCTGAGCACGGGGTGTAGGCGTACTCCCGTGTATAACTCACGAAAAGTGGTGTGTCTATTGATCTTTAACCCGGATACGTTCCGGGCTACTGAACGCATAAGTAACATGTAATTCGTTCACAAGATTATCATATTAAATAATTCTCCCAAGTTAAATAAAATGTTTATGCCATGTGCATCCAAACCAATTTTCAATCATTTTCAAAATGAGTCAGTTGAATGTATTTACCAGTGTAAACTGACGTATTTTTCCCAAAAAGATTAAATGCAGGTACTAGGCGAAATAGGCTGGGATTCTCCTAAGCATCACTAGAAGTCTCGCAAACTTAAGATGCCGATGTCTGTTGAACCATAAACAATATTTTTATTATTCGATCCTACTGTGGATAAACACCGGATAATTGTGACTTGTTTACAATAAATAAATTCGGTTGTATCTTATTTAAATTTGCTTCCGCTGTGCATTATTATATTGTGTGGTTTGACTATTACGTTGCCAACCACGTCACGATACTCCCCCACCGGGCCCACCGGTGACACGTGGAAATCGGGGTGTGACAATGGTATTCAAAGGAGATATCCAGAATGGAATTGTCCAAGTAAATGTTCCCGATTAAGGAGTTCTTGGACTCATAACCTAAATGTGTCACTTAATTGACACAAACAATGGTGGATGAATTGGAGCCTGAGATTTTGTAAAAATCTCTGTAACCTCCTTGTACCTTGATTATCTTCTCCTATTATTACCCTGTTTACCCCTGAGAGGCAGGTAGAGTTAAGGTTTAAATTCCGTTTAAGGCTGTGTTATTTTGAAATCTCCAAAACGGCTAGTACTATCATTGGAAGAAACGAAATCCTGATTAACTAAGTTTAAAATAGAGGGTTCATATAGCTTAACTCAATATCCTAGAAATCCGGTATAGTTAATTATGAAAGACGGTTCATTTTGCTTATGCATTATCACCGCAACCCTAATTGGGCAACGATTAAGAATTTGCCATCAGCTGCCCAGGTTCGTCGAATTGTTCGACTAGCGGCAAGGATTAGCTATTCCTTAATATTAGTTTTGAGCAGTGGTTGGAATAACCATCTCACCTTAAAATAAGATTTTCTATAATAATTGATATGTAAGTATTAAGGCTACTCCTTTGGAGACCTTGTATAGATGGAATTTTAAATATCTATTGTTATATAGAGAATTGGTAAGTCCAATCATCAAGATCTGAAAGTTGCCTGGGGGACAACAAATAAGATCATACAAATCCATAATCGATTGTAGGTTACCGGTATACGACATGAAATCAAGGAGTTATGAAAATAGCAAACTTCCTTAGTTCTTGTTAAAGAATAAAGTGCAACAAAAGATATCACCCTGGAAGGGTGTGCCGATTTGTTAAATTATCAGGCTAGTTAAGCTCTGAATATATAAAATTATTCGAAGGAAAACGAAAATATCAAGATCAAGTAGCTTATAAGCTAAAACCTATTTAAGGAGCTTGGCGGAGCTCGCAATACATTGCACACTAGTGACTGAAGGAGGTGTTTCGCCAATAAGTTAAGGAACACTATCCCAATATGGTATGCGGATTTATGATGTGATAAACATCCTATATCGATTGAGGATCGACAGGTTAAGAAGCTTCAAAGGAAGCATATACCCATTATAAAGGTTAACTTGGGGAGCTTGGAAAAGCTCCATATATACTATATAGAGATTTAACCTAATGTAAGACAGAAGGTATTTCCCTTATTTTAGCAAATCTCGAGGTCGAGATTTCTTTTAAGGGGGTGAGGATGTAACACCTCGAAAATTTACGTCCTATGATGTGTTGACACGTGTCATAGGTTTGAACGTGTGAAAGAATGTTCTTGAAGGACTAAAGTTGACAAACAATGAAACTATGTAAATATAAGGGTTCAAAGTGTCAACAATGAATAAATATACTTTACAATAACCCTACATGATATTTGTAACCTTAATTGAATGGATCATGGATCATACGAAGCGAATTGGGAAGGAAAGTGAGAGATTACAAACTACAGGGGTTAAATGTGTCAACATGTTTAAGATATACCTCTGAGTGACCTTTTAGCAAACCCGAAGCCTTGTAACGATTAATTATGCTCACTAGAATGCAACATAAAAATTTCACCAAGTTTCGTTATCGTATGAGAAAGTTATGATAAAATTCGTGTGTGAGGGTTAGAATCATCAACATTGAAAATTAGGGCTTTTCGGGTGATCACAAAGTTACCCGAGGACTTGACAAAGATGGTATAAGCCTTAAAGCCCCATATGTCAATAATAAAGTCTTAAAATGCAAGAAAACATTGAGAAAACGACCTTTCGGGGGACCAGGGACTGAAATGCAAATAACGAAAACTTGTTTGGCTGGTCATTAACACCCTCGCGTAGCGCGAGCATGGAACACCTCGGCAGTCGCGCTACGCGACTGCCTTGTCTGATCAGAAAACATGCACAGATGTCCTGCATGCCTGTTAACCGACTTTGGTTGATCTTATCTGCATTTGTGAGCACCCCCTACATGTTTTATAGCCCCTAGGACACATGTTGATGATTAATGAACCTTAGTAGAGTGTTTTATCATGTTTACAAGCCATTACATCCACTATATAAAGCTCCTAATGTTGACAACTTTGAACATTCATTCCATACTTCATCTCTGAGCATTTCTGGAACTCAAGATCATCTTCCAAGCCTTCCTAATCATCCATTAGTCACGTGTAAGTACCCTTAACCCTTCTTAATTAAGTTTTGTTTAGTATATAGCCTAGAAGTCAAACCGTCGTAATTACGGTTTGACTTAGCGATAAAACACAAACGGTCCAGCGTTTTGTCAAAATGAAAGTTGTTATAAGTTGGTAATTATGTGGGCTTAAAACCCTTAAAAGGGCACTCACTGGTTCCAATCCTAACTAGGTCGTTTGTCGAGTCAAACGTTGTCCGAAAAAGTCAACAGAATTGTAATATTCGATTTAACGCATGATTAGCGATGTAAAAGGCGTATAATCTATTTTATCATTCATATAACCTGTTAATAAGTATAAGAACTTGTCTAAACTTGTTTGATTCGACAACTTTCTGTTTTGAACCGATTCGGAGCCGAAAGTCTCAAAAGTTTGACTTTTGCTTTGACCTCAGTTCTGACCCGGTTTAGATAGGTTTAGACATGCCTTAAAGTTCCATTAGGACCTAGTTACATGTGTGTATAACCCTCTGCGTTTATACCACATAAATCCTTAATTGTCCGACGTTTCCGTTAATCGCCTAAATATTGACCGTAATGCCCTTATGACTATAAAACGAGAATTTTGGAAATGTGAAAGTACAATAATCTTAATTACTGATTTTTAAACATGTCTGTAAATTTTCACATCAGTCGGAGGTCTAGATTAGGAGTTATGCTTAATGACGTAATTATAACGCTTCTTAGTAATTAATCGGCGTCATTAGCGTAAAGCCTATCTAAACCCCATTTTTGACACCAAAACTTTTACCCACTGATGTAATATAATATTTTGGGATTTTTGAAGATTTTTAATTATTTTTAAACTGATCATAAGCTAGGATTATCGCCTTAATTCGGTAAATACCGAATATGCCCTTTTCGGCCATAAAACGAGTTTTACAAGTCCTTTTGCTACCAATCCAATTGCTACTGATTTTAAATAATAAATAAAGTGTTTTGAACCTTGTAAACTGACCTGGAAACTCAGAATACTATTTTAACCAGTAAATCGCTTAAAATGGCGTTATACGCGTATTAAGCGCATAGTAAGGGTTTAAAACCATTTTGCCACATAGGACTTAACACCAACTGATATACCAAGTTAAAATAAACTATTTTACTGATTTATTCAGACCCGGATCACAGAAGCTTAATTGATCCCTTTTATAATATTTAAAATGACCAAATTACCCCTAAGGGGCTTATTATGAGATTAAACTCGTTTTGGGCATAATGGAAGGTATCCTACTGATATCACAACATATTTAAGGCATGTTAACTTAGGAAACCTGTTTAGGACTCTTATGGTTACCCGTTACGCTTCATACGCGCTCGGTTCGGTTTATGTAACTAGTTTACATAAATTAGCCGAAACGGGTCAAACCTTATCGGTTTTATCTCAAAATCCAGAATGTGTATAATATACCCATATTATACAAGTCTCTGAACTTGTCGGGTCTAAATCACATTCTATTCCAGTCTTCGCCTTATCTTGCGTTTGAACCGTATCTTCCTTTTGAAAACTAACCGGTCTAAGTCATGACTTAATTAAGACCCGTTAGGATTCTAATAGGTTATTTTAAAAACATTCGTTCCAGATTTAGGAGCCCAGTAAAAGCTATCTGTACTTGCTGATTTGATACGGCTGGGATTGAATTTATATTTAGCTCAGGTAAATACTTTTAACTTATTTCCCTATACGGGCTTGGGGTACGGTATATAAAATACCGCTTGGTCGGACATTGAATCTTTAATTGTATGATGGTTAAAGTATTGAGATGTTTCGTTTAAATTGTTTTGTTTGCTTAAAGCCTTTGGGGGTTAATGACCGTGTCCCGGATATCCCTGGCATCATTTTACGAAATGGCCACGACCTTAGCACTCAGGTGTAGGCGTACACCTGTCAGTGTCTCATAAATAAAGTGGTGTGTCTATTGATCTTTAACCTGGCTCGATCCGGACTACTGAACGCATAAGGAACATGTAAATCCTTTACAAGTTTATATAATTAAATAAGTAACCCAAGTTATAAAATATTATTTATGCCATGTGCATGCAAATCAAATTTTTAAACCCTTTTCAAAATGAGTCAGTTGATTGTATTTACCAGTGTAAACTGACGTATTTTCCAAAAATGGCTAAGTGCAGGTACTAATCGGAATCGGCTGGCTACTCCTAGCATCATTAAAGAGTCTCGCAAGCTTAGATGTCTAAAGTCTGTTGAACAGTGTTATTTTATTTTCGATCCGCCTGTGGATCCTTTACTTCCGTTGTAATACTTTGATGTTACATTATTTCGAATTTTAATATATTTATCCTTTTGCTTCCGCTGTGCATTTATATATTGTGTTGTTTCACTATGAAGTTGCCAACCACGTCACGTTACACCCCTACCGGGCCCACCGGTAAAGTGTGGAAATATTGGGGTGTGATGTCTATGCTTTCAGAATTCGAGATTGAGAAAAAGAAATGAGCGACGGAAACTGAAAACTGATGCCTGCTATTTATAGTTGTGTAATCTGCCTTCCACGCGGCCCGCGTAAGATACAGGCCAAGGTTACGCGGCCCGCGTCAACCTTGGTCAACACAATAGCTTAGTCCGTCACCAAGTAGGCTTGACACGATGTCGACACGTGTCGACCTCTGGTGCGATCGCGTGTTATGAGTCCGCGCGGCCCGCGTTGATGTAAGCTTAAGTTGAAGCGGCCCGCATGAACTAAAGCAGTCAGCGGAGTCCAATCTGGTCTTAATACGGCCCGCGTGAGATTGAGGTGGGATCCTACGCGGCCCGCCTCAACTCAGAATTCAGATTTTATATTTTATTTCTATATGTTATAATATAATTCGGGCTCGGTTTTCACATACGGGGTATATTTCAAGACATATAAGGGTATCTAAGATATAATGGGGTGTCAGAAAATATTTGAGGGTGTCGGTTTTCTTGAGGGTTGTTACATTCTCCCCACCTTAATTTAGAGCTCGTCCTCGAGATCTACTGGAATAAATACGGATATTTCTTTTCATTTGTAGAAAATGAGCTGACTTGATTAGTCCATCTTCAATCACCCAGATTGTATCATTTCCTTTCCTAGTTTTGGGTAATTTAGTAACAAAATCCATTGTTATTAATTCCCATTTCCACACCGGCATTTCCAATTGCTGTAACAAACCTGAAGGTTTCTGGTGTTCAGCCTTAACTCGTGAACAAGTTAAACATTTAGAAACATAGACTGCTACGTCCTTTTTCATTCCTATCCACCAGAAATTTTTCCTTAAATCCTGGTACATTTTATCACTTCCTGGATGCATCGTATATTTAGACTTATGGGCTTCTTCTAATATACGGTTACGCAGATTTTCTAATTTAGGTATCCACATTCTCTTTTCATGGAATCTCCAAATTCCATCTGTTCCTTGTTTCAATTCTTTTAACATACCTTTTAACTTTTCAGTATCTTCCTTGATTACTGACTCTTGTGCTTCTCTTATCTGATCATTTAAATCTACTTGCAGATTTAATTTAAGAGAACGTACCCTTCTTGGCTTTTCATGATACTTTCTACTTAAAGCATCTGCCACTACATTTGCTTTTCCTTCATGATTGACTAAGTGTCCAAGGAATTGTACCTGTTCTAACCAAAATTCACACTTAGAAAACTTAGCATAAAGTTTTTCCTTTCTTAACAGACTTAAATGTGCGTGCAAATGTTTTGCATGATCTTCTTTACTCTTAGAGTAAATTAGAATATCATTTATGAAAACAATTATGAATTTATCCAAATATAGCTTACATATTCGGTTCATCATGTCCATAAATGCAGCTGGGGCATTGGTTAAACCAAATGGCATGACAGTAAATTTATAATGACCATACCTTGTTCTAAATGCGGTCTTAGGAATGTCCTCTTCCTGTACCTTTAATTGATGATATCCTGACCTTAAATCGATCTTAGAGAAAAATCGAGCTTCTTGTAGTTGATCAAACAATTCATCGATTCTCGGTAATGGGTACCAATTCTTAATCGTGACTTTGTTTAATTCATAGTAATCAATGCACATACGCATTGATCCGTCCTTCTGTTTAACGAATAATATCGGCGCTCCCCATGGCGACTAACTCGGTTGTATGAATTTTTTTCTCCAACAATTCATCGAATTGTTTCTTTAATTCCTGTATTTCGGCGGGTGCCAAACGGTAGAGTGCTTTGGCGATGTTTCTGGTAGCAGGTGAATTATGAATTTAATTTCTCTGTCTAGAGGTAGTCCTGGTAATTTTTCTGAAAAGACATCTGAAAACTAAGATACTACTGGAATGTCTTTTAGTTCTTTTTCTTTAGTGTTAGTGACTATAGAAATCAAATACACTATAGAACCTTTTCTTATAGAACTTGCAGTTTTCATCACAAAGATGAATTTTGTGGATCTAGATGGCTTATTTTCTTTAATTGTGATCGTTTTACCTTTAGATGAATTTACTTGAATTGACATTTGATCACATAAAATTCTGGCTTTATTGGCTATTAACCAATCCATTCCTAAAATAATATCAAATCCGGCTATATTCATTGAATAAAGGTTTGCCCTAAACGTTTGGTTTCAAATTTCTATTCTTGCCCCCTGCAAGATTTCAGAAATCCTAATGGTTTCTCCATTGACTGTCTCTACTAAGCATTCGTGTGGTAGTTTAGTTAATGACTGATTTAGAAATTTGCAAAACGATGTATTAATAAAACTTTGGTTTACACCAGAGTCAAATAATACTTTTAGCAAAAGACATCATTAACCAGAAACGTACCAGCGATGACATCTGGAATCATCTTGGCTTCATCTGCAGTCAGAACAAATGCTCTAGCATTTTTAGTATTCTTGTTATTCGTAGCTGGAGCCAGTTTTGGACAGTTTGGCTTGATATGACCTTTTTCTCCACAGTTAAAACATAATCCATTACTGGATTTCTTCCTGCAGTTCTCTTCATTGTGTCCTGGTGCTTTGCAGAAATTGCAGTGGTTAGAGCATTTTCCAGAATGCTTCTTTTTGCAGATCCCGCAATACGGTGCAAAGGTAGAATCTATGTTCTTATGATTGAAATTTCCAGAACGAAATTCTTGAGTAAGTCTTTGGGTTAAGTTTCTCTTCTGATTTTCTTCTCTAGTACGAACTAGTTCATCAGTCAAGGTATTGGCTAGTTCTACGGCTTCTTCTATGGCTTGGGGTCTGGTTGCCTTGACTACATGTCTAATTTCTCCAATTAATCCCCAGATGTAACGGGAGATTAATACCGGTTCTGGTGATGCAAGGGTTGGCACTATCCTAGCATATTCAAAGAATATAGTAGTGTACCCTTAACTATCTACACCAGTCATCCTAAGGTTGAGGAACTTATTTGCTATCTGTTCCTTTTCATTGGGTGGGCAGAATTTCCTTTCTACCTTTTCTTTAAATTCTTCCCATTCCATACTATAGGTTTTATCACTTCCTTTTGTCTGAAGGATAGTGTTCCACCATTCTAATGCTGCATTCTTAAACAGATTAGAAGCAAACAATATCCTGTCTTCTTCAGCACACTTACTTATCTTTAAGACTGCCTCAGTCTTCTCTATCCAGCGTAAGGTTGCAATGGCCCCTTCATTGCCCGAGAATTCCATTGGTTTACAAGACCAAAATTCTTTATAAGAACAACCATAAGGCATGGTTTTTCTTCTTTTGGGAATAGGCAATTGAAATACTGGTCCATTGTTTACACTGTTTTCTGGTTCAACGGGTCGCCTACTGCTATGCTTACTTTTATTATCAGCATCCTTAACAGTTTGAAGAATAAATGGCATAGCATCTATAATTCCCTATGCCACTATGTGTTGAATAGCACTATTATCCACTTGGTTTCCATTGTTATTGATACTCGGATTATCATTAACCACGTTAATGTTACTCTGGTTATCGTTATTCAGATTTCCTTGATTTTCTTTGTCGGCCATCTAAATTTTAAACATTTATTCCATATTAATATCACAATTAATATCTTACTATAGTTAATCCCATGATACGCAGTTTTGCCAAAAGCGTAGATCATTGCTGCTTTACTCTTTTCATATACTTATGCGTCTATTACACACTAGTACTGAAATAAAATTATAATACCAATAGAAATAAAAACACACTAGTACTAATATGCATCCGTACACACATATTTTATTTTATTTTTCATTATCAATTTTTAGGATCTTTTGGATTTCCTCATATATGTAATTCACATATTGTAATATACAGACCATTCATAAGGTCAAAGTATTCAACAGATTCACAAATCAGACATCAGGTCATAGTATTATTTAGGGAATTCCATTATCATAACATATACCTCCTCTCACCCGGTCTTATCGGAGAGGTAACCCCATTTCACCCAGTCTTGCCGGAGAGGTAACCCCATCTCACCCGGACAAGCTGGAGAGTCTACCGCACCATGCCCAGTTTTACCGGAGAGGTAATTATCATAGTATTTTCCACCCATAAACTTATTTCAAATCATGATCTTAAAAAGGCATCATTTATTATGGTTTACATCAAGAAACAAGGAAATTAGTATTCTCATGAGGAATCATATTCTAGAACCGAGTAGTATCAATAAACAAGAAATAACAGTGGCCAAATGTTATTGCTTATTTATCATACAGGCACTGTTCTAGTCATTATCCTCACAGGATTCCAATAACCATCACACTTTATTTATGCAAGTAATTGGTTTAATCTCAAAGCTTCATATTAAGGCATAGCATTAAAAATTCTCTTGTACTTCTAGGCCTTATTCTAGTTTTCTTGGTTCACTTTTGTTGTTCATCTGAATGTTTATTTATCATAAACGAATATCTAGTACAATTATACGAACAGATTAATTAATTAAAATGAAATATTGTGATTTATATATTTATTACAAACTAGAACTGAAATTCGAAATATATTATTGGTTATACATCCGTAACTTATTTTAGTCTAACTAGGTTATAGGAATATTATGCTCAGCACACTATATATAAGGTTTATTCTATCTCTTTCTTCTTACTAGGTTATTATCAAAGGAACGAAGTTCTTTTAAAGTTTCTAACTCGTAGGTGGCATGAGTGCTGGCACTGGTTTGACAATTCAACTATAAGTTAACATTTACTGCTACAGTAGATAACATGTAGAGATTTGCCCATTTTTCGTCTAATTTATCTTCCCAATGTGGGTTACTGCCTATTTTCTGGGTTTCCTGAGACTTTTTCATATTCTCTTGACTTTTTCTAAGAATCCGGCTTCTTTTACTAGGGGTAAGTGGATTTTCATACTGTGCTTTACGGACAAATATTCCTTCCTCAATATCTGCTGAATATCCTAAGAAATTTGTTTGGGATGAACTTCCCTTTTCTTTGGGTGAACTATCTAGTTTATGATAGATGTCCGAAATTCTTCTCTTACTCATACTGTAAACTAACAAATAGTCAATTAATATAAAACACAAAATCACATAAATTATTTCCTAACATAGAATTTAAAATTTAAGCGTCAGCAGAACACTTCTTTGGCTTGAGCCAGTGGCTAGGCTCTGATACCACCTTCTGTCACAACCCCCGATCCCTGATCCCCGGGAACGGGCGGACGTGATCACAGAGTTTGGGGTATCAATTTTATTTAGTCTTGCAGCGGAATTTACATCAGGACCGTAGTTAGGAAATGTTTATCAGAGTAAAACCACCATATTTTATAATATTAAACAAATGGGATGAAACCCAAGTTCATAGTACACACGTTTTCATAGGAATAAATCCTATTTTATTTAATAAAAACATCTATTTTATTTTAGGTAACTTTATTGCCACTTTTCCAAGCCTTCAGTGCTCTCCAGCTGGCTTTTATTGGCTTCACACTAAGTTACCTGAAACACGTGTTTAAAACATTTTATCAGCAGGAAATACTGGTGAGTGAATCCCGGTTTAATCAAGTTTAATTAAAAAGTCACAGTGAACAGTATTGAGAGTGATCACTTTGTTTATGTCTACACAATTACTCCATTTGGTACTATCAATCCTGACTTGTGGGTCATATTACCCATTGGCTAACTCATTGTCCAATGGTAACGCATTGTCATCCCGACTTACTACTCGCAAGTAGTACAAAATTTTGTATACAAAACCCCAACATACCGGCAGTAATTGAATAACTACAAAGACTCAATCACTGCTAATTTTCATGGTAAAACATTTAAGGTTTGGTAAAACATTACCAAAAAGATTAACAAAAAGAGGATAAACTCACATTGCTGTCTTAGGCTTTTCGTAAGGGTTTCCTGGCTATAATCTATAATTTATAATTTATACAAATGTACATTGATTAGTACCATAACCCTTTGAAATTATTAATAATACCCTCCCCGAGACGGCATTCCAACAACTACGTCGGGCAGAACCACGACAGTTGTTACGGAACCCTAAATCAATCGGGCAGCGTAACTGTTATGAAACCGGGGTTATAATACTTACAATGGAGCAGAACCTCGCTAATTAGGGGTATAATACCTAAAATATTATGTCTATGCTTTCAGAATTCGAGATTGAGAAAAAGAAATGAGCGACGGAAACTGAAAACTGATGCCTGCTATTTATAGTTGTGTAATCTGCCTTCCACGCAGCCCGCGTAAGATACAGGCCATGGTTACGCGGCCCGCGTCAACCTTGGTCAACACAATAGCTTAGTCCGGTCACCAAGTAGGCTTGACACGATGTCGACACGTGTCGACCTCTGGTGCGATCGCGTGTTATGAGTCCGCGCGGCCCGCGTTGATGTAAGCTTAAGTTGAAGCGGCCCGCATGAACTAAAGAAGTCAGCGGAGTCCAATCTGGTCTTAATACGGCCCGCGTGAGATTGAGGTGGGATCCTACGCGGCCCGCCTCAACTCAGAATTCAGATTTTATATTTTATTTCTATATGTTATAATATAATTCGGGCTCGGTTTTCACATACGGGGTATATTTCAAGACATATAAGGGTATCTAAGATATAATGGGGCGTCGGAAAATATTTGAGGGTGTCGGTTTTCTTGAGGGTTGTTACAACTATGATCGGCTAAGTTTATTTTCTGCCTAGACTGTGATGATGGGATTGTAAAGTTTTGAACTTTATTATGTTTATTTAATTATTATGGATTTTTGCTAAAGTAGTCGACTTGGTTTATTGGTTTGATGTGTTTGCATGCTTAAAATTGTTTAATTGCCTTTTGGTACTTAGTATTAGTCTAGGTGAATGTCTTTCACGGAATAGGTTCATGCTAGATTATAGATTTATTTTATAATCTTTAAGGTTAATTGGCCAATACACTTAGAAGTAATAATCGGTAATTTAATAATTTTGATTGTTCTATTAATTTCAGTAGCTGTGAGTTGCGAAATTACTGTTAGGTCTTCGTCATTAAGTTGCTAGGTAGGGTCTTGGTGAGGAATCTGAACTAGTTGCCCTAGTGATTGTTGTCTAACAAGTCAAACTGAGATTCCAAGTCTATCCTAGGTTTATAGCCCGTGAGGGAGTAAATCATATTAGGATACTTTTGTAAACACTTAGATAACGGCCTGTGAGGGATTCTAGATAACGGGTGACCGTAATAACCTTTAGAGTTCCATAAGTGTCTTCTCGAGAAGGGTTGAGGGTCTTATTCGATGTCTCGATAGGTTTAGAATATAAAGATCCCGATTCCATAATAATTAATAATCATAATAAGTCATTACTGTCACAATCCAAGATTCTAGTCTAGGCAGTCGTTTCCATCAATTGAGTAAAATCCGAGTTAGTTTGTGCTTCGTTAATTTAGTTAATTAATTTAATTAAATCACAACTTTAGGATATTTAGAAACACCCCCAATATAAAAATGGTTAGTGTTGTGTCCGTGTCAGTCTAGGTCTAGATAGAGTCTAGTTAACATAGTTAAATAGAGTCCTGTGGGTTCGATATCCAGACTTACTTAGCTTTACTAGAGTCAATCGGTTCACTTGCCGGTTAGTGGTTTAGTCGAGTTTAGAGAGGCTAGAGTATTACTTTATGTCTAGATTAGGTTAATTTAGTTTGTTTTTATTAAACTACCTTTAGCACATCAAAGAACATTTCCTTTTGGCAACTCAGTACTACATACAATAAAGCTTCCACAGTTGATATACATGAGCCTTCTACTTGGATAGGGAAAGGTAACATAATGCGTTGTTTTCTTGCACCGATCATTTGAAGTCAATCATATAGGAGGGTACAAATTTTCAAGTGGTGTCATACAACTGTGAATATTGCCCAAGATTGCTCTTTTTATTTTTTATTGAATAGACCAACCAGGTTCTTCTATATGCACTAATGCATTGCATCCCATAAAATTTGTAGTTATTGTATATGTGTGGTTGCAACTTTACAAGTCAACTTTTACTAGCAAAGGGCAATGTGAACGAGGCTTTTGCTACACTCAAGATTGTATCTCTCTTTCTAGAGTCGATATATGGAAGCTCTAGATTTTGCTGCTAGAGAAAACTTTCATCTTCCAATGCCAACAGCACCCCCTAGGTCCTAAAGAAACCAGTGAAGATGCAGGGTTGAAATGAAATAGTATGTTTCATTATGATAATAATGATGTTGATTTCTTTGTATTTGAGTGAACAAATATCTTTATTATGGTTGGTAATTTGGTTTATTATAAGCACATAATGTATGATTGGAATCCTCTGGAATGATTTAATACCATGAGCGATTTATTTGTCAATTACTTTGCCTTGATTTATTGGAATCATTGGTTCAATGGTGTACTATATGTTCGTGAAGGGGATACTTTTATATGCGTGTTGATTTATTTGTATAACATGGGGGGGGGTATGTTGGCACCAAGTTTGTGACTGTATGTAGAGCTGTACAAATTAAGTTTAAATCCTAGATAGGCTTGAGTTTCGGGTTTTGTCGGTATCTTGACCAATTCTTACTTCTTGGGGTTAAACCGTTTTCCAAGGAGAGCAATATAAACTGGTTAGAAACCTACAACTTGTACTAGTTTCTATTTATATCGGTTTCAGTTTCGGATCTCAAACTGGCTTCAGTTTTGGTTTCGGTTACCAGACCAGTTTACCAATCAATCTTTATTTCCATTTGGTATTGCAAATTTGCAATATGTAACTGATTGTTGTGGTTTATTTTTGCAGGCTTTTTTCTGTGGGTTAAGTATGTGTTTATCACAAAGTTTCCAAATGGAAATTACATCGAGATAGAAGGCTTTTGATTTTTTTGAAGACGGGGAGGGTTAGTGTTACGAATGGCGCTTTTAAGAACATGTACAATACCGAGAAGAAAGGGAAGAGACAGGTCATGATTAGGCCTTCTTCAAAAGTTATCATCAAGTTTCTGATGATCATGCAAAAGCATGGTATGCTCGTATTTGAGTTATAGCTGTTGGGTTTTGTTTTTCGAAATTTAGTTGATTTTGTTCAATAATTTAAGGCAAAGTCGACGGATGTTTTAGTGGTTGTGGTGTGTGAAGTAATGACTGTCTTGTACAATTCATTTTTTAAAGTGTTCTCAACATTAGATCTTTGTTGTTGTATAAGTGTACATGTGTAATGTTCCTTAAAATTAAATGAAAGGAATAATGAATCTCATTTTCCAAATTATTGGTTGATGTTTGCATAAAGATTGTGTTGTAGATGCTAGAAATTAAACGATTTTGTATATTAGATAATGATATTTCAACAAAATGCAGAGGTTTTCCCTCTTTGAAAAGTGGACATTTATGTTGTGGGGGAGTTTGACTGAGTTTGATATATATTGGGTGTCCATTTGACATATGTTTCCTATGCCAGCAGCCAAGTAGCAAACTTTGTTACTTTGTGGAATAGATTTTGCATGATACCATCTTATAAGTATTGTTTTGTATGACATTATCTTTGGAGATATGAACTGCTTTACGACAAGTGTACATGCACATTTAGGTCGTATCGATAGAAGAAGGGATGGGACGTGGAATCATTGGCGTACACATTAATATCTTTTATAAAAGGAAGTTGCCACGACAAGGCTGCTAGGTAAGTTGACTCCTTTAATAGTCGGGACACCATCGCAACATGCGGACATTCCCACTAATTCCAAACTAAGACAAAAACCAAGTCTTAAACTTTTCCTTATTAGTTTACATCTGGTATCAGTCTGGAATTTGGATAGTTTTCTAGAATATATGGAATATCAATAAAAACAAGAGAACAAACTTTATTTTTAATATGTTGATCATATCAAATTTACCCTTTTTATTAAAAAACACAAAACCAAACCGTTAGATTTTTTCATTGAGGTTTGGTTATTTCGGTTTTCTAGGTTGATTATTTCAGTTTCGTGAACCCCATAAATGATACATGGTGATAATACATTTGAGAATTATATATTTTGAGAGAATGTGAAACACATAATCATTCGTTATATACTTACATGTCCATATACTTGCTGCAACATGCAGTATAGAATTTGCTTTATCATCAACATATACTACTACAAGCTAGGAAAATTGTATATATAAGTATTTATCATCAACATATACTACTAAAAGCTAGGAAAATTGTATATGTAACTATATAAGTATGTATGTATGGGCCTTTTCTTTTCTACAGGTGGTACACATGAACATGTATGGGCCTTTTCTTTTCTACAGGTGGTACACATGAACATGTAACACCCCGAAAATGGGTTTGGTAATCAAACTACGTTAATACTAAAAGACGGATAAATTACCGTTAGTGGTAAAATTAACCCGAAAAATATTAGGATTTATATAACTAAATATAATATTTAATAAAAAAGGGAAAAGAATGTTGTTGGGAAAATAAAGTTTATAAAAGGTCCGAGTTAACGGGACTTAAAATAAACTGAGTTATAAATACCCTGAACCCACTAAGTTAACTAGGAATGTTTAACCTAGTTAATAAGTGAAAATATTGTTAGAAATAAGTAGGTTGTGCCCTACTTAATAACTAACCAAACAAGAGGGGCCAAAGTGGATAAACTTGAAAGTTTATTTAATAAAAAAGGTTTTAAACAAAAAACACACAGAAGTGTGTTCTGTTCGTCGACCTCAGGAGGCTCTTGGAGCCAAAACCCTAAGTTCCAACCAAATCATCAAATTGAATGCTCAAATGAAGCTCAAATTCACAATTGAACGTGAATTAATGATCACCCAAGCTAGGGGATCATAAGGTATGTCAAATTTTGATGATTTGTAAAGTTGTGAAAATTAAAGAATCATCATAATCGCGAATTATGGATGAATTATTGAAGCTATGACTGAATTAGTGATGTATATTAGCTTAGGAACAAAACCCTAAGTGAAAATTATACATATGATGCTATAATTTGAATGATTTGATGATTTACCACACTAGGATAAGTTGGTATTAATCATATGATGAATTTGATGATATAATTATGATTAGAATCATCAAACATGATAGTAATCAGGAAATACTTGAACAAATTGTATGTTTGAGTATATAATCATACTTACTATGAAATGAGTTTAGTATGATATGATAAAAATTGATGATATGTTCATGTTAAATGATGTTTAATATCATCAAGTATTAATTCGGTAAGTCATGGTTACAAGAACTTGGTAAATAAGTGATTAAAACGGTAACATAAGAATGATGCTTACCGTATAGTGGCAAAGTATTAAAACGAGTAGTTAAGCTACATCGTGTAATTACTTTTGTCAATAGGCAGTTTGACTTTTAAAGTCAAAATGACCTTTTATATGATTGAATGATAATTTCAACATAAAGATTGCAGGATGGAATAGTCGTGAATGATTATGACTAGTCTAACCATCTTACATTTTACAATGATAGTTTGACACTTGACAAGCTAGGTGAAAGCTTGGGAAGGAAGCTGGTCAAACGAATCAAGAATGAAGAAAAAACATAATTTGGATGCTAGGTAAGTAAAGCTTACACTCTATTTATTGAACACCTATTGGTGTATAGGTTATGAATAATAGAAAGTCATGTTTGAATTATGATGTTCCGACACGACATGTGCGGTTCGGAAGAAAATACAATAATGATAAACCATGTTGAATGGTTAAAAAGAGTTAATGTGATTATTTAGTCATGCAATGACTAATAAATAACGAGTTTTGAATGATTACCTTATAAGGTAAATCAATACAAGTAATAAGGGTAAAACGGTAATTCGGTCACTCGTTGACGATAACCGTTAGTTTTGAAAGACACTTTATGGAGTAAGACATAAAGGGGTCAAAATAATAAAGAAATAGGTTTATAAGTAAATTGACCGTACGGTGTAAACCGGTACGAGTCATGTAGACGAGATGATAATAAATCCATCTCGCAAAGATATATGGTCATTTAGACCAAACGGGTCAAAAGGTGAAAATATCACCCTTTGACAATATCGACTAATGGTTTGTCGAGTTGTACGATTATAGGAATAAATATCGAGTGGATATTTACATCGCTATTACTTAGCGGCTATTAAGGCAAGGTATTGAAACGGGTCAATATATTGATCCGAGCCATGTATGTGTAATAGGTTAACTACTCATTTAGAACGAAAGGTTCATTGAGAGTTAAATAAAGTAAAAATAGACATTTGGTTACTTTAATGAGTAAACTGAATGATTCAAGTGATGGTCATTGTGATTTGAAGACATAATGACTTTTTAAACAAAATCATAGTTAAAAAGAGGTATTTTGGGTCAAACATGCTTTCAAAAGTCCTTCATCGTAAATGAAAGGCTAAAATGGACCAAAACGCCCTTGTAAGCTATATTGAGCAAACGACCTTGAAAGGTTGTTTGGAAACGAGTTTTATGATTAAATAAATACTTAAAATAAGTATAAAAAGCGAAAGATGTAAATCTTTGGTCAATTGACTCTATAAGAGTCTTTGCCGTAAAATGATAATCCGATGAATAAAACTCGGAATATATAGATCACCACATTAAATCCACCACAAATATAGTTGTGGTAGAAGATCATTTGATAAGAAATGTGGAAATATAAAACTAGAAACGAATGAAAGCGATTCGTGCTTAAAATATGCTTAAATACCCTTAACAGGTTAAAATAAGCATATGAGCGAAAACGGGTTAAGAATACGTAAGAAACCCGTGGTTTGGACCTTGAATAATAGGAAACTGATATACAATGAGGTTCATGATAATTTGTATGCAACAAACTAGTTTTAGTTTGATAAATTCATGAACGGGTCAAAAGTGGTAAATTTATATTAAGCTGAAGGCTTAAAAGTCTTAAATTTTGTTAATCTGGATGTCGGATTTTAACTCCATATTATGGAGAATCAATTTACGATCACGTAGAAAGAAACGGATCGTAAAACGGATCAATAACAACCAAGTTATGGCCGTTTTCGTAAAACTGAGTTTGGCTGGGAAATATGCAGACCTGAACCAAACTTTCTGTCGAAATGCACTCGTCGCGCTACGCGACGGAGATGACCGTATGGTGTCGCGGCACGCGACAGGTTTGGGTGAACAGCGTCGCGGCACGCGACGGTTTTAATACCTGGCATTTTGTTGCTGTTGATCAGTTTGGTCTTCGGAACTTGTATAAACAAGTTTTAAACGCTCATAACTGATACTTTTTGAGTGTTTGGACTCATGAACTTGTTCGGACATGTTTTATACTCCGAACGACTAACTCATTTCGTGTGTTATGAAATGTAGGTATTAGGGAAAGTACCGGAGGACGATCAAGCTCGATAAAGAACCGAACACAATCCAGATTCAAGCTTCCACGAAATGATTCGTCTTCACGTTTTTAAATGGCGAATGTTTTATAAAATGTTGAATTGTGTTATTTCTTAAAAGTTTTTTTAAGAAATGCATATTTTGTAATGTATGTGTAAGCATAATTAAATAATTATAGTCGAAAACTATATGAAAATCGTATAAATGGACTAAGGGTCTTACAGAACACCCCTAAAGTCGGTTAATACAATGGTAAAAATCAACAAATTCTAAGTGATAAACTTAAATGATTGATTGATCGAGTGCTTTATAAAGACTTCAAATTGATCGAGTGCTTTATGGATGTAAAACTTATGTCAAACCCATGATGGAGTGTTTTACTAATCAGGAGAATTATCGGTGTTAAAGATAGATTTAAAGAGGGGGCATGCGTATGAGAGATGACGTAGGGTTTGGGGAACGAAAAAGATGCTTCACCAATTTGTTTAATTAGACATGCAATCTATTTAATTTGAGAATCTTATATAATATAATATTTAATATAATTTTCTTATAATTCCATGTTTGCTCTCACATGGAGCACATGCCTTTTTTTACGGGAAAACTAAACAGATGTTAGGCTAAAGGTTAGGATTGTTACAATAACTGATCTTTAAAATACTCAATGTATTTATTAAAGTTAAAGGTAGGTGAGTGAAAGTAACCCCAAATATAAAGGTCATAATTATTATTATTTACCCTTACATGTAATAACATATGTAATATAAAATATTATAAATAATAATTACATCTAACTTATACTAATCCAATATAATTTAACTAGCTTATAAACCTGCGCATTACGCGGGTTAAACTATTAAAACGATATAAATTATAAGTCTTGAAATAAATCTTATGACTAAAATTACATTTTAAATATAAAAATGAAAGCGATCAATTCGAGTCGTATTTTATCGAATGAGTCAACTGGGTAACATGTTTCATTTTTAAAGAAGCAAAAATGTGAAATGACCAAATATGTTCTTAATCGTTTGTTTAAAAGATATTATATATTTGATGATATATTTTCGGTAATCATAAAATATACAACAAACTTTGCAAAACCTATATAAAAATAGAATGTACAAAATGTGTTGACACGTTGGCATGATGTGACCCAACCCGTTTTGACCTGTAAGAAATCACCCATTTTAATACGAACCCATTGCAACCTAAAAAAAAACCTAAATCAAATTCAAACACCGAAAAGATCATTATTTGGCATATTGATGCCATAAAAAAGAAACATGAGTCTTGTTACTAGGGGTGAGCAAGTTTAGGTCCGGACCGAAAATAACCGAGAACCGAACCGAAAATATACCCAACCCAACCCGAACCCAAGTACCTAGGTATTTAGATCGGTGATGAAACACTGGTTAATACTGATGGTTAACTAGCTGGATTGTCTCTTTTGTGGGTTCAATCTCCTTTCCAACTCGTCGAATGACTAAGGTCCTGCAAAACAGCAACACCGTTAGCTCGTTAAGAGGGGAATGTGGGGGTTTCCCTCTTAACCGGGCTCCGGCGTGAGAATAAGTACTGCTCTGAGGAAGAAAACAGTGTGTGTTGTGAGTGAGAGGGTGGAGAATAAAAAATAGTCTAACCTTAATGATGAAGGGTCCTATTTATAGCCGGAGGGTGAAGGAGGGAGGAGCAACCTTGCCAGCTGCTATAGGGCGCCAGCTGTCCGACCAAGGGGAATATCCTCTTGGTCCCCTCTGCTGTGGTCAGGATGGTGGTACACGTGGCGCGCCTATATTCGTCCATGCTGGAGAAATCGTGCAGCTCTTGTCGGTCTGCTCCCAGGATCTGTTGCAGGTCTATATGGCGCTCGGTTATTGGTGACACGTGTCATCCTTTCTGTCGGAAGGAGCATCTTTGGTACCACCTTGGTGTCTTCCAAAAGCTTCTGGATTTATTTGCTGATGTGGGCGCCATGTAGACGGAAAAGTGGTGTGGTCCCTGCCATGTAGATGTGGAATTGGGACCATACCTCTTCAAGTCCCCCCAGTCCAGTGTGCCTTCTAGTTGAGTTGATCGTCTAGGAGGGATTCTGGACTTGTAAGGGTAGTGGTTGTTGTTGTTGTTGTTTAACACATGTTGGTTAGTTTGTGCGGTTGAGCCAAGTGGACGCATTGCACGTGGCGTACAATGGTGACTCTGCAAAGTTGAGCCAAGTGGACGCGTGGTGCATGGCGTACAAAGGTGACTCTGCAAAGTTGAGCCAAGTGGATGCGTGGCGCATGGCGTGCAATGGTGACTATGCAAAATTGAGCCACCTGGTCGCATGGCACATGGCGTGATGGTAATCTTACAAAGTTGAACCAACTGGACGCATGGCGCATGGTGTGGTGGTAACCTTACAAAGTTGAGCCAAGTGGACGCATGGCGCATGGCGTGGTGGTAACCTTACAAAGTTGAGTCAACTGGACGCATGGCGCATGGCGTGGTGGTAACCTTACAAAGTTGAGCCAACTGGACGCATGGCGTGATGGTGGTTCCTTCTGAAAGAAGTTTCCTTTCTTGGAATGAAGACAACTGATGTGACTGTCTGGTGTCCCTGTCTTTTCGGAGATGAACAGTTCGTCTTTTCAGGAGTGTCAGTTGCTTTTCCTGTTCATGTCAGACGTGTGCCGCCCACGCTCACTAAAAACGAGGCGACGGCTTCTCTCCCCTCTGACGTGTCCTCCCCCTGGTGGTTGACCATCTGTATTCCTGACGGCTCACTACCCATCGCATTAAATGCGATGGGTATAAATAGATGGCGGTTTCCTCATTTTCTTTACTTTTTTTCAAAATTCAAACACTTTTTCCTCTCATCCTCTTCTTCTTATCTCTTCTTTTTCCAAGTTCATCTTCCTGTGATTATGTCAACTGTGGCGAATCCTTCCACTAAGAAGAGAAAATACAAACCTAGGAATCCTCCTGGTCCTGATCGTGTTGAGATTAGTTGGAAGGAAGAAGAATTTCAGAACCTGGTTAGGGAGATGGGTTTTCGTCCCGAGTGGGGTGCTCAGTTTCTGACCCCCAACTCCACTGCTTTGGACGCCCCCTGTTTATATAGCGTTGTATGCGGCCTTCTTCCGGGAAGGCAACTTCCGTCTCCCTATGACGAAGTTTACTACTGAAGTTTTGACAAATTATGGGCTGCATATTTATCAGATCAACGCCTTGGGGCTTCCTCGTCTTACATATTTCGAATTTATATGCAAGGCCAACCGTACTGAGCCAACCTTTGAGATGTTTAACGTTTTTTACAACGTGAGTTACACTGGTGGTTTTTACTCCTTCAACCAACGTCCTAGTGGCGTTAGTCCTTGCAATTCCAACCCCCCAAGAGTCTGCATGATTGGAAGCAGAAGTTTTTATATATCTCTCATGGGGTCATTCCGGTCGATATGCATTACCGGGCAGAGGGTGAAGGGATTCGCAAGATAGATGTTTCTATAAATTTTGTTGAGCAAGAGTGGTACATAACGTTGACGCGGAAAGCCACTTCTATTTCCCAACTTGAGGAGAGGGCACTGGTGGGAGCTGGTATGAGCATGCTGTGGGTCCTGAAGAACCCTAGGGGTATCCTTGTTTATGGCTATCAGGGCAAAGGTATTTAGGGTTGCTCGTTTATGTTTGTGTTCTCCTTTGGTTTTGTTATGCTCTTCCTCATGCTTTTGTATTTTATAGTTGGGTATAGTTTGTTGAAAGTTCTTGACACAAAGGCCGGTGGTGCCATGGTTGAAGCGATACTACCTGAGGGGAGACCGGTGTGGTTGGATCAGATCCGAGACCGTTTCTTGCACCCTACTAGCGATAGTTTTGCCGCTTATGCCAATACTATCTTAGGTGAAGATGATGAAGATGATTTTGACGATACTACTGGCCCCACTCGAGAGGAGATTATTGTCTTCTCGAGTGAGGGTTCTGACAGATCTCGTGAAGGCCTAATCCCTCATTCCCCGCGTGCAGGTCCGGCGCAAGGGGCTGTTAATGAACCGGTGAATGAGCCTGTTGGTGATGATCCTGATCCTCCAGTTGAAACTGCTGAGCAGTTAGAAACCAGAAAGAAGAAAAAGTTGGATAAGTCTGAGAAGAAGAAGAAGAAGAAGAAGAAGAAGGTTGAGGAGAATGTTACTGAAGCTCCTCATAAGCGACCTTCTACCCTTCCTTTCCTGGATTATGTTGTCGTTTCTGATACGCTATCTGGTTTAGGCGCAGGGGTAAGCGTACTGAGCGTGACCCTAAGGACGATGAAACTTTGACGGAGATCGTGAAGAAGAAGAAGGTTCTTGAAGATAAGAAGAAAGAGCTTGACGAACAAGCTGCTGCTGCTCTTCCTGCCAAGAAATCTAAGCTTCAGAGGGAAACTCCTCCTGCACCCTCAGAGTCTGAGATTGACATGGGTGTTTTTAGGGCAAGTCATGGTAATCTCCTGGAGAAGATATTTGCTGCTTCTGGTTCTCAAGGTAAAAATTTTCATTTATCTTTCTCGCTTTTTATCTTTCACTATCCTTTCTGACTATCACGCTTGTCTTGGGATAGGTGCGAAATCGGGTAAGGGCACTCGCAAGATTGATATTTCGAAGATTACCCCCCCACCTCTCCGCCTTCCCGGACTTTTGGTCTGTCTCCTCCGCATTTTAATCCGGGGAAGAGGAAAGGGATGAGGTGGTGATTGAGCAACTTGGGGAAGGTGGTGGTGCTGGTGGTACTGGTGATGGTGGTGGTGGTGCTGGTGGTGATGGTCGTGATGTCCAAGAGGAGTCTAGCGAGGCTACTCCTCCTCAGCACACCGTCTACACCAAGGTTATTAGGGGCTCTGACCAGGGTGGTGTTTCTGGGACTCGCCATAGCCTAGAATATGAACATGTTCAAGGTGGGTCCTGGGATACCCATAATCCTGCGTGTGCTGATCTTTCACATGCCCCCTGATGGAACTTGACCCAAGGCTCACGGATGTCTGAGCTTGCTAACTGCCGAGAGTTCTTTTCTCTTTCCCTCCCCCCTGCTGAGAGATTATTTCAAAAAAGACGCAACCGGTTAGATCTCTTGGACGATCATATCCATTCTGGGGTCAACTTTTTGCTACTTCCCAAGATATCACCCGGGAGTGGCAGCTGATGGGGGAGGATACTTTGGAGTTTGAAAATGCGAAGAAGGAGTTTGCAGAAGAAAGAGAGAAATTCAAAGCTGAGAAAAAGGGTTTGGCCTGGAGGGTTTCTGATGCGGAGGAAAAACTTTCCAAGGAGAAACAACTCAATGCTAACAAACAGAAGGAGTGGGAAACTGCTTGTGAGCGGACGAACAAAGAGTTGCAAGCTCAGCGCGATGCCATTGTGAGGTTGTCAGCAGAGAAGCGTAAGATTAGTGACGAAGCTGAACAAGAGCGTGTTGCATCCCAAAAAAGGGAATAAGAGTATATCCAGCGCATCGCTAAGTTGGAGAAGTTTGCTGAGGAAAAAGGTTGCTGAGGGCAAAGCCTCCGAACTCCTTGCTGAGGAGGTCTCTGCAGATTGCAAGTGGCTACTTGCACGCGCGGTGCCTCTGGTAACTTCCTTTGTGTATGTTTGCATTTAGTTGATCTTTATTATTCCTCTCATGTTTCTATTCCTTCCTGTAGATTTCTGAACGTATTGTAAAATCTCATGAGCTTGCCAACTATATGTTTGAATTGGGTCAATCAGCGTATAATAGTGGGCGGAAGGACGGTTACAGCGAAGGTAGGGCGGCAGCTGCAAATAATGAGAAAGATTACCATTTTGAGTTGTACAAGGAAGATTGCGGTGCTGCCTATGCTGCGAAACGTCGTGACTTTGAGTTTATCGAGTTTGGCATTATGAAGGCGGTCGACAAGTTATCCCGGAGGGCTGACGCTATTGAAGTCTTGAAGAAGGCTCTCGATGACCCGGGACCTGATGGTGGTGGTGCGGGTCCCAGTCACCAAAATTGACGGTCTCCGGCTTGCGTGCTGTGTATGGGCCTGATGGCCTTGTAATCATCTGACAAATTCATAGACAATTTACCTTAAGCTTCGTGAACAATTTGCTCTTGGGTGTTGTGTCTGTTAACATTTTGTTACATTTGATTATGTTTTTATGCTAACTGTAGGTTTTGCCCTTTTTTTGCTTGTGAATTTTGCTATCGTTACAATATGTGCATGTGTAATTACTTTGATTAGGTATCACGAATGAATGATGGCTCGGACAGGTTATGCTGTGTTAGTTATCCTAGAATTACACGTTGTTGTGTGATGCCTTGGAAAAACTTTACAACGTTTGTTCTGTCGTTTAAGCGCATAGTTTGATTCGTGTGTACGAAGTGATCGTTTTGCAGGTTATTGTGTTGACCCAGCTGATGCTCAGCTTTGGGGGCATTACAATGTTTGTTTACCGTGCTTTCGATGCTTTCGTGTTTATGTGGGCACGAAGTATTATTTGGCGTTTTAGGCTTTAGTTGTGTTTTTGACCCGGCTGTGCACTTGGTTGTAACGAGCCTTGGAGGTCTACAACGTTTCCTATTTTTGAGCCATTGATGTTTTCGTGTATGCCCGGAGTAATATATGCAGTTGTAACAAAAATTCGCATGAGGAGATGGCCAACACTTCTTGTATTAGAATTAAATGTGCTAGCGAGCAGCGATTACAAGTATAGATAAAAACTGCGATTGTTTACATATAACATTTTCTCAATTGCTGAGCATTCCAGGTTCGTGGGACCTCTTTGTTCTCAAGTGTGCGTAGCTTGTACGCTCCCTTCCCCAGGACTTTATCCACAACGTAAGGTCCCTCCCACTTGGGAGCTAATTTTCCCGGTTTCTCAGCGTTGGACGCCTCATTGTCCCTTAGGACGTAGTCTCCGGGGTTGAAGGTGCAAATTCGGACCTTACTGTTATAGTATTTTTCCAATTTGGTCTTGTATTTTGCTTCATTAATTGTCGCAATCTCTCTTCTTTCTTCCAGAAGGTCTAGATCCAACCTCCTTTCTTCTTCGTTGTTGATCATGTTTATGGAAAGCATTCTTGGAGATGGCAGGCCAATCTCTGCTGGTATCACGGCCTCGGACCCATAGACTAGACTGAATGGTGTTTCTCCGTTACTTGTCTTTAGCATCGTCCTGTGGGCCCATAGTATGCTGGGTAGCTCGTCAACCCAACCTCTTCGCTGCGTCCCCAACCGTGCCTTGATACCATCTACAATGCTTTTGTTCACAGCTTCAACTTGACCATTTCCCTGCGGGTGCGCAACCGAGGAAAAAGTATGCTTTATGTGCAGCCCCTTGAACCAATTTTGGAGATCATCGGCAGCAAAATTTGTTCCATTATCGGTAATGATTCTTAGGGGCAGCCCGAATCGACAAATTATCTGTTCCCAAATGAACCGCCGCACTACGGTAGATGTGGTTGACGCCAGCGCCTTTGCCTCCACCCATTTTGTGAAATAGTCTACCACGACTATGATGAACTTCACTGCTCCAGGGGCTTCCGGAAAAGGACCAACCATATATATCCCCCATTGTTGGAACGACCATGTCGTTGTTACAGGGACTAGTTCATTTTTTGGCCGCAACGTTTTCGGGGCATGTCTCTGACAACCGCTGCATCTCCTCAAGACCTTTACCGTGTCTAGTTGCATTCCAGGCCAGTAACACCCGGCATTCATTACCTTCGCTACTACCATTCTTGGGCCGGCGTGAATACCATAGATGCCTTCATGCACTTCACGAATCAGGTAGTTTGCATCTTCTGAATCGACACATCTCAACAACGGCCCGAGGTACGATTTTCTGTACAATATTCCATCAACCATCTGGTAATGCTCGACCTTGTACTGTATCTTCCTTGCTTCAGCTTTGTTTTCGGGTAGTATTCCAGACTGGAGATACATGATTATCGGAGTCATCCAAGATGTCGTTCCCGGTTGGATGACGCTCACTTGCCTTAACGGTACCGACGGGTTGCTTAGAACTTCAATGCGCACATCCTTGACCAGGTGCTGGAAACTGGTGGATGCAAGCTTGCTTAGTGCATCTGCTGGCTTATTCTCGCTTCGGTTGATATGGCGCACCTTGTAAGAATTGAAGTTCTGCAACAATGATTTTGCTTGGTCTAGGTATAGCGCCATCACGTCTCCTTTGGCATCGTACTGGCCATTGATCTGCCCTGCTACTAACATGGAGTCCATATGCGCCTCGATGTGTTTGACTCCTATCTTGATTGCTAACCTCAGACCGGCAAGAAAGGCTTCGTATTCGGCTTCATTGTTCGTGCTCTTGAAGTCTAACCGGATGGCGTACGTGAATTCATGTTTTTCTGGACTTACCAACCTAAGTCCTGCGCCTGCTCCATCTTCGTTGGACGCGCCATCTGTATACAGTAGCCATGTTTCTTCCGACTGTTGCCTTTCAGCTCTTTCCATTGCCTTGCATTCTCTGTCTTTATCATCAGGCACCTCGGTCATGAAATCGGCCAACACCTGGCCTTTAATTGCTGGCCTTGGTCTAAAAACCACATTGTGGCCTCCCAATTCTATAGCCCATTTTGCTAATCTTCCAGATATCTCAGGTCTTGCGAGGATGTTGCCAATGTTGTAATTTGTTAAAACGTGAATGACGTGGTTGGCGAAGTACCTGCGCAGTCGTCTCGATGCATGAATCAATGCCAGCACCAGTTTTTCCATTATGGCATACCTTGTTTTCGGATCATTTAAAGTGCGAGACACATAATAGACTGGTGTCTGTATGCCCTGTCGGTCTACGAGCAGAACTGCTCCGACTGCTTTATCTGATGCTGACAGGTACATCACTAGAGGTTCTCCTTTCACTGGTGTTGTCAGTGTTGGCAATCTTATGAGGCAATCCTTCATTTCTCAGAACGCATGTTCGGCTTCCGGAGTCCACTGGAACTGAATTTTCTTCATGCAGTTACGGAGTGTTTTGATAAATGGAAAAGATTTAGCTGCATGATTGGCTAGGAAACGGTTGAGTGCTGCTAACCGTCCGGCCAGCTTCTGCATTTCCTTGATCGTTGACGGTGAAGGCATCCGCTCGATCGCTTGCACTTTTTCAGGATTGACTTTAAACCTATCCTTTGTGACGATGAAACCCAGGAACTTTCCTTCTTCCATGGCGAAGGAACATTTCGCTGGATTTAGCTTGATACTCACTCCGCGCAGTGTGTTGAACGTTTTTTGAATATTTACCAGCATCATACTTTCTTCTTTGCTCATGATGACCAGGTCATCCATGTACACTTCGATGTATTTTCCGATAGCATTGCTGAACGTTTCATTCACCAGTCTCTGATAAGTTGCACCTGCATTCTTTAAACCAAAGGGCATTTTTGTGTAGCAGTATAGCCCTGTTGGTGTGCGAAATGCAGTCTTGTCCTCATCTTGGATGGCCATCTGCACCTGACGGTATCCCTTATAACAGTCAAGGAAACATTTCCATCTGAACGTTGCCAGCGAATCGATCTTCTCGTCAATATCTGGTAAAGCATAACAGTCGCGCAGGCATGCTTTGTTTAGATCTTTGTAATCCACACACATTCTCCAACTGCCGTTTCCTTTTTAGACCATTACTGGGCTCGCCACCCAAGTTTGATATCGGACTTCTCGGATGATGCCAGCATTTAACAGCTCTGTGTCTTATTCTTGCATAGCGTCGTGCTTTATGTCTCCTAGATGACGCTTGGCATGTACCACAGGTTTGGCACTCTCTCAGACGTTTAGTCTATGTTCTGCTATATGCCGTGGAACACCCACCATGTCAGCTGGTGTCCAGGCGAACACATCCATGTTTTCAAATAACAACTTTTTTAGGGCCGCGCGCGTGAGGTCAAACATCGCAGAGCCCAAGGTGATCGTTTGTTCTGGGTATTTGCTGTTCAGTACCCATTTTTCAGCTTCTGCCCGTGGTGTGGATTTGCTTGCTTTTGCTGGCCTGATTTCATCTGTTGCCAAGACTTCTTTGCTTGCGTAAATTATTGCCACTCCTGTCTCTGTTGGGAACCCAACAGCTGAATGTGGTCCGGAGCAAATCATACTAAAATCTCTTTGGGATTCTCTTCCCAAAAGGATATCATGTCTTGAATGTGCGGGTAGCACCATGAACATAACTTCCTCTGTTCTTGAATTTCTTCCGTCTGAGAGCAGCACCGGGAACGATATTTGTCCGAGAGGAAAAACGGCTTCATTGCAGAAACCAGATAGTGGGTAATCTACTGGTTCTAAGCGCGCTTTGTCCTCCTGGTCGAATTAATTGAAACATTGTTCGTAGATGATATCTGCGGTGCTCCCTGGATCAATGAAAATGTAATCGGTTTGGTAATGACCGATCACACCAGAAATAACTATAGGCCTTCTCTCTCTTGGGCCTCCTCGCACCACGGGGAAAACAACTTGCTTTTCGCGCCAAGAGTCATCTTGTGTGCGCTTGTTATAATTCTTTCGCGGCCTCCGTGGTCCCCCTTGAATCATGTGAGTTTCTAATTTCCGCAACTTTTTGTTGTCCGGGCCTTCTTCCCTTCTTTGAATTTTGCGATTATCGCGCTTTCCCCCTTTTACTAGATGTGTGAGCCTTCCGTCTCTCAGAGCCTTTTCTATCTCCTGCTTTAGGCTAAAGCAATCGTCGGTCAGGTGACCTATGTCTTTGTGGAATTCACAAAAAAGGTTTGGGTCTTGACCCCTTTTGTTTCGCATCTGTAGAGGGGGTTTGAACTGGTGGTTCTCGGTTGACAAGACCTCGAAAGGGGTCTTTGTCAGGGGTGTCCACTGCTTCTCTCTGTTTTCTCTCTTAACCTCTTTGCGATGACTGATCTGGTTGATTGTATTGCGCGCGTCTTCTCTTATCGGGCTTATTTCTCTGTAGCCAGATGTTTTCCATGACTGGCCTTTGCTTTTCTTGTTGCGCCGATCATTGTGGTTGTAGTTGTATTGACGGCTGTCATCGCCGGTCAATTGCTTGTCAGTGCGCACGATTGTTTTCGCTGCTTCAATGAAGGTGTCCCAGTCTTTGGGGCCTCCGTCTCTTCCTTTCAGCCGTTTGATCAGATCATCACACTTTACTGCCCTCATGAAGTGCGCGCGCATCATCTTCTCGCCTACATCTCCGATTTCTAGACATACCTTGTTGTATCTGGTAATGAAATCTTCAATGCTCTCGTGATCTTTCCTCCATATATTTAAGCAATCAGCTGGGTCTCTAGCATGCCTGCGCTGTTGTGAGAAGTGCGCAAGGAACTTGTCTCGAAAGTCGATCCATGACTTGATTCTTCCTGCCGGCAGGCTGTCAAACCAGATGCGCGCTGCGCCGACAAAGGTTTGTGCGAAAAGATGACACCAAGTTGGCAACGTCCAACCACCTATGGTCCCTGCGCCGTTAAAGACTTGGAGGTGGTCGTCAGGGTCTGTTAAGCCATTGTATTTGCCCACATTGTGTGGCAGTTTTGTCTTGTCGATATCAGCTGTTGCAATCTCTTTGATGAATTTGGAATTTTCAGCCATGCCGTCTGGGTGATAGCTCAACGAGTAATCATGTTCTGCATTTGGATTGTACCTCGCGCGCTTGTGGGGCTTATACGCTTCATGTTCTGGTGGTAATCTGCTGAATACCGTGCTTTCCTTTTTGTATGTCGGATCATCTTCTTCATTGTAGCTATTCCACTCATCGTTTATGTTGCGCGGACCTAAACGACTGTGCACCGACTTTTTCTGCTGATGAGTATGTTGCACGTAATTGTTTTCCGTTTCGCCATAAGTGTCACGTGTGTCGTGCACACTTTGCCTTCTTACATTGGTTGCTTTCTCATGGTTTAAGTTCCACGCATTGGTCTGTTGAAGCACGTGGGTGCTTGGAGGCCTTTGCGGTGGAGTAACAAAAGCGGACTGATTGGCTTGTGCTTGGTGCACGGCTTGCTGCGCGTTGAGCTGCGTATAAACAAGGTTCAAAGACGCCATTTGCTCGGCATACCAGGAAGCCAGAGTTTTTCCTTCGGGTAGCCCTAAAAGTGCTGAGAAGTTCAACTGTGTTTGGCCCGATGGAGCTGAGGGGCCAGCTCCATGGTTCGGTGTTGGAACTTCTGGAAGTGTTTGATTAGCTCCTCCTGGTGGAGTTTGGAAAGCTGCTCCGTTTGTTGTCTGGTTAACAACTCTGGAAGAGCTTCCAAAGATCTCAGGAAAATCGTTGTTTCCCCGCCCTTCTCGGATGGTCTCGTTCCCTTGGACTCTTTGAACGTGAGCCGTGTTCGAAATCAGTTCAAAGGAAGAGACTTCTCCGTCTACTTGTGGTTCAGTCATTTTAGGGAGTTTTTTGAAGAAAAAGGAGATGAAAGTGGTTTGCAAAGAATGCGGTGGGCGCCAATGATGAAACACTGGCTAATACTAATGGTTAACTAGCTGGATTGTCTCTTTTGTGAGTTCAATCTCCTTTCCAACTCGTCGATTGACTAAGGTCCTGCAAAACAGCAACACCGTTAGCTCGTTAAGAGGGGAATGTGGGGGTTTCCCTCTTAACCGGGCTCCGGCGTGAGAATAAGTACTGCTCTGAGGAAGAAAACAGTGTGTGTTGTGAGTGAGAGGGTGGAGAATAAAAAATAGTCTAACCTGAATGATGAAGTGTCCTATTTATAGCCGGAGGGTGAAGGAGGGAGGAGCAACCTTGCCAGCTACTATAGGGCGCCAGCTGTCCGACCAAGGGGAATATCCTCTTGGTCCCCTCTGCTGTGGTCAGGATGGTGATACACGTGGCGTGCCTATATTCGTCCATGCTGGAGAAATCGTGCAGCTCTTGTCGGTCTGCTCCCAGGATATGTTGCAGGTCTATATGGCGCTCGGTTATTGGTGACACGTGTCGTCCTTTCTGTCGGAAGGAGCATCTTTGGTGCCACCTTGGCGTCTTCCAGAAGCTTTTAGAAGCTTCTGGATTTATTTGCTGATGTGGGCGCCATGTAGACGGAAAAGTGGTGTGGTCCCTGCCATGTAGATGTGGAATTGGGACCATACCTCTTCAATCGGTTCCAATTTTTCATATAAAATAGGGTCGGGTCGGGTCGGTTCTCGGTTCTTTTCATGGTGAAACCCGACTTGGACTTACGGACCGGAACCGACCCTGTATTTAGGGTAGTTAGTCGGTTCTGTATTTTATGTTTGATCGGTTCTCGGGTCGGGTAATGGTCGGGTTTTTCCTTTTGCTCACCCCTACTTGTTACATATACGCGATTGAATATCTCTACCTCCTTGTTACATATACGCGATTGAATATCTCTACCTCCTTTAGCACCAGGTTTATTATTATTATTATTATTATTATTATTATTATTATTATTATTATATTTTTATTATAATATCCTTCAAGCTATTTTTGGGGAGAATTAATAAGTATTTTAGATAACTATAAGAATTCCATAATTAAAATGTTACGAAGTTTATATTGAAGATACTAATTATTATTAAAATTCAATATATATTTGAGGGTACAAATATTTATTGTTAATTTTTTGATATAGGTGAAGGAGAAAATAACACGTGGCATTACAAGTTCATTGTGCATTCTGAAGTATCTTTTCGTAAAATGAAAATAATAGCTATTTTTTAGCTATTTTGATTTGTAACAATTAATAAAACCAAACTAAGTTATCGTTTTAAATAAGTTATATTTAATGGCATTATTATTTATATGATCCTCTAAATTATTCTTTTTAGCAAATTAATTAATCAGAGAATTATAAAATATACAAAATACATAATACAAATATTTTAGGCAGGTATCGAAATCAGTATAAGAGCAGGCGGGGCGGTCCGTGATGGATCCCCCGTCACTCGTTATAGTTCCACGCACACCGCCGCATGCCCCACCATCACGCGTTGTAAATTAAACGCGTTAAATGTATAACACGTTGGAAATTCGAAAAAGGACCGTTGATGGTGACCGTTGGGGGGGTAAAAATGAACGTTGGGTTTTTTTTTTTTTTTTTTGAATGTTATATAAATCTATTTTAACCCAATACATTTCATATCAAAATTTATCCAACTCACTTCAAAAAATCATACAATTCTCCATTTGATTTCAAAAATATTTTTACAAGAAACATGGAAGGTTCAAGCAAGAGAGGTGGGGGCTCGAAAAAAAGAGGTTCGGGTACGAAGAAAAATCCCGTAAGACCCAAGGTTCGAGCGAATCTTGGCGAGCCGACGCGCTTTAGGTTGCAAGACGAACCCGACCAAGTCCCACCCTTTCAAACCCAACAATATCCACCCTTTCAAACCCAACAATATCCACCCTTTCAATCGCAAAGGTATCAAAACCAATCGTTCGTTCCACCGTTTCAACCTCACAATCGTTTCCAAACTTTCAGACCCAACCCCACCAACTCGACCCATTACTAGAAGACAACACCCTCATCCGTCAATTTGCAAATGCGTATCGTGAACCACAACAAAGTCTTGACGACGATGAAGATGATGATTACGTTCAAGAACAACAACAAGAAGAAGAGGAAGAGGAAGAAGAAGAAAATGATGACGTTCAAGAAATCGTCCCAACCGTCCGACAACAGTGGACGAGCGAGGAGGAGGTGTCCTTGGTGCAGGCGTACTTGCACATGTCGGAGAGCAGGAACCATGCCAACGAGCAAGGAAAGGATGCGTTTTGGAGACGAGTCATTAATCATTTTAGGCAACTTCCCGGTGCAAGGATACGAAACATGGACCAAATGACGTCGAAATGGACGGATTTGAACGGGAAAATTAGCAAGTTCAACGCTTGTTTCATTCAAAAGGTATGTTTTTTTTATTAAAGTTTAAATCTTTTTTCATTGAAAACTGTTTTTTATTAAAAAAACAGAAACATTTTTTTTTTTAAAAAACAGAACAGTTTAAAAAAAAAAAACAGAACAATTTAAAAAAAAAAAACCAAAACAGTTTAAAAAAAAAACAGAAAACAGAAAACTGTTTTTTTTAAATAACATAAAACTTTTTTTTTAAATAACAGAAAACAGTTTTTTTTTATAAAAAACAGAAAACAGTTTATTAAAAAATACAGAAAACTGTTTTTTTTATAAAAAACAGAAAACTGTTTATTTTTTTAAAAACATAATTTTTTTTTATAAACATAACCTTTTATATTTTTTGTAGAACCGAAACCCACAAAGTGGAGCGAGCGAGGCGACAATCATGCGACAAGCCACCGAAATGTATTGCGATGTCTACAAAAAGAGGAGTTTTCTACACGTGGCGGCATGGGAAGTTGCGAGAAATCACCCGAAGTGGGTCCCCGTTGAGTTGGTTGACATGCGTGGTCCTACGGCTCCAAAAAAACGAGGAGGTTCGAAAAGATCAAAGACATCCGATTCGGGGAACTACACGACTTCCGCGTCGGATAACTTGCCCGAAATGAACTTAAACGACGACCCCGTTGACGAACCCGATCAACCCGTTGACGACCCCGTTGAAGAAGATACACCTACAAGGCCACGCCGCAGGAGAGGTGGTGAATCGTCAAGCAAAGGGAAGGAAGCGGTGGCGGAGTCGATCTTTTGTATTGAAGAGGAGAAAATCACGCGATACAAGAAGGCCGAAGAAAGAAAAGATATAATTATGTCCGCAAAAGTTGAACGCGAACAGGCGTACAAGGAACACTTGAAAACGGTTGAAAGACAAAATGATTTAAAAATCTTGTGTGAAAAGCACAACCATCTCGACGAACCGTTTAAGTCAATTGTCATTCAACAAAAGCGCGAGATTTGCGCAAAGTGGGGTTGGGAGATGCCACCCGTTTAGTTTTTTTTTTTTCCAATGTTTAGTTGTTTTTTTATTTTGCTATGTAATTTATTTTTTAAGTTTAATGAAATTTATATTTTAGTGATTTATTGTTAATTTCTAATTTTAAAATGAAAACTAAAAAAATTTGGGAGTGATAGAATTCCATCACTAGTGATACCACCCCCACTACAATTCTATCACTAGTGATAGAATATTGGGTGATGACATGACATGATTTGATTGGATATTGGGAGTGATAGAAATCTATCACTAGTGACCACCCCTCCTCCCCTAAGTAATAGATAATGAAAGTATAAAAAGATAATATAATGAAATCAGTTAGTGAGGTATAAAAAGATAATATAATCGAGTTTATCGTAGTCTGATAACGAAATTATAGGATGGATGCAGATAATATCACTTTCATTTATCATAAATAAGTCGGTGAATTACAACTGCATATCTATATAAAAGAGTGCAACTCAAAAGTAGAAATATTATTTCAAATCCGTTTCTACATATGGCGTCTCGATCAATGAAAGTTCATTGGGATCCGCCTAATTCGGGCTGGCTCAAACTCAATACGGACGGTAGTTCATTAGGAAATCCAGGGCAGTCAAGTTATGGAGGTGTTGTAAGGAATACTCATGGTGAATGGGTTTGTGGTTACGTAGGAAATATTGGATATAATACAAGTCTTGCTGCTGAAATTTGGGGAATAATGATGGGGTTGCGTTTCATCAGAGTCATGGGGTTGAACAATGTTGTCATTGAAACAGATTCTCAGGCTGCGCTGTTACTAATCACGGTGCATGGTGTGGATGAATCTGATCCACTAAGCTCGATGATAAACTCCTGCAAGAACGACATGGCACAGCTAAAATGTTATATGGTTCATGTAAAGCGAGATAAAAACCGTTGTGCTGATCTAATGGCAAGGCTTGGGAGAACACATGTTGAAGACTTTGTTGTCTATGACGACCCGCCAGCGAAGTTGATTCCACTGTTAAATGAAGATGCGGCTGTAGCAGCGGGGGAATCACTCAGATTATTCACAACAATGTAAATGTTTTAATTATTACTAGATTCTCCTTTTCTTTTTATCATTTTTCTGTTTCTGAATGTTGTTGATATAATTCAGGTGATTTATCTCCGGAATCCATGGATGGCATATGGGACCCACCTTATTCTCAAGGTTTCCACATTTTTGCCTCTATCAACATTCTCTCTTTAATCAAGACACTTTATTTGATATTGTTTATTTTTTTTTTCAGCAGCAAATGAAGATACAATTTCATTGAGTCATCCTTATGGTGATCTACTGTCCCATTGCTTTATGCATTTTTATTGCTAACTAGTGTTTAACCCCCGCGTTGCGGGGTGGGGGTCGTAAAACCTTGCTAAGTATTTCCTAAGATCCTACTCTGATTGTTATATACTTGTGGGTTATTCTGCGCGTCGCAGCGGTTTTTTAGAAGTGTCTTACATGCCTTTACAAATGGGGGCATTTTCACATTGTTACCTAAGGATGAGATGAAACAATTAGCCGAATCAATATAAACCCATCCAAACTAACAATCAACGGTTCGGTTTTGTTTTACCTTTTTAATTAACCACTAATCACGGTTTGGTTACGCCACGCTTTAAAATCAAACTGAACCCCACCAGATTTATTTGAATGGTTATGAAATTATTGTTGGATATTTATGTCCGGTTCGATAAGTCAACGCTGCCGACCGGGTCTTGACCCGTAAGAGTTACACCGTGGTCAACTAAAAAAATCCACTTAACTAATTTAACTGGTAATTACGAACGATACGCGGGTATTGAACTGAGAGACGGGTTCGTAAATCGGGTGGGACAAGAATACTCTTGCATCGCCACTTGGCGAGCACCTAGATTTCGGCCAATGACAATTCATGCAAAGTCTCTCTCCAACACTTGGCATGCACCTAGATTTCGGCCAATGACAATACATGCAATAATGTCTAAGTCTTATATATTTAGGTGTTGGGTCTTGTATTGTGTGTTGCAAGAATTTAACAAAACTCACATAACACCCACAACCCCAACCGATCAAAACCGAAACCGGCCAAGCCCCGCCGCCCCGAGCCGCCTGCTGCCGCCGCCGCCGGCCGTCTCCGCCGCTGCCCGACCCATTCCCGTGTTTAAATAGTTCGTATAACTAGCACTCGTTCGTTGAACCTCGGTGTCTCGACCAGTTATTCACTAACCGAAGGTATATCTAAACCCCCTATGTTTGATATTCTATCTCGTGTTTGCATGTTGGTGACCTTGTTCCACTACGGGTATTCCTTGGTATAAAAGTGTTCATGTTAATTTTGTTACATACGCTTCCATTGTTTGAAAAATGTATATATATGGTTTTAACTAGTTAAGTTATTTTGAATGACATATATATACATGCATTTTATATGTCAAAAATGTTTTGACTAATCCTTGTAACGAAATAAACATAAATAATATGAACCGGGTTCATGAAATAAAAAAAAACAAAATTATACCACGGATCTCCTTCAGTGGTATCAGAGCCGATGCTCACCACATGCAAACCGAAACCGGTCTTATTTTACCGGAATAATAAATCACAAACTTTAAAAGTCTAAAGTTTTTGATTTATTTTATCTTTGGGTTATATATATATTTTTTGGTCATATTTTAATTGTTAGTATTTTGTTGACCAAAATTGCCCAAACATGCTTTTGGTTATGTACTTATGTTGAATATGTAAATCGGGCCCGACCTTGTGATTGTGTTTATATTTGGTTTTGTTCACGGTTTTGGCCCGTTTTGCGGCTCAAAGTTGTAATAGATTAGTTTATGGTTTTGGCCCGCTTATGGTTCAAAGTTGTAGTAGATAAGGTTCTTTGTCTTTGTTATATTTACTTGTTAAATATTGTTGAATCGAAGACCCGAAGCAAACCCGAAGCAAAACCGAATGCCAAGAGGAGTCTTGGAGTTAGTGGGAGTCGCTCAAGACAAAAGATGCACTCAAGTCAATCCTTGTGGTTGTTTTGTGTTTTGTGACCGTGACCCCTTTGATCTTGCTACTTGGCTCTAGCAAGATCATAATCATGCCCATATGATTTACATATTCATTTTTGCTATTATGGTTGCTTTTTGATAAATATTGTCACAATTCATCCTAATACCAAAAAGCATTCTTTAAAAAGTTTTTTTTTTTAAATAAAATCGGGAAAAGCAAGTTCTAGCAACTTGCATATTTTTATAACCACTAGAGTTTTATAACATGTTTTTCTCACATCTTTAAAACTCATAAACTTAATAGTATTCACTATTAACTTTAATTGTTTATTCCAAGTCGCGACAAACTTAGTTTTATAGGTTATCTAAAACTAATTGTCCCGAGAGGTGAAAGGGTTCTTTTGGTTATGTCGCAAATTTAATACTTAAATTAAAACCGACTATAACGACCCTATTTGGTAAAATTAAAATCAATGGTCTATGCCATCCTACTACTAGTAACACTTGGGGCATAATGCGAACCATCAGTGTTGGAGCCACAGCACGACACTTGGTGTCTAGTTTATCCTTCCAAGGTGCAAGTGTTCCGTCGACACATCCGGCCCTTCCACATGTGACCGTTTTAGGACGACTATTACTTTTCTTCTCCTGTTGCGTGCCCCAGCCGTCTCGAGAACAAAAGTGGCATAGATGAGGCCAAACGTATCAATGCAAGGACAAAGGTTGTCCTCGCAGCCTCATAAACCTCGGGAGTTGTGCTTCTCTCACAATTGACAATCGTTGTCAGTCCGCTTAAACCTCTCGCTAATGTTGCATGCCTCAGCTGCCTTTAGAAAGAGCTTCTAACCGGATTCTCGTTCCTTATCGTCTCACCTCACTAAATAAGGAAATACATTAAAAATACTAATTAAATAATTTTTTGCTTAACAGATGTCATCTGAAAACAACTCCTCATTTGCTCTCAAGTCCATACTTGAGAAAGACAAACTGAATAACACCAATTTTCTTGAGTGGCACCGCAACTTGAGAATAGTTCTCAAGATGGCAAAAAGGCTTTATGTTTTGGAAACCCCGATCCCAACCGCACCCGAGAACAACACTGTGGTTGCGAAGAAGGCTTTCGACAAACATAAAGAAGATGCCATGGAAGTTGCTTGCCTCATGCAAGCCACCATGTCTCCAGATCTTCAGAAGAATATGGAAGACATGAATGCCTTCGACATGATTGAACAACTCAAGGGCATGTTTCAGAAACAAGCTCGTCAGGAACGCTATGACACCATGAAACAGCTCATAAGCTGTAGAATGCAAGATGGTTCCTCAGTTAGTGCTCATGTCCTCAAGATGAAAGGCTACATCGACCAGTTAAACAAACTTGGATATCCTCTCCAAGATGAGATGGCTGTTGACTTCATTCTCAACTCTCTTTCCAGTCACTATGATCAATTTGTTATGAACTTTAACATGAATGACTGGGTAAAGACAGTTCCAGAGCTACATGGGATGCTCAAAACGGTAGAGATGAACATTTCCAACAAAGTAAGCCAAGTGTTAATGGTTCGATCTGGTGGTGTTAAAAAGCCCAAAACAAAGAAGAAGAGTTATAACAGCAAAGGCAAAGGAAAGGCTCCTGTTGCTGCCAAACCTACCACCAACAAGAGCAAGCAAGCTGTGAAAGCCCCTCCTCCAGAAGAGCGGAAATGCTATGAGTGTAACAAGATGGGGCACTGGAAACGTAACTGCCCCGAGTATCATGCCAAGCTCCAAGTGAAGAAGGCTAATGGAGAAGGCACTTCTTCAGGTATTCTAATAAATGTTATCGAACTTTTCACTGTATCAAGCAACATATGGGTATTTGATACCGGGTGTGGTTATCACATCGTTAATGTCTTGCAGGAGCCTGAGAAGTGGAAGAAATTGAATCCGGGAGACATGGAGCTCATTGTTGGCGATGGGAAAAGAGTCCCAGTTCTGGCAACTGGCACATTTAATCTTACATGTCCTTCTGGTCTTGTTGTTGTTTTGAACAATTGTCTTTATGCACCTGGTTTAACCAGGAATATCATTTCAGTTTCGTTGCTTTATGAACAAGGATTTAGATATGTTTTTAATGGTATTGCTATTTCTGCTTATCTAAATGGTATTTACTATTTTGAGGCTAAACCTCGAAACGGTATCTATGAAGTTAATGTTCAGCCTAATAGTAACATATATCACCTTTCTAAATGTCAGAAAAGTGGTGCTAGTGATTCATTCCTATGGCATTGTAGACTTGGCCACATAAGCAAGGCACGCGTAAAATGGCTCCAATCTGAGGGTATTCTTGAATCCACCGGAACGGACTCATTTGATGATTGCGATTCTTGCTTAGCTGGCAAGCTCACTAAGGATCCCTTCACCCATGTTGGTGAACGAGCTAGTGATCTACTAGGACTCATACACTCAGATGTATGTGGTCCTTTTAGAACCATGACTAGGAATCACGAGAGATACTTCGTTACGTTCATCGACGACTATAGTCGATATGCTTATGTCTTTCTCATGAAACATAAGCATGAAACCTTTGAAAAGTTCAAAGAGTTTCAGAACGAAGTTGAAAACTAACTTAATAGAAAGATTAAAATGCTTCGCTCAGATCGAGGCGGTGAATATCTCAGCTTGGAATTTCTTGATCATCTAAAGGAACGTGGAATAGTTTCACAACCCACTCCACCAGGCACACCCCAACTTAATGGCGTGTGTGAAAGGAGAAATCGAACCCTACTAAATATGATTCGATCGATGATGTGTAGAACAAATTTACCTCACTCCTTTTGGGGTTTTGCTCTTATGATTGCTGCTCGACTCGTAAATCTTGCGCCGACCAAAAGGTAAACAAAACTCCATATGAGATATGGCATGGGCATAAGCCGAATTTGAGTTACCTAAAAGTATGGGGGTGTGATGCTTACATCACAAGTGATTCTGATGACAAGCTCGACCCTCGAGGCGAAAAGGTTGTTTTCGTCGGATACTATAACCAATGCGGTTATTACTTCTACCATCCTGATGCAAATACGATCTCCATCAAAAGGAAGGCTAAAAGGTTCCTCGAAGATGAACTTCTTAGTCGAGGAACTGGAAGTAACTTAGTAGATCTTGAAGAAGTTCAAGTACTACAAACAACCGTTGACGAGGTCGGAACGTCTGAACCACAACAAATTGTTGATACCGAATCAGACCCGAACACAAACCTTCGCAGGAGCATCAGGACTCGTAAAGAACCCGATAGATACCTTTGGCATGTTGAGGGTTCTGAAGTCCTAACAGTAGCCGAGTCTGATGACGAGCATACTAGTTACAAATCTGCTATTTCTAATCCAGATTCTGCGAAATGGCTAGAGGCCATGAAAGCCGAGATGCAATCCATGCTTGACAATCAAGTCTGGGACTTGGTTGAGCTACCCCCCGAATCTCGGGCAGTAGGGAGCAAATGGGTTTTCAAGAGAAAAACCGACATGCATGGAAATATACAAACCTATAAAGCACGGCTAGTAGCGAAAGGTTTCACTCAAACTCAAGGTATTGACTATGATGAAACCTTCGCGCCCGTTGCTATGATCAAATCGATCAGGATATTACTTGCCATAGCTGCGTTCTATGATTACGAAATTTGGCAAATGGATGTTAAAACCGCTTTTCTTAATGGACATCTTTCCGAAGATGTTTATATTGTTCAACCTGACGGTTTTATCGATCCAAAATATCCTAATAGGGTATGTAAGCTAAACAAGTCCATTTATGGACTCAAGCAAGCATCTCGAAGCTGGAATCTTGGAGAAGCCGCTAACATTCTAGAAAGTCAAAGAGTTTGGTTTTGTCAAGAACGAAGATGAACCTTGTGTTTACAGAATGGCTAGTGGGAGTGCTATATCATTTCTCATCTTGTATGTAGATGATATATTGATCATTGGAAACAACATCCCCATGCTTAAGGAGATTAAACATTGGTTGGGATCTTGCTTCGCTATGAAGGATCTTGGAGAAGCCGCTAACATTCTAGGAATCAAGATCTATAGGAATAGATCTAAGTGACTTCTTGGGCTAACTCAGAGCACATACATAGATCAAGTAATGAGACGCTTCAAGATGGAAAACTCCAAGAAAGGAGGTGTTCCAATGACTAAAGGAACCATTTTGGACAAATCACAAGCTCCCTCTGAGGAGCGTGAGATAAAGCAAATGGAAGCAGTTCCATATGCCTCAGCGATTGGTTCTATCGTGTATGCTATGGTATGTACTCGACCAGACGTCTCGTATGCTTTGAGCATGACCAGCCGTTACCAGCAGAGCCCTGGGATTGCCCACTGGACTGCAGTTAAGAACATCCTTAAGTACTTGAGAAGGACAAAGGATATGTTCTTGATATTTGGAGGAGTCAATAAGGAGCTCACTGTAAAATGTTACACTGATGCTAGTTTTCAAACTGATCGAGATACCTCTCGCTCACAAACGGGTTTCGTGTTCACTCTCAACGGAGGAGCTGTCTCATGGAAAAGCTCCAAGCAGAGTGTTGTAGCTGATTCCACCACGGAATCCGAGTACATTGTCGCATCGGATGCCGCAAAGGAACCTGCTTGGATGAAGAAGTTCATAACTGATCTCGATGTGGTTCCAAGTATCATGAAACCCATCCAGATATTTTGTGATAACACAGGTGCTATTGCTCAAGCCAAGGAGCCTAGATCACATCACAAAGCCAAGCACATTTTGAGAAAGTTTCACTACATACGTGAGATTGTGGAACGTGGAGACATCGTTATAAGTAAAATTAACACATATCAAAACTTAGCTGACCCATTTACTAAGCCAATGACTCAAGAGAAACATGACCGTCATATGGACGCCATTGGGCTTAGATTAGCTAGTGAAATGTTTTGATTTAGTATTTGGATGTACGAACATCAAACAGTTGTATTCCTGTATTCATTTTGATTTACTAGTTAAATGCAATTCTTGAATCCTACAACTGTGTTCGAATTTGATACATTTAATCCATGAATCTTGTATTCTAAATTATCCGTAGTCGGTTAGACTCGTGGGAATGGCTCTGAATTAAGACTATTTTGATTTTGGACTCAAGGAGTTGACTTCCAAATTCACATGCCTCATTGTGAATGACGCTGGATGTAACTCGCATCAAATCATCTTCATGGATCTTAGTCATAAGATGTTTTTGATCTAAGCATACTCATTTAGCATCCTCTGACCTGAGATACATACTAGAACTTTTGTTTACTAGAGACTATTCTTTGATCAGTGTCAACTTTTGTCGCGTAACTGCCAGTCATAAAGGCATTGGTTAGGAGTGGTTCTGAAGTTCAGTGGGAGTTGTATGTAGTCAAGATGGGATTCTGTACTCTTACATTATAATGTAACAGTTAGACATCTGGGCGCCCTCGTTGATTCAAACTGGTGAAATGTAAGGCCTTACCCAAACTTACTGTGTGTTTGATTGGACCACTTTGATTCTGTGAACGAGAACGATAATGATTGAACGCCATGTGAGATTGAATCTGATACATGTCTCATTGTTCAATTGATGTCTTTTACAGAAGGGATATATGACAACGATTGCCATAAGTCTATTTGTCTTCAAGTAGCAAGTCGTTGCTAAAGGGAAGATACCTTGGTTAGTGACTTTAAAGTGTCATGACCTATTGGGGGCAGCTATATGTAGCTAGAGCACCGCTGGCTGTCTGCGTTGAGATCTTATCGGAGACCGTCCAAGTGGGAGCTGTTGGAAATTTATGTCCGGTTCGATAAGTCAACGCTGCCGACCGGGTCTTGACCCGTAAGAGTTACACCGTGGTCAACGAACTAAAAATCCACTTAACTAATTTAACTGGTAATTACAAACGATACGCGGGTATTGAACTGAGAGACGGGTTCGTAAATCGGGTGGGACAAGAATACTCTTGCATCGCCACTTGGCGAGCACCTAGATTTCGGCCAATGACAATTCATGCAAAGTCTCTCTCCAACACTTGGCATGCACCTAGATTTCGGCCAATGACAATACATGCAATAATGTCTAAGTCTTATATATTTAGGTGTTGGGTCTTGTATTGTGTGTTGCAATAATTTAACAAAACTCACATAACACCCACAACCCCAACCGATCAAAACCGAAACCGGCCAAGCCCCGCCGCCCCGAGCCGCCTGCTGCTGCCGCCGCCGCCAGACCGCCGGCCGTCTCCGACACTTCCCGACCCATTCCCGTGTTTAAATAGTTCGTATAACTAGCACACCTCGGTGTCTCGACCGGTTATTCACTAACCGAAGGTATATCTAAACCCCCTATGGTTGATATGCTATCTCGTGTTTGCATGTTGGTGACCTTGTTCCACTACGTGTATTCCTTGGTATAAAAGTGTTCATGTTAATTTTGTTACATACGCTTCCGTTGTTTGAAAAATGTATATATATGGTTTTAACTAATTAAGTTATTTTGAATGACATATATATACATGCATTTTATATGTCAAAAATGTTTTGACTAATCCTTGTAACGAAATAAACATAAATAATATGAATCGGGTTCATGAAATAAACAAAAAAAAAACAAAATTATACCACGGATCTCCTTCAATTATCATACAATTCATTAATTTGTGATTAATAAGAAGAAATAGACCACGAGTTTATCCCAAGAGCTAATAATTTCACTTAATAAAAGCTACCTGTAAATTACTTTTACTTTTGACTGTTTCTCAAGACCACAATCAACACTCACCTCCATTTCTTTTCTCCATTCACACACCATCAAACCTAAAATATTTGTCACCCATAAATCCATAATGTGAATACTTAAAGCTGCACTCATCCTCTTCTTCCCAAAAGACAATATGTACACATTCGGTGCTATAGTGGTACAAACAATATTTTGAAACTTCATATATGTTGGCTGTAATTCCCGACTCATCACAAGTCGGTGATGGAAAAGTGGGACAAAGGAGTTCAAGTCACAAGTCAGTGAAACTGAGGGATCAATGTTGACAAGTTGGTCATAATTGGTTAAGTTTCCTAATTACGTTATAATTATATTTGGTAAATGTCTTGATCACCAAATTAGAGTTATTTGGTAATGTCTTGGTCACCAAGTTAGGGTAAGCCTACATAAACCAAGGTTGGGTTAGACATTATTAAGTTAAGAGAAAAGACTAGAGAGAAACCGAGTTATGGTTTAAGAGTCTGTAATCAGTTTTGAGTTATTTTCTGATTAATAAGATTGAGAGTTATTCGATCTAAATTCTTTTCTTCATCTTTTCTATTCGGTTTGATTGTTGATTGGGAGTAAGATTTTTTTACTAATTATAATTTCTTCTCGCTACTAAGATGTCGTCCAGGTGCTCGGATGTCTCTGATCTGAACATATAAGGTGAAAACGACTCGGTGGAGATTGACCGAAACCTTGCCAGAAACCTAGCCGCCATAGTCGGAGGCGGCGGCTAGGTGCTCAAACACCGTCAACAATCTACTTCCATCAGCGTTTCCCCGCCTTCAGATTAGGGAAAAGAACCGACCCACGCTCCTGAACGGTGGTGTTGCCGCCGTGGCGCCGCCATGGAACCACCGTGGCCGACACCTCCTTTTTACTCTCTCTCACCTCTAACTCTTTGTCTCTCAACAGATCTTTTTCTATTTATGACGTTTTCTATTATAGTGTTTGGGTTAGCTTATTTGGAAGCAACTTATGACTTATTGACTTATAAAAGTTAATAAGTTGTTTTTTGAGTGTTTGGATTAGCTTATTTTAGAGAGTTTTGTGTGTTGGAGAAGTCATTTTTGAGAAGTTAGAATTTCTAACTTCTCACTTATGACTTATATAAGTTAATAAGTCATTTTTGAGAAGGAATCCCAAACACCCCCTATGTCTCTCTTCCTATTAATTTGAACAAAGGTGGTTTCATAGAGATAGAGATAAGCAGTGGTGGTAAATATTAACTTCTGTGAGTCTCTTTTTCAAGTCTGTCATGGCTTTTTTTTTAAATAAATAGGTTGGTGGCATAACCGTAATTAACAATCAAAATTTGTCCAATTGGTACACTGTAGATAAGACCTACACAATTTGTTACATATAGTAAGACCATGTGTAGTGGTTTAGTCAAATAATGCCCCCACCATGGGGCGTTTTACGACACATCCAGTCAGCATGGTGCATTATTGGGGGTTATTGCAAAAGTGCCGTAGTGGGAATAATGCCCAATAACGCTCATGCAATCATTTCACAATTTTATTTTAATTTAAAACATAAAAATCTTCATTAATTTAAAATAAAAATTACACTAGTTGAAATAAAAAAAAAACTGAAAAAAACAGAAAACAAAAAAACCGAAAAAAAAAAAAAACCTCTTTTATTTTTTTCTGGTTGGGGGCGACGACAATGCTTCACATATCTCACCGCTAGTTGACAAGCACTCGTAACCGCCTCTTGCTCAACCTCCTCATCGGTGGAAGCATCGCCATCCGCAAAAAACTCTTTGTAGTAAAAATTTACCATGGATGAAGAACTAGGGGAATCCATCAAGTTTTTTTATAAAATGATAGTGTTTTTTAGAGAGTTTTGGTTAATTTTGAATGAGTTTATATATATTTATAGGTAAAAGGTTAAAAAAAAAAAAGAAATAGCCGTTGGGGTTATTGATTGGCCGGTCAAACATGTTCAAAGCGTTGTTTAAACAACGCGAAACGAAATTTTTTTCGAAAAAAACGCTCAAAACCGCCGGATGTAATGGTCCCGGGGCGTTATTTGGCGTTTTTTTTTTTGAATTTAAAAAAAAAAAAACCGCCCCACTACAGGTGGTCTAATAGTAATAGTAATTTCTTGGTATTGATTATATGAGGTAAATAGTTGTGCACCTAACAATCTTACTGAACCTGTAGATGTGATAGAAGAGACGAACATAAATACGGAATGATGTGCTTGAGATTTTGTTAGACTAAGGGGTATGGTGAGGCCCATCCCCACGAGGATGGGCCGCCACGTAGGCGCCACGTAGGCGCCACGTAGGAGTGGCTCGGAGGGGATGGACCTATGGGGGTGGGGATGAACCCCTTTATGTATATATATGTATGTATGTATGTATGTATGTATGTATAGGTATATGTGAGAGAAGGGAGAGAGAAAGAGGGCCGGCGAGATCGGCTGGTGGGAGCCGGAGAGGATGGGAGGGGCGGTGTGGGGGACCGGCGCCGGGCCTCGCCGGGCCTAAGCCGGCCCCCATACCTTCTAGTCTTAAGCAAAGCTGATACTGAAATTGGTGAATGTGAATGAGAGTTTTATGGAGGGGCGGACCTAAGCCCAGCCTAAGGTGGGCGGGTGCACCCCCGGGAAAAAAAAATTTAGTGCCAAGTTCCGTCGAAAATCCCGTCCGCACCCCTTGAAATTTTCCGTCCGCACCCCTTAGGTAAAAGGTGTTATTAATTTATATTTTAAAAATATTCTTTAGTAAACTCTTATTTTATAAAAAAATACTACCTAAATTATATTACTTTTAATACCGAAATAACTAAACCCAAATACCGAATACATTTAACTAGACCACTACTAAGTCTTAGCCCAATAAACAAACCCAACAAATCAACAATATTTCAAACTAAAATAAAATAAACAAGCCCAAACCCTTACATATTCTATCATGCTCTCTTTATTGTCCTTCCACGCCAGCGATCAGAACATCAACAACGACAACAGTGAACAGTCAGCAGCCACATACCACCGTAATCAGCCACCATACCACCGCCGCTCAAACACGGGTAAGTTTCTTTGTTATTTTTTATTATTTTTGGTTGATATTATCCACCTCCAGCAGCCTATTATAGCCGCATACTAACCATAGTAGACATGTGCTTCGTTTTGTTTTCATTATGTTATGGTGAGTTATATTTTGTTAGTGATGATATTTTGCCTTTTTTTATAGCCGCATACCACATTATGTTTGGCTTTTTTAGTGAAGAACGTTTGGCTTTTTTTTGGTGTATATGTTGTTTAGATGATTTTTAGGGTGATTTACATTATGATATTTAGGGCTTGAATAGTTGATACATTATGTAATATGTTATGGATCCATGAACTTATAGATCAAATTGTTTGTGATAGCCGATAGGAACAATGAGCAGGGACGTTATGGCGCGATTTCTTAAGAGGAAAGTTGATACATCTTCCGGATTCGTTGATGTGGATACTTGCATAATCGGATTGGCGATGAGAATTTAAGTGAAGGTTGTACATGTTATATAAAGAAGGACTTGCTTAAGAAAGTAGGCTTAGATGATGTTTTGGATAGATTTCAAAAAATGAAAACCCGTAGGACGACGTTTTAATTATGTTTGTAACAAGGTTTGACGTGTTTTTGATGATTATATAAATTTAGTTCTTTTGTTTTACATGACCCGACTCGACCCGACCCGATACGAACCGATTTTTTATTTATATACCTTGGGGCCTAAAATTTTTTAAAATGCTCTGCACCCCCATGGAAAAATTCATGGGTCCGCACTGGTTTTATGGTGTAATTTTTAAGAGAAAAAGAAACGTAAACGTCGGAAATAGATATAAGAGTTTAAAAATCGTGAGGAAAATTAGTTTAAAAATTGAAAATATGTTTTAAGTAATCGTATTATGTTACAAAAGTTTTAATTACTAAAACTTTTAAGATTATGAATCGTGAGGAAGATTAGTTTAAAAATTGAAAATATGTTTTAAGTAATCGTATTATGTTACAAAAGTTTTAATTACTATAATTTTTAAGATTATGAAAAATTATTCTTTTGAAATTCTCATATGTATTACAACATGGTGTGTATGTATGTGTGTATAAAAACTCTAAAAGACTTTAAAACTTAAGAAAAGTAAAAAAAACTTTAAAAAATATGAAAAATTCTAACAACCAACTATTTTATTTAATTATATATATATTTAAGGTAATTTAAGGTCAATTTTATAAAGAATTAAATTAAGCATGTGGAAAGGGCTCAAGCCATGTGGAAATGTCTCAAGCCATATGAAGCCATGCGGAAACGTCTCAAACCACATGTGGAAAGGTCTCAAGCCATATGAAGCCATGAGGAAACGTCTCAAGCCATGTGGAGACGTCTCAGCTAAGTACTTCTGAGATGTTTCAGCGTTGTCGGACACGTGGCAGCCAGTGATTGGTCCATCGTCAAGACGTTTCAGCAATATGGTAAAGGCTCAACGAGACGTTTCCGTTGACTAGTTTTGAAACTTTGACCAATTCTTGGCTAATCTTGCTATTTTCCCATGTTAATTACTTAAATAATCATACATAATGATATCTTGTCTAATATAGTGTATACACCCATATGTCTAAGGAGAAGGGTCACAGATGCTAAGACTAGATCTGAAGTCATTGAATAAGACTCTTGGTAAGCCCTTGGTGAAAAATCAGCTAGCACGTAATGCAACAAGACATGCATAACACGAATCTAGCCTTTCTACACTTTTTCTCTAATATATGTTGACTCAATGTGTTTAGTGCGTTGGTGTTGAATAGGATTTCCCGACATGTAGATGGCACTAACATTGTCACAATACACCAAAGAGGTACGACGTGGTGGACGACCCAGTTCAAGAAGCAGTTTGCGTAGCCAACAAATATCAACAACTACCTTAGCCACACCTCGGTATTCTGCTTCAGCACTAAAACGAAGAAATAGTGGTTTGCCTCTTAGATGACCAAGATATCAGATTATCACCTAGGTATACGCAATAGCTTGATGTGTAGCGGCATGTGTTTGGACACCCGACCCAATCAACATTGGTATAGATCGATGTCGATGGTGAACTGGGGGCTTAAGTAAAGACCCGTTCGAATTGTCCCCTTGACATATTTTAACATGCGCTTCAAAGCATAAAGATGTCCAGTCCTTGGGGTGTGCATATACGTGCATATCTGCTGAATTGCATAGGGGATGTCGGGACAGGTAAAAGTCAAGTTTTCTAGGGCCCTAGCTATATTCATATAAGAAGTGGAGTCTGAAAGTAGCTCTCCCGATGTGCTAATTAACTTACCAACGGTGTCAACAGGTGTATCCGAAGCATATTTTTCTTGGGATAGAAATTGACCCTGCGAGTCACGAGAGACCAAAATGCCTAGAAAATAGCTCAAGGGATTATGGTAATCCGCCGGTAAACTAGAGAGAAAATAAAATCTCTTTTGGATTACCTACAAATTTTCCATGGTAATCCGTTGGTAAACTAGATGGTAAAAAAAAATTAAAAAAAAACACTTTGTTTAGATTACTTACTGACGGATTTTACATTGGTAATCCATGGGTAAATTAGGAAGAAAACAAAGAAAATCACTTTTTATTTGTTTAGATTACGAGCGAAATTCTTGAAAAATGATTTTGGAGGTTGTATACATTATACAATAACAATAAACCAATAGGCTGTTTTCCTTTGAGCTAAATGATAGAGCCGGATTCGAGATCGGCAAATCTCCAAAATAAACAAACACTAAATGTAATTTATTTTTGTAATACTTTTTTTTTCTTCTATAGTCGCCATCGACATGTTAATCAGTTATCATATCCTTATAACATGGACTAAAAAGTGTTTTGGGTCTACTCAACATAGCCCGGCCCGTGATTGTTGTCTGAACAAGTCAAATTGAGATTCCAAGTCTATCCTAGGTTTATAGTCTGTGAGGGAGTAAATCATATTAGGATACTTTTGTAAACACTTAGATAACCCGTGATGGAGTTTAGATAACCGGTGACAGTAACAGCCTTTAGAGTTCCATAAGTGTCTTCTAGAGAAGGGTCGAGGGTCTTGTTCGATGTCTCGATAGGTTTAGAATATAAAGATCCCGGTTCCATAATAATTAATAATCATAATAAGTCACTACATCCAAGATTCCAGTCTAGGCAGTCGTTTCCATCAACTGAGTAAAATCCGAGTTAGTTTGTGCTTCGTTAATTTAGTTAATTAATTTAATTAAATCACAATTTTAGGATATTTAGACCCCCCCCCCCCCAATATAAAAATGGTTAGTGTCGTGTCCGTGTTAGTCTAGGTCTAGATAGAGTCTAGTTAACGTATTTAAATAGAGTCATGTGGGTTCGATATCCAGACTTACTTAGCTTTACTAAAGTCGATCGGTTCACTTGCCGGTTAGTAGTTTAGTCGAGTTTAGAGAGTCTAGAGTATTACTTTATGTCTAGATTAGATTAATTTAGTTTGTTTTTATTAAACTACTTTTAGCACATCAAAGAACATTTCCTTTTGGAAACTCAGTACTACATACAATAAAGCTTCCATAGTTGATATACATGAGCCTTCTACTTGGACAGGGAAAGCTAACATAATGCGTTGTTTTCTTGCACCGATCATTTGAAGTCAATTAGATAGAAGAGTACAAATTTTCAAGTGGTGTCATACAACTGTGAATATTGCCCAAGATTGCTCTTTTTATTTTTTATGAATAGACCAACCAGGTTCTTCTATATGCACTAATGCACAAAGTTTAAAGTGGTGTCATTTAGACCCGTTACCTAAACTTTTTCCTGTCGGACAACTTGCATACATTATTGTCAGTCAACCAATTTCACGTAGCATTCTTTTGTCCAAAAGAGATAATTATATCAACTCTTATGAACCGGTAAAAGTAACTGGAGTTTCCTCCTGGCTAGCCCACTTGATAGAGCTGAAACATATAGTAATTTGTGTATGAAGGATTATCACACTGTAAGTGATTTATGGCCATTGCTAAACAACGGAATGTGAAAGGTTATTATAAAAGCTTCGCAAAGCTGAGCTGGCACAGTTACTAGGAATCAAGCTTATTAAAGGTATGTGACATCTCTCCTTTTATAACAACATATATATATTTTTTTTAAATTATACTAGAGGTGGCAAGATGAGCGGGTCGGGTGGATTGGGTAACCTGTCAAAACAGTTAACTTTTTAGTACAAGTGGAAACAAGCCATGTATTGGCAATTTTGAAGGTTGCATACATTTGTAATAGACCTTGGGTGACTTTTAACCCGTTTGAGATAAAACCGACCCATTCATAAGTAAATAGGCTAGAATTTTCTCCTCTACATTATATTTTAGTAGACGGATTTAAACCTGCATGCAGTAAGAAAGAAGCAGCCGAATAAAAGTGAGACGCGGCTAGTTATCTTTTATATAGTAACACCCATTTGAGATGTTAAAGTAATGATCAACTATTTTATTAAACATATCTATTAAATCACAAATGTTTACGTTTTTGTTGTCTTAACTATTGTAACTTGGGACAGGTGCACCGGTAACTTTTTGTATGTTATACACATCTAACATCCGAACGAGACTGTACATTTTTCGACGAGGATGCAGTATACCAATGAGTTGTTTAAGTGGAAACTTTGAAGTTGAATCAGGACGTTATTTATGCGATTATCATGACAGTGTATTTCTTGATCATAAAGTACATTATTTTTATTAGAATTTTGGTTAGTTTCGGTGACGCGACCTTTAAACAAACTTGCTCAAGTTAACAGACATACTGAAACATGACAGACAATGATATACCCTAGATCCAACAATGAGTGTAACATGTAGCACGACAAACTAACATAGCATATGCCCAAATTTGGCATAATTCGTAAAAGGGTACATATTTCTCTTTTTGTTTATTATATCTTTGAAGGTTTTGAAAATTTATAAGCTTATAGAAATAATGGTAAAAAGAGTTGAATAAAAACGATTCGGATCAGATCAGATCTGGATCTTGTATTAATGAAAGAGATTCTTGTACTTAGATCATGATTTAAATCGAATTCTCAGATCATTAACAGACCCACATGGAAAGAGCTGAGATACTGAAAATAGTCAACACGCCAGACGTGAAGAGCATCTACCCTTCGTTATACCAAGTCTACCAGCTGTTCGTTTAAATGTCTAACCGAACACAAAATCGTACAATATCCAGTTGTTTTATGACAGGTTAAAAGGCTGGAATGATTTTAACTTCTGACCTACTTTCCAGAATCAACATCTAACAATCCAAGTAACTAACACAATTAGTTGCATATAGGGGTGGCAAAATCAACCCATACATTCAACTTTGGGTTAGGATGGGTATTATTTTTGTACTAGATGGGTTAAATTGGGTTAACAAAAATTGTTAAATGGGTTAAGATGAGCAACTTTAAAGAATAACAAAATAAAATGTGGGTTAGGATGGGTTTTCATATTAGTTGCCCCATAAATCCAAATTTCAAAGCTGGAGTATACAGATTTCATTATTTACGTTACCTACTACCAATTCATCTTCTCTCTCATCACCACCATTGATATTCATATTCCTTATAGATCCAAACACAACTTACACACTACGTATATATCTATAACTTATATATACACATATAGCAACAGGAAACTTCTATTCATTTTGCTGAATTTATTTCAATTTGATCGGAGTTGAATGATAATATGGCATCGGAACAGTTGATCTCCGGCGGAGCAACCGGATCTCAAATCACCCAGATCACCACCATCCTACAACCTCCATTCCACCGCTTCTGCTCCGACCATCGCCCAAATAAGCAAAACGGGGTTTAAGTATCTGCGGGTTCGATCGAGGGGGATGCGGTGACGGAGGCGGAGCTGAAGGAGAACGGGTTCAGGAGCACGCGGAGGACAAAGCTGGTGTGCATGATACCGGTTCGGTACCGGTACGGTTCGGTTGGGTGCGGTACCGGTTCGGTTCGGTTCGGTACGGTTCGGTACCGGTACCCGGTACCAAATGAAGTTCATCGTGACGTACAACCTTTTTTTAATTTTTTTACTTTTTTTTTAATTTTTTTTAATTTTTTTTTTATTTTTTTAAATTTTTTTAATTTTTTAATTTTTTTAATTTTTGTTAAAAAAATTTTAGATTTTTTTTAATTTATTTATATTTTTAGCCTATCATGTCTAAATCCATCATACAAAAACCCATCTTAACCTAAACCCATCCTAACCCATTTCTTAATAAACCCATCCTAACCCAAACCCATCCTAACCCATACCCATTCTAACCCATTACCCAAACCTGCCCAACCCAACCATTTTGCCACCACTAGTTGCATATGATTCAAAAGTTAATAACTGGATTGCTCCACACTACTGAATATTTCATAGTAAGTTCTAACAAAAGAATTCTACATTGTTTAAAACCAAATCAAATACAGTGGTAATAAATCAAACTATAACTTGTTTAAAACTCAAAAACCCATAAAGATTATCAGTTATCACCTCTTGACATTGATGATGGCTCAGTTGCTAGCCTCTTGGGTCGAATGCCGGATATCAAACTGATCTACATACTGCAAAGGCGTTGCAGTCTCATTTCGGATCCTTTTAATTTTAGGGCTCAAGAGTCCCCTGTGCCTGAACCCGTACAACTTCAACACTTGATTATCAGCAAAATTAAACGCTCGTTCCATGCTACTCAAACACCTCTGAACCGGATAATCCCCGTAACTTCCACACGGCTTGCAGCCGACAAAATGTGTCACAAAAGGCCATCGTTCATCCCCCAAACCCGGGTGGTACTTCTCCATCATTTCTTCATACCGATCCACCAAACCCGCCCAATACCCATGAAGAAAATACGAATTCTCCACAAAAACCTTGTTCATCCACTCGGTTTTCGTAATCAGTAAGTATATCAAAGCCGACTGATCATCTGCTTCAAACGCAGGCCTCCCTTTCAAATTGGCTGTCAAAATCTTCCCCGCCTCTTCACGAACAGGCCCTTTCGGTCCCATAGGAGCCCAATCGTCGAGCAAATCCAACGACCACTGGCAATTCCTAAACAAAAAGCTACCCGTATTCAACGCAATCCAAGACTTCTGATTAAACAACAAATCAGGGTACCCATGAATGACCATGTTATGATCCTTATACTTCGACAACGGAAGCTCAAACACCATATCGGTAAACAATGCATCACTATCCATCCACCAAATCCATTCGACTTCCGGATGCGACAACATCAACCTCCGAATCAACGGCAATTTCGCCCAGTACCCAGAAAGCTCCTTATCCAAATGAGCCATGTTGTACACAATCTCAATCCCATGAATCCTACAATAATCAATCTTGTTCTTGATGGACTTCAACAAATAATGATCACCAATAGCATTATCACAAGGGTTTGGTGGGGATCCAGTAACAAGCAAGATTCGAGCTTTACCATTCACAATATTCGGAAAGTCTTGATTTTTATTCAACCACATACTCCTTTCTTCATCCCAATTAGAGATCTTTGCACCAAGAGTGTAAGTATCATTAATACCAATTGTAGTTTGATTACCAAGATCTTCTGGATCATCCGGATCTTTGTCGGATCGGATCTCAGCCAGGATCCGATTCGTTTCTTCAATAATGGCTTGGTTCTCAAGCTCTTCATTGGAAGAAATGGAACCGAAGCCAATAGTGCCACGTAGGACAAGAATGGTGACTAAACCACAGAGGATTGTGATCTTGATGTTGTTGAGGGTTTTGTGGATCTGGCGTTTACCTCCGCCGCGGAGGAGGTTCCGGCCGCTGCGGGCGCCGCCGTTGGCGGCTGTGGAAGTGGGTAGAGTTGAAGGGCCTCTTTTTTGAGCTCCTTCTTGACCCATTCTTGAAAAGGATTGGATCTTTGAGGGTTGGGTGCAAACCCCAGATGAAAAAATCAAATCTTTGATGGTTGTGTGCAAACCCCAGATGAAAAAATAAAATCTTTGATGGTTGTGTGCAAACCCCAGATAGAAAAGATTGAATCTTTGAAGGTTGTGTGAAACCCCAGTTGAAAAGATTGAATTTTTGAGGGTTGTGGGCAACCCCCAGTTGAAAATGGGGTTTGGGTGATTGGATAATGGGAGAGATTGAATCAAGATTTGGAGATTATAATAAGATTGGGACGTGGGAGAGAGTAAGAGAGCACCGACGACTGTTTGGGTGTGTGAATTGGGGAGTAGAAGATATAGGTGTGATTAGTAGGTGGGATTTGAGATGAGAATTATAAAATTCCGCTTTTTCGGGGGGTGGAGTTGTTTTGTTTGATAAACGCGTAAAAGTTGATGTTTTGAAGCTTCTTGTTTAACCTAACTGGTGTTTCACTATGACAGTTGTCAGTTTGAGGACCCATAGTCATTAGGCCCAATAAAAATAAAATTAATTAAATACACTAATGGTAAATGTGTGTTTTTTTCAAAGGAATGGTTTAATCTTAAGGGTGTGGGGGGTGCTTTGCGGGGAGCCTAAGCGGGGAGTGGTTACCGCGCGGGGAGAGGTGCCGCCATCAAGGTTCACCGCATGGAGGGGATGGATTTGCGGTGAGAGGTTACCGCATGAGAGAGAGGAGAGAGAGAGGGGGTGATTGGTTGTTAATGTGGGTCCACTCTTTTTCCACCAATCATATTTTTTTCTTCTTTTTTTATAAAAAAATAATTGTGTGAGTGGAGTGATGCCAACGTTTGAGTGCAAAATGGGGACTTAATAGGGGAGTTGACGTGGCGCGTGCTGATTGGTGTGTGTAAGAGAGGTCACTCCCCTAAGAGAGGAGTGCCCCTCTCACCCTAACTAGTGTTATTGATCGCGCGTTGCGGCGGCTAGGTTCTGCCTCAATAGATTTTTAAAATTTGTAAGAGTCGAACGTAATAAAAATAAATACGTTAAACTGTAATGACGGAATTTGATAAAACATAATATTTTAGACGAACCTGAACACTTAACTCACCTTAATAACAGAATTTATACAGATGTATTGTTAAAAGTGTCGATTTGGGTATCATTTTAAAAAGTTGGTTTCATTATTTTTGGCTCATTCTTTTTTAGTAAATCAACTGAATATGTGTAAATAGACACTCTTATGATTGAATCATTATCGGTATTTCAGGTCCAAAAAGAGAAACTAGGAGATCGAGTAACTACGCTCCAGCAATTTGTTTCGCTATTCGGAAAGGTACATGTCTAATTAACATCGGGCTTTATATATGTTCTTGTGAAATTGGATTATGCTGTACAACGATGATAGGGTTCTGGCGATTGATTGTGGTTGTTCCAGGTGATATCAGTGGTGGTTACATGGTTAGAGGTAATGGATTCTATGGTAGTGTTTGATGGGGATTGGGGTACCCGGGTGGAGGTAAACACGAGTCACACATCGGCTCAAAGCCGGATTCGACATAGTCAACAGAAGTTAACGCGGGTCAACTGAGTCAACTCAGTTAAGCTGGTCAACATGATCAAACTGAAACTCGAATACCCGTAGCTATCTTAAACGAAATAACTTAGCTTGATTGTTTAATTATTTACAATACTTTATAGATTATATTGATGTCACGTGTGGGACAAACGAGCTTAATGTGTGATAAAGCTAATTCTCTCTGAATAATCAAGAGAGATTTGAATGTATTATATACTTGAATAACAATATACAAACAAGGAAACAAATAAATACAAATCAATCTACATAACTACATAATCACTAATTGATACACAATAATGTGGAGAAAATAATGGGATTTGATATTATCTTTTATCCCCCGTCAAGCGAAACGGCGGAGGATGAACGCGAAGAAGATCCCGAAAATGCTCAAATTGAGGTCGAGGCAAGCTCTTGGTGAAGATATCCGCTAGTTGAAGCTTGGTAGGAACGAATTTGGTATGAAGCTTCCCTGACATTACGAGCTCGCGAACAAAGTGGTAGTCCAGATCGATATGTTTAGCCCGTTTGTGAGAGACGGGATTCTGACTCATAAATAAAGCACTCCGATTATCACATAAGAGAGTCGGACGAGAAGGCGGAAGTGCTCGTAACTCTTGTAGTAAATGCGTTATCCAGACAATTTCAGCAGCTGCATTAGCCATGGCCCGATATTCAGATTCGCAGCTTGATCGTGAAACCGTTGGTTGCTTCTTTGCACTCCATGAAACTAAGTTACCACCTAGAAAGATTGAATAGCCATAAGTAGAACGTCTCGTTTCGATACACCGTGCCCAGTCTGCATCAGAGTAACCCAAAATGGTGGAGGAGGTAGGACGAGTGAAGACAAGACCGTGAGAAATGGTGCCTTTAACATACCGAACGATCCTCTTAACTAGTTGAAAATGTTTTCCAGTTGGAGCATGCAAATGTTGACAAGCTTGGTTAACCGCATAGGCCAAATCAGGACGGGTAATGGTTAGGTACTGAAGAGCGCCAACAAGTGATCGGTAAAAGGGTAGGGTCATCGAAAGGAACACCATCCGATACGAAAGTATCCGAGGTGGAGAGTGGTGTTGGAACGGGTTTGGCATGAGTGAGACCGGCACGAGTAACGATATCATTGGCGTATTTGGTTTGAGTAAGAACGAGACCATCATTGGTATGAAGGACCTCAAGACCAAGAAAATAGTTTAATGAGCCGAGATCTTTGATAGCAAACTCCTGATGTAGCCGATTTGTGAAGACAGTGAGCAAGGAGGAGTTGTTGCCGGTGAGGATAAGATCGTCAACGTAAACTAGGAGGTACATAAGAGATTCTCCTTAAGTGAAAACAAAGAGAGACGGATCCGCTCGGCTACAGGTGAAGCCGTAGGAGATGAGAAAGGAGCTGAGTCATTGGAACCACGCCCTAGGGGCCTGTTTTAGACCGTAGAGAGCGCGATTCAACTTGCATACATAATTCGGATGCTTCGAATTTGCGAAGCCGGGAGGTTGTTCCATATAAACGGTTTCGGACAAAGAACCATTTAGGAAGGCATTATTGACGTCTAATTGTCGAAGTGACCAACGATTGATGACGGCTAATGATAGAACAATGCGAATGGTCGATGCCTTAACAGCGGGGCTGAATGTATGGCTGAAATCGAGTCCCGGGATTTGCGTAAAACCTTGTGCAACGAGACGGGCCTTATGCAGATCGATTGACCCGTCAGAACGGTACTTGGTACGGAAGACCCACTTTGATCCGACAACATTGGTGGAGGCCGGCCGTGGGACAAGAGTCCACGTGCGGTTTTGTGAGAGAGCTTGAAGCTCAACAAGCATAGCATCCATCCAATGTTTATGTTTTGAGGCACTTTTGAAACCTTTTGGATCAACAGTGGAGAGGAGAGAAGCATGCAAACATGAGTGCATGATATTAGCAAGGTAAGAGGTATGCTTGGGGTTGGGTTTGAAGGTGCCGACTTTGGATCGAGTTACCATATGGTGTGTTGGTGCCGGTGAGGTAGGAACGATGGATGGATCGGAGGAACCGGTAGCGGAGGGCGATGGTGTAGTAGGAGTAGTAGAGGTGATTGGTGACGAGGCAGTGGAAGAGATAGGTGAATGGGGAATCGGTTTAAGGGCAGGTTCTGGGTTGGTGGGTGGTGTCGAGTGGACAGAGGGTTCTTTGCAAAGGGAACAAGATGAGGGTGGAGTGTGGGGTATGGCTGAAGAGGGGAATGGACTGGGGAAGTAATTTCGGGTAAGGTGGGTTCATGGAAGGTGGATAAAAAAAGGTTGGCAATGTTCGTGTGGGAGGAATTGTCTTTGCAAGGAAAGAATGTTTCGTCGAAACGGGTATGTCGAGTAACGTACATACGAGACGTGGAGGGATCGAAACATTTGTAACCTTTATATTGAGGGGCATACCCCATGAATATGCACGGGATGCTTCGAGGGGAAAGTTTGTGAGGAGCATAGTCTCGTAGGTAGGGATACACGCAACACCCGAAAACGCGAAAGTTGGCATAATTGGGTGTGGTGGAAAATAGAATTTCGAGTGGGGATTTTTCATGCAAGACTTTCGTGGGTAGTCGATTGATAATATAAGTGGCGGAGGTAAAAGCATCAACCCAATGAGTAATGGGAACGTGTGCATGAAATAACATGGCTAAGCCCGTTTCCACGATATGACGATGCTTTCTTTCGGCTCGACCGTTTTGAGGTGCGGTATAAGGGCAAGAAAGCCGATGAAACGTGCCATTGGTGTCAAAAAGTTTGCGGACATGTTGATTTACAAACTCCGAACCGCCATCACTTTGGAATACCTTAAACTTGCGGGAAAATTGAGTTTGAACTAGTCGCAAGAAAGTATCCAAGACCGAATAAAATTCCGTTTTTGCCTTAAGTGGATATAACCACGAAAAACGTGAGTGGTCATCAATGAAAACCACATAGTATTTATGACCGTTAGTACCTAAGACGGGCGAAGGACCCCATAAATCACAATGCACAAGGTCTAAAGGGTGAGAGGCACGTTTTTCATTTAGAGCAAATGGTAATTTATGTGCTTTGGCCAAGTGACATGGAGAACAAACATTTGGTTTTGGCAACAGTGAAGTAAAAGATAAACAACCATGTTTTTTTAAAATAGAAACAATATCAAAACCAACATGTAACACCCATGCTTGTTTAATACAATATTTTATATAAGTTTCGTAAAAATGCATGTTTTTACGATTACACGTAAGTATGTCAATACGAGTTTACTAAAACTTTTACAATTTAAAAAAAAGAACAACTTAATGTAATTGAATTCGTCGTTTAAAAGATACGACGAAACATCACGCGGAAGCTTTTAACTTTATCGTGTTCGGTTCTTCTTCGAGCTTGATCTTCATCCGGGCACTCTTGGCAATCACCTATGATCAAAACCAACTTAAAATTTAGTTTTGATAGTTAAATAACAAGTTTAAACAAGTTATATGGGTCAAACAAACAAAATTAAACGTTTTTCAGGTTCAGGGGGGGCTAGGCGTCACGCCTAGGGGCTAGACGCCCCACCTAGCCCCCTTTTTGGCAGAAAGTTTTTATTATGTTGCTGCATATTCTCAGCATAACCCGATTTCACGGAAATGAGCATAACTCTCTCGTTTTTAATCCGTTTTACGCGATTCTTTTTCCTACGCGTCCGTAATTTAATTCTCCATCTTATGGAGTTAAAATCCTACACCCAACATAAGAAATTTTTGAGACTTCTAAGCCCTCGATTCATTACCTTTTTGCCGAATTTTAACCCGTTCATGATTTTATCACACCAACATGTTTGTTTGATCTTTAAACTCATGAAATTCATTATTTCAATATCTCCTATCATATTAATCTCAATTCACGGTTTTCTTACATAATAAAATCCCGTTTACGCTTAAATGCTTATTTTGACCCGTTAAGGGTATTTACGCATTTTAGTCTAGAACTTGTGCTTTTCTTTTGACGCTACAAAAATTCCATGTCTAATTAACTACAAATATTCCACCACAACTATTTTGTGGTGGATTTAACATATGAACCCCTTTTTCCCAATTTTACCCATCGGTTGGTCATTTTTCGCAATTGACTATTTCTAGGCATTCGACCCACAAATGTTTTTGCCTAGAACTTTTATACACATCTAAGGGTTACAAACTCATAATATAAGTTTCTAAACAACCTCTAAGGGTCGTTTACACTGTTTACCTATTAAGGGCTCTTTGGTCACATTTAATCCTTCATTTTTGCAATGAAGGATTTCGGCTAGATATTTGACCTTCTTTGCACTTTTAACTATAAGTCCACATATGCGTACCTGGCTCGGGTCATAGCATTGACCCGTTTACATACCTCTTGCTTTAAATTTTCTAATTAAAGCAACGCAACACATGTTATTTCCTGTAATCACAAAACTCAACAAGTAGTCGTCAATTATTAATGTCAAATGGTATTAACACACCATTTGACCCGTTTAGTCGACATGACCATTTATCAACGTATGATGGTATATTAATTTCATCATGCTCCTTGAACCAATTCCGGTTCGCGCCGTGAGTTTTACTACATAAAAGACATTTTCTTAATGTGTCCGACCCGTTATAACTTTTACCAAATGGTGTCTTTATTTTTTTTGTTATCACTATTATTTTAACTATTAATTTGACCCATTTGGTTGTCGAGTGAATTCCATCACCTCATTGACATACCAACTCAACCATTTTCGCTATATCAACTTTAAACATATTTTAACTAAGCTTGTCTGTATAAATGTAACGAGACGACAAGTCGCGTACCTTTAAAGCGTTCCCTTCAAGCGCATGTCCACTCCGGTTTGTCCGCTTGAAAACTCGACTCCTTTGTCTATAGAGTTCAATCAACGATGTGTTTAGAACTCCATTCATGACGTATAACGCATATTTCACAATGTTATTCGAATATGCGTTTTTATTCGAAACTTAACATCTTAGCTTTCTCTTAGGCGTTTTAACAAACACCTTATGGGCAGAAATTTACATGATTCATTATCAAGTTCATAACTTGTCATATAGCCAAATTTAACATCAATCGGTCTATTTTATATAAAGGTTAACATCAATAAATCAGAAATCGCTTCATAAATATCAAATTACAATATAACAACATTTGAAATCCTAGTGTTCATCAAGTTCACAACAACCCACTAATCACCTTCAATGGTGTTCCTGAAATTTATTACAATTAGGCATGATTTCATCATATACTTGTCTAGGGTTTACTCCTAGACACTATATTGTTCCTATTCCATCCAATTAACAAACATGCATCATCAAATTTCTGATTTCCCAAATTCATGAGAATTTCAAGTAGAGGATTTTTATGAATTTTCACATACCTTATGATCTCCTTTCAATGGGGATCACTAATCCGGGTTCGGATTTCGTTTTAGGGCTGATCTTGACCTTCAATTTGTGGATTTAAACAAGAACTAGGGTTGGAGTTCTTTCCCTTGGTCGCCCCTGGCTTCTGGTCGAATTCAGACACTCACAATTGTGAGTGTTTGAGGTTTTTTTTTTTTTTTTTTTTTTATATTAGTTTCAAGTTAAACACTTTTGGTCCCTCTAGTTTCTTTTGATCAAATGAAGCTATATCTCACCATTAGTCACTTAATCACATGCTACTAACTAGGTTAATTACTCCTAGTTACTTTAACGGGTTCGGGAAATTATAACCCGTTATGTTTTAAGTCCCGTTAATTTAGCCTTTTTATATACTTTGTTTTCTCAAAGTATTTATTCCCCTTTTCAATTAATATTAGGTTTATTTATTTGAGTCCTAAAATTTATCGGGTTAATTTTTACCACTAACGGTATTTTACCCGTCTTTACTATTAACGTGGTTTGATTACCAAACCCGTTTTTGGGATGTTACACAACATGTCCAAGGCGATTATGCCATAATTCAAAAGACGCTTTATTAGACGAAACGGAAGCAACATAAGCAAAAGACTTGTTCTGAAGTACGTAGAGACCGTTTTTACACCGACCGCGAGCGAGAGGTTGGCTTGTTTTCCGGTCCTGAATAATAAAGAAAGAATAAGAAAATAAGACATCGACAGGAAAGTCACGGGTTAATTTGCTGACCGAAAGGAGGTTCCTGGTAATACCCGGAACGACCAAAACATCTTTTAAGGATACATGCTTATTGAGAGAAAAATGACCCTTATGTGTAATAGGTAATGAGTGACCATTACCGAAAAAAAACTTTAGAAGAACCCGAATAGGGAGAGGAAGAGTCAAGATTACCGGTTTCATTTGTCATGTGGAGGTCGGCTCCGGTATCGGTGGTCCAATCCGGGTCATCAGGGGAGATGTGGCAACGAGCATGGAAGGCACGAGCAAGGTCATCGTCACCCGAAGCAAAGGTGGCGACAAAAGATTTAAGTTTCGGACATTTATTTGTGTAATGCCCATTAGTTCGACAGAGTTGACAGTGAGGCGGGCGCCGTGGGCGATTGTAAGAGGTGTTTTGAGAGTGGTTTCTGTTCGAACCGAAACCGGATCCAGATTTGGATCGGCTAGGAGTGGCAGCGGAGGATTTGGAATGGTGTGCAACAAAGGCAACAGTTGGAGTGGAAGGAGGATGAAGGTGTTTAAGAAACTGCTCATGAATTTCAGCCTTGGTTAGTAGGTCACGGAATGGAAGAGGGTCGCGAGCCGTGCGAATGGCCGTGGACCAGCTTTCGAAGGAGGGTCCAAGACCGCAAAGAAACCAATGCGTCTTGTCCGTTTCACTGACCGGATGACCGATAGCCGAGAGTTGGTCACAAATGGATTTGAATTTGCGCCTAAACTCGGCAACAGTGGAAGATCCTTTGGATAGTTGACGGAGATTGTCTCGGAGGAGATGCATCCGTTCGGGAGAAGTGTTGCTGTAGGCGGCCTCAAGTGCGGTCCAGATTTGACGCGCGGTGGTGAGACCGAGGACCTCAGCAACCGCCTCATCGGTTAAAGAAGCGTGAAGAATAATGCTGGCTTGCTGATCGGAAGAGAGCCAAGCGGCGTAGTCCGGATTGGCTTGTTCCTTGGAGTCAACAGTGACGGTTTGAGAAGGAGCGGAGAGGGTGCCATCGATGTGGGGAACGAGTTTCTGATTAGCAAGGAGAAGGAGAATTTGATTGTGCCATATGAGATAGTTGGAGGAGGAAAGCTTGACTGTGATCATGTGGAGGAGGGTGGACATGGGGAGGGTAGTTTCGGTGGTAGTGGTGGACATGATGAAGCAGGCGACGAGTAGGGAAAGAAGGAACAGAGGATCGAAAAGGGTGAGAAAGAAAAGAGGATCGGTATTAGGCTGATACCATGTGATAAAGCTAATTCTCTCTGAGTAATCAAGAGAGATTTGAATGTATTATATACTTGAATAACAATATACAAACAAGGAAACAAATAAATATAAATCAATCTACATAACTACATAATCACTAATTGATACACAATAATGTGGAGAAAATAATGGGATTTGATATTATCTTTTATAATGAACCGAATAGACTAAATTAGCTCTTGATAACTCGAGCAAGATATATATATACACATACACTTATATAGACCACAAAGTTATTATTTGTTTAGCATGATCATGTTGTGGCCCAAAAGTATCAAATACCAGAAAGAAAGAAAGAAAGAAAGAAGGAGACAGCAAACGTTTGATGGAAAACGATAATTTTAAAATAATACATATATCTTGATAGTAATTTTATGAATAAGGTTATTGAACAGGTAGTGATTGCAATTCTTCGACTTTTGATGGTGTAGACCAAATGGATGAAAGATTAGCCAAAAGTATTGTTCCTCATGGTTTATATGCTACTTTTTTAGGAAGAGATTGTTGTCAACAATCTATGAGGTAAACAGATCAGTTTGGGTTATATTTTAACTCAACATATTTACTTGTAAAAGTGTCGATTTGGGTATCATTTTAACTCAACCTCTTTACTTGTAAACGAGTCAATTTGGGTTGTATTCTAAGACGACCTTTTTTACTTGTAGACGGTTTGATTTCAGTTGTATTGTAAGAAAACTTGTTTACTTATAAACGGCTCAGTTTGGGTTATATTTTAAGACAACATGTTTACTTATATAAGGGTTGACATAGGCTATGTTTATCAGAAACACATTATGCATTTCTTCATATATTTTAATAAATAGATACATTATATCAAACAACCATCATCTTACACCATAAACAATTGGTTAACGTTTACTTATTAAATGTTAGAACTTGAATTATAGTTTTTAATTAAAACAAACACAGTTAGCTTTTATTTGAGAGAGCCAAAAAGAGAAATCTGTTGAAATTTTGGTGAATGGATATTAAATATATTTATAATTTAATGAAATTATAAATATTAATTAGAATATTCATGTGGTAAGTTAAAGAGTAACTCTTGAGTATTTAATTAGTTTTATTAGAGTTTTTAAGTCTCTAATTAAGTGACTAATTAAGTGAATAATTAAGTGAAACTTTTCACTAGTCTTGTACATATAGTAGACTTTGTGCTTTCTTTTGTGACAAGATAATAAGGTATTGTTTTATACATGAAGAATACTAGAAGTTGGAAAAACACTTGAAGACCAACTAGAGTGATGAGTATTCTCTACTTGTTTTCCACCACATGAGTTCAAACACTACAATTACCGGATGTAACCTTGGGCCGGTGAGCCATCTCCGGCAGTACAGACTGCTTCGACTGTTGTACCCTGGGAGACAGATGCGTCGTCTTTAGTAGAGGCGCGAAATCTGTTTTAAGGGAAGCGTGTTGAACACGTGCCTCAACCAAAATCGTCAACGTTTTAGTGTGCTCTTTGTTGCAGTCAAGGAGTATTTTTCAAGACTCAAGATGATGAATACTCGAGTCTAGGATGCTATCAAGTGCGCGTGAAGGACCCATCAGAGATGCGGCTTGAATCAAGATTGGTATATATAATTATATTTATATTCTTTTTATTTAGTTATTGCAACCGGAATTGTACTATGATATTTCCTACGAATAACGAGAGTCTCGTTATGATATATTTTGTAATTATATTTTACAAAAGGTGAACCTAATTCCTACAAACTTAAAACAGATTTCGTGAGATTGTTGGTACAATCTTAAAAACCTTATTTATAAGGATTTTGGGTTTACGAAAGGATTTATAATAGAATTAAAAAATATATATATATATTGTTAGAGGTTATGATCTTATAAATATTTTTTTTTTTTGGAAATATGTATGTAGTACAACTTGTTGTGTTTGGATTTTTTGAGATTGAGATACAATCTTAAATCCTATACCGTGGTACAAAACGAATAGTTTTGGTTCCAACATTTGGTTATAAAACGATTTTGGGAATCGTTAATTTTTCTAACTTTTGTGTTAGATCGGGTTTATTAGTGTAAACCATACGTTTTTTGTAAACGTTAAATTCTCTAACATGTGTGTTAGACCGGAATTATTGGTGTAAACCATACGTTTTTTGTAAACGTTAAATTCTCTTAAGTAGAGTTTTTTATGTCTTTAAATAAGAGTTTTATGTTACTTGATTAGAGTTTTATGTATCTAATTAAGTCTCTATTGAAAATAGACTTTTCATCCACCCATGGATTGATATGAACAAATAAGTCTTATAATGATTTTTGTAATCATTTGTCTTCTAACAATTGTGTTAGAAACGATCATGAAAAGCGTTAGTTTGGAATCAATTTTTTTAATTGTTTAGTTTCTAACGTGTGTATTAGAAATGACTTATTTATTTGAACCATATATGTGTTTAGTAAGTCGAATTAACATTTTGTGGAAATGTTAATATTTCTAACGTGCGCATTAGAATTTCTTTCATTTTAACAAGAATGTTAAAAATGGTTAAAATACAAATGCTATGAAATGTTTTATGTAAACATTTTATATAAGCAATTTGTTGTGGCATTGTTTTCAATGCTTTGTATGACTTAGAAATAGAATGTCATACATTGAAGTTGATGTTTGATTGGCTTCAAGGAATTAAAGCACCATAAAGTGATGGTGTGGTATTTATATGAATTTAATGAAATTAAAATCATTTACTAGACTCTTCATATGGAAGATAAACTCTTAAGGAGAGTTTTATGTCAATTTATTAGTTTTTATTAGAGTTTGTGTCTCTAATAAAATCTCTAATAAAGTGAGACTTTTATTAGAGTTTAAGTCTATAATTATTGAGACTTTTAACTCTTCATATGTGAAACTCTTGAGTAGAGTTTTAATGATGACATTTGATGACTTTTATTAGAGTTTAAGTCTATAATTATTGAGACTTTTAACTCTTCATATGTGAAACTCTTAAGTAGAGTTTTAATGGTGACATTTGATGAGTTTTATTAGAGTTTAAATATATAATTATTGAGACTCTTAACTCTTCATATGTGAAACTCTTGAGTAGAGTTTTAATGGTGACATTTGATGAGTTTTATTAGAGTTTAAATATATAATTATTGAGACTCTTAACTCTTCATATGTGAAACTCTTGAGTAGAGTTTTAATGGTGACATTTGATGAGTTTTATTGGAGTTTAAATATATAATTATTGAGACTCTTAACTCTTCATATGTGAAACTCTTGAGTAGAGTTTTAATTGTGACATTTGATGAGTTTTATTAGAGTTTAAATATATAATTATTGAGACTCTTAACTCTTCATATGTGAAACTCTTGAGTAGAGTTTTAATGATAACATTTGATGAGTTTTATTAGAGTTTAAGTCTATCATTATTGAGACTCTTAACTCTTCATATGGTGAAACTCTTGAGTAGAGTTTTAGTGATGACATTTGATGCTTTAATTTGGTCATGACTTAAAGTTTTCTAACATGTGTGTTAGAAAATGTGTATCACGAATACGAGGTTAGGGATTGTTCATAATGGACATAAATGTTTTATGTAAACATTTAATTGCCTATGTGTGCATTAAAACTGATGAGAAACAGTTTATTTTATAAACTATATCTTTGGAAAACGTTTTATGTAAACGTTCGATTCTATAATGTGCTTGTTATAACTTTTTTTTCCAACATGTGTGTTAAAAAAAAGTTATTTGGTGAAAACAACTTGGTGTTGTTGTGAACAAATTTAATTGTTCAAGTTTACTACTTAAATGTAGTATTTGTAACAACTTGGTGTTGTTTTGAGCATAATTGTCCAAGTTTAAAGTTTCAAGATGAAATGGGAAACTTGTACTTACAAGTGCATGGAGTCTTATTGAGGGAGTACCTCAAGACATGCCAAGGGACAATATTGTTGAGAAGATTTCGGTCAGATTATAAAGTGTTGAAGATAAAAGCACTTTGCTATTTGATGTCTACATATTGTCTATGCTTCCGTTTAAATTTCAAAAGTGATTGACACTTATGATTTAGTTTCCAATGTATTTTATTGTTTTGTATTCAATATCTTCGGATAACACATGCAATTTTGTTACAAAGAAATAAATCACTAATGGTTGTGACGTATAAATTATTTTTGTGGAAAATAATTATAACGTCGGTTATACATTGTTTAAAAGAATATGGTTTTAAACGGATAGTACATGAAAATACTTGGACATAAACAACTTGAGAGTTGTTACATTGACTAAAAGTCAAAGACGAAACATCAAATGTATAACCACATCATGAATGAGTAATGAAAGAACGTAGTGAGTGTATTGAGATGAAATACACTAACGACATTCATGTCGTATACTTCATTAGAAGTCATTGAAAAATTCACAAGTGTGAATTCTAACATATGAAAGTAAAAGTACTATATGTTATTGTATACCTTTAATAAATCTTGCGAGATTTATAAGTAGATGCGTCTACCACTTGATTATTGTTAGATCTATATGGAGATTTTACCTTCATTTGGGAGAGCATCCTAAATATACATGTCTCCTAATGAATACCAATAGATGTGTGCAAATCACTTATGGAAAAATTATGAATGCCATGTTGTTGAGTGTCAATCTAGTTGACTCTATCTCACACATAATAGTGATTGTAGATGAGAAACATTCATCTTGTTGGTGATGAATGTGTTCACCAAGTGACTTGGATTAAGGCTTATGGTTAAGTACTTATGAGTCAATGGTAGATCGTTGGAGATCAAAGGTAAACAAGTTATGTTCCTTAAATGAATGATGAAATTTAGCTTTGTGCTATATACAATAATTTGTGAGACCTTCCTAAATATTGATGTTTTAGGATTATGAATAAGTCTTATTATTTTGTCTTAACAAGGGATGAATGTTGCAAAGTGATATTATGATATCCTTAGGGCTGTGAAGAATCAGAATGATGCATCTTCTGTTCACAAGCTAAAGTATTGTAGTCTAAAGCATGCTAGACTAGTACTTGGTTAATTATGGGTCTTGACGGAGACTAATTAACTCTAAACATTCAAATTTGTATGAACACAAAAAGAATTTGTGTATGGACAAAGTTGAGAGAGAATTTTCATTCATTATAAGGAAATGACATGTAACTTTTAAAAGTTTGTTTGAAAAGCTAATGAGGAGAACTCATTGTCTAAGCTTATTCTAGATGTTAAATTAGAATTATTCTAAGTTGGAGACAAACTTATGACAATGGCATGTGTTGCTTTGGTCAGCTCGGAAGCTTGTGTAAGCTAATGCAATATGAGTTGAATTCACTGATACAATAAGGTTGGTCTTGTTCAATCATACGTGTATAAATGTCGCCATAAGTGGTGTTACGGAAATGTTGATCAAATGGCAAGAAATGTGGGGGAGGAACCATTTAAGAAACAACCCTATAAGGGTATGTAGAAATGGTTCTCATTAACACATCTAAATGTTATCCAATAACACTTAAATGTGGGGGGTGTCTTGCATTTGTTTTTAGCAATAAGGATTTTGTAATCCAATCTAACATTGCAAATAGACGACTAAGTGGAGGACACAAAGGTCGTAGTGCATAATGGAGATGTGTTTGCCTTAAATGATACACGTATCTTACGAAGACATATATTATAACCAGATTCAGATGGCCACTGAGGTTATAGTCTTAGAAGTTGACAGTAGGCAAAATTAACTTACGAGTTAAGAACACATCATGACATCTGATCTCAAATACGCAAAGTTATTTGCTAATGTTATGGATCCAACAACCTGAGGGTTTATTAGAGATCAAGTTGTGGAATGGGACTGAAGCCCTTGAAAAATGAAGTTCATATGATGGAAACCTAACTCAGTAGACTGGAGATCCCAAGAATTGAGTTCAATAGGAAAACCTAATTGTATGAATAAGCGAGGTCACTGTGGGGAAATAACCCTACGCATTTAATAAGGTAGTTTATTATAAAGATTAATAAACTTCATAGTCCATTCCTAAAAGTGACAAGTATGAGGCTAAGCATAATATGTGGTAAATGATTTGGATAGATCACGATAACCACAATGCTTTTAATGATCTAAGGAGAATCACCTATGTTAGAGAGAAGTGGGGTCGCTTCGAATGGAATTGAGGGCACAATTCCTAGAGCTCTCGCAGAACCAGGAAAGTGTTCCACGACCATTATTGGACACGACTATGAGGAGATGACCCGGCTAGGGAGAGTCTTGTGTGAAGTGTATTGTCGTCTACACAAACGGCAGACGAGTTCAAAGACAACGAGATCTACTCAGAGCTAGTGGGTTAAGTGCATTTCATGAGCGAAGGTTCAAAGGGTAACACCTACCTATCGTATGCAAAACTCAACTGTCGAGGTTACATTGGAAATTTTAAGTGTTTTGAATGATCTCCATTCATGTGGGGGATTGTTGGAATTTTGGTGAATGGATATTAAATATATTTATAATTTAATGAAATTATAAATATTAATTAGAATATTCATGTGGTAAGTTAAAGAGTAACTCTTGAGTATTTAATTAGTTTAATTAGAGTTTTTAAGTCTCTAATTAAGTGACTAATTAAGTGAATAATTAAGTGAAACTTTTCACTAGTCTTGTACATATAGTAGACTTTGTGCTTTCTTTTGTGACAAGATAATAATGTATTGTTTTATACATGAAGAATACTAGAAGTTGGAAAAACACTTGAAGACCAACTAGAGTGATGAGTATTCTCTACTTGTTTTCCACCACATGAGTTCAAACACTACAATTACCGGATGTAACCTTGGGCCGGTGAGCCATCTCCGGCAGTACAGACTGCTTCGACTGTTGTACCCTGGGAGACAGATGCGTCGTCTTTAGTAGAGGCGCGAAATCTGTTTTAAGGGAAGCGTGTTGAACACGTGCCTCAACCAAAATCGTCAACGTTTTAGTGTGCTCTTTGTTGCAGTCAAGGAGTATTTTTCAAGACTCAAGATGATGAATACTCGAGTCTAGGATGCTATCAAGTGCGCGTGAAGGACCCATCAGAGATGCGGCTTGAATCAAGATTGGTATATATAATTATATTTATATTCTTTTTATTTAGTTATTGCAACCGGAATTGTACTATGATATTTCCTACGAATAACGAGAGTCTCGTTATGATATATTTTGTAATTATATTTTACAAAAGGTGAACCTAATTCCTACAAAATCCACAGTAATATGTTTACGTTCAATAAAAATGTTATTTTTTTAGTTTAAGAAATGGCCATGACATGTTTTTACATGCTACAAGTTTAGAATGTGTACAGAATTTATTGAGCAAAGAGCCCGGACGATTCCAGTATATGGTAGAATTGAACCATTAACAACTTTTCCCATTGCAGGTGAGGGGTAGCCGCGCGTATCATTTTAGAAAATTGAACCATTAACAATTTTTCCCATGTTTCCCCTACGCCTAGAAACGTCTTTGGTATCCTAGAGCCTCCTTTTTTCCAGGTATCTATTGTGTCACTTTTGATAATGATCAAACAGTTTTCTTTTACCTTTTAAAATTATGGTGTGGAACTATACTAACGCATATACCTCTCTTTGTGAAGACATGTGTCGTAGTATTCTAGTAGCTTTCAACACTTCGCATGTTAAAAACACTTTGTATAATAACCTACATACATATGTGTACTGATTAATGTAATGTGGACTCTTTAAAAAACATAGTAAATATTCTACGCGTGACATGTAAATGCTTAAATTTTAGGGAATGGTATATGTGTCCATATATGTAAATCGGGCACACCCTTTTGAAATGGTTAGACACACCATAGGGGAACATAATAAAAAAAACTCATTACAACAATATGAGACCTAATAAGTTGAACGTGTTTGTAGTCACTATGACCTGAAACTCATATAAAAATCAAAACAGAAAAATCATATACACCAAAATACAAGCTAGATGCAACGATATATACGAATGTCTGAGGTCTGGTTATATCAACATTTCAATTGTGGTTTTAAAATGTTTATTACACACACATCTATATTATTACTGTATAAAGCATATGATCGATACAAGTGCTTTATTAAGTAGTTCCTAATTTGTCCCTGCTTCATAAACTTCTCTTATCTAATACATTATTTAATACACTAACTATTATTATAATCCAAAATATAATTAAGTATATAATTACTAAATATTTATAATAATAATAATAATAATAATAATAATAATAATAAAATAACAACCCAATTTTAATGAGTTTCTAAGGTAGATCGGTTTAAATTCCGCTCTCCAAAAAAACATTAGTGACATTCGTCGTATCGTGCAATAGTATTTTTTTAAATACTTACGTATAGAATTACTAAATACCTACATAGTTATAATAATAATAATAATAATAATAATACTCAAATATAACCAGTGTTTAAGGTAAGTCGGGTTAGATTGCGCTCTCTCAAATAGAATCGGTGACACCTGTTATATCGTGCGGGCTAACCCACTAGTGTGTGTGTTAAACGATAGAAGTGAAGAATGTGGTCATATATATATAATATAAAAAACCGAGAACTTTTCAAAACTCAAAAGTCGTAGCATTAAGAAGGTGGACTTTAGGAATGCCCCACTTTTTTGAATGGCAAATTTCTTTTATCCATGTCGATTATGGGACTTGAACCGAAGACTTCCTCTCTCAAACCCAAGTGTTTAAAGGTTTTGTCTTTGCCAATGGACCACCGCTCCTTTAGTTAGGAATGCCCTACTCATTGAGGTTTTCCATTAAGGGCGTAAAATGGTTAACTCACACACCCACTAATACTACTTCTAAATTTGCACATTTTCCATTTTAGGACTTGAATCCTCAACCTTATAGGGAGTGACACAATCATGCCTCGGTATAGTGGTCTACAATCCCTTTGGTGACTAGTTTATGTAGTTGATATTTGTTGCTTATGTTATTATTATTATTATTTTTTTGTGTTTGATTTAATACAATTTGGATTTTTTTTATATATTTCTTAACGTTATCTTTGATGAATCTATACCATGACTATTCCTCATTTAGTGTATAGGACACTTGACATGTGACTGGACCAAATCTTGTAATCAAAACATGACAAGTTTAAAGTTTGACCTAACAACAATGTGTGTGCACCCACAACATATTATTACTTACAATAGCAATAATTCATCAATCACATCCCATTTTTTATTGGCTTTTGACCTTAGCAAGAGACGATACAAGGGTGTGGTCCGCTGGTCCTCATCTAGCAACCGTATAAAAATGTGTTACATACTTGAAAAGTTTTGTGTTTAATTTATCACTCATATCCACCAAAATAAATAAAGATAATTTAATTGACACCTATATGTATTAAAGGCTCAGCTCATGGCTCATGCTAAGGTGGATCTACGTTATGCAACATGTAAAAGATGGTCGTCTTATTTGTATCTAACAGTCGAGCATTGGCGCAGCTTAAGTAGGGCAGGAGGGGGCGGCCGACCCCCCGAACTTTTCACTCAGTAGTGGAGAGTATGTAGTTTTCGTATAGAAATTTTTTGGTATATACGTTTACGACCCCTCGGTTTTATAGAACTTTTTAGGTCCGGTGACTTCCGCCCCCGGTCAAGCTTCGCCACTGCAGTCGAGTGACATTGTAATTTTTTAAACAATGACACTTATATGGAATTCGATATAAATGATAGGTAAATTGAAATCCGGCAGTGTACATCAACATTGTGATATATTAATTATAAGTGATCATAGTTCCTTCAAGTGTAAGCTAATGATCAGCTAGTATGAATGATCAACTTATTGGCGACTAAACGGATTCCAGCATTTTTTTGATAATTGGATGGATCTAAAGAGAAGTAAGCATCCACCAAGGAACCTGCACATAATAAGGGAGCAAGTTCATGCCGACTGGAAACAAGGTGTTGTGTGCATTGAATTGATGATGAGTTCTTGTAGTAAATCTCAGTAGTATTCCATCTGGTAGTATCTTCTGCTACATTGGGTATGCTGTAAAAATCACATATTAGAAAGTAAATATACTTTGACCAATGATAGTCAAGAGATTCTAGACCGATGTGTTTGACAAAATAGTCTTGACTTTTTTTCTTACAAAAGTACTTATCACTTACCTTTTTTTATTAATTTAGAGATTGTTTTAGCCAACCAGAAGCTTCCAGATGGCGCATGTTCCACCAGATTCTTTTGAAAATGGTGGACATTTGTTGCGCCAAGTGGAGTGGATATTTTTAACGTCGAGGCTATTTTGGCAAACTAACGGTGAAGATTGTCGTTTTGGTGATTTTCTCTTAACAAGTTACATGTTTAAGCAGCAATACTTGAAATCCAAAATCTAACTTACTGCAATCTAATGGTGGGCGAGTTGTAAAAACCAGTGTTCCTGGTTAAAACAGGTATCCACCGCGAGTTTCCATCAAAATCAGCAAATCTTTTAGCAATATTATCACATGCATCAAGTATCTTACAGAGATTCAAAGAACTTGCATTGACTACAAGACTTAGGATCGGATTTCCGGCATGATCAACAAACTTTGTGCTTAATCCAAACGGTATTCTCATGCCAGCGCAACAAATCCGCATAGGGATATCTTTGTGAAGTATTTGTATCCTGTGGGGCCCATTAACAAAGGGAGCAACATTTACAGTTATTGAAGCCAGTGAAACTGAATCAGGGTCTATGAATTCATTGTGGTTGCTGAAAGCGTTAGATAGAGTGGTAGTGGATGATTCTTCCACCATAGGACCCGTGTGAAACGGGCCGGGTTGAGCATTAACAGATTCAACTGGATTTGGTAGATTTGGAGGAACCGTATGGGTTTCAGTTGAGGTGAATGGGCTTATGTTCGGGCGTGTTCCCTCTAGAGTGGATTTTTGCTTAGAGCTGTTAGTTTGACCAGCGTTCAAAGAAGCCCAATTGTTTTCAGTATCTTGTTGGCTTGATTCCTGCATAAGCGTGTAGTATGACTTACTTTTGAATGGGTCAATCCTTGAAATAATTGCAAATGTTGTAACTATGTTTGACACACAGATTGGTTTTTAAAACATCATTTTTTAAGAAAAAAATACGAAAAGAAAAGTGTTTCAGGTCAACCCAGCCCATTTGACCTGATGCTAAGATAACAATGCACGATACTTCAAGAACAAAAAAGGAACACTTTAATGAGAAATTACCAAGAAAAGAACTGATGCACAAAGCTTGACAACCTCAAAATTCATTCGAACGTCATCTAAACTCCTGTAAGTAATTGTAGAAGAAACAAAGTTTAGTCTTGAATATCTTTTTCCTTAAAAATGTACAAATTTTGATCTTTTTTATATAACGCAAATATTACCGATGACTCTGCTGTCCAAGTCCAAAATATTTCGCTAGAGTGTCCATCTGAATATATACAATTTATTAGCATAGGAAAAGGTAAACAACTAATACAAAAGCCACTTGACATAACCATATCACTTTTGTTTATACATCATACTTATAATTTTATTTTTCATTATTAAGGTTATTACAAAGCCATTTAAAAAGTGCATAAGATCCAAAATGCGTACAAAAATCAAATCCTGATCACAGGGTATATGATCATTGCCCATATGATGATTTCTATGGGTGGCAATCATGTCAGGTCATTTATTCGCATGAAAGACGTCAACCATATCCCAGACACATGACCCCTGTAACCCGTTTATCTAAACGAGTTGACATAAGAAGGTTAAGTAGGGCATATATAAACGGGTTACACGATTATAGTAAATGGATTCACCTTATAATATACATATTTTTAGTTACAATTTTAAACCTCTTAACAGGTCGACTGAGGTTAAACACCTCAACCCAAACACGACCCGTTTATTAAACGGGTTAGAAATGATAACCAAAAACCTGATTAAAATGAAAACGATAGTATACCTTCATGTTATCGGTTCTCCTCACAAACGTCTCAGTCAACAATTTCAACGTATCAATGATTCCCTTGGGTACAGGAGGCTTTCGGTTTATCTGCGCATCAAACTTCACTATATTGTGACCCGCCCACACTCTTCCTGTCAAACAATCCATTTCACAGTGTTCATAATGTTCATGAAACACTAATCAATCACATTTTGACAATCACAAACAAAAATGAAAACAATCATAGTCATACCATTCAAGATGTCGTAAACCTTATCGGCTATCTCTGAGAAGGTTGGGCAGGAAACAACGTGGTCAGCAGTAATACCATTGACGCGTATGGAGTCGGCTGAAATGAGGGAAAGATCAAGAGGTCTAACCAGTGTCTGGTAGCTGTGAAGTTCGGTGAGCTTCTTGGGACAAACTAGTATCGACCCATATTCCAAAATGGCATATGGTTTGTTTCGACGTGGAATATCGGTGGTTTCCAAGTCGAAGAAAACTATCTCCGGTCGGTCTTCGATGGAACCCATATCGCAACTGTGTGAAAAGAGAAAATGGAAATATATATAAGTGATGATCGACGGTTATAATATAGTTATTTTAAGGAGTCAATATGTAATTTTAGAGATCATGGGATCATGTTGCATGGAGGTGGGGAACGTGGGATTATTATGTGGAACCGCTAACAGCACGTATAACGTATTGATGCATTGATTACAAATTAATTTTCATCCTTAATCATTGATTACCAAAAAATTAAATTTATGGCATCTTAAACGTATTATATGGCAAAAACTGATATTCTATTAACTGCCGCTATAAAAAAGTTAATGTTATAAAAACAGATATACTAACCCCAACAAATAACTGCTTTGGGCAGTTACACAATAACCATTTTAGAAGTTATTGTATATATTTGGTCTACACTTGTATCCGGACGATATATACATATGAAAAATAGATTTGCAGATTCAATACAAATTACTGTTTTGGGTTCGTATAATTTGTTTCTTATCACGTTATCAGCACGAATTGACTCTTCACGAAAAATTACCGGCGATCTTCAACATCAGGCATTCATTAACATCACTTTTGGATTCAGAAAATTGCCGTTCATTAAATCCGGGTACACTATCAATTTTTCTGCAATTTTTCGTTTGGACTTTAGAACATATTAGGACTGCCCTGTTTTTGTGATTTAGGACAGAAACGAAATCGAATACACAATATCCAAATCACATTTTTTTTTCTTCGTTAGCCTCTGTTTGTTGTTTCAAAACTTTGAGAAAATCAAACCAAAACAGTACAAACAAACAAATAAACCACTCCAACCGAAATAATGAACGACGAACAATTATCACCGGTCACGGTTCCTACCGTCATGCATAAAATCTCTTACCCGAAAACCTTCCTCCGGCGATTCGACCTGTCCGGCTACTTAACCGTCGCCGGAGATGACGGTTTTTTTTGGAAGATCCGGTGGGTCAGAACGGTTTACCGGCGGTTGCGACGTTTTTTTTTTAGTATGGCCCGAAATTGAACGGTTAAAGCTGCAAATTGAAAATTGTTGATATATCATGTTAGGCCGGAGGGTGTGGGGGGCGCCACCTCTATAGCGCCCCGGGCGCTATACACCCACACCGCCGGAGTTATGGAGGGGCGCTATAGAAGGGGCTCCATGGTGGTAACGAGGGAGAAGGGGGTTATCAGGTGGGGCCCTCAACTTTTCATCCAATCAATTTTTTTTTTTTTTTATTTTGTTTAATAGGGGGCTCCATCCCACACCGTGCAAATTAAAGGGGGCGTTATAAAGCCCCATGGCTGACGTGGATCCTACGTGGCGCTTACGTGTCTTGATAAAGCCCCTAGGGGCTCCATCCCACACCCTCCAGCCTTAGTTAGTGATATATTATGATGGATGGAAATATTGGGTAAAGTGTAAAAAAAAAAGATGATATGGGGTGTGTTCAAATCTCAGAGGAAATGGAAATATTGGGTAAAGTGTAAAAAGAAGATGATATGGATACAGCTGTAAACCACATATAATATTATATAATATAATTTATATTTAATATATCATGAAATGGGATATAGCTATTTTAAGCACAATCTTAATTATCGTAGACACATGATAATTTCTTTAACATTGTTTTCATATATTTTATATTTAATTAAATTATCAAAACATAATTTATATTTTAAATTCCTACTCTATTATTAAAACAGCGTAAAGTTAGAACCCGCAGTTCTACCTAGAGAGAACCTGAAGTTCTCCTATGATATATATTTTATATTGCGGCTCGTTTTTAAATCCATGCTTCTTTCCTTTATAGATAAAATGTCGAACTTATCAAAGCTCGAATTCACCGCACTTGACATCTCGGGTAACAACTACCTCCCGTGGACTCTTGATGCCAAAATCCATTTGACGGCAAATAATTTGGGGGAGACAATTAATATTGATAATCAGACCTCACCTCAAGATAAAGCGAAAACTATGTTATTCCTCCGCCATCATCTTCACGAAGATCTAAAGCGGGAATATCTAACTATTGAGGACCCTCTTGAATTATGGACAAATATCAAAGAACGTTTTGACCACCAGAAGTTGGTCTTACTCCCCAAAGCCCGCTATGAATGGCTTCATTTACGACTACAGGATTTTAAAACTGTTAGTGAGTATAACTCTGCCTTGTTCCGCATCACCTCTGAACTTAAATTATGTGGTGAGAAAATTACCGATGAAGACATGCTTGAAAAAACTTTCTCAACGTTCCATGCCTCAAATATGCTCCTGTCGCAGCAATACAGGGAACGTCGATTTACTAAGTATTCTGAATTGATATCATGTCTTCTGGTCGCGGAGCAAAACAACAAGCTCCTACTACAAAACCATCAATCGCGACCCGCTGGTGCAAGCCCATTCCCTGAAGCGAATGTGGCCAATTATCAAAGCGGACGAGGTAGAGGCCGCGGCCCCAGCAGAGGTCGTGGTCGTGGTCGAGGACGGGGATACACATGGCATCGAGAGTCCCAAAACACTAAAAATAACGGTGGTGAATCGAGTCGACATAATACGGGGCGACCTTCAAAAGGGAAAAGTAGCGGGAACCAAGGCAACGTTTGTTATAGATGTGGGATGTCAAATCATTGGTCCCGCACATGTCGCACCCCTAAACACCTCGTTGAGGCATATCAACGCATGATGAAAGAAAAAGGAAAGAATGCTGAAACCAATCTGATTGAGGATGCACCTCCAGCCGTGATACCAGACCGTTCATTTGGATGCATGTGATTTTATTGAAAATGTCTGTGATGTTTAAACATATTTGATGTACCTTTTATATGCTTTACTTTATGCACGTGACCTTTGTACTTGACTTTTGTACTTGATTTGGTTTCAAACTCTTGCAATGTTTCATTTTCACTTCTTTGCATTAACTTTTATTTACTTTTATTTCCTGAAGAAATATGTATGCTAGCTCCAGTAGAGCTATTATTGGTGATGAATGTCTGGTAGATAGCGGTAGTACTAACACTATTCTCAAAGATATGAAATTTTTCTCTGAATTGTCTCCGGCAGAGACACCGATTGGTACTATATCTGGTGTCAGTAACCTTATCGAAGGCTCCGGCAGAGCACACATAACATTATCTTCGGGTACCAAATTAAGTATTGATAATGCATTATATTCTAGTAAATCCAGAAGAAATTTACTCAGCTTTAAAGATATTCGAAAAAACGGTTACCACCTAAAAACAATATCTGAAAATAAAATTGAATATCTTCAAATTACTTCAAACATAAATGGTCAAGAAACCATTGTTGAACAATTAGAAGCATTATCCTCTGGATTATATTGTACTAATATCAATCCTATCGAATCATACATGGTGAGTAACCAAAAGCTATTAGATAAAGACACATTTAATATATGGCATGACCATCTAGGTCACCCTGGTAGCATAATGATGAGACGTATAATCAAAAGTGCCACCGGGCACCCTCTCAAAAACTTAAAAGTTTTGCTACCACAAGACTTATCATGTGCAGCATGCTCTCTGGGCAAACTTATAACTCGGCCCTCACAAACTAAATTGACACATGAAACCCCATCATTTTTAGAAAGAATCCAAGGGGATATTTGTGGGCCTATTCATCCTCCGTGTGGACCATTCCGCTATTTCTTGGTCTTAATTGACGCATCCTCAAGGTGGTCACATGTGAGTCTTTTAGCTACTCGAAATGTCGCATTTGCCCGACTTCTAGCTCAAATCATACAACTGAGAGCTAATTTCCCGGACAATCAAATTAGAAACATCCGGATGGATAATGCAGGAGAGTTCACATCTCAAGCTTTTAATGACTATTGTATGTCAATCGGGATCAATGTTGAACATTCAGTACCTCATGTTCACACACAAAATGGTTTAGCTGAATCTTTAATTAAACGATTACAAATAATCGCTAGACCACTTTTAATGAGATGTAAACTACCATCTTCTGCATGGGGACATGCTATTTTGCATGCCGCTGCACTGATTAGATTGAGACCAACTGCTGATCACGAATACTCCCCATTGCAACTGGTCTCCGGACGAGAACCAAGTTTGTCCCACCTTAGAATTTTTGGTTGTGCGGTATATGTACCAATACCACCACCACAACGTACTACAATGGGACCCCAAAGAAGACTGGGTATCTATATTGGGTTTAACTCCCCATCCATTATTAAATATTTAGAACCAATGACGGGAGACATGTTTACAGCGCGGTATGCTGACTGTCATTTTGATGAAACGATGTTCCCAGTCTTAGGGGGAGATAAGGACAAAGAAAGACTGGTAACACAAGAAATAATGTGGAATGCATCGTCGCTATCAAATCTCGACCCCCGAAGTGGTCAGTGTGAATATGAAGTCCAAAAGATTATACATTTGCAAAGGATAGCGAATGAATTACCAGATGCATTCACAGACACGAATAGAGTGACAAAGTCACATGTACCAGCATCAAATGCACCTGCTCGAATTGAAGTAATCCCAGAAGCGATTACTATACAACGAAAGCGTGGGAGGCCAATCGGTTCCAAAGACAAAAACCCACGGAAACGAAAAGAGCAAAGTAACGCAGTTGGTGAAAACTCACAAAAGGTTATAAATGAAACCCCGGTAGAGGAAAATGTCCCGGAAGAGACAACTATAATTCCAGAGGAAAATGAAGTTTCAGAAGAAACACCGGGACCGAACGAAAATGAGATCTATATTAATTATGTACAAGATAGTACAATGTGGAACCGGAATAAAACACGTGTTGATGATATATTCGCATATGCTATAGCAACAGATGTAATCAATGAAAATGATTACGTACCTAAAACTTTAGAAGAGTGCATGCACAGAAATGATTGGCCAAGATGGCAAGAAGCCATAAATGCCGAATTAAATTCGCTCGAAAAGCGACATGTTTTCGGACCTGTAGTCCGAACACCCATAGACGTCAAACCAGTAGGTTATAAATGGGTGTTTGCAATAAAGAGAAATGAAAAGAATGAGATTGTACGATATAAGGCTCGACTTCTAGCGCAAGGGTTTTCCCAAATCGCAGGAGTTGATTATGAGGAAACGTATTCCCCTGTAGTGGATGCGATAACCCTTAGGTTCCTAATCAGCCTCACAATCTCTGAAGGACTTCATATGAGACTAATGGATGTCGTCACTGCATACTTATACGGGACACTTGAAAATGACATCTACATGAAAATCCCTAAAGGATTAAAATTGCCTGAAGCATTAAGATCAACACCTCGAGATATGTGTTTGAAGAAACACTAGATAAATGGTCGGAACCGAGATATCTAGGGGGTTTGAATCCGCATAAAAAGGTTAGCTCTCTCTCGATGGATTCAGTTGCAGCTGATTTTCTTCTCCGATGGTTCTGCAAAACAGAACACCGTCAGCCTCGCCAAGGGGAGAAGGGGGTTCTCTCCTTGACCCGACTCCGGTGTGAGAATAAGTATTGATAATGAAGAAGAAGATGTGTTTGAATAGTGTGAATAGTCTGAGTTCATACCTGAACAGTTCTTCTATTTATAACCGGGAGTTTGGGAGGGAAAACCTGTTATTGAAAAGATGACGGAAGATGCTAACGCCGTAGCGGTTATATTTTCTCCCGTTAAGTTCTTTGATCCAACGTCAAGCTGCCTCGATCCGATGTGAATGCACACGGATCGTGGTTTGATCTATGGCTGGGGAGTTGCCATGTGGAAAGTGATTAAGTGGAGATTTATTCTCCAATTGCATGCCTTCGTTGTGATTTCAGGAGTGCCTGTGGTAATGACACGTGTCCAGACGGTTATAACCGCCTGGGTGGTGCACGATTGTATTTCTTCTAGAAGATTACTGCTGTAATCTGGTGTGACACCTTACTGTATGGAAACAGACGAATAAACCCCAAGTCTGGGTAACGTAATATCCAAGTCTGGATATTTGGGCGGAAGTATTGATCTCAGGATTTTTATCCCTTGCTAATGGGAGAAGGCGCAAGGATTTATGCTTTCCTTTGGACGCGCGACTATAGATTGCTGATTACTTTCTCCCTTTTGTAAGACCAGTGCGCGGCCGCGCAAGGTTAAAAGGGTCAAAAGGCCAGTCTGTGGTATGGTCTCAAATACTTATTATGAGGTTTTTGGGACCTTACCCCTTCAGTGTTCTATAAAGCTCCAGAGATCTTTATATGGTCTCAAGCAATCTGGTCGTATGTGGTACAATCGACTTAGTGAATATCTCGAAAAAGAAGGATACAAGTCTGATGTAATCAGTCCATGTGTCTTTATAAAAAGATCACTTTCAAATTTCACTATAATAGCAGTCTATGTTGATGATATCAACATCATCGGATCTCCTGAAGAGATAGAGAAAACTGCTCAGTTGTTAAAGAAGGAATTTGAAATGAAAGATCTTGGTATGACAAAATTATGCATCGGACTACAATTTGAGTATCTGTGCAATGGCACATTTGTCCATCAATCAAACTACATCCAGAAGATGTTAGTTCGTTTCAATATGGATAAAGCACATCCGTTTAGCATACCTATGGTTGTCCAACCACTAGATCCACACAAGGATCCTTATCACCCTCAAGAAAAAGGCGAAGAAGTACTTGGTCCGGAAGTACCGTACTTAAGCGCGATCGGTGCCCTTATGTACCTCGCAAATAACACAAGACCTGACATTGCATTTGCAGTTCATGTACTAGCGAGATACAGTTCGAATCCAACACGTAGACACTGGAATGGTGTAAAACATATATTCCGGTATATTTGCGGGACACGAGACTTAGGTCTTTTCTATCAGAAAGATCAAAAGTCCCAGCTTGTTGGGTATGCTGATGCCGGATATCTATCAGACCCTCACAAAGCAAAATCTCAGACAGGTTATGTATTCACATACGGTGGCACAGCAATTTCTTGGAAATCGACTAAGCAAACACTTACAGCAACATCATCCAATCATGCCGAATTAATAGCACTATATGATGCTGGTCGAGAATGTGTGTGGTTGAGATCAATGATTAATCACATACAAGAAGCATGCGGATTAGAACAGATCAAGAAGGAGCCGACAATTATTTATGAAGACAATGTTGCTTGCATAGCTCAGATCAGAGAAGGTTACATCAAGGGTGATCGAACAAAGCACATCTCACCAAAGTTCTTCTCAACTTATGACTTGCAGAAAGAAGGGGAAATTGACGTCCGCCAGATCAAGTCAAGTGAAAATTTAGCTGACCTGTTCACAAAATCTTTACCTAGAAGCAGTTTCGAGCAATTATCACATGAGATCGGGCTTCGTAGATTAAAAGACGTTAGTTAAATTGAGGGGGAGCATTATACACGCTGTACTCTTTTCCTTGACTAAGTTTTGTCCCATTGGGTTTTCTTAGTAAGGTTTTTAACGAGGCAGCATAACTGGTCCTGCAGTATCAGTTTATCATATAGATCCTGAAGTATCGATTTAACATCATCCTGAAGAATGTTGTTAATAGTGTATAATGAACAGTATGTATATCTGAGGGGGAGTGTTATAAAAACAGATATACTAACCCCAACAAATAACTGCTTTGGGCAGTTACACAATAACCATTTTAGAAGTTATTGTATATATTTGGTATACACTTGTATCCGGACGATATATACATATGAAAAATAGATTTGCAGATTCAATACAAATTACTGTTTTGGGTTCGTATCATTTGTTTCTTATCAGTTAACTGAAAGTTATATTAATTGTATAAACTATAAAGGTTGTATTGGATTTCAATTTTGTTACAGGTAAGGCCTTTGGGTATACGCTTTGTTCTTCTTTTTTGATATTTCTCTTCTGGTAGACGTATTAAGTATTGCACCTATAGTTTTAAGTTATGTCTTAAATATATATAGATGTAGAGAAAGTGTAAAATACAAGAGTGGTTATCGTGCGAAGTGTACGCGGGTAGGAGATGTGCGCCGCGTGTCATTCCTGATTTTTTATAACATGCGTGATTATGTATATAACATGCGTAATTACGATTCGAAACAACCCTTGTGTAATTTTGAGTTTAACATGCGTAATTTTCATGCTTTGTGGCATGCGGGTTTTGATTTTTTTTATAATGTGCGTAATTATGCATTATGCCGTGCGTAATTATGCATTATAACGTGCGTGTTTATGCAAATAATGTGCGTGATTAGGGTTTAACCCAACCCATGCGTAATTATGGAATAACGTGCATAATTATGCATTATAACGTGCTTAATTATGCAATAATGTGTGCAATTATGTCAAGTTATTATTGTGCCATCACACTCAATAGAAGGCCTAGGGTAGGTCAGACGTGCGATTGAGATGCCCGAGTACGCTCGCACGATAAGCACTCTTGTACGTTAACCAACCTCTATAGATGTATGTAAAGAACATATAAGCAAAAAAACGAGTCAACCATGACCGATCTATAAGTATTAGATATGCCCCCTCCCTAATCGAGGTCGAAGGCTAGATCAAAAATAGAGTTTAAAAGGTGTTTCGCAAGAAAGTTTTATAGTTTGTAGGAAACTTGTGGAAAGTTTTATGATTTGTAGGAATTTTTGTCGCAAGAAAGTTTTATAGTTTGTAGGAATTTTGTCGCAGAAAAGTTTTAAAAATTGTAGGAATTTTGTCGCAAGAACGTTTTATAATTTGTAGGAATTTTGTCGCAGAAACGTTTTATAATTTGTAGAAATTTTGTGGCAAGAACGTTTTATAATCTGTAGGAATTTTGTGGCAAGAATGTTTTATAATCCGTAGGAATTTTGTCGCAGAAAAGTTTTATAATTTGTAGGAATTTTGTCGCAAAAACGTTTTATAATTTGTAGGAATTTTGTCGGGAAAATAAAAAATTATGAATATTTTTTTTAATAATTTTATTAATTTTAAAAATAAAATATCATAAAATAATATACAAAAAAAGGCAAAAACGTGGAAGAATTGTCGGAATTTTGCAAGAAGAGCGTTTTGTCAGTATTTTGTAGCAAATTTTGCGACCAGAGATTTTGTAGGAATTTTGTAGCAGATTTTGTAGGAATTTTGTAGCTAATCCGGTTACCCACAAGTTTATATCCTACAATTTTTTTTGTAGGAAATTTGTGGGTAAGGCCAATTTCAGACAAATTTGCTACAAATTTGGTTGTCACAAACTGGACAATTTTCTAGTAGTGTTCCTAATTACTTTAGGGGTTTAGTAATCAAAGGTATGATCTGTTCCACCTAGTTAAGAAATCTCATAAACAGGACTTGGTTACCTTGTTCAAATTATTATAGTACAAATTATTTTGACCTTGGCAAGAGATGATACAAGGGTGTGGTCCTCTTCCCCTACTCCTCATCTAGCATGTAGCAACCGCATAAAAAATGTGTTTCATTCTTAAGAAGTTTTGTGTTTAATTTATCACTCATATCCACCTAAATAAATGAAGAGAATTTAATTGACACCTATATGTATTAAAGGCTCATCTCATGCTAAGGTAGATCTAGGTTATGAAACATGTAAAAGATGGCCATGTTATATTTGTATCTGACAGTCAAGTGATGTCGTATATTTTTAGACGATAACACTTAGAGAAAAAGTTGGCTACATTGATTTAGCAACAATATCCTTGGTCCGGTAGTTAGTTACTACCAAGTCGCGCATTCGAACTTGAACTCCTGCATTTCTTGTATCTTTTATTGGATCTGCTCGCCAGCCCAATAATGTCCCTTGACCAATTTAATTTAATCTAACATCTCGTTAAATTCTTATGTATATAAATACATTTTTATGAATAAATGTTAACTAGCAAAAGTTTTATACCTGTATTATATCGACGTTTATTATTCTAATATAAGCTAAGGATTTTTCATAATTCTAGATATTAAGCATGTAGATTGAAACACTGGCTGTTAGAATTCATTATAGAAGGGACACAGTACAGAGAGAATTGAGAACGAAAGTGCAAGCAACATTAATATTCCTGATAATTGTATATGGAATTCGATATAAATGATAGCTAAATTGAAATCCTGCAGTGTATATCAACAGTGTGATATATTAGTAATTATAAGTAATACTTCCTTCAACTGTCAGCTAGTATGAATGATCAACTTCTTGGCGACTAAACGGATTCCAGCATTTTGTTGGTAATTGTATGGATCTAAAGAGAAGTAAGCATCCACCAAGGAACCTTGAAGTAACAACGAATTAAGTTCCGCCACACTGGAAACAAGCTGTTGTGTGCATGGAATTGATGATGAATTCTTGTAGTAAATCTCAGTAGTATTCCATCTGGTAGTATCTTCTGCTACAGGGGGTATGCTGTACAAATCACATATTAGAAAGTAAGTGTACTTTGACCAACAATTTTCAACATAAACAAAATCTAACTTACTGTAATCTAATGGTCGGCGAGTTGTAAAAACCAGTGTTTCTGGTTACAACAGGTCTCCACTGCGAGTTTCCATCGAAATCAACGAATCTTTTAGCAACATCATCACATGCCTCAAGTATGTTACAGAGACTTGAAGAACTTGCATCAACTATAAAGTTTAGGCGCGGATTTCCAGCATGATCGACAAACTGTGGGCTTAATCCAAACCGTATTCTCATGGCATCACAATGAATCTGCATAGGGATATTTCTGTGAAGTATTTGTATCCTGTGGGGCCCATTAACAAAGGGAGCAACGGTTACAGTTATTGAAGCCATTGAAACTGAATCAGGGTCTATGAATTCATTGTAGTTGCTGAAAGCGTTGGATAGAGTGGTGGTGGATGATTCTTCCACCATAGCTTCATTTGACTGAAGGGTTTCGGTCTCCATTCTGTCTACAGATGGGCCCGTGTGAAACGGGCCGGGTTGAGCATTACCAGATTCAACTGGATTTGGTGGTGTTTCAGTTGAGGAAAATGGGCTTATGTTCGGGTGTGTTACGTCTACAGTGGATCTTCGATTATAGCTGTTAATGGGACTAGTATTCATAGAAGCCCAATTGTTTTGGGTTTCTTGTTGTTGGCTTGATTCCTGCAGGAGTTGTATATTATGGTAAAATTTTCAGAACCATAATCTTAAGAATGCAACTTCATACTTGTTAGAAAAGAAATATTTTAGAGGTGTCAATCTTAACCCATTTCCTTATGAATGGGTCAAATTTCGGCCAACGGATGACGGTCTTTTTTTATGCATAAAACTTTGAAAATCATTTTGCAAAAATAAGATTTTTATTGGGATAATACAAATGTTGTAATCATGTTTGCCACACAAATTGGTTTTTAAAACAAAATCATTTTTGAAAACCAAAGAAAAGATAGTGTTTTGGGTCAACCCAGCTCGTTTGCCCGATCCAAAGATAAGTTTGCCCGATCCAAAGATAACAATGCTCAATACTACAAGAATAAAAAAGAAAATGCTTTTAGGAGAAATTACCAAGAAAAGAACTGTTGCACAAAGCTTGACAACTTCAAAATTCATTCGAACGTCACCTAAACTCCTGTAAGTTATTGTTGAAGAAACAAAAGTCAGTCTTAAATATCTTTCTCCTTAAAGAATCGTACAAATCTTGATCTTAATATATAACACAAATATTACCGGTGACTTTGCTGTCCAAGCCCAAAATACGCCGCTAGAGTGGCCATCTGAATGCATACAATTCATTAGCATAGGAAAAAGGCACTTGACATACTTATATCAACTTTGTTCATACAGCTTGTTTATATTCTGTTTAGCATTATTAATATTATTATTAAGGTTACTTATAAAGCCATTAAATGGTGCACCAGTGTGTACAAAAAATCAAATCTTGATCACAAACCACATGATCATTGCTCATATGATAATTTCTAGGAGTGACAATCGTGTTAGGTTATTTACCATTTCCAAGCCATCAACCATATCCACAAACACTTATAGTATCGTGTAACCCGTGTTACCAATTTATCTAAATGTGACAAACGGACATCAACGGTCCATAATAAGTTGTAAACAGGTTAAATGGGACATAAACAAATTCAGTTGTAGCAAATGGGTTCACCTTAAAATATATTCTATATTTTTAATTAAAGTTTTAAACAACAGATTAACCCAAACACAACCCGTTTCATAAACGGGTTAGAAACGATGACCCAAAACTTGAAAACCTGCAACATATATACCTTCATGTCACCAGCTCTCCTCCCAAATCTCTGAGTCAACAAAACTAATGTATCGATGGTTCCCTTGGGTACCGGAGGCTGTCGGTTTATCTGCGCATATGCCTCCCTTAACCTCACACAATCAAACCTCAGTATATTGTGACCAGCCCATATCCTTCCTGTCAAACAATCCATTTCACACTTAAACATGACACATTTTGAAGTACATTATAAACAAAATGAAGACAATCATACCATGCAAGATGTCGTAAACCTTATCAGCAATCTCTGAGAAAGTTGGGCAGGAAACGACTTTGTCAGCAGTGATACCATTGGAGCGTATCGAAGCAGCTGTAATGAGGGAGAGATCAAGAGGTCTAACCAACGTATCGTAGCTGTCAAGTTCGGTGAGCTTCTTTGGACAAACTAGTATCGACCCATATTCCAAAATGGCATATGGTTGTCCGGTTCGGGTTGGAATAGTGGTTTCCAAGTCGAAGAAAACTATCTCCGATCGGTCTTCGGTAGAACCCATATTGCAAATGTATGAGAAAGAGAAAATGGAAGTGGATATAAATGTTTCAACAAGAGGAAGGAGAAGTGGTGAAGCTAAGTAGGAATGAAGGAAGGTATAGCGTGCAAAAGATAAGCATCGTGTAGAGATTCTTTGCCCTTATTATAACTGTAAGTGACTTTCTTTAGAAGTCATTAGGTGTAAGTTGTTATTTTGATAGTTATCTTATTTGATTATTATGCTGACAAAGAGTATTCTTGATATGAAATTTGAATTCGCATAACCACTGATACAAGCAATTACAGGAAGTATAATAGGAAACATACAACAGATCTTTGACATAGAATATGTGATACATTTGAATATTTAAATGTTAATTGACTTGTTGACTTTTCTGATTTTGTGCCATGTCACCGCCACGTAAGCTCGGCTTGCAGGGGATGAACCTATAGGGTGGGGGATGAACCCCTTTATATATATATATATATATATGTATGTATGTATGTATGTATAGATGTGTGTGTGTGAGGAGAGAGAAATGGAGGCCCGGCGAGATCGGCTGTGGGCAGACGTTTTGGATGGAGCTGGGACGGCGACGGGGCTGGGGGGTGGTCTTTTTGGGGCGGCGGCGGGAGGACGGGCCGGGGGACGAGCCCCATTCCCTCCGGTCTTACAAGTAAAAATTTACTGAAAATATTACGGTAATAAATTAATTTTAAATTAATAAATTTTTGGTTAAATAAACTCAAAAGAAGTTAAGAAACTATAGTATCTTTTAAAACAACTAGTTGATTTTCCGCACGCGCGTTGCGGTGGGGACCCAATGACTGCAAAACACGTGTCAGTACGGCAAGCAGATACCGAATATCAAAACATAAATAAAAATGTTGTGAAAAGGATAGTCTTTCTGTCCTAAAAAAAGCGATTTTAAATAACCTAATATATAATAATAATAATAATAATAATAATACGACCCACACGTCCTACACGTTGGAAATTCGGTTGTTTTCAGTTCAGTTATTACGGTGCTAACACGTTAAAATATGGATGAGCTCGGTACCGATAACGGCAACGAAAGTACCGATCCATAAAATTATCGAAATTAGGTACCGGCACCGAAAATGCTCGGTACAATATGGTATGGTATTTGAAGGTAAAAATCAATAAATACAGGTATGGTGCTAGCCGGTGTCGAACCGAAAGTAACGATTCTGAAAACGCCAAAAGGTGGGTACCAAATTGGTACCGAAAAAGATTTGGTATAGTAAATTTGGTACCGATACGCTACCGGTTTGATTACAGGATTTGATACGATTTGCTCATCAATAATCTAAATATCCAAGTTAATTTTATATGCTACTATTCATTCATTACAAAAAAGACAAAAAATAAAGCAAAATAAGTTGTTGTGTATATAAAACCTCATTCAAACGAAATACAGTTACTTACTGTGTGTATAAAAAAGTAATCTAAACGGTGCAATTACTTGCATTGCTACGTTGCTACAGGATTTGATGAGCTCGGTACCGAAAATACCGTTACCGAAATCCCCAAAAGTGGGTATCGGTACCGAATATACATGGTACGGTACCGGTCGGTACTGATACGGCACTGATATTTGAGGGTAAACCAGCAAGTCCAATAACGATCAAAGTAAACCAGGCTTAACTTATTTACATCTTTAATGAACTCATCCAATGCAACAAAAAACTAATGCATTCTTGTGTTATTGCATCTAAATAGAAATACAAGCTTCGCGAGTGACAACTTTTGTAAAATAATAAAAAATACAAGCTTCGCGAGTGACGACTTTTCTAAATGAAATTTGTCTTTCGATGTTTCGCTTGTTAAATTTTATCGAGTGAAGTGATCATTTTTTTTTCTGGTATTGGCCCAATTATTATAACACGGGCTTGAAAGTTGAAACTAGGGAGGAGCTCAGTACCGGTACCGAAAATACAGATTCCGAAATTCACCAAATGTGGGTACCGGTACCGAAAAATCTCAGTACATTACGATATTTGAAAGTAAAATAACGGTATCGTTCAGAACCAGTACTGAATTGAAAATACCAACCTCAAAAACGCCATAGTTAATATACCATTTGATATCCCTAGTTTGAAACAATCATTTGCATAGTACACAATACAAAACATTATACAGGAATAAGTTTTACTAATTGGGCCTTTTATGTTTGACCTTAGATTCCCAACATTTTCGACCCAAAAGATGATCACCAACAATCACGTACAACGTGCACTGCTACCGACGCAATTAATTAACACTCGCCGTCAAGCATTACTTTTTAATTCTTAGTACCATAAAACAAAAATAGCCGCAATTAATTCAAGATTCAACCCACTTCAAGAATCACACACTTGCACCTTTCGCACAAACTTGATCATTTTTCAACTGTTTCGATACAAAAAAGCAAGCCATTGCTAAGCAGTCAGCAGTTTTAAGTTTTAACTTACTTGTTTGTAGTAGATATGAGAAGATTGAACAAGACTTCCAACGATCTACCCAAGATTTCAGATCTTGATGCTGTTCGGGATCAACAGACCAGATTTGGGTTAAACCCTTTGAAGTTAATGGGGGGTTTTGTTGTTTGCTTGATGGGTCTTTCGGTTTTGTTCTCAATTTCTGTCATTTTAAAGGACTTTAATTCAAATAGCATCTTGACTGTTGCTGATGCTGCTAGGGTTCTTCATGTGGCCCCTCCTAGAGGTATAGACATACATGTATTTATGATTTATGATTCTTATACATCGCATTCTCTAATTTATTGTCTTTTAATTGGACTGAAATGGTCAAATCTTGTGTGATATACGACTTGTACAAGTATATATAGCATGTAGAAGATAGATTTAGTCACTCTAGATCTGGAATAATGTGTATATGATGCTTTATTTAGTAATGTTTTGAGGATTTGAAGAAGTTATGAACTTGTAGACATGTACATGCATGTTGCTAAAAAAGGGTTTTTGATGACTTTATTGTATATGTAATTCATAGTTGTTAAAAACTATCGCCTCTTGCGCCTAGGTCCATTTTCTCAGGCGAGGCAGATGCGCTTTAAATCGAGGAAATTGTGCTTTAACTCTCCAGGTGATGGTTCAGCGCACATTCCGGCAAGATTCCTAGATTCCGGAGAGTTTCCGGCTAAATTCCGACAAGATTCTAGCCAAATTTCTACTTTTAATCAAGGAAACTACTTTTCTACACTAATATTTTGGTGCTAATTAGATGGTATAAAGTGTTGCATAATAGACTTTGTTTATTTTATTTGAAGAATAGTATTCTTTTTCTAATACATAATATATTTTTAAAAAATTTTCATTATGCGCTTTATTTTTCTCAGGCCCTTGCTTTTTTTCCGGTTTGCGCCTAGGCCCCAAGCGAGGCCTATGCGCCTTGAGTGCGCATAGTGCCTTTAATACCTATGATGTAATTAGATAATCATTCAAAATATTGTTATCATGTTTTTTTATAACTGAATGTCATTTAGGGGTGTTTGATATTGCCTTTTGAGGGAATTATGTTATATATGTTATCATCTAAAATTGCATTGTCAGCAGTAAGTGCATCAGATACTGTTTGGATCTGTTTGAAGTTGTTGTAGTTAGTTGGTTGAGTATTTGACGAAATCTAACTATTTAGGGATTTGAATGGAAAATGAACCCTAAATGATAAGATAATCAGAATCAGTTTCGTTACGGCTATTCGCAATCTGATTATCTGAACACACAAATCTGATATCTTTGACTTTAACATGCTATAATCAGACGTTCAATTTGTTACCGTGTTCGGCCCTAAAGATTTAGAACAAGAAGTCGAAGATGACTCGTTGGCCGCGTTTATGATGTATGCTTGAAACTCAGTTATTTGATTGTTTACTTTGTTTTTGTTTGTTTTTTGTGTACTAGATTTAGAACAAGAAGATGACCCGTTGGCGGAGTCTGCGAAGCACAGCGAGAAGCTAGATTCTTCAAGTTTTGAGCACGACGACAAGCTACTTAACGGTCTTCTTTCTGGTCAATTTGATGAAGGTTCTTGCCTCAGTAGAGACCAAGTAGCATCATACCGTAAACAATCACCGTACAAACCTTCTTCTTATCTTGTTTCTAGATTAAGAAGATACGAAGCTCTTCACAAACGTTGTGGGCCCAACACAGAATCCTACAACCGATTCGTAGCAAACCTAAGGGATGGTGAAAAGTACGAAGAATCCCCAGATTGCAAGTATCTGGTTTGGGTATCGTATAGTGGGCTCGGGAACAGAATTTTGACTTTGGGGTCAGCTTTTCTCTACGCGCTTTTAACAGATCGCGTTTTACTTGTTGACCGTGGAGTTGACCTTGATGATCTCTTCTGTGAACCGTTTCCCAAAGCTTCGTGGTTACTCCCTCTCGATTTCCCGATAATCGATCAATTCAAGAGGTTGAATCAGAAATCCCCCGAGTGTTTCGGTAACATGTTAAAGACTTCAAACGGTTCATCACCGTCACGTTATGTTTATCTTCATCTGGTTCATGATTACGATGATCATGATAAGTTATTCTTTTGTGATCAAGATCAAAGCTTTCTTCAAAACGTTCCGTGGGTTATCATGAAATCCGATAATTACTTCGTCCCGTCACTTTTCTTGATGCCAACTTTCGAACAAGAGCTTCACAATCTCTTCCCAGAAAAAGAAACGGTTTTTCACTTCATCGGCAGATATCTGTTCTTCCCGACGAATCCGATTTGGGGACTTATAACAAGATACTATAATTCTTATTTAGCGCAAGCGAATGAAAGAATCGGGATCCAGGTCAGGGTTTTCGACACCCGACCCGGCCCTTTTCAGTACGTTCTGGATCAAATACTCGCTTGTTCTTTAGACAACAATGTTCTTCCAAATATCAACGCAAACGAATCTTTTATCACCTCATCATCCGGAAACCAAAAGTCAAAAGCTGTTTTGTTGACTTCTTTAAGCTCCGGGTATTTTGAGAAAATACGAGACATGTACTGGGAACATCCGACAGTAACTGGTGAAGTGATTCAGATCTTTCAACCGAGTCATGAAGGGTATCAACAAACCGAAAAGAAGATGCATCACCGAAAAGCATGGGCGGAAATGTACTTGCTAAGTTTGACCGACAAGTTAATCACTAGTTCATGGTCAACGTTCGGGTATGTGGCTCAAAGTCTTGGAGGGTTGAACCCATGGATCTTGTACAAACCGGAGAATGAAACGACCCCGAATCCCGCTTGCACTCGTGCCATGTCGATTGAACCGTGTTTCCATGCTCCACCGTTTTTCGATTGCAAGAAGAGAACTGGGACGGATACTGGATTAGTAGTCCCTCATGTTCGGCATTGTGAAGATATGAGTTGGGGTTTGAAGCTAGTTAATCCAAGCGTTAGCAGCGTAGCTTAGTGCCACTTTATAAATTTATTTATCGAAATCTTTGTTGATGTATGTTCAAGGGGTTATGCGAATACATTTTTATGGTTTGGTACCCTTTTGATATGTGTAATGTTTTTTGGAATGATAGCTAGTGCTGTAATCGTTTTGTTGGGCTATTTCAGTCACAGTATGCAATGAAATTGCAGTGCACCAATGCGTCCTTATCTCATTATCTGTTTTGTCTTCTTTGTGAATTATAAGAGGATGAGAAATTAATGTATGGACTTATGACAACTTGCTTTCATAGCTCAGTTGGTTAGAGCACCCGTTTAGTAAGCGGGAGGTCTTGAGTTCGACTCTCAATGAAAGCAACTTTTTTTAATGGTTCTTTTTTTTTTTTTTATAAATTATTTTGGGTTAACATATAAACAAAACGTTGCTATTTAATAGAAAAATTAGATAGTTATTTGATTACATTTATAAACAAGTATTTTATTTGATCAGAATTTTATTTGATCAACTTAAAGTCAACTGTATAACTTTATTTTTAGATTTATTTTGAATCATAGAATTAAGCACTCACCTCTGAACAGGAATTCCAGTCGCACAAGCTTTTCGGATTCCTTATTTAGTATTACCAGGTTTCAAGCCGTTTGCATATTGAAAGGCCGTTTGATGACTTTAATGTCATTGTTAGGTCTAGATCAGGCACTCACCTCTGAATTAAGCACTCACCTCTGAACAGGAATTCCAGTCGCACAAGCTTTTCGGATTTGGGTTGAAGTTAGGAATGGTTGTTTTATTTGAGGTTTTGCTATCACTTTGTGTCATTGTTCAAAGATTCTACACCAAATTGCCAGAGGTACATGCTTTTACATTACATTCTGTATTATAGTAGTTTATTTAAACTGAATGATCAAATCTATTGTTTTATACAACTTGTAAAGAATGAATTAAAAGTGAGTATAGCAGCATATCGGAGCTAAATTCAACCATGAACGATTTCATTTCAGTGAAGGTTTATTTAGAGTATCTATAGTTTGAATTAGACCATGAACCTGTTGACATATTTCCTTATTTAGTATTACCAGGTTTCAAGCCGTTTGCATATTGAAAGGCCGTTTGATGACTTTAATGTCATTGTTAGGTCTAGATCAGGCTCCGTAGTCTTTTCTACTTGATCTTTCTTGATGAGAGATAATGTAGTGTAAATATTTAGTTATTTACCGCTTGAAAAGATTGCCAGATTGGTCCATTGATATTGTTACTTAAGAAGGTATATTCGTGTCCTACCCATTGACCTTGGAGTAGACCTTGATGATCTCGTGTGAACTGTTTCCAGAAATTTCTAGATCAATTCAACTCTCTACTAAATATTTCAAACAACTCTTCACATCATCGCCCTATGCTGATTTTCGTCTGGTTCAGATTATGATGATAATGAAAGCTTTTCTTTTGTGATCAATGATGATGATGATGATGATGAAGAGCTTTACTTTTGTTATCAAGATCAAAGCTTTCTTCAAAACATTTTTGTGGGTAATCATGAAATGTGACCACTGTTCTTGATACCACCGTTTAAACAAGTACTGACTTCCCTCCTCAACAGTTTATGACTTTTAGGCTGTAATCTATTCTTCCCCATGAATCCCATTTGGATACTTGCGACGAGGCTGGAGGTAGTAAGTATGTTGCTTCCAAAGGGCTTTGACACCCGCGTAGGCATGTTCTAGAACAAATATTCACTTGCTCTTCTCAAACAATCTGCTTCCATATATCATTCCAATAAGGTCTCCACTGCACTGTTTTGGAATGCAATAAGACAACAGATACTGTTTGGATCTGTTTTAAATACCATATGCAGCATTGCAGCCACATTGTACTGCACCCTTATCTACTTCTTTTAATGGGAAGTGATGGTTTATGAAATAAAAATGGAATATAAGGACATATGTCAACTTGCTTTCATAGCTCAGTTGGTTAGAGCACCCGTTTAGTAAGCGGGAGGTCTTGAGTTCGACTCTCAATGAAAGCAGTTTTGTACTTCAATGCTTTTTTTTTATATCTCAGGCACTGAAACTGTTAAGGTAGCTTCTGCCTTTTGGTACGTATAAATGAAGTTGTAAACGAAGTTTTATGATATGAGGGAATGCATTTTTTTTATATAAATAAAGGTGTACTACTGAAGTTGCATCTTGAGAAACTCAAAAATATTATTGATTTATAATTTTTATGTGCATATTATTAGGTTTGATATTGTATCTTGGGTGCATCTTTTAGAGGTCATTTTTTCTACTCTAGAGCTATTCTTAGAATACAAAGATAACTAACTTTAATTACATCATGTGCAACATATTAAATTATAGTAGATAATTGATGTTCATTGTGTTAAATACATTATTAAAGACTATAGCCTATGTTCATTGTGTTACTTTCTAAAATAAAACATTTTAATTGTGTTAAATGCATCACGTAAATAGGAAATGAAACGGGTATGTGTTGCAACTTATTGTGCTAATATTATTGAAATGTATTGCACAACGTGAATAACACGGGTTGTGTGACCGATAATTGGTCAACTGTTGCCATCTACTAAGTGTTTTAGAAATGTAGTTCTATAAAAGGAACCGGGTTTTTTTTTCGAAAGGCAAACTTCATTCACAAACTACCCCTTAATACAACTACGCCATACTTACAAAAAATCAAAATTACACCACTTGGCCCATGAATCGACTTTAACTTGGATATATTTTTAAACCAAAGATAGCCAAGAGATTTAATACCATCTATTATGTTGTCTTGAATCTTCCATTCCTTATTAGAAAAGACTTTCTCGTTCATGGCTTTCCATATACACCAGCAAACAATAATAATAATCCCATGAACCACATTCTTTACTTGATCCTCCACCTGAATGAATTCGTGAACCTCAAATGATCTCTAAACGAAAAGGCATAAATTTGAGGGATACGACATCAAGAGCTTATAAATTGCCAAACCGCAGTTGCCACCACGCAGACATAAATAAATGAACAATAGACTCAATTTGTGTATAGCAAAACACACACCTTTTAGAATTGAGCGATATGTTTCTTCTACTTAGAGCCAACACCGTTGGAAGCCGGTTCATTTCTACTCTCCAAGTGAATAGGTTACATTTTTCGGAACCCGCTTACACCATTTCATGTCATAGAACCTGCTAGAGTCGGTTGCATTTTAAAGCAACCCCCTAACAGAACCATACGTAAAGGTACCTAATTTATCGCCTAACCATACCCAACCGTCCTTGTTGCCAGTAAACATAACCAAATCCAAATTATTGTTTAGGATATTCCATTCAGTCACTTCCTGAGCCGATTTAGTACCATGTCTCCATCTTCTTTTGACACTTAAGCCACATGTTATGGGTGTGACGCGTTGTACACTACGCCCACCAAAGCATGGGAAGCATGGCTATAGCAATTAATTTTTTTTTCAACCATTTAAAATACACCCTCATTAACTCACTTATATCCGCACTCAAAATAAACCATGACACCCTTTTTCATGGGGTGATTATTGATACATATCTTGCTTATGTGGTGCTAAGGTGTTGCCTAATAAGTAATACTTTTTTTCTCGCAGTCATATGACCATAACGTTTTGCTTTAGAACTACTCTAAATCCATCTACTTTTTTTTATAATTCCAATGCATTCACGTGTCTAATTAATTATCTTTTAATTGTTTGTAATACATATGGTCCTTATGGTTTCACTTTGTAACACGTTTAGTCCCTGACTTTTGCCAAAAGTACATGGATGGTCTCTGTGATTTGCGCTTTGTAACACATTTAGTCCATAACTTGGACATGTCGAAACCATAGATTTGTTAGTTAGGGACTAAATGCGTTACAAAGTACAAACCACAGAAACCATCCATGAACTTTAGAAAAAGAGTTAAATGCTTGGTTGGTCCCTGTGGTTTTCAAAAATTGCAGACTTGGTCCCAATGGTTTACTAATTACACGCGTGGTCCCTGTGGTTTTCAAAAATGCACTCGGTTGGTCCCTAGCCCTAACATCAGTTAAATTTCTCAGTTAAGTCCATGTTAAATGACCAAAATACCCTTGCTTATTAACAAACCCACTGCATCTTCATCACTATCATCATCTTCATCACCTACTATAAATTTATAACCCTAAGGCAGGTAACACCAGCCGCACACACACAAACCAGACACCCCACTGATCCGTCGCACACCTCTTTAACTCCGACAGGCACCCTCCGACAAGCTTCTCAGGCTTCGGCCGTATTTCCAGCTGATCGGCCGTATTCTCCGGCTCGCTCCGATGAGCTTCTCTGGTGAGACACCCCCACCCCGTTCATCTTAAATTCACCACACCAACCCTATTCTCCCTCGATTTTTAACGGCCGGCCACCACCATTTGGTGGTGGCGTACGGCAACTTCACAATTTGACTTACACAGCTCTTAGTTCAACACATTGACCAATTTCATTTGGAATTATACCATGTAATCTGTTCTGGTGAAGTGCCCTGATAATAAACATTAAACAACCCCACACTTCAAACACCAATGTACCACAAAAACTGATCATTTTACAACTGATAAATATGCAAATATATACTTACAGTCTCTGTAATCTACTGAGTTTACCAATGCTTGGAGATATAAACCCTCCAATATCCATATAAGGCAAGTTTCTGCCAAAACCCCAAATTTACAACAAAGATTAGAACTTGCAGCAAAACCCAAGAGAGACGGAGAGGGACAGAGAGAGAGAGAGACTGAAGTGAGAGAAAGAGAAAGACAGACGGACCTGAATCAACGGCGTGGTGATTCCGTTTGAGTGGCGGCGACGGTGGTTGTTTGAGTGGGAGCAGCTGAGGGTGAAACCCTAAATTCCTTAAACATAAAACCCTAAATTGCACCAAAAGCTGCCATCAAACACCCCTTTTTTGCCCTCTGATTCTCGATCAAGTCCTCCGGCGATCGGAGCCGTTTTCCGGCGACTCCACCTGCCATTTCATCCTCCTTCGACAACCACTCACACACGCCAATTGCAGGTTTGGGGAATGATGAAACACTGGTTAACGCTACGGTTAATCAGTGGGGTTACTTCAACAGTGGGTTCAATCTCCTTCTTTACTCGCTGGAAATGGCTCGGTTCCTGCAAAACAGCAACACCGTTAGTCTCGTTAAGAGGGGAATATGGGGGTTTCCCTCTTAACCAGGCTCCGGCGTGAGAATAAGTACTGTTCTGAGGGATAATAAACAGTGTGTGTTAAGTGTGAGAATGGAGAGAGCGAGATGATCAACCTGGATGGTGAAGGGTCCTATTTATAGCCGGAGGGTGAAGAAAGGAAGGGGCAGCAGTGCTAGCTGTAGACGCGCGCCAGCTGTCCGACCAAGGGGAATATCCCCTTGGTCTCCTCTGCTGCGGTCAGTGTAGTGGTACACGTGGCGCGCCTGCATTTGTCTAATTTGGAAACATCGTACTGATGTTGTCGGGCTGCTCCCTGACCTGTTGCAGGTCCACTTGGCGCTTGATGGCTGGTGACACGTGTTGTCCTTTATGTCGGATGGAGCATCTTTGGTGTCACCTGGATATTTTCCAGAAGCTTCTAGAAGCTTCTGGATGATACGGTTGATGTCAACGCCATGTAGGATGGAGAAAGTGGTATGGTCCTTGCCATGTTGGCAAGGAATTAGGACCATACCTCTTCAAGTCCCCCCAGTCCAGTGTGCCTTCTAGGTGAGTTGATCGTCTAGGAGGGATTCTGGACTTATGAAGGTAGTGTTTGTTATGATGTGGGGTTTTTTATGGTTTTTCTCACAGATTTGCCCCTGATTAGCACACGGCACATGGAGTCCTGCGCATGGGTTTTGACTCCTTGCGGAAGTGAACCAAAAGGACGCATGGCGCATGGTTTTTGACTCCTTGCGGAACTGAGCCAAACGGACGCATGGCGCATGGGTTTTGACTCCTTGCGGAAGTGAGCCAAATGGACGCATGGCTCGTGGCGCATGGGTTTTGACTCTTTGCGGAAGTGAGCCAAATGGACGCATGGCTCGTGGCGCATGGGTTTTGACTCTTTGCGGAAGTGAGCCAAATGGACGCATGGCTCATGGCGCATGGGTTTTGACTCCTTGCGGAAGTGAGTCAAATGGACGCATGGCGCATGGGTTTTGACTCCTTGCGGAAGTGAGTCAAATGGACGCATGACGCATGGCGCATGGGTTTTGGCGCTCTATGAGTGTTGTCTTCAGGAAGAAGCTTTGTTGTCCTAGGGAGGAGTGACTGACGTGACTGTCTGGTGTCAGGCGAACAGGCGCCTTTTCAGTCACATCAGTTGCTTTTTCGACGACATGTCAGATGTCTGTTCACCTTCTTCCGGAAAAAGAGGTGCCGCCTTCTCTCTCTTCTGACGTGTCTCTCCCCTGTTGGTTGCTTTTTCAAAACCTGACTCCTCCACTACCCATCGCATTAAATGCGATGGGTATAAATATATGGTGGTTTCTCTTTCTTCAACACTTTCCCAAAATTCGAATTTTGAATTCCAGGTTTCTCTCCTCTTCCCTTATCTTCCTCTTTCAACTTTTGAGTTCATCTGCTTTCTCCTTCCGTTTTTCACGATGTCTACTTCGAATCCTTCTTCGAAGAAAAAGAGGAACAAGGGTAAAACTCCTCCCGGCCCAGATCAGGCGGTTATTGGTTGGAAAGAAGAGGAATTTCAGAATCTAGTAAGGGAGATGGGTTTTCTCCCTGATTGGGGTGCTCAATATCCTATTGCTGGTTCCACCGCCATGGAAGCTCCTCCCGGGTACATGACTTTGTACACTGCTTTTTTCCGGGAGGGTAATTTTAGGCTTCCGATGACTCGATTCACTGCTGACGTGTTGAGGGGTTACGGTCTCCATATATCTCAAATCAATGCCATCGGGCTCCCCCGTATCACCCACTTTGAGTTCGTTTGTATGGCCAACCGGTTAGATCCGACGTTTGAGATGTTCAACGTCTTCTACACTGTTACGTATACAAATGGTTTTTACTCCTTTAGTGCTCGTACCGGCGTGTCGCCAGTTTGTTCTGTGCCATTAAAGGGTATACATGACTGGAAACAGAAGTTTTTCTTTATTCGCCGGAATAAAACGTTGTAATAAACACATAAACGTTGGAGAGAAAACCCGGTTTAGGGGTTGGAGAGAAACGCCCTGAGTCGGACCCCGAGGACCGCGCAACTTTAACTGAGATTATGCAGAAAAAAATGTTTGAGGATAGGAAGCGAAAACTTGATGAGCAGGCTGCTGCTGTGCTTGCATCGAAGAAAATTAAACTTCGAAAAGAGGATCCTCCTGCCCCTTCACAGTCAGAGATTGACATGGGTATTTTTGCTGAAAAACCCTCTGATTTGCTGCAGAAGATTTTTGAAGCTTCTGGTACTCGATTTTTCAGTTTTCAGCATATCTCCTTATTTTTGCTTGTCTTGTATTTGTATTTTGTTCCCCTTTTGTCTGAATGTGCTGCTCGTCTTGGAGCAGGTGTCAAAACAGCCCAAAGTGGGCACAAGATTGACATTTCTAAGATTACTCCTCCTGAGTCTCCGCCGTCGAGGGCATTCGGGTTGTCTCCCCCTCATGATGCTCCTGACGGGCAGAAAAAGACTGCGGATGTTGAGCAAGTTGCGGAAGGTGGCGGTGATGTAGGTGGTGCTGCGGGCGGTGTTGCTGGTGTTGATCGTGGTAAAAATGTTGAGGTTGAGGTAGAGGTGAGTCAAACTACGCCTCACCAAACGGTGTATACCAAGCGCCCCCCGGGTGATGGTGGTGGTGCAACCTCAGGTGCTGTCCGCAGCCCCCAGTTTGGAAAAATTCATGCTGATTCCTTTGATACAACGAACCCTGCTTGTGACGATCTCCCGCACGTCCCCCGTTGGAATTTGACCCAAGGTTCTAGGATGGATAATCTTGAAAATTGTCATGACTTCTACTCGTTGTCCCTCCCCCCAGCTGAAAGGATGTTTCAGAAAAAGCGCCGTCGGTTTGAACTGTTAGATGATCATGTTCAAGCCGGGGTTAATTTTTTCTCTACTACTCAGGAGATTGTCCGTGAGTGGAAGCAGATGGGGGAGGACACAATGGAGTTTGAGAATGATAAGAGACTATTTGCGGAAGAGAAGGCGAAATTCAACGCTGAGAAAAAAGGGTTGGAGTGGAGGCTTGCGGATGCTGAGGGGAAACTTGCTCAGGAAAAACAAGCAAATGCTGAGAAGCAGAAGAACTGGGAGGCTGCGTGCGAGCGCACCAATGTGGAGCTTAGATCGCAGCGTGACACGATTACTCGTTTGTCCGGGGAGAAGGCTGCTGCTGCTGATGAGGCCCAAGAGGCGCGTGTTGCCTTTGAAAAGAAGGAGACAGAGTATCTTGCGCGTATTGCTAAACTGGAAGAGCTTGCCAGGCAATATGAAACTGCTGACCGTCTTTTGCAAGAGAAAACTGTCGAATGCAGAGCTTCTGAGGTCCTTGCTGAGGAGACGTCGGCCGATTGCAAGTGGTTGCTCTCTCGCGCTGTGCCTCTGGTAATCTCTTTCACTTTATTTGTGACTTTTGTGAATTGTCCCTTATTTGTGTGTTTATTGTAGATTGCTGATCGCATTGTCAAGTCACATGAACTGGCCAACTACATGTTTGAGTTGGGGCAAGCGGGCTATAATAGCGGGCGTAAGGATGGTTATATCGAGGGCAGAGCTGCGGCTGCTAATAAGGAGAAAGAGCATCGCTTTGAGCTATGGAAGGAGGACTGTGGTGCGGCTTATGCTGAAAAAAGACAAGAGTTTTCGTCTTTGGAGTTTGCTGTTGTTAAGGCTGCGAGCAAATTGGCTAGAAGATCGGACGGTGTCGCGTTGTTAAAGAAGGCGCTTGGCGATGACGGTGGTACGACCGGAGGTGCTGGCTCTAGTCATCCAGAATGAAGGTTTCCGGCCTGCGTGCCGCGTACGACCTGCTTTGGTCTTGTAATCGTTGAAATGTTTGTGAACAATTATAACTTCTTTTATCGGTCGTGTTATTGGATAATTTGGTGTGTTTTACATTTGATATATTAATATATGCTTTCGCGTCGTTGCGAATTTTGTTATCGTCATAATATGAGCATGTAAATTACTTTGATTTGGGTATCACGAATGAATGATGGCGCTGACAGGCTGTGTTGTGTTTATTACAACGTTTTATTCTGTCGTTTATGTGCGCAAGTTGGTTCGTGACTACGAAGTGATCGAATCTACAGGTTATTGTGTGGACCCGGCTGTGCTCAGCCTTGGGGGTGCTTACAATGTTTGTTTGTCCTGTGTTCGATGTTTTCGTGTTTATGTGGGCACGAAGTATTTGTTTGGCATTTGTTAGGCTTTAGTTGTGTGTCTGACCCGGCTGTGCACTCGTTTGTGACAGGCCTTGGAGGTCTACAACGTTTCCTAATGGTCGAGCCATTGATGTTTTCGTGTATGCCCAAAGTAATATATGCAGTTATGACAAAGAAATTTGCATGATAGAAAGATAGCCAAACACTTCTTGTATTATCATAAACGTGTTGGCGACTTGGCCATTGCTATTACAAGAATTTCCTTCACAGGTAACATTTTCTCAGCTGTTGGGCGTTCCATGTGCGAGGAACGTCTTTGTTGTCGATGGTGCGCAGCTTATAGGCTCCCTTTTTCCGAGCACGGTGTCGATGACATATGGGCCCTCCCACTTGGGAGCCAATTTCCTGGGCCTCTCTGCATTTGAGGCCTCGTTGTCTCTGAGGACATAGTCTCCCGGGTTAAAAGATGCAGACTCGGACTTTGGAGTTGTAATATTTTTCCAGCTTCGATTTATATTTGGCTTCATTGATTGCTGCCATCTCTCTTCTCTCCTCTAGGAGGTCAAGGTCGATCCTCCTTTCTTCTTCATTGTTGATCATGTTCATCGAGAGCATTCGGGGTGACGGCAGTCCTATCTCTGCTGGTATTACCGCCTCTGACCCGTAAACCAGGCTAAACGGTGTTTCCCCGTTGCTTGTTTTGGGCATCGTCCTGTGTGCCCACAAAATGCTGGGTAGTTAGTCCACCCAGCCTCTTCTCTTCTCTCCTAACCTTGCCTTGATTCCATCGACGATGCTTTTGTTGACGGCTTCAACCTGACCATTCCCCTGCGGGTGTGCGACCGAGGAGAAGGTATGCTCGATGTGTAGTTCTTTAAACCACTGTTGGAGGTTGTCTTCGGCAAAGTTGGTTCCATTGTCCGTGATGATCTTGAGGGGCAAACCAAAGCGACATATGATTTGCTCCCAAATGAATTTTTTGACAACGGTGGCTGTGGTTGATGCGAGAGCTTTCGCCTCTACCCATTTGGTGAAATAGTCGACTGCGACTATTATGAATTTGACCGCACCTGGGGCTTCGGGAAAAGGTCCGACCATGTCTATTCCCCATTGTTGAAAGGGCCACGCCGTGGTGACTGGCACCAACTCGTTTTTGGGGCGCATCGTTTTGGGTGCATGTCTTTGGCATCCGCTGCACTTCCTCAACTCTTTGACCGCATCCAAATGCATTCCGGGCCAGTAATACCCTGCATTCATGACCTTTGCCACCACCATTCTTGGTCCGGCATGTATACCACAGATTCCCTCGTGCACTTCTCTAATCAAATACCTTGCGTCTTCAGGATCAACACATCTTAGCAAAGGCCCGAGGTATGATTTTCTGTACAATATCCCGTCCGCCATCTGGTAGTGTTCGGATTTGTACTGAATTTTCCTTGCTTCTGCCTTGTTCTCCGGGAGTATTCCAGATTGGAGGTATGTGATTATCGGAGTCATCCAAGACGTTGTCCCTAGTTGGACGACGCTTACTTCTCGCAGGGGCACTGACGGGTTGCTCAAAACTTCTATGCGCACATCTTTGGCTAGGTGTTGGAAGCTTGTAGAGGCGAGTTTACTCAGCGCGTCTGCTGGCTTGTTCTCGCTTCTATTAATGTGGTGCACTTTATAGGAGTAGAAGGTTTATAGCAGTGCCTTTGCTTGGCTCAGGTATAGTGCCATTGTATCTCCCCTGGCTTCGTACTCCCCGTTGATTTGCCCTGCCACCAACATGTAATCTACATGCGCTTCGATGTGTCGTACTCCCATTTTGATTGCCAACCTTAAACCAGCAAGGAAGGCTTCGTATTCAGCTTCGTTGTTGGTGCTTTTAAAATCCAGGCGTATGGCGTAGGTGAACTCGTGTTTGTCAGGGCTCACCAGCCGGAGGCCAGCACCTACGCCGTCTTCGTTAGATGCACCATCTGTGTATAGTAGCCATGGTTCTTCCACTTGCTGTTTCTCGGCTTTTTCCATCGCTTTGCGTTCTCGATCTTTGTCGTCCGGTACCTCTGTCATGAAATCCGCAAGTACTTGGCCCTTGATCGCCGGTCTTGGTCTGAACACTACATTATGACCTCCGAGCTCTATTGCCCATTTCGCTAGTCTCCCTGAAATCTCCGGTCTTGCAAGTATGTTGCCAATGTTGTAGTTTGTTAGCACGTGAATGACGTGGTTTGCAAAGTACCTGCGCAGCCTTCTTGATGCATGAATCAGTGCGAGTACTAGTTTCTCCATGATTGCGTACCGGGTTTCTGGGTCGGTTAGAGTTCGTGACACATAGTAGACTGGCGTCTGGACACCCTGTCGATCTACAAGCAACACTGCCCCTACTGCCTTGTCGGAGGCTGACAAGTACAGTACCAGAGGTTCGCCCTTGACTGGCGCGGTTAGTGTTGGCAGTTTGATGAGGCAGTCTTTCATCTCGCGGAACGCGCTTTCAGCTTCCGGAGTCCACTGGAATTGGCTCTTCTTCATGCAGTTACGTAGAGTTTTTATAAATGGAAATGATTTAGCTGCGTGATTGGCCAGGAAGCGGTTGAGTGCTGCCAACCGACCTGCCAATTTTTGCATTTCCTTAATCGTTGACGGGGACGGCATGCGCTCTATTGCTTGTATCTTGTCAGGGTTCACCTTGAAACCATCTTTCGTGACGATGAAACCCAGGAATTTCCCCTCCTCCATGCCGAAGGAGCATTTCGCTGGGTTTAACTTGATGCTGACTCCGCGCAGAGTGTCAAATGTCTTTTGGATGTTCAGCAGCATTGTACTCTCCTCTTTGCTCATGATAACCAGATCGTCCATATACACTTCTATGTACTTGCCGATGGCGTCGTGGAAAGTTTCGTTCATGAGCCTTTGATAAGTCGCGCCCGCATTTTTTAGACCAAAAGGCATTTTGGTATAGCAGTATAGCCCTGTTGGCGTGCGGAACGCGGTCTTGTCCTCATCCTGCACGGCCATCTGTACCTGGTGGTACCCTTTGTAGCAATCAAGGAAACATTTCCATCGGAATGTGGCAAGTGAATCGATCTTTTCATCGATGTCTGGTAAGGCGTAACAGTCGCGTGGACATGCCTTATTCAGATCTTTGTAATCAACGCACATTCTCCAGCTGCCGTTGTTCTTTTGGACCATCACTGGGCTGGCCACCCATGTTTGGTACCTGACCTCCCTGATGATTCCTGCGTTTAACAGCTCTATGACTTGCTCTTTCATGGCGTCGTGCTTTATGTCTCCCAAATGGCGCTTAGCATGTACCACTGGTTTGGCTTCTTCCGAGACGTTTAGGCGGTGTTCAGCTATGTGCCGTGGAACGCCCACCATGTCTGCTGGCGTCCAGGCAAAGACATCCATATTTTGGAACAGCAGTTTTTTTAGCGCCGCGCGCGTCAGATCGGACATTGCAGGTCCCAAGGTTACTGTCTGTTCCGGATATGCGCTGTTTAGCACCCATTTTTCTGCCTCTTGGCGTGCCTCTGGTTTCCTTGTCTTTGCAGGTCTTAGCTCATCTGTCGCTAATACTTCTTTGCTTGCATAGATGATGGCTACTCCTGTCTCTGTTGGGAATCCCACTGCTGAGTGTGGGCCAGAGCAGATCATGCTGAAATCGCCTTGGGATTCTCGTCCCAACAGAATATCGTGTCTTGAATGTGCTGGCAGTACCATGAATGTGACGTCTTCTGTTCTTGAGTTTCTTCCGTCTGAGAGCAGCACTGGGAATGATATTTGTCCCAGAGGAAAAACGGCTTCGTTGCAGAAGCCAGTGAGTGGGTAATCAACTGGTTCTAAGCGCGCTTTGTCCTCTTGATCGAACTGATTGAAACACTGTTCATATATGATGTCCGCAATGCTCCCCGGATCGATGAAGATGTAATCTGTTTGGTAATGCCCTATGACGCCTGAGATGACTATGGGTCTTCGTTCTCGTGGGCCTCCTCGTACAACAGGGAAGACAACTTGTTTCTCGCGCCATGAGTCGTCCTGCGCACGCTTGTTATAATTTCTTTTTTGCCTCCGTGGACCTCCCTGAACCATGTGAGTTTCTAATTTCCGGAGTTTTTTATTATCCGGCCCTTCTTCTCTTCTTTGAATCTGACGGTAATCACGCCTTCCACCTTTGACCAGGTGAGTTAATTTTCCGTCTCTTAAGGCCCTTTCGATTTCTTGTTTAAGGCTGAAGCAATCATCGGTTAAGTGGCCGGTGTCCTTGTGGAATTCACAGAAAAGGTTCGGGTCTTGGCCCCTTTTGTTGCGCATCTGTAGTGGTGGCTTGAACTGGTGGTTCTCGGTTGCTAAGACTTCTGAAGGGGTTTTCGTGAGGGGTGTCCACTGTTTCTCCCTGTTTTCTCGTTTCGCCTCTTTCCGGTGGGCTATTTGATTGATCGTGTGGCGCGCATCCTCTCTTACCGGGCTTCGTTCTCTGTGACCGGACGCCTTCCAAGGTTGGCTCCTGCCCTTCTTGCTATGCCGGTCGTTATGGTTGTAGCTGCGTTGACGGTGATCATCGCCGGTCAACTGTCTGTCCGACTGCGCGATAGTTTTGGCTGCCTCAATGAAGGTTTCCCAATCTTTGGGTCCTCCGTCTCTGCCTTTTACACGCTTGATTAAATCATCGCACTTGACTGCCCGCATGAAGTGTGCGCGCATCATCTTCTCGCCTACGTCGCCGATCTCCAAACATTCTTTGTTGTACCGAGTAATGAAATCTTCTACGCTTTCGTGGTCTTTGCGCCATATGTTCAAGCAATCGGCTGGATCCCTGGTGTGTCGTCGTTGTTGTGAGAAGTGTGCCAGGAACTTCTCTCGGAAATCGATCCATGATTTGATTTTTCCTGCTGGTAAGCTGTCAAACCAGATGCGCGCCGCGCCTACGAAGGTTTGAGCAAAGAGATGACACCAGGTTGGCAAGTTCCATCCACCCGTTGCTCCCGCACCGTTGAAAACTTGGAGATGATCGTCTGGGTCTGTCAACCCGTTGTATTTGCCCACGTTGTGTGGCAATTTGGTTTTGTCTATGGCAGCCGTGGTGATCTCTCGGATAAACTTTGAATTCTCAGCCATGTCGTCCGGGCGATAGCTTAGAGTGTAATCATGTTCAGCTTTTGGATCATAACCTGCGCGCTTGCGCGGTTTGTACGCTTCATGCTCTGGTGGTAACCTACTGAACACTGTGTTCGTGTCGTTGTCATCGTCAAATTCGTCGTTGATGTTGCGCGGGCCTAAACGGCTTTGTATTGGCTTCTTCGATGGCTGAGAGTACTGCACGTAATTGCTTTCTGTTTCACCGTAAGTATCGCGCGTGTCGTGCGCGCTTGGCCTCCTAACATGCGGTGGAGGTACTGACTCAGGACGCAGGTTGTATGCATTGGCCTGTTGAGGCATAGGAGCGCTCAAAGGCCTTTGCGGTGGAGTGACAAATGCTGATTGGTAAGCTTGTGCTTGAAGCAAAGCTTGCTGCGCGCTGAGTTGTGTGTAAACAAGGTTTATCGACGCCACTTGCTCGGCATACCAGGAAGCTAGAGTTTTTCCTTCGGGTAGCCCTAATAACGCTGAGAAGTTTAGTTGTGCTTGGTCCGATGGAACTGAGGGGCCAGCTCCATGGCTCTGAGTTTGCACTGGTGGTGTCGGTTGGACTACCTCTGACGGAGGCTGAAACATAGCTCCATTTGTGGTCTGAGTGATAATTCTGGGTGGAGTTTGGAAAGCAGCACCAGGTGCGTTTTGAGTAGCAATCCTGGATGTACTCCCAAAGATGCTGGGAAACTCGTTGTTCGTCGGCCTTTCTTGGATGATTTCGTTCCTTTGATCTCTTTGGACGTGTACGTTGTCCGAAATGAGTTCGAAGGAAGAAACGTCTCCGTCTGCCGGGTGAGGATGGTTTTGTTCAGCCATTTGGACGAGAGTTTTTCAAAAAGAAAAAAAGATGAGAGTGGTTTTTGCTAAAAGCGGATGGCGCCAATGATGAAACACTGGTTAACGCTACGGTTAATCAGTGGGGTTACTTCAACAGTGGGTTCAATCTCCTTCTTTACTCGCTGGAAATGGCTCGGTTCCTGCAAAACAGCAACACCGTTAGTCTCGTTAAGAGGGGAATATGGGGGTTTCCCTCTTAACCAGGCTCCGGCGTGAGAATAAGTACTGTTCTGAGGGATAATAAACAGTGTGTGTTAAGTGTGAGAATGGAGAGAGCGAGATGATCAACCTGGATGGTGAAGGGTCCTATTTATAGCCGGAGGGTGAAGAAAGGAAGGGGCAGCAGTGCTAGCTGTAGACGCGCGCCAGCTGTCCGACCAAGGGGAATATCCCTTTGGTCTCCTCTGCTGCGGTCAGTGTAGTGGTACACGTGGCGCGCCTGCATTTGTCTAATTTGGAAACATCGTACTGATGTTGTCGGGCTGCTCCCTGACCTGTTGCAGGTCCACTTGGCGCTTGATGGCTGGTGACACGTGTTGTCATTTATGTCGGATGGAGCATCTTTGGTGTCACCTGGATATTTTTCAGAAGCTTCTAGAAGCTTCTGGATGATACGGTTGATGTCAACGCCATGTAGGATGGAGAAAGTGGTATGGTCCTTGCAATGTTGGCAAGGAATTGGGACCATACCTCTTCAGGGAAGATGATGTGGTCAAAGGGATGATTATTTATAGTAGGTGATGAAGATGATGATAGTGATGAAGATGCGGTGGGTTTGTTAATAAGCAAGGGTATTTTGGTCATTTAACATGGACTTAACTGAGAAATTTAACTGATGTTAGGGCTAGGGACCAACCGAGTGCATTTTTGAAAACCACAGGGACCACGCGTGTAATTAGTAAACCATTGGGACCAAGTCTGCAATTTTTGAAAACCACAGGGACCAACCAAGCATTTAACTCTTAGAAAAACTAGGGATTAAATCCAAAATTTTGATTAAACTCAAGTACCATGAGTGTATTTTACTAGTATAACTTAATTTTGGGGGTTAATTTGAACCCTAGATTCCCAAACGACAAGTCACCGACGATCTCTGATCAGAGGACAACGCACTCACTCACCTCTGAACAGGGATTCCACCCAACCTTTTAATCTGGGTATCAACATGCCAGATGCTGATGCTATGCTTCTTGATGTGCTCCCTCCTAGAGGTATGCGTATATATTTGTATTAAAAAAATATAAGGAAGCACTTCAATTACTAGCTTCTTGCTTTATGTTACATTCTTGAAAAGAATGGTGGTTCAGTTTAGAGGATCTGTAGTTTTGATTTAGATCATGATGTACCTGTAGGCATATTTTCACACTTAGTATTGGGTTTGCTTCAAATTGGTTATTTACGGCATGATAAGCTATGTAGTAATAACAACCAACCCTCTATATTGTTGGTTAAAAGGGGTAAAATCTTGTCCTGCTTGTTGACTGTGGAGTTTGTACTTAGTAGTAGACCTAAATGATTTTTTATATGAACTGTTTCCAGAAGTTTCTTCCTTGTTTCTGCTCAATTATCTGAAAATTGATCAATTCGACAGTTTGAGTCAGTATTGCCTCAAGTGTTTTGGTAACACACTAAATATTTCAAACAATTTATCACACCATCAAAGTATGTTCATCTTCATCTGTTCATGGTTATGATGACTATGAAAAGCTTTTCTTTTGTGATAAAGATTAAAGCTTTCTTCAGGTAATCATGAAATGTGATTTTTATATTTTTCCTAGTCGTTTTTCTCGATGCCACCGTTTGAATAAGAACTGAATACCACCGTTTGATCTATTCTTCCCACAAATCCCATTTGGGGACTTGTAACAAGGTACTCTAATTCTAATTTGGCACAAGCAGATGTAACAATAGGCATTCCGTTCAGGGTTTTTCACACGTGGGTTGGCCCTGTTTCTGTTTTTCTAAATCAAGTACTCACCCGCTTTTCAGTAAACAGCCTGCATCCTTGATTCTATAAAGAACGAGGTGCTCCAAGGCGTATAGGTCCCGAAATCCAGTACATGCTGCCAGAGCTTCACGTATATGGAACATAGCTCTTTGTGCGACCAAATAAGCTTTATGCGCAACCAAAAGCTGCATTTCTCTCATCTCTTTTACATATCAGCCTTTTTATCAAGTAACCATCCATTATCTCTTCAACCTTTTTGATTGTTTTTACACATCAGCCTTCAACAATTTTGACCCAGATGTGGAAGCGCCACCTCAAAACTGTGGTGTTTTCCCAATTGCCTTGCGCGTACGTAAGGAGCGTTTTTAAAACCAAGCCTGCTTCCATACATCAACCCGGCTAAGTCTTATCACCTCACTAGAAAACAAGACTCAAAAGCTATTCTTACGACTTCTTTAACATCCGGGCACTTTGAGGCGTGTATTGGGAACATGTAACCCTAACCACTGAATCGATTGAAGTTTATCAACAAACCGAAAAGAAGATGCGTAATAGGGAAGTGTGGGAAGAAATGTACTTACTAGGTTTGATCGTTAAATAAATCATTACTTAATTCAACCGTCGATAGTGTAGGATAGTGCACTTCACCTATTTCTTTGAACCTGTTTCGATGAATGTTATAATAGTTATGATATACAGACATTCACTGATGTACTGCACCATTGCAACCTGATCCACTTCCTGTGGTGGAAAATCATAGTTTAATAAAATAAAAGAGGAATGTAGGTGATGCATATCAACTTGCTTTCATAGCTCAGATGGTTAGAGCACCCGTTTAGTAAGCGGGAGGTCTTGAGTTCGAATCTCAATGAAAGCAATATTTTTATGCCCTTTTTTTAATTTCAGGGACTGAATTTGTTAATATGTTGGTCATCTCATATAGATAAATCTTTTATTTAAATGAAAAGTAGTGTCATTAACATTTTATAAACCTTTCGTTGTTCAAGTACTTTATATTTTTCTATTGATATCTGATGTTATGGGTAGACCTATAAATATAATAATCTTATATGGCTATTTTAGATACTATATGCAACGAATAGCAAGGCACCCTTATCCACTTTTTGTCTTTCTGTGGTGGGAAATGATAGTTTAATAAAAATTAAAAAGGAATGTAGTTGGTGTATGTCAACTTGCTTTCATAGCTCAGTTGGTTAGAGCACCCGTTTAGTAAGCGGGAGGTCTAGAGTTCGACTCTCAATGAAAGCACTTTTTGATGTATTTTTTTCTAAAACCGCTTAGGTAGCTTTTCGGATCTTCAAGACGACGTGGCGCGCGTGTGTGTGGGTGTGTGGGGGGGGGGTGTCTTGGTATTGTTATCAATTTATGTTCTTTTTCATAGATCCTATTCCTAAACCAAATAGCCTACGGGCTTATGCTATGGTTCTTGATGTGTCCTTCCCAGATGTATGCATACATGGGGGTGTTTGGTGTTGCGTTTTCAAAACTGCGTTTTTGAGGCAGATAATCACTTTTTCATCCAAACACTTTTTTAGATTATTTATGTTTTACAAACGCAATAATCAAATAATCACTTCAAAACGTAATCACAAACACCCTCTATGTATGGATATATAGTATAAATATATGTAAATGTGAAAATAATATCTAATGTGCTTCAATCACTGGTTACTTGTTTTTACAGTACATTCTTTATTATTATATTTTCCTTCAACTGAAATGAGCAAATTTAGTGCATTATACAACTTGTAAAAACTGAAGTATAAATGACAATTGTAAATCAGCGTCAATGTTCATTAATACAGTTTAGAGGATCTGTAGTTATAAGGCCATGAACTTGTAGACAAATTTCCTTATTTTGGTATTAGGTTTGCTTGAAATTTGTTATGGAATGGGATCATAGTGCACCACACCAACAAATTATTTTGCAAAGTGCAAAAAGGGGTTTTGAGGACTTCAGTGTCATTATAAGATTTCAATAAGCACACACAAAACTGTCGTCTTGACCTGGATGATCTCGTATTCGATCCGTTTTCAGAAGTTTCTTGGTTACTTCTTCTCGGTTTTCCTATAATTGATCAGTTCAACAGTTTAAATCAGAAATCTCTTTAGTCTGTTGGTATTTGGTTACATACTAAAAATTTCAAACAATTTTTCATCATCATCACCGTCACTTTTCTTTATGCCACCGTTTGAACAAGGAGTAAATGCCCTCTTTCCCGAAAAAGAAACGGGTTTCCATTTTTTTGGCGGGAATCTATTCTTCCCGATGAATCCCATTTGGGGACATGTAACGATGTACTTCTTTAGTACAAGCAGTTGTAACATAGGCATCCAGCATAGGGTTTTGACACTGGGGTTGGCTTGTTTTGGTATGTTCTAAATCAAATACTCACGTGCTCTTCAGACAACCAGCTTAATAAATAATCAATCCAAAAACCCAAGACTGAAGCTGTTCTTTTGACTTTTAAGCTCCGGGCATTTTGAGAACACGAGAGATATGTATCAAACAGTAACTGCTGAACTAGAACTGATTGATGCTTTTCAACAAACTGAAAAGAAGATGCATAACATACAAGTGTGGGCAGGAATGTACTTACTGGGATTGACCTATTATCACATAAATCACTAGTTCATGGTCAACCTTTTGGGACGTGGCTCAAAGTCTTGGACGGTTAAACCTGTGGATCCTGCACAACCCCAATTCCGGCTTGCAATTGAGCATTGTCAAATGAATTCTATTTACATGCTTCATTGTTATTTGATGGCAATGGCAATAAGACAACAGGGGCAGGTACTAGAAGTGCAACACAACAATAAGACAATGGCTAGAATTGTAAACTGTCTTATGGTGGGTGAAAGAGGCAGTGCACCATTTGCAACCTGATCCACTTGCTGTGGTGGGAAATGATAGTTTAACAAAATGAAAGAGGAATGTAGATGATGTATCTCAACCTGCTTTCATAGCTCAGATGGTTAGAGCACCCGTTTAGTAAGCGGGAGGTCTTGAGTTCGAATCTCAATGAAAGCAATTTTTATGTTCCTTTTTTTTCCTATTACATGGACTTTTGATTTGTATGGCTATTTTAGATACCATATGCAACCACATTGTTTGTAGTGCACACTTTATCACTTATCCATTTCTTGTGGTGGGAACCATAATTTGGTAAAATAAAAAGGGAAGTGTAGGGAAGTATCCCAAGTTGCTTTCATAGCTCAGTTGGTTAGAGCACCCGTTTAGTAAGCGGGAGGTCTTGAGTTCGACTCTCAATGAAAGCACTTTTTTGGTGTATTGTTTTTATACTTTTTATATCAGATTCTCAGACACTGAACCAATGCAGAAAGGGTTTCTGATGACTTTGATGTCATTGTTAGGTTCAGTAACCACACACACAAAAACTATGACCTGTATGATCACTTATGTGAGCTCCTTCCAGAGGTTTCTTAGTTGCTTCCGTGAATCTGCCAGGATAATTGATCGATTCAATAGTTAGAATCAGAATGTCTCAAGTGTTTAGGTAACATACTAAAGATTTCAACCGTACGCTCTTCACCTAGTTCATGATTATGATGATGAAAGGCTATTTATTATGATCAAGATAAAAGCTTTCTTCAAAACGTTTAATGGGTGACCGTGAAATGTGATAATTATTTCATCTCATCATAAATATCCGATTTAAGGCATGGATCCCATATGGGGATCTGTAACGAGGTATGATAATTCTTATATAGCGCAAGTTGTTGTAACAATAGGCATTCAGGAAAGGATTTTGACACCCCAGGTTGACTGGAGTTGATATGTTCTAGATGAAATACGCATTTACTCTACAGACAACAACTGCCTCCTTAAATCATTCCGAACAAATCTACGTCACCATAAAACAAATTTCCAAAGCGGTTTATTCAACTTCTGTATGCTCCAGATATTTTGAGAGAAAACAGATGTGTATTGGGAACATCCAACAGTTACCACGGAACTGTTTGGACTTCATCAACAAACCAAAACAAAGTTGCAAGTGTGGGCAGAACTGTATTCTCTGAGTTAGAGGCTCGAATCCGGCTTGCACTTGTGCCTTTTTGATTGAACCTCTTCTCATGCTCCATCCATCTATTACTGTAAGACAACAGGGACTGACCTTGATGAAGCAGTGCACCCTTATCCACTTTTTGTCTTTTTATCATAGGGAACGATAATTTTATAAACTGAAAGGCAATACAAGATGTGTATCTCAACCTGCTTTCATAGCTCAGATGGTTAGAGCACCTGTTTAGTAAGCGAGAGGTCTGAGTTCAAATCTCAATGAAAGCAATTTTTTATCTTTTTTTTTCAGTCACCTGGATTATTGATATGTGATATTACGAGTAGAACTAGAAGGGTACCAAATGCAGCATTGCAGCCACATTGTAGTGCACCCTTATCTACTTTTAAGGGAAGTGATAGTTTATGAAATAAAAAGGTAACGTAAGGGCATATGTCAACTTGCTTTCATAGCTCAGTTGGTTAGAGCACCCGTTTAGTAAGCGGGAGGTCTTGAGTTCGACTCTCAATGAAAGCACAATTTTTTAGAATTCTCTTTATTTAATTTGGAGCAGATGAAACTGTAGGAATGGAGTTTTATCACCATCTCCATGGCTGGTAATTTTTTGTTTTAAAAAATTGGCATTGGGATTGCCTTTGCCTATGTGGGTCTTGATTGTGTGAGTTGATCACTATGTAGTAGTTATATGTTGTGCTTAATATGTATGTATACTAGCTTTGCTTTGTGCACACTTACTTAGAATTACGAATATTAATTTGTTGATGATTGATTTGCCTTGTCTGTTTCACACCTGTGTCCACTTTGAGGAAAGCAGCGAAGGGGGAGTGGCAGTGGCCTTGTCTGGGAGAAACAATATTCTCTACTTTTTAAAGAGTCATCACTTTGAGGGACATAATAATTTGTGCATTAGGATTCTTGAAGACCATTAGTGTTACTTTTCAAGGTGTGTTTAACCGCTAAAGTAACTTTGTACCAATTATAGTTTTTGATGTGGGCATGGGCAACGGTGAATGTTAGAGACAGTAGTGGGTTTCAACCTTTTTACTAGGGGTGTAAACGAGCCGAGTTACTTGAGACCATTTTGTTAAAAACTTGAATCGAGGCAAACTTAGACGAGCTCAAGCTTTTATTGAGGCTTGTTTAGTAAATGGGTCCAAGTCGGCTCGCAAGCCAATACGAGCTTTTATTTGTACAATAACTATTATAATATATAAAACTATAATGAAAATGATTTATGTTATTTTATATAGGGTTATTGGATTTTATCACCCCTAACTATTGTCTATTAGCCGCTGCCACCCCAAACTATCACTTTGACGTCCGTTACCCCCAACTTAACACTTAGTTTGTTATGTCACCACGTCAGTAACTGATCACTAAATTTTGAGCTTGTTACTATACTTTTCAGGGTGTCCAAAGATCATAAAACCTTCCTAAGATCCCTATGACACCCCCAAAAGTATAAAAACATGATCAAAAGTTAGTGATCAATTAACGACGTGGTGACAGAACACACTAAGTGTTAAGTTGGGGGTGACGGGCGTCAAAGTGATAGTTGAGGTGACAGCAGCCAATAGCTAATAGTTGGGGTGATAAAATCCAATAACCCTTTTATATATAAAATTGTAGAAATAAAAAAATTAAATAATTTATTAATAAACAAGGGTAGGCGAGCTTGAGCTTGAAAAATACTCATGAGCACAACTCAGAACTTGAGTTTTAGAAACGAAACTCAAGCTCGAGCCCTAGCCCACTAAAACGGTGCAAGGATGATGACAATTATTTGACTTCTAAAAATACTTATAATGGTAGTAACCAGAACTAGAAATTAAAATAAATAAAGTGTGAATCATACAAACATAATTATATAATTTCATAATTTATAATAACTAGGATTGCGACCCGCCGCAATGCGGCGGGGATTCTTTAGTTATAACTAAGTGGATCTAGGACCCGCATGTTATGTTAAACCTGTCAAACGGGGAAAAATAGACGATGTGAAAACGTTCACCACACACGCACGTTGCGTCGTGTTAACTCAAAAAATTTAGAACTAAACGTAAAAACGTTAAACCAAAGACACAACTGTGATGTGTTAAGTCACAAGATTTAGAACCAAGCATAAAGCGAAAAATTTGTGAAAAATGGAAACTATAAATGACCAAAGTTGAAAGTAAAAAAAGTTATAAGGATAGACTGCAAAAGATAAAAAGTTTTGGGTTAAAAGTAAAAAATCAAATAGTTTTGGGTTAAAAGTAATTTATGAAATACTTTTGGGTGAAAAGTAAAAAAAAAAACATTTTTTTTTTGAAACCCCCCAAAGCCAACGTTACGACAACAATATGCATAACCATTTTTTCTTTGAAAACCCCCAAAGCACACCCCGCGTTGCGGCGGGGCATAAAACGGTGTCAAATAGTACTAATGTCACACAACCGTCATCGATCACCAACACTGACTCGACCTAGGATATGCGTGTTGCGACGAACCTGTCAAACATGGAAAAATAGAGGTAAACATGTTGAACCACTCATGCACGTTGCGTCGTATTAACTCGAAAAATTTAGTACTATACGTAAAACAAAATTTTGCGAAAAATGAAAAGCATAAGTTACAAAAGTTGCGAAGCTAAATTGCAAATAATGAAAAGTTTTGGGTTAAAGTTAAAAAAAACAAATTATGTAGGGTTAAAATTGAAAAAGGTAAAAACCTTGGGGTTAAAAGAAAAAAATCAAGTTTTTTTTTTGAAAAACTCACCTAGCACAAGTTACAACTAATAATGCACAAAAAACTTGCAAACTTATATATGGAATAATGACCTATACAAATAGTTATGAATAAAAAGTTTAAAAAATCACATTGTTCATTGAAGATTAATATTCAAAACTTACTATATAAATAAATCAATTTATACAATAACTTTTTAATATCATTGTATGAATTAATTTATACTCTAGTAAACATAAACTTTGTGGTTATTGTAAGAAAACTCCTTAATAGATCAACAACCACAAAATTGATGTTTAATAATCAAAATACATTTGTTTCTTATTTCGTTTGATAAATCCAAGAGCATTCATAATCGAATCGATTTTCTACTCAACCTCTGTAATTACACTAAAAATTATTGTCTTTTTTTAAATTAAATAATATTTTTTTATATCTTTATTACTACCCTTTTCATACTCATTCACTCACAGCCATTCTTTATAAATTATTTGGAAATCAGAATTATCCCGTTTTGGGGTTAATATGAACCCTAATTCCAAAAAGAAAACCCAAATTACACGAATCCAAAGAATCAAACCTAACCGACAATCTCTGATCAGATGCTATTAAGCACTCACCGATCCACCCAACCTTTTTCCATCTTGGAGACAACTGGTGATCAACAGACCAGAGTTGGGTTGAATTCTTTTTAGGGTCAGTTTCTGTCATTTATTTCAAAGATTCTACACCAAATGGGCTGTTGCTGATACTATGCTTCGATGTGCCCATCCCAGAGGTATCATTTATAATTGTATAATATAGTTTAATGCACCTTAATCACTATCTACTTGCTTATACAACTTGTAAACAATCAAGTATAAGTGTCAGAACTAAAGTTAAAACTATTTTAGAACTAGAATAAAGCTTTTTGTTTGCACTTATTAATGTCAAAGAAGGTTCATTTAGTACAGTTTAGAGGATCTGTATTTTGAATTAGACCATGAAGAACTTGTAAACATGTTTCCTTTATTTAGTATTGGGTCTGTTTCATGTTGGTTATGGAATGGGATCATGGTACACCGGGGCTCAATCGGTTTGCATATTGCAAAAAAAAAGGGGGGGGGGGGGGGGGGGGGGGGGTTGTTAATGGCTTATATTAAAGGGGAAATTTTATAGGGTTGCAGTTAGACCTTATGTGTTGTATGGGACAGAGTGTTGGGTCATCAAGAAGACACAAGTACGTAAAATGGAGGTAGCTGAAATGAGGATGCTGAGGTGGATGTGTGGTCACACAAGGTTAGACTGGATAAGAAATGAGGTTTTTAGAGATAGGTTAGGAGTGGCTAGTATTTCGGATAAGATAAAGGAGGGGAGAGACTGAGATGGTTTGGGCATGTGAGGAGGAGGCAGACGACAACGCCTGTTAGAGTAGTGGAAACCATCACTGTGGAGGGGAGGAGGAATAGAGGACGGCCCAAATTGATTTGGGACGAACGAATTAGACAAGATTTGTTAGAGTTGCATCTCTCTGAGAACATGGTCCAGGATAGAAGGTCATGGAAGCGTAGGATAAAGATTAATGACTTTTAGGGGAAGATACAGATTTGCCTTAGCACTTAGATGTTTATACATTTTAGGTGGACTTGGCATGTGATTGTTATTGGGCATGTCTATATGTTGTATGTCAGATTATCCATGTTCCTGTTTTTACTATGTTACAATTTCATCAACCCTTTTGTATGTTCATACACTTCGGGTGGACTTGGCATATTACACATTTTCGTGTTTTTGCTATGTTACCCTTGCATCACTCTTTTTTTTCTATTGCCTATTTATTTTGTTTTGTTTGTTGCTTGGTTGTCTGTTTCGAGCTGCGGGGTCGCAGCCTCTCTATCCTTAGGGATGGGGATAAGGTTTGCCTACATCACACCCTCCCCAGACCCTACAAATAGTTTTGCTATTTGTGGGATTTACTGGGTATGGTTGTTGTTGTAGGTTCGATAATCACCCAGACAAAACCTATTAGTTATTTCAACATAATTACATTAAAGTAGATCAATCAAGTTGTCATGTTTCTTAGAATATTATAATGGGCTTATAGGTATTTGATTCCATAAACTTAACCAATCAAAATTTAACTATAAAGGAAACACCATAAACTTTATCTTCAGAACAGCCTGCTCATGCCGTTCTTTCTCTTTAGCACTGCTACTAAAGATCATATGCTACCTTGAAATACATGCTAAACGGGTTGGTGGGAGTTTATTACATAACATTTCCACTTTTAAATCATTATACCAATTTTGATTCTGTATAAAGAGCAATTATTATAATAAAGCCATGATAATCTTTATTATATTCTATGATTTGCTACATATGCGGCGCGGGGTCTTACTTTGCTCAACTTTGCGACTTATTTGCGCTAGAAGCCCTCTATAACATTAGTGGCGTCCACGGAGCCCTTTAACATTTATACAAATACACAATCATTAACTTTATAAAAAATTAACGTGTTACAGTAATCAAAAGCTATTCTTTTATGATTAACATCAAATCTTTCTTCATAACCTTTTGTGGGTAATCATGAATTGGGATAATTATCCCGTCCCATCGCTTTTCTTGATGCCATATTTACTTTTTAGGCAGGTATCTATTCTTCTCCACAATCCCATCGGGGACTGTTAACCACGTGCTATAATACTTATGTAGCCTAAGTGGATGTAAAAATAAGCAATACATGTCAAGGTTTTTGACACCTGTGTATGTTCTAGATAAAACAATAACCTGCTCTTAAGACGACAGCTTGCTTCCATAAATCAGTGCAAACGAATATTATCACATCACCATAAAACAAATTTTTAAAGATGTTCTTTTGACTTCTTTAAGCTCCGGGTATTTTGAGACAATTGAACTTTGTTTTCTTGCTCCACATTTTTTAATTGCAACAAGAGAACCGCGACTGATACTGATGAAGCAGTCCCTCATATTAGACACTGGTGGGTGGGTTTGAACCTAGTTAATTCACTTTTGACAGCGTAGGTTAGTGCGCTTTTTTCTCTAAATCTACGTTGATGAATACTTTAGTAGTTATGACGTACATACAGTCACAGTTTGCTCCCCCTGATATGTGATATGGGATGTTGATATCATGGCTAGAATTGTACTTGTTGCAACCTAATCTGATCCACTTCTTGTGGTGGAAATGATAGTTTAATAAAAGAAAAGGGGAATGTAGGGGTTGTATCTCAACATGCTTTCATAGCTCAGATGGTTAGAGCACCCGTTTAGTAAGCGGGAGGTCTTGAGTTCGAATCTCAATGAAAGCATTTTTTATGATCTTTTTTTAATCTCGGAGACAACATTTATTTGTAATATTAAGGCTAGAAATGTATTCATCTTGTAAGGCTATTTTAGACACCATATGCAACCACATTGTTTGTAGTGCACCCTTATCCATTTCTTGAGGTGGAACCATAATTTGGTAAAATAAAAATGGAATGTAGGGAAGTAAGTCAACTTGCTTTCATAGCTCAGTTGGTTAGAGCACCCGTTTAGTAAGCGGGAGGTCTTGAGTTCGACTCTCAATGAAAGCACATTTTTTATGTTCTTTTTTTTTTAATTATTTTGGGTTAACATATTAACAAAACGACGTTGCTAGTTAATAAAAAAAATAGATAGTTATTTGATTAGATTTATAAACAAATATTTTATTTGATCAGAATTTTATAGTTCTACAGTTTTTTATTTACTCAAATATATTGTTTTTCTTATAGACTATCAAAATAATAAGAAGTAACATAGTTTTTGTCATCAGTTATTAGTATTTGAACTTGGAATTCTCCCATTTTAGTTATAAGAATTTATTTGAACAACCTAAAGTCAACTGTATAACTTTATTTTTAGGCTTATTTTGAATCACAGAATTAAGCACTCACCTCTTTGAACAGGAATTCCAGTGATCCACACAATCTTTTCGGATCTTGGAGACCAGATTTGGGTTTAAGTTAAGTTAAGGAGGGGTTGTTTATTTTGAGGCTTTGCTATCAATTTCAGCTATTGTTTAAAGATTCTACACCATATTGCCTATGCGCTATGGTTCTTGATGTCCCCTCCCAGAGGTACATGCTTTTACATTACATTCTGTATTATAGTAGTTTCTTTAAACTGAATGATCAAATCTAATGTCTTATACAACTTGTAAAGAATGAAGTAAAAGTGAGTATAGCAGCATATCAGAGCTAAACCCATTTGCATATTGTAAAAAGGCTTTTTGACGACTTAAAATGCCATTACTAGTCTTTTCTACTTGATCTTGATGAGAGAAAAATGTAGTGTAAATATTTAGTTATTTAGCACATGATAAGATAGGTTCGTTGACATTGTTAGCTAAGCCGTATCCTACTTGTTGACCGTGGAGTAGACAGACCTGGATGATCTCTTGTGTGAACTGTTTCCAGATCAATTCAACAGTTTGAGTCAGAAATCTCTCAAGTGTTTTGGTAACATACTCAATATTTCAAACAATTCTTCATATCATATCCCCTATGTTCATATTATGATGATAAGGGAAAGCTTTTATTTTCTGATCAATCATGATGATGATGAAAGGGTCTTTTTTTTTATCAAGATCAAAGCTTAATCCATCCCATCACTATTCTTGATGCCACCGTTTAAACAAGGACTAAATTCCCACCTTCCCAACAGTTTACCACTTTTCAGACAGAAATCTATTATTCCCCATGAATCCCATTTGGATACTTGTAACGAGTAGTACTATAATACTTCCAATTTCCAAAGGGCTTTGAGTCTTTGACACCCGGGTTGACATGTTCTAGAACAAATACTCACTTGCTCTTCAGAAACAATCAGCTTCCATATACCATTTCAAAAGTGCTTCCAATATGCTCTCCTTTGTTATTAGATTGCAATAAATCAACAAGGACTGTTACTCATATTAGACACTGTGAGGACATGAGCTGGGTTGGGTTAGGTTTGTACACTTCTACAATTTTTCCGTTGTTGATGAATGTTTTAGTAGTTATGAATTATGATATACATGCATTCACAGTTTGCTCACACTGATATGTGATGATGGAATCATGGCTACAATTGAACTTATTGCAACCTGATCTGATCCACTTCCTGCGGTGGGAAATGATAGTGTGATAAAATGAAAAGGGAATACAGGGTATGTATCTCACCCTGCTTTCATAGCTCAGATGGTTAGAACACCCGTTTAGTAAGCGGGAGGTCTTGAGTTCAAATCTCAATGAAAGCAGTTTTTTATCTTCTTTTTTCGTCAATCTGAGGGATTATTGATGTATGTGATGCAGCATTGCAGCCACATTGTAGTAGTGTACCCTTATCTACTTCTTTTGGTTGGAAGTGATAGTTATGAAATTAAAAGGGAACATTAGGACGTATTTCAACTTGCTTTCATAGCTCAGTTGGTTAGAGCACCCGTTTAGTAAGCGGGAGGTCTTGAGTTCGACTCTCAATGAAAGCAACTTTTTGTGTTGTATTGATTTTATTTTATTTCAGGAGTTGAAACTTGAAACTGTTCAGGTAGTAATTTGTATTATAGGAATGGACTTTTATCGTATGAAGGGTTTAAACATAAATTACATGCAATATGATTAGATGTTGCATATTCTTTTTTTTTCACACTAAAAAATTGAGTCGGTTTGTTGAGGCCTCAACCACGCTCTTTGCACTCAAAGGGCAACACATGCGTCTCCATGGCTGGTATTTTCTCGTTTAAAGTATATTTATCCCTGCATTGTCGCATGTTTCCTTACTGTTGATAAAATTTATGGTTGAAGTTACAGGAAGAAGCGAGTGTACGAACACATGGTGTAGTATTTATATTTAACGTGCATTTTTTGAATTTGGTGTGTATTGGAATTTAGTTTGTATCTTAAACAAAAGTTGATAAACATTTATTTGTTATTTTCTTTCAACAATACTACAATACAAAATGTGGTTCTATTTTCACTAATTGAACAAAGTGAATGTGAGAGACCACATACAATGCATTTTGTCACCAATTTGAAAAAAACGTAAACAATAATCATTTTTATTTTAATTTCATACTTTGTATAGATTACATACAATAAGTCAGATACTCAGATTAGTGGCTTAGTACAGAGTACTTTTATGCAGAGTTATCTATTTGCACATCTAAAGTTTTCATTTACACTTTTGATCTAACAATCTAAGTTTTAATTATTTTTTATGTTTTAATCTAATTTATAACAAAAGACTCCAAATAATTTGATATGGCATTCTCTCCTCCAACTTCAAAAATTTTATTTATATTTGTTAATAATAAATTTCTTTTAATATTAATATTAATTAATAACCAATATATAGATATCACTTATTTTTGTCCTTATCTTTATCTAAAATTAATAAATAACTTCAGTTTTTGCAATTTAGACTCTTTGTTTTTTTTTTTTACTTTTAACCCAAAGTTTTTCATCTTTTGCAATTTAATCCCAACTCTTTTTTATTTTCAATTTTGGTCCACCATACTTTTCATCTTTCCCAGGTTTTTTCGTTTCGTTCTAAATTTTGTGAGTTAACGCACCGCAACGTGCGTGTGGGGTTCAACATTTTTTCGTATATTTTTTTCCCGTTTGATTGGCACGTCGCGTCACATCTATTTTTATGCGTTTGGCAAGTTCGTCCAACACGCGGGTCTTGGATGGACTTCGTTATTTTTTTCTATATTTTACGTTTCGGTTTAATTTCTCAGCAACGAGCGTGCGTGATTCAAAGGATTTACATCTGTTTTTCGCTCTGCGTTATTTTTTTCCCGTTTTTATTTATTTTGTTTTTACGAGCTTTTCTGGTGTTGGTAGTCGCTGACAGTGGTATGGTATTGCTATTACTTAACATAGTTTTATGACAACCGCTACAACGCAGGGCTTAATACTAGTTTATAATATAGTATTATTTTCTTGTATAACTATTAATATATTATGTGTTATTAAAATCACGCCGTTGCGATGTGTTTGTTTTATCTACATTTCGATTTAGATATTATAAAAAAACTTTCCAGTATCCAACTTACATGACAACAACAAATACGACTCAAGCTTTTTTTTTTTTTTAATTTACATAAGAAGGTGGATAAAATATACTTTACATTCGAATTATTATCAAACATCAAACATTCAAATTTATTGAAAAAAACAAATTATATTTTACTTTAACACAAATTATATTTTACTTTACTTTTATATAATAAACAGAATTATATTAAAGTAAAATATTTGATTTTCTAGTATTTTCCAGGACTTAAAAAGCATTCTTTTTCTCATATTTCGTCAATGATTAGTGCATTTACCAAATTATAGATAGTGAAATAATATGGTTCTGTTATTTGCACACATTTAGTTTAAATACACTGTTAATGTGACTATTTACCATTATTTTTTTATATTTTTCGGTTTATATTTTGATTTTCTCTTGTAACTTTCAATAAATAGTGTTCTAACAAATACTGTTGTATAAACATTCAAATACATCTCTGCGATGTGTAAATTTATATAAACATATTTTGAATTTTAATACAACTGAGTATAATCTAATATAAATTCTTTCTATTAAACATTATTAAAGTAAAAGTAACAAAATTTGATTATAGTCATCTCTCATGAAAAAATAAATAAAAAAATATGGGTAATTTGGAAACATTTGCACACATTTAGTTTGAATACGTTGTTAATGTGACTATTTACTATTATTTTCTTATATTTTCGGTTTATATTTTGATTTTCTCTTGTGACTTCTAATAAATAGTGTTGTATAAACATTCAAACTGTCAAACACATCTTTTTGATGTGTAAATTTTTATAAACATATCTTGAATATTAATACGACTGAGTATAATCTAATATAAATTTATTCTGTTAAAGATTATTAAAGGAAAACCAAAGTAAAAGTAACAAAATTTGATTATAGTCACCTCTCATGAAAATAAATAAAAAATATGGGTAATTTAGAAATACAAAAGTTAATATTAGTTTAATAAACCATAACATTCTTTAATTTGGTGGGTTGCTAAAATTGTACCAAGCAACTTGTTGAGGGTATTAATCCTCTTATATATATTTCCATAAAATTATGCACTAAAAATCAAAACTAATTGTGCAAATGTTGGCCTCAATTTGAATATTCCTATGTTTTTCTAAAAATGTTTAATTTAACTTTAATGCGTAATTTTGAATAATAAAGTAAACTTTCACACAACCACTCATACCAACTTAATTTATACATTTGAATAATAAAACGAGGTGACATAAAGTGATGTTGCGTTTGAATAATTAATAAAATTCATTAAAAAGTAATTAGTTAAAACTAATTAAAAACATCTTAAACTGATTGAATGAGTTTAACACAGATAAATATGTATGCATATATTTTTTAATTTCGTTATGTTATATATTACTTGTCTATAAAATTTATCAAAAAATAAGACTTGGTTTACCATGTTACATAAGATTTTAAATGTGTGTTTTAACAAATGCATATTGATTTGTTATTGATGATAATATCATTTTGATGGCAACCTGTGGTTTATTTCGTGGAGGGTTCTTTGTTTCTATTTATGAAAATTCCATATGGACAAGTTCGGAAGGTTGGTTCGTCACAAAACTCAAAGTGTTCTCCTATCATTGAATGTGCATTACTCAATAAATATTTTCATTGTATTTCTAATTAACATCATTTACATATTAACAAATAAATATTTTCATTGTATTTCTAATTAACATCATTTTCACAGAATAGTAACCAAGTTTTAAAAGTGTTCTAATTAGGTTACTGGTGTTGTTTTTGTCACAATTAGATAACTTAACATTCAAATCGGGCCATGTCTTTTTTTCCACGTGTCAAGAAAAAAATGGAGCATAAGATGATGGGGTCGAATTATTTTAATATATGAAATTATATTTATTAAAAATAAAAACCATTTAATTACATTAAAAATTAAAAAAAAAAAAAACAAATTACAATTCACGTCATCACTCGACGTTAGCATCAAATAAAAGAGAAAAAAGAAACAAAAATCCACATCACTATGGTTAACTATGAAATTGATGAAAAACCCCATAATTTTAATGAAGAATGAATATTGAGTGACCTGCTTGGAACACTTTTGAAACTTGAGTGACTTAATTGGAACACTTTTGAAATTTAGTTACTAAAACGATATCGTAAACATGATGATTTAGTGTCCTTTGGTCTAAGTTGTTGCTTCAACTAAAATTATTCCATCCATCATGTTTACGATATCGTTTTAAAAATGTTTATATAAGTTATAATCCTTAAATAACATTTAACGTATTAGTAATTTATAAAATGAGAAAACTCACCCGACCATTTCTCGTTTTCTTTAATAATTTATCAATTATAACTTGACACCTAAGAACTAATAAGATGAAATAAAATCATAAATGTCTACCTAGTTACCAACCGATTGAATATCTCATGTCTCATCATGCTTGAATAATATCATACAATGATGATGATTATTAAAAACCATATAATATGACTAATTGCCACATAATTAATACAAAATTTAGTACTAATAATGTTATCTACAATTTCTTAATTTCTTCATATTCATACTTATATGTTTGCCTCAACCCAACCATCATCATTCCCTTTCATGCTTCCAACATCACCCACATGAAAGAAAACCAGCCATCATAATTCATACATTCATCCTCATGAACAACTTCTTGTTCCCAATTATTGATTACAATAATTCCATAGGCAATCCAAATCAATTGGTCCAATTGAAGTTGATGGGGCTTCTTGATTTACAATTCCCCTTGTACCCTTTTCAAGATTCGACGAAATTTCAATGTTCTTCTCTGAGCTCAAACCAGTGTCATGTGACGCGCTAACCATCTCTAACTCCATCTTTAACCCGTGACTATAGGGCCCGATTAAACCCCTCAAGATCGCTTGATCACACACCGGGAACATAGAGCCAGAAGGGAATTGTTGCGTTAGTGGATCCGACGACTGGACGCCAAGCAACAAATTGGAATTTGATTCGAGTGGGAAAATTGGTTTGTTGAGGAAATTATTGATGATGTTTTTTTGAGTTGTTTGGAATTCGACCGAATTGGAGAAGCAGGGCACGTGAATCGAATTGGATAGGTTTGGAATGATCTTGGGTGACTCCAATGGTGGCAGAGAAGTAGCAACCCCACCCGAATCCGTCCTCGTTAGCTCTGAAATGTGCAATTTCTTGCCCCCTGAAGTCTTGTAAAACACGCGGCAAATCACCCATTCATTCTGCAGCTTAAATTACACATAATCAGAATAAAAAAACAGAGCAAAAACAGGGGAAGAATGAAAAATTAAGAATCTATTACCTTAGCTGATCTTGGCAAGTTTGAAAGCAATGATTTACCCTCTAATCTATATTCATGAATAACCCAATTCGTCTTTTCCCCTTTTGGAGCTCTTCCCATGTAGAAAACCAATGTTTTCTTCATTCCGACGAGCAATTTCCCCCTTGAAATCTCCTTATCTTTTCCGGTGGCTTTCCAATAACCTGCCGCGGTTGCTCGGTTTGTCCTCAATCCGGTCGGGTACTTCTTGTCGTTAACACAGAAGAAATACCACTCTTTCCCTCCCAATTTCGCCAACCCTTTTAAAAACACATACAAGTTAAAGATTACAAAATAAAAAAAGTTAAAAAAAAGTTTAGTAGTTAAAGAACTCACTAGGCAATTCCCATGGCTCAATTTTATTCATATCAACCTCGGCGATCGCCTTAGCGACAAAGTTGTTATCGACAGCTTTGTTAGACAAATAATGAGTGATCAACTCTTCATCGGTTGGATGAAACCGGAATCCAGGAGGCATATCCATTTGATCTTCCTCTTGACCATGACCAGAGAGCTTCTCCATCATATTACTAAAAGCTAGAACTAGATCCTTGAATCTTATTCTTCTTGAAACTGAAAAGGATGAAAACTTTTTGCATAAAATGAGTTTTTAGGCCAAGATTACATATGGGATTTACTTGGGTTGGATGAGAGCATGCATATATATGGGTGGATTGATCTTGAAAGTTAAGGGGAATCATTGAAAAAAACAGCCATGAGGTTGATGATGATGATATAAAAGTGAGATAAAAGATGGTGTATGCTAGAAGATTGAAAGACTTATAAGGAAAAAAAGAAACAGAACAAACAACTCAAGAATGGAGAGAGGGTAAATGTGGCATTTTGCTATATTCTTTCTTAGCTTTACTTCATTTAATTTTGTTTCAGTTCATTTAATTTGGTGACTAATGTTGACAACTAATCTTTAAACCAAATTACATGTATTAATGTATGTGAGATTTGATGATGGTGGTGAATGAACCTAAAAATGATATCAATTATGTTATGTAGAAAGTCAGTGGCGGATCTTGCCCGTTGAACGTGTCAGGGCCGAAAGACACGGGCACTAAAAAAAACCAGGGTAAGCCCGGGCCAAACATAGTATATATAAAAAATTTCGATTGAAATGCGGAAAATTAGCACTACGGCCGAAAAATTTGCCCGGGCCGTGGCCCTGCCACAACACTATTAAGAACCGCCCCTGTAGAAAGCAGTGGTGGATCTAGAAAATTATTACAGTGGCAATATTTTAAAAACTGGGTAATGAAATTGAAAAAAAACATCAAATTTTTCAAAATTTACACTACCGTCGGAGCGTTAAGGGGCATCAGAGGTTACCCCTTCTAACAAGGTAGATCCGCCCCTGATACAAAGTGTGTGAATGTCTCAAACTTGTATATTATCCGGACAAAAGATTATATTCATATTCAAATATTTATAAACCATAACATATATTATCCGGACAAAAGATTATATTCATATTCAAATATTTATAAACCATAACATAATTTCTTGATATTTTTACTCATGTGAAAACAATTGAATTGGAACCAAAACACTTTTATTGCCCTTTTTTACAGTGGTGAAGTAAGATTGTTGAATTTGATTTAGTTGAATAAGATTGAATTTTAAGGATTGTCCTTTATCTTTATACATATTTTCAGGTGTTGTCCTTATGTTCAAAATTGACGAGTTTTGTCCTTTATGTTTTCATATCATACACGTTTTGTCCTTTAGGCCTAACTCAGTTAGTTTTTTTAGTTAAATTTGATCATGTTCTTTGCACATGAGGGCATTTTTGTCAATTCAAAGGTAAGTTCAACGGCAGATTTACAACTCAAAGTTTCTGCAACCTTTGAATTGACAAAAAATGCCCTCATGTGCAAAGCACATGACCAAATTTAACTGAAAAAACTAATCGGGTTAGGCCTAAAGGACAAAACGTGTATGATATGAAAACATAAATGACAAAACTCATCAATATTGAACATAAAGGACAGCGGCTGAAAATTGGTATAAAGATAAAGGACAATCCTTGAAATTCACTCGCTGAATAATTACAACAATATATATACAGGAAATATAATTTATTTTTTTGGCAACAGAATTTGGCGTGACACAATTGTGTAGGGATGAGCAAAATGGACCCGGTACCGGTACCGAACCAGTACCGGTACCGAATTTACCGAACCGGGTACCTTTTCGGTACCGATTTGGTACCGCCTTTTGACATTTTCGGTTCCGGTTCGGAACCGGTCCGGTACGGTACCGGTACCGTACCGTACCGGGTATATTCGGTACCGGTACCCACTTTTGAGGATTTTCGGTACCGGTACTTTCGGTTCCGGTATCGATTTGGTACCGAGCTCATCCCTACAATTGTGGCTTTCATGAATATTTCCATGTATTATTTAAAGGGATAAAGAGAATGTTGGAGAACTAAATTATAGAAATGTCATTTTCGTAATAAATATGATATTGGAGTGATTTTGATCTGCATATAGTAACCTTGCATAATAATGAATAATAAATATAGATGAAAGAATATTGTTATGTACACACCAATATAAATACGACAAAAATCGTTTAAAAAGAAATTGTTACGTACACAATAACATCTCTTTTAGCTTTAATCCCCACTAATTCACCAAAAGAAATATAATCATTTGATTGCACTACTTTTTAATTTAGGTTGTTAGGCACGGTCAAAATATTGTCGTATCAACAATGTATTATCTTGAATTGATTTTAGTTAAATATTTGGTAACCAACTAATTTCAATCCTTGTGTTGTCGAAAATATCTGTGATGGAATTAATATTAGAAATATGTGTTACAGACCTCAACTTTGTGAGTTATTTAATAGAGAAAAAAATATTATTTATTCTTCTAAAACTTGTTACCTCAAAGAGTTTATTGAAGTTTTTATGCATTTTGCCATTGGACCATATGCGTTCGGACATTTTTGAGTCCACACATAATCAAATTGGCTATAACACCCAAATGATTTTTTTTTTAAGAAAAAACTATCTCAAAACTTCATACATACAAATCTCTACCAATTGAATTGGTATATATAATCTAATCTTTTTGTTTTTAATGGCAACACGTATTCCTACTTTATTACACCAATAATTCTAAATTATTTATTAATGTCCACGATTAAACCTTATGCCTCTACCAATGAAGAACCCAGAAAATATTTTCAAGGGGTGCAAACGAGGGGTTTAACCAAATTTTCACAGGGTGCGATCGGAATTTTACCCTATAAAATACACTAAAATTTATTTTCAGGAGGTGCGCCCGCCCACTCAGGGCTCTAACTAGGTCCGCCCCTGGCCTCTACCAAGTGGGATATCCTCACATTGACAGTCTAACCTATTCACATTAGATTATAACCAGAGCCGTCTCCGAAAATGTTCGAAAATCTTTAATCTCTGTGCGAACAGAAAATACGGGCCCTTAAATATAATTTTTTAAAAAGAATATATTATATAAAAAAGATTAAATATATGAAAATGAATTAATGTCATTTTAATCAACACCAATTATTTAATGTAACTTGACAAAATTAGACAAGTAATGTCATTTGCATTTAATAAATAGATAAGAAACAAAAAGCAAAACAAAACTGAGAATGTCGGGATTAGAACCCGTGTGCTAGTTAATTAATTCACAATAATCATCTACTAGATAATTATCATTTGCTAGTTATATTGTTTATTGTAATTGTAAGTATTTGAGTTGCACCCAAATGCCACCATCCCTGATGTCCCACGCCAATAGCCACACACACAAGGAACTCACCAACAGAGAGGTAGGAAGACAGACATTCGTGAGACTGTTCAATTGTGGATGCCCTAATAATACAACATTTTATCATATCTTACTTCATTTGTAGTGGAACATGTTGGTTAGAAAAAATAATTTAATTTAGGTTAAATGTATCAACATGTATTGAATTGTATAGCCTATTTAAACCATTGTTACTAAATGTACCCTCTCTATGATTTTAACAAACAAGTTTGTATGATAAAACTTTGGTGTGCAAATATTTATTATAATTTCTTCATTTATATTATAATTAAGATGGATAATAAAAGTATCTACATGAGTTAGCTTGTTTTATAGAAGTACTTTCAAGAAATATACGTGCTTTACATTGTATGTATGCTCTATTTATATGGTATTATATAGGCCTCTCTCTCTCTAGTGGAAACCCGTGCGCGTTGCGGCCCTAAAAGCATTAGCGTGCCCGAAACTTTATAGAGAAAACAAAACAAAACTTTTATGCGTTTCTTTAAGTTCAATTCGCTTTGCTTCTTCCTCTTCCACATTTCTTCCTAAATGTTCTTGTTCAAATTATAAATTATAAATAAGATAAAGCAGGCAAACTCTATTTCATAAAATATACAATAAACCATTATGACTTAATTTTTGCTTTCAATTATAACTCTTAATTTTTCCTTACATATAGCTTTCTTCTATTGTGTCAGGAACCCCAGTTTTATCATAAAGTTTCGGTTGGTAAGGCGGGGTTGACATTGCTGCTATCAGGGCCGCCGAGTATAAGGGAGGGAACTGGAAGCTATCCACGGGTTGGTAATATTGGGACGTAGTCCCCACGGCGGACATATTATAACTGATTTAGTTCTACTATTAAATAAAATGGTAAAAGTTTCAAGTTCACCACATTTAAAAATAAATATTTAAATACGTTACACATAGTTAAAATACGTAGTAAATTTGATACATTTTTGTTAGAATTAAACTTTATAATTTTGTGCTCGTTTATACACGTTACACTTGCAAAAAAAAAAAAAAAAAAAAATTGAAAGGCATTACACTTGCAACTAACAACATTTGAATATGTATCTGTTTAGAAAAAAAAAAAACAAAATTCATCCTTAAAATATTTTTTTTCCTTTTTTAACATGTCATTGCATGTGTCCATGTCACTCACGGGACGTTTTTGTTAGGGATATATCTTTCACATGTTGTATAATAGTTAAAAATATGATTTTAGAATTATAACGCTAATAAGAAAAAACTATGAAAAAAATATGATCTTGGACTCAGGCAATTGAAGCTGAAACCCAGGATTTGGAGCTCGATCTTTCGAGTTTGGGAGCTATGAGTACCATGGTTGCTGTGTTTTTTAGGTTTGTTCTTGATTCATTCCATTTTATTCATGCTGAGTTTGTTGGTTCAGGTCCGGATATACGCACACACTAAACACACACTATTTGGGACTCTTTTTGGTGTATAGAACTTCAAATAATTTACATGAGAGATGAATAGAAAACTGAATCTAAAGTTGCTTGAAGTTAGTTTGTTATTCTGTGTATAGAACTTCAAATCATGTTTGTTGATTATGAATGGTGTACTGTTATAGTCCATATCTTTGATTGGTATTTGATTGAACTTCTAACAATCAAGAACCCTAAATATAATATGGAATCTGAAGCTCCGCATAGGGTTTTAATCAAACTAAAGGTTTTAGCGATAGTGAATGTTTCCAAATATGGAATCATTGAAGAAATATATACTCCTATCACTGAACCCAATTTCGACAACGATTCTGATCCAACAGGTACACAATTCCTATCTATTGATTTTGTTTCCACCGTCAGAATATTAAGGGATTTTTTGGTCTGTGAGTTTCTGTTCAACCTAATTTTGATATGCAGGTACAGAAAATGGCGGAAGCGGATAAATATGGCCAAAAGTTGAAACCCACCATGTTCGTTTAAGAGGACAACAGCAGCGAAGATTCATAATATGATTGAGAAGGTTTGTATTTTGTTATGAATTTGAATAAAGTGTTAATGTGTTGGATGACAACTATAGTCCTGAAAATATCTATGTTTAGAAGTGGAGTAGAATTAAAAAATTGAAAGCATTGTAGATATTGCTTTCAAATGATATGTGTACAACATTTAGAGATAACAGGGGCATCGGTTTAGGTTTATGATGGGTGACCTCATGATTTCCATGCAAGTTGAGTTTTATTTGTTCATTACAATAATATTGCATTCTTATTCAATCCAGTTTATATCCTTATCTTATATTCTTTATGTCAACAAGATGTCATTATCTATAGATTTCTTTTCTATTGTATTGGCATAATTCTATTTTCTAATAAAGATCTTCTTCATAACTGAGCGTGTAAAGTTCATACTGATTGTTATCCAACTGACCTAGGTTGTTAAAGTCAAAGAATATAAAAATGGTGGTAAGAGGAGTAATATGTGTAAATATATTATTAACATTATACCGACTTTGAAGTCGAAGTCGGCGTACCGAGCGTATATCAACCGAAAATATATTTTCATATTATAACGACTTTTACTTTGAACTCGGTGAACCGAGCGTATATCGGCCAAATATATATATTATTGACAGGTGTGTATATGTTCCTCCATTCATATCTTATAGATAGGGGAGATGATTATTTTAGCTTGGGTTTTGAAGGAAAGTTATTTTAAATAGTTTAGCACGGCTTATTTTCTTGATGGTTAGGATTTTTTTATATCTTTTATGTTTTACAGGTTTACTCCATTGAATTACTACTTGGAGGAGCTTATTATGGAGTTGGTGTGGAATTATTCAGTGAAAGATGTATCCTTGGAGAATTGTATGCTGGTAGCCTATCATGCCTGGTTGAACTGAGGTACTTAACTTTAAAATATAAATAAATAGGATTAAGAAAAACAGTTGAGCCTGTTTGACCCGTTTATTTGTTATTTTGTAGGTATAGCAAATGCAATAAAAGTGTATTGATTTGACTTGAAGTAGTTAAATTGGAGAATCAAAACTGGTGTCTTATATCGAGTTTTGGTGTATGAATAATTGAATCGAGTTATTTAGGGTTAGGTATAGTAACGATTTTTTTGTATGTTTATGCTGAAACGGTCGAGATTAGCTACTCTGTTGCCTGATGATGAACTGAAGAGGAGTTTGGAAGCTGGCTGGTTTCGTGCTAATTTTCCGTTTAAAAGCCCTTTGCTACGGCTTCTTAAAGGTGAATTTTTTTAATTTTTAATTTTTTTGTTATTTATGTTTTTAGCCTATCATGCCCAAATCCACAGTGACTAAAATGAACCTGTTTTTAGAAGAAGCTTTCCATTCCTCATGTGAAGGAATGATGGTAAAATCTCTTGACGTTGAAGCTGGTTATCTCCCATCAAAGCGTTCGGATTCTTCGTTAAAGGTTTGTTTGTTTCATGAGTCAGTGTTAAATTATTTTTAATGCTCAATTGGTATAATATCATTTGCAGGTGAAGCGAGATTATGTAGAAGGTTTAAATGATTCCTTGGACTTGGTTCCTATTGGTGCTTGGTCCTATTGCTAATGGGCAAAAGTAATCATCTTGACCCTGCTCTTTGATATTTTATGGATTTTTAATTTTTAATTTTAGTTCACTGAACTGTAAAAATGATGATGGTTAACCTTTTCACATGCTCTTTTATGGCATGTTGTTGGGTTTACCTTTGCGTCAAAGAATAAAATGTGAGATTACTGATTTTTATCTGTATTTATAGTTCATCGATTGTATTTTGTCCTTCACCAAGGCTATCGATTTAAAGATAATGGATACTAGCAACCAAAACTTCAACCAATCAAGTACCGAATTGCCGAATCACTGTCACAAATGTTGGGTCACTACAATCAGGTTCTTCTATAGTTTTTTTTTTATAATTAAATGTGAATGTGTTTATTTCTTTGTCGACCACACAAAAATATATAGTCATGAATGATGATCTGAGTTTGAACAGGTTATTGCGTCATCCTAATCTGACGTAAATAATCAAATTACTGTTGAAACGGTATGAGTCATTTAACCCTTTTGCTCTCTATTGAAACTAACTGGAAAGATGGTTGATAGGTAAATTTCACCTTTTTACCATTTTCTATCTATTTGTAAGAAAAACTTTTATCATCATAACCGCTATCACTCTCCCCACCTTAAAATATCGCTCTTTTAGTGATCTCAAAATGTCCTATTAGCATGTCAAAGAAATGTCATATGCAACTCTTCCTAAAAAGGTTTTTATAGAAAACAAATGTTCTTTCTCGAAAATAGGAATCTGTGATAAGTGTTCAAAACTTGCATTAGCATTAATCACTAAACCCACAAAAAATATTCGATTTTTTACTTTTAGAAGTCAGGCTCATTGTTTTTTTGTTGTCGAGTAGGACATTCTTTAAGCTAGAACGACGATATGAAACTGAATCGTCATGTTGTTCTTCATCCAACCCTTGAGTTCATTCGTCAGGTATTATTTCCTTTTCATTTTCACTGCACTGATTTAGCGTTACCTGATGTTGATGAGGCTTTGTTTTGTTTTCATGAAGTACTTACAAGGAGCTGAAGAACATGTAGGAGGAAGAGAGGCGTCGTAAAGAATAGGAGATGGAGAAAAGGTTGAAATAAGCTTCTAAAATATATTTTAGGCCCTCATAAAGGTTAAGTCAAACATGGTTTGAATTGTGATTTCTAAACTTCTTATAAGCTCGATTATTTTTAGAAAATCGAGGGATAAAAAGATTCATGAGAGTTGATATATCACAGGTATGTAATGTTTCAGGACTTATTTAAGTTAATGAACGACATGATAAAATTGACCGTCGATAAGGTCCTATCAAAGGCCAGTCGTTCTAGCATGTTTGATATATCACAGGTACGCCAGTTTGATCAAATAGGATATGCATAGATCTTTTGATATTCTTTTAACTACTGTTAATATTCTTATTATTCAGTATATATCGAAAGATACTAGCGCTTGGAGCGTAGCCTCTCGACCGGAAATTGGGATGTTTGTCGATTTAAGATGCACAGGAAAGGCATTACCCAGGTGCTTTGTTTTCCTGTTTATGAAAAATTTGTTTACACGATAAACTTAAAATGCACCTGTAACAGATTGTTACAAGACTATCTTTCCTTAGATTGTTTGGTTTTATGACAAAGATTTCACCAACAGTGGTTTCAACCACTGTTTTAACCCAACAGTGGTTTCAAACCACCGTTTTAACCCAACAGTGGTTTCAAACCACCGTTTTAACCCAACAGTGGTTTCAACCACATTTTTATCCACAAAACACTGTTTTAACCCAACAGTGGTTTCAAACATCTGTTTTATTTTCTAGCATCTATTCACAACAAACAGAGGTTTCAAATAATTGAGTATGCTTTTGCCAAATACATGTTTCACAACAAACAGAGGTTTATGTATGGTTATCGAATTAAAACCAGATATAAAGGACTTTTCATATGAAACTTAATAGTTCTTCAACCATTTTAATTAGGACAGAATATAATCAGGTTTTGTACTTTGTTAACTTAAGAACTTGTGAGACGACAATTAGTTGCAGTTTTCTTTTCATACACATTAAGAAAATTAATATGTTTAAATGATTGGATCTTATTGTAAGGTAGCTAACTTGGGTATTAATATGGAACGGTTATTTTTTAACTTACAGGTAGAGTTCTTCAAAGAGCAGTGTGCGTATGCTTCGAAGCCGGAAGCGGAGCTTGAGTTATTTGAAGAGCAGCGTGAAGTGAACTGGTATATTTTTTAGTGTATTATTTGTTTGAGAACGTCAGTGTTTATCTGATAGGTGTTTGTTGATTGATGATAATTTAAATGAAAGTTAGTTTTAACAATTAACTAATTGATGTGTTGTGATGGAGTTTTCAATGAGTAACGATGATCTCAGACCGAGAAATGACAGCGTATTGGCTGGGATGTTATTCATTCGACATGTAAGGTATTAAATCTGATTCGTTTTGGTATATTTCTCAAATCATGTGGTCGTTTTGCTTTGGATTTCAGGTATAAAGATTTTCAACATTGAATCTTATGATGGAGATGAACGAACTGGTTATTTGAGATATGTTCAGGTACAACATGTTTTCAATATAAAGGAAACTTAAAAATGAATATATTAATTTGATGGTTATTTGTAGATGGTTGTATACAACACATCTCTCCCTGCTTCTGAAAGATATAGAAGTTGTTAGTTATTAGTGATGCTTAGTATTTTATTCTCTTTTTGAAGCTTATGCCAGGTTATAAAATAACCATCAATATATTTTGTTGCTGCTCGGTATTTTATTCTCCCTGGTTCGAAGAACTACCTTGGGTATTAATATGGAACAGTTATTTTTCAATTTACAGGTAGAGTTCTTCGAAGAGCAGTGTGCGTAGGCTTCGAAGATGAGAGAAAGTTGCAAGAATACGACCTGATGAAGATCTCGATATATTTATGAAGGTATACGAGACATTTAGTAATGTTTTTTCAACATTCATTATTTAGATTTATTGTTATTTGTTAATTTAACAGATCAATATATTTTTTGTTTTAGGCGTTGGCCTTAGAAGGACATGAAACATCTCTTGATGTGGAGTACATCCTAAAAGTATTTTACTACCACATATTATCTGTTTATTTATATTTATTTATGTACTAAAGTTTTAATTTGCGGATGGGCAGGTAGTTTTACTCTTTGCATGCACTATAAAAGTCGAATCATCAAGGTTGACCACCTTAGTATAGCGTGTGAAAACATGTGTTATTAATTCCCTTTCTTTATAATCCATTTTTAAACATGTTTGTTAAACATGTAAACTCGTTTTTTATTTATTTGTTATTTAAAAGATGTTCTCTTTCTTTAAACATGTTTGTTATTTTCTTTTTATTTAAAAGATGTCCTTTTTTAATTTTTTATTTTCATTACTGAAGGGTAAAGTGGTGGAAGTGATAATGGAGTTCATTCATAAAGATATGTAACTAAACGCAAACAATTTAAATGATATATTATAATCTATTTTGTAGTATTTGATTTCGATGGTTATTAAACCTACCCGTGTGCTCACACGGGTCCTACAACTAGTATATATATATACAGGGAAAGGATCCACTAAAAAGTGGATTTTGCCTAAATAGCCTAAGAAGGATTGTGATGATGACATGTGGCACTCCTAATAAGTAGGAATGAAGGTCATTTTGGTACTTATAAATAGGAGTGAAAATGACATGTGGCACCCCTTTTGTTTTTTTAAAAATCCAACAAAAAAATCTAGTACCAAAAATTCTAGCACAAAAAAATCTAGTATAAAAAAATATAACACAAAAAATGTAGTACAAAAAATATAGCACAAAAAATCTAGTACAAAAAAATATAGCACGAAAAAATTCAGCAAAAAAATGTAGTACAAAAAAATCCAGCACAAAAAATTGAGAAAAAAAAATTAGAGTAAATTACGTTTTTGGCCCCTGTGGTTATATCACTTTTACTATACTAGCCTAAAATAAGAATTTTTAACATATGTGCCCCCATGGTCTCTATAACTAACCATTTTGGCCCCTAAGTCTAACCAAACCCCAAACTCTGGTTAATTAACTATCACATGACAGACACATGATGTCTAAAATTGTCATTTCCCCTCCCCATCATCATCTCCAAGAAAACCCCAAAATCTGCCTTTCAGATTCTGGATCTATGTTGATCATCTGTAAAGCGTTAGCTCGTTAGTTCGTTACTAGATCTTATCTTCCAAATTTAGGTCAAATAAACTGAAATTAAACAAAAAGTAATAATAACAACTAGACAGTTTGAATTATCAAAACCTGCGAATGGTTAGCTCGTACTCAAAATTAGGTCTAATGAACTCAAATTAAAAAAAAAATAATAATAATAATAACTAATTACATTGAGTTATCAAAACCTGTAAATCATTAGTTCGTATTCGAATTTAGGTCAAATGAACTAAAAAAACTAGATAGATTGAGTTATCAAAACCTGTGAATCATTAGTTCGTTTTCGTATTAACATCTAATAAAAAAAACTAGATAGACTGAAGTAACAAAACCTGTGAATCGTTAGCATCGATCCGGTTGCCGGTGACGGAGACGGAACTGAAAGCGGACCTGAGGGCCGGTAGGTGTGCAGGAGGCCGGAGTGCAGTCGTCGGTGCCGGAGATGGATTTGAGGAAGATGAAGAAGAAGAAAAGTGATGGAGCTAGGGTTTTCTTCTTCGCCATAGGCATAGGCATAGGCATAGGGTTGTTGGCTTTGGCCACCGTGGTTAAAGTAAGAAGAATCTGTGCTTCTGCAGTGGTGGCGATTGATGAGTATGGAGTCCATGGAGCTTTTGTTATTTCAGGGTTTTATTTTGTATTTCTTCTTCGCCATAAGATTTCTTGGAGAAGATGATGGGGGAGGGGAAATTACCATTTTAGACATCATGTGCCTGTCATGTGATAATTAATTAACCAGAGTTTGGGGTTTGGTTAGACTTAGGGGCCAAAATAGTTAGTTATAGAGACCATAGGGGCACATATGTTAAAAATTCTTATTTTTGGCTAATATAGTAAAAATGATATAACCACAGGGGCCAAAAACGTAATTTACTCAAAAAATTAAGACAAAAAAATTCAGCACAAAAATATAACACAAAAATCCAGCACAAAAAAATGTTATACAACATAGAAATACAACACATTTTAGTGGGTTTTTTTAGTCTTCATATTTTATCTAGCAATATGGTACTCAAATTAAAGATAAAAAGACGCTCGATTTTACGGTGAAATTTTTATGAGAAAATAATGTCGTATAAAAAAGTTATGAGCGTTAAAAAATAGGGGTGGAATATTGTTGGTGCATGCGTCTGTCGACTTCGTCTTGTATCGAGTCTTGTTTGTTTTAGATAGATCAGGGCACATTATACGAGAAATATGTCAAAAATAGGATGAGAGGCAAGTTCAAACGAAATTAGTTATGTAATTCCGCTTGAAATTGACATGACAGTTTCAAACGAAATTATCATGTTAATTTCGTTTAAAGCTAATCTCGGTTGAAATGTAGTTCCGTTTGAGACATCTTCAAGCGGAATTAGAAGCCTATATATAGGAGGTGCCTGATTTCATTTGAGTGATTCATGTGTGATTCCGGTTGAGCCACGAAGTGCTGCCGAAGTGTCATTTCGCTGTAAATCGTTTGTCAAATCAATCAAATCGACATTTAAAGTGATATTCTTGTTGAATTGAACTCGATACGTCTGTTTCTGCCTTGCGTATTGAGAAAAACTCTTCTGATCGACTTGTTCGGGTCTGAAAACGATCCTACAAGTGGTATCAGAGCTCAGGAGGAAGAGTTCTTACCAATTCAGCTGCAATTTCTGATTTCTACACCTTCTTTTTCAAAATTAACAACTTTTTACGGTTAAATTGTTCTGAATTTCACACATAATATGCGCAATAGTGTTTTAACAAATCCTTGAGAAAATTGGACCTTAATTCGATCTAAAACTGATAAAATTGATAATTTCGTTTCAAAAACAGTTTGAGAATGATGACGTCAGCAACATTTCAAACGGAATTAGACCTTAATTCCGCTTGAGACCGGTATTCCGTTTGAAAGATTGGTTGATTTCGTTTGAAACTAGTATTCTGTTTGAGTGATTCCGTTTGAAATGCTATTCTGCTTCAACTTGCTATTCCGTTTGGGAATTTCATACGGAATTAGTGATTCCGTTTGAAAAGGTGTTTGTTCATACGAAATTAGGTATTTCGTTTGAAAGAGTATTCCGCTTGAACAGAGATTTCGTTTGAGAGTTTAATTCCGTTTGAATAATCTGTTAGTGAAATTTTTGAAAAACAGAATCATGGAAGAGGAATTTTACAACGCATTTGCTACTCCAGTTACCCCGATTACTCTTGCACAGAACACGATGTTAGAAAACGAAACGGGGACCATGCAAAAACCGCCTAAGCTCATGAACATTGAGGAGTATAAAGGTTGGGAAGGACGTTTTGAAAACTGGGTTCAAGCAAATTATTTGGATGCTTGGGAATGTGTTGAAACGAAATATGTTAGACCATTAAATGATGATGAAGAGGAGATTGCTATTAAAGATATGAGTGCTGATGATAAAAAGAAATACAAAAATGAGAAAATGATGTTAAGTCTACTACAACAAGCTGTTAAAGAAGATATCTTGGTGTTATTGCAACATAATGAAAGTGCTTATTCGATTTGGAAAGCTTTAAAATCAAAGTTTAATGGAAGCCAAGAGATGGTCAAGAACAAAAAATCGCTTTTGAAGAAAGAGTTTGATCTATTTCGTGGTTTGAAAAATGAGAGCACAAAACAGATCATAGAAAGATATTGCAATCTGTTAGCAAACATGAAGAGATTGAGCATCACCAAAGATAATGAATAGTTGATCGAAAAATTGGCTGATGCGTTGCCACACGAGACTTGGGGCACATATCTTATGATGTTAAGAAACAAGAAAGGATTTAGCAGTTTAACTTTGAGCAAGTTCATTGAAAAATTAGAAGCTCAGGAGATGGAACAGAGAAAGGTCTTAAGAATGAAAGATTTCGATGGTGAACAAGACATTAGTCTTTATTACAAAGGTGGTGTCAGTGATAAAACCACCAACATGTCACCGAAGGTTGAAATGGCTTTCAATGCTAAGAGTTCATCGGGAAGTTCTTCTAAAGGATCAAGCAGCAAAACAAGTTTTTCATCATATCCGACAATTGATCCAAACTTGACAGCAACCAAAAATGGCAAGAAGCTACAATGCAATATTGTATTGAATCTTGAGAATGATCAGGATTATTCTGAAGAAGTTGCAAAAGGTCACATGTCTTTGTTGGGAATTGTGTTAGAATCATACAGTAGTTTAGTGGCAGGTCGGATCGGGAATCCAATGTTGACCAAAGAGGATTACGATCAGATTGACGCTGAAGAAATGGAATTGATGGATATAAAATGGTGTTTAGCAAGCGTGTTAAGAAGAGCTGAGAAATTCAAACAAATCACAGGAAGAGATGACTTCCGTGATGCATGTGCTTCTAATTTGGGTTTTGATAAATCTAAAGTTACTTGTTTTCGTTGCAGGGAAAAGGACACTTCAAGAGGGAGTACACTAATCGCGAAACAAGTGGAGCTCAAAATCCGTTCAACAACAATGATTACTACCGGAAAGCTATCTATCATCAAGTTTCTCAACAACAACAAGAACCATAAGTTGCACATGGTAGAAAACCAATAGAGGAGTCTTCAAAGAGAGCATGTTTAGTGAATCAAGAAAATTTCTGCTGGGACAAATATATTTCAGCTGACAACAAAGCATGCCTGATAAACCAAGATGATGAAAAATTACCAGAAGGGTTTAGTTGGGAAAATTTTAGTTGGGATGATTACTGTCCGGATAAAGATATTTTAAAAGCAAAAGCTTTTGTTGCTCCAATTGAAGAAGATAGTGATGATGATACTGAGTATTATGCGAAAAGAATGGCAGCTCATTTGAAAATGATGGCAGAAAGTGATAGTGAAGATGAAAAAGCTAAAAAGAAAAAGAAAAAGGTCAAAACACCAGTCAGCAGTGATGATGATGAAGTTCCAGTGATCAAAAGAAAGGTGAAAGAAGTTCCAAAGTTCAAAGTCGATGCAGAAGCTGATGCTAAAAATGTTCCGGTGATTTGTGAAAATTGTGAGATTATAAAGAAGAAAAACAGTGAATTGATTAACAACATGAACATGCTGAAAGAATCGTATGATGTTCTGAACAAAGCCATGAATCAATACAATCAATCAAGTGAAGAACAAGCAACAGCCATGAAAACACTTCAAGGAGCTTTTATGATAAAGCAGAAAAGTGTTAACAGTTACATTGAAAAATGTGATGTGCTTGAACAGAAACTGGAAACAGAAAGGATTGAAATAGAAAGAGTAAATCGTTTGTTAAAAAGTTACTCATGTACTTCTTATGTTATTGACAGGGTTTATCCAATTGTTGAAGGCATGAAGGCGTTTGAGGATGATGAAGTAACTAAAGAACAGATAGTATCTAAAGAAAAGACTTTTAAAAAGAAAAAGGAAAAGAAGAAGGATACTGAAGTAAAGACATCTGGTAAGAAACAGAGTGTCAGTTACAACAAGTGTCCACCCCCGCTTGAATATGGATATTCTCCAAGAAATCCAAATTCAGAAAGAGTCAAAAAGGCAACAAATTTACAGTGGGAGTCGGAGTCTTCAGTTAACTTGCCAGAAAATATTGATGTCATTTTTACATCGTCTGACACTGATCAACAATCTCAATTGATGAAGAAAGTGGTGGATCATGTGTTAGATAATGATGAAACTGAGGAGTCAAAGTCGGAGTCTATGTCAGAGTCAAATTCTGAGTCCAGCACTCCAAGTCAAACCGACAAACAGGGCAAAAGAGTTTACAATAAAGAATTTCTTCTATCAAAATCTAATTTGAATGACGAAACATTCAAAGTTGCATACATATTGAATGATTCCGACAAATTATATTCTGATGGGGAATTTCCAATAAGAGGTGTCAAACCTGACATGATCAAAAAGGTTTTCAAACTAACAGAAATTAATATTTCTGAAATAAAAGATGTAAATCTTTCTGAAAAACCTAAAAAATACACCTCAAGAGTTCAACAAAAAGAAAACAAGAAAAAGGGTTACAGTTCTGGTTCAGGTTATCGAAAGAAACCAAACCATAACGGTAATTTCAAAAAGAAAGGTCTAGGATTTATTCCACCAGAAAATTATAAACATGAAAAATATGTTCGAGATTTTAAATCAAAAATGATATTTGTTTCAGGTAGATCTTCTGAAGAGGAAAAAGAAAATGTGTTCAGAAAGCAGTCGAACAAAGAATTCCTTGCGAAGAAGCAAGAAGAAATAGAGAAGACGGTTGATCAAAAGAAGAAGGAGACTCGAACTTGTTTTAAATGTGGTAGAATTGGACATCTAGCTGTGAAATGTTCACAAACAATTCAAACCAAACAGGGAGTTTCTAAACTCAAAGAAAAAATGGTTGATTCTGAACCACCAATTGATAGAACTAAACTTTTCAAAAATTCAAAATTTGAAATTGGTGAATGTTCAAAGAGATTTTACAAGAAAAGTGCAAATCTTGACAACCAAAAATGGGTTGTTAAGAAATATGATGAAAGTTTTAGCAATGATTCTGATTCATTAAAATTAGAGGAGGTATTGTCTGGCGATGAATCTGATTCCACAAAATCAGAGGAGCCACAAATTGAGGTTAAATGTGAGAATTCAGTTCTTCCAATGGATGATGTCAATTATCCACAATTGAGGGCTGAAAATTTTAAACAAAAAGTTGGTAAAATTGAGATTTCAAACCAATTTTTCTCAGAAAAGAAAGTTTTTGATGTTGAAAAGGCCTTTAACCCCACAGTGAAACACATTTTTGGAAAAATGGTTGATAGGAAAGTCAAAAGGGTTAAAGAATTTTACGAGAAGAAAACGAAGAAACCAGGTAAGGGTGTTTCATCTCAGGTTTGTAACTGGGATGGAACCTATTATGATCAGTGATGTATTGTAAAATACATCTTTATTCGCGTCTAGTTTTAGTCATTAGATAGTCGGTTTTGTCTGTTTTTTAGAATAGATTGTATATACTTTTGATGTCTTGTGTTTTCCAGGTTTTTGCAGAAAAAGGAGCAGATACGAGTCAGAATATGGAGAGGCGAAAGTCTGGAACGAACTCGGGAGCGAAACGGAGCGAAATAGCAAGTCTGAAGGTCTAAGGCGGGTCGCGTAAACTCATAAGACATTCATACGCGGGCCGCTTGAGCTTAATACACGTTTCCGGATGATCATACGCGCGCGACCCGCGTGAGTGATACACATAAGTTGATGCGGGCCGCGAGGGGGTTGTTTACGCGCACAGAATTGTTCCAGCAATCGGATTTAGGGTTTTGAAAGTTATATAACATCAGAATCGACATCAGACGAGGAGATACGAACTAGGGACGAATTTAGGGGTTCTTTTGCACTTGGAGAGGCTGATTCAAGGTGTTTGAAGTGCTCGGGAAGCTAGGAATCGTCGGGGAACATTCGGGAGCACACGGGATCGAAGATTACGGGTTTTATCATCTTGTTCATTCGTTTCTCGTTTGTTTTTTATTGTTTAATGTTGAATTCAGTTTATACATTGATTGCTATGTTTTTAGACATGATTATTGGCTAAATTTCTGTTACTACCTAGACATGGATGAATGATTGTTTAAGTTTGATTATTTTTGGATTTATGGAAGCTATGGATTGTTTATAAATTGTAAACGGTTTGTTCTATCAGTTAGATGTGTTTGCGTGCTTGATGTTATTTTATTATTGATTATTGCTTCGCTTGAATCTTGGTGACGGTCTTTATCACGGAATAGAGTCGGGCTAGGGTTTTAGGTTTTGGTGAGTGTCTATATCACATAATAAACCTTTGATCCTTTAGGGTGAAAAGTGCACAAGTAACCTTAGAAGTAATAGTTGATAATTTAATAAAATCAAGTGTTCTACTAATCATCAATAGCTGTAAGGTGCGAGATTATTGCTAGGTCTAAGTGATTAAACCGCAAGGTGGGTCCTTCTTAGGAAGTTAACCTATTGGCTGCTGTCTAGCAAGTCTAGCTGAGAAAACAAACCTATCCTAGGTTTAGGTCTCGTAAGGGAGTGAGCCTTGTAGGATACTTTTATAAACCCCATTAGATGTCTTGTAAGGGAGTCTAATAACCGGTAGTTTAACAACCTTTAGGGGTTCTTAGCGTGCTCTTGAGAAGGATTAGGGGTCCTTAGATTTCCCGAGAGGTGAGAATTTCAAGATCCCGGTTCCATAGCAGACAACTTCCAATTATAATCATAACTAAAAGCAATCAGGATTCCTGTCTAGGTAGTTCCTTCATCATCCTTGAGTTCAGCTTTCGTGTGAGTTCGTGTCTAGTTCGTCTAGCTAGTTTAGTCGTTATTTGCATTATTTAGGATTTTTAGAACCCCCCCCCCCCATTTAATAAACAAAATAGTTAAGTCGTGTCAGTTTGAGTCTAGATAGAGTCGTTAGCGTAATCAGTAGAGTCTCTTGGGTTCGATACTCGGGCTTCCTTAGGCTATACTTCATCGATCGGTACACCTGCCGGTCGTGTGGTTTAGGGTTTAGAGAGTCTTAGTTTTATAAATTTAAAGCTTAGAGAGTCTAGAATTAGGGTAATTTTAGTTGTTTTTAATTAACCCATTTTCAGCACATCAAGTTTTTGGCGCCGTTGCCGGGGATTCTTTGGCGATTGCGTTGATTGCTTTGTTTGGACTTGTTTGACATATTACGTGCTATTTGTGTTCGTTGAGTCGTAGGAGTCTAAAAATTTTAAAAATCAAAAAAATATTTGCTTTAGTGTCTTTTCTAGGTTAGCGAGTCGTAGTTAGAGTCTTTTCGTTGTTCGTAGTTGGTGGATGCCCCATACGCGCTCGCAGGGACCGCCGCCACTTCTGTTTCCAGTAGAGTCGTCTGTTTCGTCTTCTTCGTCTTCTTCGATTCCACAGTCCACCCCCGCCTTTGATTTTACACCAAAGCCATCACCACACGTTTCACCACACGTCTCCCCACCACCCTCCCGTTCTCGTTCGCCTAGTCCTCCACCCGCCATGGCGAACCGCACCGTTTACCAGCAGGCTACCACCGGTTTCACCGGTGTCACTTCACCCATCACCCTTCCCGCCATTGCGAATGATAGGTCCTGGCAGATTCCTTCTTACATCATGACCGCCATCACTAATTCATGCCAGTTCCATGGTCGTGATGACGAGGATGCACCCGCCCACATAAATCGCATCACTCGTCTTTGTGGCACCTACTCCATTGAGGGTGTCAATCTAGATGCTAGGTACCTTCAGGTCTTCCCGTTTTCTCTCGCTGGACGCGCAGCCGTCTGGTTCGATTCTCAGCCAGCAGGCACCTTCACTACTTGGGCTGGTCTTCGCGATGCTTTCATAGCCAAATACTTCCCGCCAGCCAAGGCATCTCGCCTTCGTGACCAGATTCACTCCTTTCGTATGGAGCCTGATGAGCCATACCATTTAGCTTGGGAGCGTTTCCAGACGCTTCTTTCTCGTTGTTCACAGCACGGTTTGTCGGATTGGGCGTTAGTTGAGAAATTCTACAATGGTCTTACTCCCGAGATTAGAGCTCGTTTCGATACTTCAGCAGGAGGTCAGCTTATGGGAAAGAAGACAGTTACTGAGTGTAATGATTTGTTTGAGAGCTTTGCACATTCTGATATGGATTACAGCACTATCGGCAGGACTTCCATTCCTGTTACTACCACCTCGGCCGGTCGAGGGGTAAACCAAGTTAGCTTGGATCCATCGGTAGCTGCTATAGTCGAGAGTGTGAAGCAAGATTTGAGGCAGGAGATGAGGAGAGAGATAGATAAGATTAAGAAGAAAGTTGATAGGTGTGAGGTTTGTAGAGGAGGTCATGATACACTTGATTGTCCCACACTTACGTTAGAGCAGGTAGAGTACATAGCCGGTCAGTCTAGGGGTCTATTTGGTAATAATAATAATAATTATAACTCCAACTGGCAGGGTAGTGGTAGTAGTTATCGTTCTTCTGGCAATCCCCCTGGATTCCCATCTGGTCAGTATTAAAATAGGGGGCCAGGTCTTTACACGAGTGGTGGTTCGGGTCAGAGTGGTCAGTATAGTGGTGCAGGAGGTCAGTTTGCGAGTGGAGGGTTGAATCAGGAGAGTCAGGGTAGTGGTAAGGCTCCAGAGGGTAGTATGAGTAGGATAGAGGAGATGTTAGCTCAGATGATGACACAAAATCAGGCAACGCAGAAATCCCTCAATGATTTCACTAGGACTCAGGAGCAGATTAACAAAAATCATGAACTTCAGCTTAAAAATCAAGAGTCCACTCTTCTAGATCTTCAGAGAACAGTAGGGGATATAGCTAGGCAGTTGAAAGAGTCCCCTTCTGGTCAGTATTCAGGTACTACTCACCCAGTCCACCATTCTGTTAAAGCAATTACTACTCGCAGTGGGTTGAGTCTAGGAGAGGTCGTGAGAGAGAATGTTGAGATAGGGAGTGATGATGAGGTAGATGAGGTGATTGAGATGGAGGCTCCAGGCAAGGTGCACATTAGGCTAGACCCAGCAAGTACCGCACACGCCGAGAAGTCGCCAGTAGAGAAGAAAGAGGAGAAGCAGCCGAAGAAGGTTCGGCCACCACCGCGAGTGATTGATATTTCTCGTCTTCCGTTTCCCGCTCGAGCTAGGCAGCAGATATATGCTAGGGAGTATGACAAATTCCTTGACATGTTCACCCAGCTAAAGGTGAATCTTCCGTTTATAGAGGCCTTGAGATCCATGCCCAAATACGTCAAATTCCTTAAGGATTTTCTCAAGCGTAAGGATGGGGTAGGAGAGTGTTCAAGTAAGTCAGTGAATGGAGAGTGTTCGGCAGTGATTCTAAATAAACTTCCTGAGAAACTTACCGATCCTGGCATTTTCACGATTCCTTGCTTGTTTGGTGGTGATGTTAAAAACCACGCGTTAGCTGACCTTGGTGCTAGTATTAATTTGATGCCTTATTCATTTTACGAAAAACTAGGCCTTGGTGATTTGAAATCAACTCGTATAACCCTCTCGTTAGCCGATAAGTCAGTTAAGTATCCTAGGGGAATAGTAGAGAATTTGTTGGTGAAAGTTGACAAGTTTGTGTTTCCGGCTGATTTTGTAGTGTTAGATATGGAGGCCGATGATAGAGTTCCGTTGATTTTAGGGCGCCCGTTTTTTAACACGGCTAAAGCGCTTATAGATGTCTTCTTAGGCACAATTACACTTAGAGCGGGCGATGAGTCGGTAGTCTTTGAGGTGAATAATGTGAGGGGGTCGAGTGCGAGAATTGAGGCGATTGCATCGGTAGAGGAGAGTGAGAAAAATGAGAAAGAGGTGAAAGAGGTGTTGAGTGAGCCGAGTTTAGAGGAGACGTTAAAACCCAAGTGTGGGGATCCACCTGATACGAGAGTTGAGGAGTTGGAGGAGAGATTGCTAAGGTTGGAGTCTAGGATAGAGATACTGAGTAAGGCTCATTGTGGGGATAGGTTTCGATATGAAACGTCTAGATTCAAACCGCCCGATGACGATTTGAGAGAGTATGAGAGAGTTTGGAGAGGTGCGGGCGATGTTGGGAATGATAGTGCTACAGCCCGTAAGGTGCGGGCGATGTTAGAAGGTGAGCCCCGCTTGTATGATCCGCCGTGAGTGAGTAGTTGTGACCCACTTGTAGAGTTTGTATAGTGAGTCGTTGTCCGTGTCGTGTCTTTAGCTTAGTTTTTTTTGTGTTTTTGCGTCATTTGTCGTAGTGTCGTATTTGTGTTCGTTTTGTGTTTTGTCAAGTATTTTGCAGGTTGCATCACCTTCATGAGGCCGAGATCGACGACCGAGCAGCATCGTAGGTTTGATGAATGTTAAAAACCGACGAAATATATGCAGGGGTAATTTGGGAATAGAAAAAAATATGAATTCTGCACATTATGCTGCTGCTGCACAGTTCGTTGCTGTTATTTACTGTTCAGGCGGCCCGCATTAACTTAGGTTTATCTCTTAAGCGGGCCGCGCGAAGTCTAAAAGAGCCGGAGGTTGGTTAAGTTGATACGGCCCGCCTCCACTTATCATCACACTCATGCGGACCGCGAGCCCACTACCTATTGAAAATGGGCTGCTCAGGCCCAATAGGTTCAGCCGATCGATCCATGTTCCATATTTTCCATCATTTTTCATCCGTTTATCACCATCATCATTCGGGTTGGTTCGAGTCGACGTTCAGGTATGTTTCCTGTATTTGTTGTTGTTGTATTTGAGTCGTTTGTTACCGGGTTTATTTCCATCTTAAGTGTGGGGAAACGGGTTGTATATTTTGAAGGAATTAAAATGTGATTTTTCACTAATTTTTCAACCCGTTATCCGTTGCATCCACACTTTGGTTAGTTTTGGCACTTGGGTTGTTCGAGGGCGAGCAAAGTGTCGGGAGGGGGTAAGATGGTAATTCGGTGGTGTACTTTGAGTCTTTTATTTTGTACCATGCGTCTAAGTTAGTAGTTTTTGAGTCTGTCATTTGTTTCGAGTCGGTATTGCTTTGGTATTTTGCTTGTTTTTGTTGATGCAGGTTCGAATATGTACCACCCGTACTCAATCTCCATTCGGGTGAGTTTGGAGCTGTTTATTCAAATTTCGGGCATTTATCGAGCATACCAGTTGGAGTCAAGCCGATCGCGAATGAAATGCTATACGATCGAGCTGGATTGGACGAGAGTTTTGGCGCATCCACGAGAAATAAAACCAGCTAAGTCCTTTCCGATTTTTGCCTTTTGTTTTTTTATTTCTTATTTATTTTTAGTTTTTTGAGTCGGTTTCCATCTTACATTGAGGGCAATGTAAAGTTTAAGTGTGGGGATGGGAACTATCGTTTAGTATAGTTAGTAGAGTCTTGAGTCATAAAAGGTCGAAAAAAAAAATTAAAAAAATTGAAAAATTCAAAAAAATAAAAAAAATAAAAAAATGTCTTTTGAAACGAGAAGTTTGCAAAATAAAAGCGGAAAATGATAGAAAAGTCGGGTTTTTTGTTCGGGATCAAATAATAATAATATGAGAATAAATAATCGTGCTTGTGTCTAGTTTGGGATGTGCGGGTAGGCTCGATTCGGTTCTGAGTTCCTTTGATTTAAAATATACCTAATTGTCGGTCTACTAGTGGGTTCTCATCTAGGGAGAGTGAGGAAATTGAAACCGCCAAAAATAGTATAAGGGGCACCGTTATAAGCTAAGATTGTTAGAGTTTTTAGTCATTATCTCGCTGAAAAAGAAAAAAAATAGAATAAAAAGTGAGCTAGAAACTAAATGAAAGTAACACAGGCCTATGTAATCCGAGTTGGGGATAGCGACTCTACAGCCGGAATGCCTATGGGATGTGTGAAATCGACTTGCCGAATAAAAGTACCGAAACCTATGTAGTCTGTGATTGGGGATAGCGACTCTAAAGTTACTCATGTACTTCTTATGTTATTGACAGGGTTTATCCAATTGTTGAAGGCATGAAGGCGTTTGAGGATGATGAAGTAACTAAAGAACAGATAGTATCTAAAGAAAAGACTTTTAAAAAGAAAAAGGAAAAGAAGAAGGATACTGAAGTAAAGACATCTGGTAAGAAACAGAGTGTCAGTTACAACAAGTGTCTACCCCCGCTTGAATATGGATATTCTCCAAGAAATCCAAATTCAGAAAGAGTAAAAAAGGCAACAAATTTACAGTGGGAGTCGGAGTCTTCAGTTAACTTGCCAGAAAATATTGATGTCATTTTTACATCGTCTGACACTGATCAACAATCTCAATTGATGAAGAAAGTGGTGGATCATGTGTTAGATAATGATGAAACTGAGGAGTCAAAGTCGGAGTCTATGTCAGAGTCAAATTCTGAGTCCAGCACTCCAAGTCAAACCGACAAACAGGGCAAAAGAGTTTACAATAAAGAATTTCTTCTATCAAAATCTAATTTGAATGACGAAACATTCAAAGTTGCATACATATTGAATGATTCCGACAAATTATATTCTGATGGGGAATTTCCAATAAGAGGTGTCAAACCTGACATGATCAAAAAGGTTTTCAAACTAACAGAAATTAATATTTCTGAAATAAAAGATGTAAATCTTTCTGAAAAACCTAAAAAATACACCTCAAGAGTTCAACAAAAAGAAAACAAGAAAAAGGGTTACAGTTCTGGTTCAGGTTATCGAAAGAAACCAAACCATAACGGTAATTTCAAAAAGAAAGGTCTAGGATTTATTCCACCAGAAAATTATAAACATGAAAAATATGTTCGAGATTTTAAATCAAAAATGATATTTGTTTCAGGTAGATCTTCTGAAGAGGAAAAAGAAAATGTGTTCAGAAAGCAGTCGAACAAAGAATTCCTTGCGAAGAAGCAAGAAGAAATAGAGAAGACGGTTGATCAAAAGAAGAAGGAGACTCGAACTTGTTTTAAATGTGGTAGAATTGGACATCTAGCTGTGAAATGTTCACAAACAATTCAAACCAAACAGGGAGTTTCTAAACTCAAAGAAAAAATGGTTGATTCTGAACCACCAATTGATAGAACTAAACTTTTCAAAAATTCAAAATTTGAAATTGGTGAATGTTCAAAGAGATTTTACAAGAAAAGTGCAAATCTTGACAACCAAAAATGGGTTGTTAAGAAATATGATGAAAGTTTTAGCAATGATTCTGATTCATTAAAATTAGAGGAGGTATTGTCTGGCGATGAATCTGATTCCACAAAATCAGAGGAGCCACAAATTGAGGTTAAATGTGAGAATTCAGTTCCTCCAATGGATGATGTCAATTATCCACCATTGAGGGCTGAAAATTTTAAACAAAAAGTTGGTAAAATTGAGATTTCAAACCAATTTTTCTCAGAAAAGAAAGTTTTTGATGTTGAAAAGGCCTTTAACCCCACAGTGAAACACATTTTTGGAAAAATGGTTGATAGGAAAGTCAAAGGGGTTAAAGAATTTTACGAGAAGAAAACGAAGAAACCAGGTAAGGGTGTTTCATCTCAGGTTTGTGACTGGGATGGAACCTATTATGATCAGTGATGTATTGTAAAATACATCTTTATTCGCGTCTAGTTTTAGTCATTAGATAGTCGGTTTTTTCTGTTTTTTAGAATAGATTGTATATACTTTTGATGTCTTGTGTTTTCCAGGTTTTTGCAGAAAAAGGAGCAGATACGAGTCAGAATATGGAGAGGCGAAAGTCTGGAACGAACTCGGGAGCGAAACGGAGCGAAATAGCAAGTCTGAAGGTCTAAGGCGGGCCGCGTAAACTCATAAGACATTCATACGCGGGCCGCTTGAGCTTAATACACGTTTCCGGATGATCATACGCGCGCGACCCGCGTGAGTGATACACATAAGTTGATGCGGGCCGCGAGGGGGTTGTTTACGCGCACAGAATTGTTCCAGCAATCGGATTTAGGGTTTTGAAAGTTATATAACATCAGAATCGACATCAGACGTGGAGATACGAACTAGGGACGAATTTAGGGGTTCTTTTGCACTTTGAGAGGCTGATTCAAGGTGTTTGAAGTGCTCGGGAAGCTAGGAATCGTCGGGGAACATTCGGGAGCACACGGGATCGAAGATTACGGGTTTTATCATCTTGTTCATTCGTTTCTCGTTTGTTTTTTATTGTTTAATGTTGAATTCAGTTTATACATTGATTGCTATGTTTTTAGACATGATTATTGGCTAAATTTCTGTTACTACCTAGACATGGATGAATGATTGTTTAAGTTTGATTATTTTTGGATTTATGGAAGCTATGGATTGTTTATAAATTGTAAACGGTTTGTTCTATCAGTTAGATGTGTTTGCGTGCTTGATGTTATTTTATTATTGATTATTGCTTCGCTTGAATCTTGGTGACGGTCTTTATCACGGAATAGAGTCGGGCTAGGGTTTTAGGTTTTGGTGAGTGTCTATATCACATAATAAACCTTTGGTCCTTTAGGGTGAAAAGTGCACAAGTAACCTTAGAAGTAATAGTTGATAATTTAATAAAATCAAGTGTTCTACTAATCATCAATAGCTGTAAGGTGCGAGATTATTGCTAGGTCTAAGTGATTAAACCGCAAGGTGGGTCCTTCTTAGGAAGTTAACCTATTGGCTGCTGTCTAGCAAGTCTAGCTGAGAAAACAAACCTATCCTAGGTTTAGGTCTCGTAAGGGAGTGAGCCTTGTAGGATACTTTTATAAACCCCATTAGATGTCTTGTAAGGGAGTCTAATAACCGGTAGTTTAACAACCTTTAGGGGTTCTTAGCGTGCTCTTGAGAAGGATTAGGGGTCCTTAGATTTCCCGAGAGGTGAGAATTTCAAGATCCCGGTTCCATAGCAGACAACTTCCAATTATAATCATAACTAAAAGCAATCAGGATTCCTGTCTAGGTAGTTCCTTCATCATCCTTGAGTTCAGCTTTCGTGTGAGTTCGTGTCTAGTTCGTCTAGCTAGTTTAGTCGTTATTTGCATTATTTAGGATTTTTAGAACCCCCCCCCCATTTAATAAACAAAATAGTTAAGTCGTGTCAGTTTGAGTCTAGATAGAGTCGTTAGCGTAATCAGTAGAGTCTCTTGGGTTCGATACTCGGGCTTCCTTAGGCTATACTTCATCGATCGGTACACCTGCCGGTCGTGTGGTTTAGGGTTTAGAGAGTCTTAGTTTTATAAATTTAAAGCTTAGAGAGTCTAGAATTAGGGTAATTTTAGTTGTTTTTAATTAACCCATTTTCAGCACATTAATCAGTAAAAAGTATGACTTGCCGGAGCTCCCAGGTTGGTAAGAGTGGAGCAGGAATCGGCATTTTTCTTGATAATGATTGGTTGATAAATCTACAGGTGGTATCTTTATATTGTTATATTTTGATTTGCAAGTGTTTTTTGTTGATAAGTGAACCTACAAGGTGGTTGAAGAAGGTTTTCACTTTCAAATGATTAATCAAGGTCATTAGGTTAAACTTGATTTGATCAAACTTATAAGTATTTGGAAAAAACAAGGTGATGAATTGAACCCCAAACCTACAATTGGTTTTAACAAAACTTATTTTCCGGAAAAACCATTGTGATTAAAACAAACTTAAGTGTTTTGAAATCAAATAGGAAAATAGTTTGTTGTGAGGGGAAGTTCTGATTGTTTATGCCAAGTGGATGGCGAATTGAAGTGATTTGATATTAGTTGTCATGTTACTTGTACAGTTTGTTTTCAAATTTCCTTTAAATGATTTTGAATTTTAGGGGGAGTAAGAATTTTTTAGAAAATCCAAAAACATTTGAAAATTTGAAAAAGTCAAAAACATGATAAATCTAAAAATGAGTTTTGTTGTATAAAAGAGGAAATGATAGTACATCAATGGACTATCACAACATGCTAAAGAATTGGAAAGTCAATATGTGATATGTCACACCCCGACCACGTGGAACATACAAAACGTGGCGGAAATGTCGGGGAGTGTTGTAACAGAATTAATTGTTTCAAATCCATGGCAATTGAAGTTTCGTTTTATTGATTAAAAGTGTTACAATGTCTTAATAAACAAAGAAGTACAACATAATTAACTAGTCTTGTCTCGTTTTAAGTCACTAAGGCACAGGTCCGCCTAAGTATGTCTTGATAAGTCCTATGCTTCATCTCCTGAAAACACATGTGAAAATAGGTACGTCAGCATAAAAATGCCGGTGAGATACATAGGTTTTGTGAAAATAGAATTCATGACTTATGTTTGAGAAAATGTTTAGTCATGAACCTTGTAATTTGCTTTGTCTTGTAAATCATTTGAAAAACAATAAGTTCAGATGATATGTATAAATAAGTGAAATAATGTATGGTTAAATGAATAACCATTTAAGATGAGTTTGTATAAGATAAGTTGTTTGTAAAACAATGTCTTGTGAAAAGTATGTTATTTGTATAAAATGTTCTATGTATCAAACTGAAATGATTCAAATAACGCTACGACATGTAATGCCATACAAACACTTATATATAGGAAGTACCAGCGGCGTATCCACCATGTTTGTATCATATTACACACGCATCGTTACTTAATCACTTAATCAAACCAAACCACCAATATAGAATGTCTATGTTTAACAATTGTAGAAATGTTTATGTATGGTAAGTAATGTAAAGTTAAACGAATAACCTTATAGTAGCATATCAAAAGTATACTTTGGATTTGTAAGTAACATATTAAACTATGTTTTGGTTTCATAAGTAACATATCAAAATATGCTTTGGATGTGATAAATAACATATTAAACTATGTTTTTGGTTTAGTAAGTAACATATCAAAATATGCTTTGGATGTGATAAATAACATATTAAACTATGTTTTAGTTTAGTAAATAACATATCAAAATATGCTTTGGATGATTAATAAAATAAATATGTTGGTTTTGTACAATACCACACATGAGAGTATATCAAACTATACTTTAATAGTGTGATTTAAGAATTCATTCAGACCTGGTGCATCAAAATACACCTTTGAGACTATAAGGATACCACAAAGGAAATCCCTATTTGGATGGAGCAACAAATTGGTTTCAGACATTCCATGCCAACAGGAATGGGGTGTCAAATCCTATAGCGCTATATCATACTAACAATCGGTCTGGTGAACAAAATAAGTACAATTCAACCATTTATTTTATGTTTTTAGAGAAATCAGTGTTTAAAACCATAGATAGTCATTTAGTTTGTCAAAAGATAAGTAATAACTTGTATGATCAAATGTCAAAATGTAAGTATGTGATGAAATCAGCTGTACTAAGTAATGCACACAATGGGCACACGTAGCATGAAATGTAATGTAAAATGATGTACCAAGTATGCTAAGTTAACATACGAAGCAGAAAAGTCATGTAAATCAATGTACTAATAGTGTACTAATGAACATAACCAGTATATGATGTGAAAACAGGAAAGCACGAAAGTAACAAGTAGGCACATGTGTTTCACCCCAAAACAGTTTGGAAAACAGTAAAAGAGGGGTTCTATGTACTCACTTGATATTGCTCAGATGTCTAAAGATAACCACCAAGTAATGCTAGAGATCTCGGAAATCAAACGGCACCTAATATAGGTAACTATGTTAATAACCGGACCTAAATCGGAAGACTGGGTAGTATTAGGGTTTGTAAACCAAATGAGTGTAGGAACTCATATGATATGGTTTAACAAAGCCTACATACTAAATGAAACTTAACTTAAGTGCTTTCGACCCATTACGACCCGTTTAGGTAGCTTATGCTACTTTAACGCGTCGTTCGCGTGAAACGCGTTCGGACCGCCTAACTAGCCCTATGACAAGTGTTATATGCCTAAACATGTTACATAATCAGTTATGTGGCAAAAGTTTAGGTTACATATGCTAAATTACCAATTATGCATGAAAAGGGTATTCTGGTAATTTACCTAAGGCATATAAACAACCTATCATACAACTACTCAAACGATGTGACCATAGGGTATAACCTCGGAAGGTTATTCCCTACCTACTATGGTCACCTAATGTATTTGGTCGGATCCTAATGATCGACCAAATGGGTCGAGTTCGAAGGTATAGGCGATTTATCAGATCGCCTACCCTACGACTCTAGACAACGTGGTAATCAGTGGGCATAGTCACAAGGGACTATGACCAACGTGATTACACTCACGTTGCGAAGTTCAAACGAACTTCGCATTGACCATAAGCTGGTCAACGCTGAAAGTCAAACAAAGTTTGACTTTCTGACTCTAAAAGCAATAAAATAAGGAAAAGAACGAAAGAATACTTACCCAGGGTCCCCGAATGCTAATCCCGATCCAAGAACTCAGGTATGAAACAATGGTTTCAACTTAGAGCTCTCAAATCAGAATTCTTGTAAGTTTTAAAGCAATGGGGGGTGGGGTATATATAGTTTTCGGGTAACCGTTAGGATCGTTTCAAGGAAACCGTGCCTTAATCCAACCCGTACAAGTGTCGGGACCTTATGGTAACTAAAATTCCATCCTTATCACATGACTAGACAATTGGGAACATGTGGGTGAGATTAAAACAGCTGCAGCCTGCTGTTTAGAAACTCTGAATCTGGTCAGCAGACCCCTAGCGCACCGCTACACTATAAGTGTAGCGCACCGCTAGGCCCAAGTTTGGCAGATTTACACTTTTGGTCCCTGTTGTGTATTCAGCCCATTTTCGACACGTTTAAGGCCCGTTAACCCCATTTCAAAGCTCTAAAATGAAGTTTAAAGTATAGGGAACTTAAAATGTGCTCAAAAATATCTCGGATGTCGGTTCGTTTAACCGTACGGTTGCGTTGTTCGGTTAATTACGACGGAATGCGCACAAGCGCGAAAAACGATCCAAATGACGCGACGAATGGATTTTTCTTATGCCGAACACTAAAATAAAATATTTTAGTGCTTACATAAATTTTTGGATGTCCGGATGTATTCAGAACGTAAGTTACGCGTAAAAATGCAAACTTGTGCACTTTTTGACACTTTTAGTCCCTGAATGACCCAAAAGTTTATTTTAGCACACCGAACACCTCAAAGCCTATTTTTAAGCTATATAAAGGATATTTATGGTATGTTTAACTTATGGCCATGTTCCGGAATGTCTGTTACAGCTCAAATTGGCATACTTTCGCAGTTTGTCAACTTTAGTCCCTGTAAGCGATTTAACTTGATTTTGCCATACCAAAGCCTTCAAAACTTATTTCTAAGTTATGTAAAGGTTATTTAAGGTATGTTAAGTCTATTTCACTATTCCAGAGTGTTTGTTGCATTAAACTGGTTATATTTACGCATCAGTGCGTGTATAACCTTCCAGAAAGTGATTTAGAGCTTGAAATTGAACTAGAGTTGATATGTGCAAATGATACACATATATTTAACAAATCCCAAGTATGAAATACAATATTTCATTGGTTTGGAATTTGTCTGATGGTTGAAGTGACACAGGTGTTACAGTCTCCCCTACTTTAGGAAATTTCATCCCGAAATTTAATTTTAGAGGAAACTTGTGAAGACAGCTGTGACGATTTCGCCTTCTAATAGATCCTTTAAACCCTTAAGTAAAACTCTGGGCCATGTTAGGAATTTTAGCGAATTTGTTAACCATCAAAGTGAATTCCTTGCAGTAGTAAAACATGGAATTTTGAACTACGAACAGAAGAACGTTTCTTATGAAGACTTATCATAGGAAACTTGGTGTGTGATTGAGATCAGAATTGAGAATAAATGACATTGGTCGAGGTCCAAGACTTCTCCCGTATCATTATTCTTGTCACTATAGGTCTTAACACATGACAAAGCTTCCTGTGGTTTCTGTGCACTGAATTCCATAATTATGTAGGCCTCCATAATTACGTAATTCCTTGCCCAGTCCGCACAGTTCATTTCATAATGCGTAGGAAAATAATCACTTGAATAAACATGAAGTGACTTGACTAAACCACCAAAGGGTCCTTTTAATTTGATCAATGAACGAGCCTTTTAATTAGATCAACGCATGATCTTCTTAACTAGACCGTCGCACAATCTCGTTAAATAGACCACTTAAGGGATCTTATAAATTATATCATCACATGATATTTCTAATCAGATTTTCAAAATCAATCTGTTTGACCAGACCATGCAAGAGGTCCAATTTATAGAATAGTACTTTAAAACCCAAAGGACTTGACTACTACGTAGAAGTCCATTAAGGATTTAAGATAGTATCTTTGGATATCCTTCTATGAATCCCTCATATAAGATATGGAAGATTCTACGAGGATTTGGATGGGTCACAAACAACCACAAAACATAGAAGAAAACACATAAGCACATAATTAGTTAACTTGATTCTTTAATTCGTTCTCTTTAGGTATAGATAATTAAAGCACACTAGGAATCCAATCCATGGATTTCATTTGGCACTTTAATCTTTTCAAGAATCTATCTATGAAGATAGGATAATCTTAAAAGGAATTCGGCGTTGTCCTTATTGAATTGTGATGTACGTATTGAATCATACAAAGAATTCAATTAAGGATTCCGATGAATGATACCCATCCACAAGGATCTAATTATGAGGATAGAAAGATCCTAAATGGATTTTGGAATTTGTGTAACGAGAGGTGTTCCGACACCTTGCACTAGGCGTGCTTAATTCGATACACAAGGTAGAAAGTTCATGAGGTTGAGGCGCCAAATATGTCAAGCGACATATGAAGCAGAGTTTGAAGGTTGAGCAGCAGCAGGATTTGCAACAACTTTGCTCTGGATTGCAAAGCGGCACCTGTTAACCAAATGTCTCCATCGTCCACCGTGGGTACATTTGAAACAGGGTATTTGGTTTGGATGATGACAGTTGCATTGATTGCACCAAGGAGCAGTTCCCTTACGGCTTCATCCCTGAGGCGAGTCACGGTGATAGCTAAATCAACGGCCTTCTGGTAGTACGACGCCTAATTGATGGACAATTGCAGCACCTAGTTCGGACATTGTTGTTGCAACGTAGAGGCACCATGTAGAAAATGGAAGACATGGGAGGAAACAAGCGAAAGATAGTCAAAAGAAAATGACAAGGCATGTAGATTGTGACCATTTGTTTGTTACCCCCGAAATCTTGTTTGAAAGGTCCCTCTTTCTGAGATACTAGGTCTTTATACTCAGTGATATCTGGGGTATTATCCCGAGACTTCTGATTTTGCGGAAGCAATGGCCTCGTCCCCGTATAATACTTTCTACTTGCTTGAAATATAGCACCGCCCTCGGCATAAAAATGATGAAACATTGAAAAATGCTAATCATGTGTTGTTGAAGAAAAGATCCTCTAAAGGGGACACACCAAAAGTCGAAGCCGTCATCTCTCTGCTGAACGGAAGTTCTGACCTGAGCTCTCACGGCCCATGCAAATTAACCCCTTACAGATATCATCTGTGGTATACTCATCTGTAAGACTGAATATTGGGATCCAGATACGGGAGTATATTCTGAGGTGGGACACGCGATTAAGTTTAAGTCTCTAAAACATTAATCTCGTATCTCGAAACAGTTGAACTTTGTGTGAGAATTTAAGTGGACCAGTCTACTGACAATCTAAGTGAATCGTTTAAAACTTAAAATGTTTAAAGCTTAACGGTGTTAGTGATTTGTCTAAAAAACTGATATGATCTTCTTACATAAACTCACAAAAATATTGTCTGTAAATATTTTTTTACTTACATTTTATTTCATTTTATTCAAAAATCCAAAAAGATTTTCAGTGTGTTTTAGCATAAATTTTGAAAAATTCAAAAAGATTTTCGACAACTGGTGTTGGAGAACTGATTTTCAAAATTCCAAGTGCTAGACATGAAGGACAATTGGGTTGGGAGAGTGTGTTTTGAAAGGAAAAATGAAAATCTCTGCAAGTGGTTCATCAAAGATTAACATTATAAAATCATTCTTTGAAATATCTTACCACAAATGTTTATCAGAAATTATAAATGTTAAATCATTTGTGAGATTGATTTTACAAATGGTAAGCAAAATATAAATTTGTCAAATTTATTTTTGGGTAGAGATTTGTGCAGGTAATTGTAAAGCCATGAATTGGTTTCGAACTTGTGGAAAGAGTGTGAGCCAGCTCTCGATTATAGAACAAGAATTCCAGAATGCGATCCCAACTTATTGAGAGGGGGAGTCTGAATGTCAAAGAGCCAGGTTCTGATCCTAAGAGTCTGTTGGTGTTGATCAATAGAAGAGAGAGATTTGAGGATACTTTACAGTGTCAGATAATTTAGCAGATGAAATGACTGATAAAGACTGAAGATGCGAAGACTCGACACTGAAGACTCGTCAACATTCGAGGGGGAGTCTGTTGGTGCATGCGTCTGTCGACTTCGTCTTGTATCGAGTCTTGTTTATTTTAGATAGACCAGGGCACGTTATACGAGAAATATGTCAAAAATAGGATGAGAGGCAAGTTCAAACGAAATTAGTTATGTAATTCCGCTTGAAATTGACATGACAGTTTCAAACGAAATTATCATGTTAATTTCGTTTGAAGCTAATCTCACTTGAAATGTAATTCCGTTTGAGACATCTTCAAGCGGAATTAGAAGCCTATATATAGGAGGTGCCTGATTTCGTTTGAGTGATTCATGTGTGATTCTGGTTGAGCCACGAAGTGCTGCCGAAGTGTCATTTCGCTGTAAATCGTTTGTCAAATCAATCAAATCGACATTTAAAGTGATATTCTTGCTGAATTGAACTCGATACGTCTGTTTCCGCCTTTCATATTGAGAAAAACTCTTCTGATCGACTCGTTCGGGTCTAAAAACGATCCTACAAATATGCATGTGCCTTGCATGTGGAGAGAGAAAGTCCATAAATAGGATTTTCCCAAGATACCCTTGCACTCCTCCTTTCTCCTACACTTTCATCTTAACCATTGATTTGAAAAATGAATGGTTAAGATTCCTTCTCATCCTACTTAGGCAAAATAAACTTTTTATTTGATCTTACCCCTATATATATATATATATATATACACTAGGTTATTACCCGGGATTGCTTCCCGGGCTCGGGAAACTTAGTTATATTAATTATTATTCTTTATTAATACGACCCCATTACATCAAGCATCTCATTGGATTCAACAACAATGTCTTCACATCACCGGATTAGATCATGAACCCATATTAGAGGTCAAACAAAAGCGCAACAGGACCACATGAATAAAATCATTTCCACTTTTACTTCAATGCACTTTGTGATCGGGTGATTTGTGATTTTGCAAAAATATTTGTTACTTCTTTACAAAATTACATAGAATTCAAGAAAACAAAAGAATGACTTAAAGAACTATAATTTAACACCCAATCTAATCGGGCAAACAGATGTTGACCAAAAGTCAAACATTTGTTGACCAAAAGTGAAACAAATGTTTAACCAGATCCACTGTCTTCTTATATTTTAGCACTATTTTCCTCTTCAAAACACTGTTCAACCTAACATGGGTTTCCATCAACAGTTGACCAAAAGTCAAACAGATGTTAAAACCACTGTTTGAGTTATTCAAACGTCTGTTGAATACTAAATGAGATGTTAACCAAAAGTCAAACAGATGTTGACTAAAAGTCAAGCAGATGTTGACCAAAAGTCAAACGAAGTGACCCGTATATGATTTCTTATACATATTTAACATGTCTCATTTGATCAATTTCAGTTTTAGTTTGGAAATTGTGGACACCAGTCCTAGCAAAAGGCGATATGTTTCTTAATATAATCGAAACTGTATGTGTTTCTATTTGCTTGAAATGATTATCAGATAATAGAACTCGATGTTTTATTCCTTTAATGGCATAATTAACCAGCTTATCATTGTCAAAGAATAGGGCTTATAACTTTGAACATGATTTTGCTATTAGTTTGTACTATATTTTTTAACAAGGAATCGTTTCAAGCGAGTAATTGAGTATACTGTCTTTAGCTTACATTGTCGGTAGTATCTAGCTGAATTTATTTCTTGAAGTTTCTTTGCTTAAATGTATGGTTATACCGGTGTCTCAAAATTCACCAACATCAATACTGGTTTTAAAAGTAAGATTAACGGCTGCAAGTTTCTGACTTTATAAAACGGTAATTACAAAATTCAGGATTGGCTGGCCGCATTGTTTCCGTTAGACATGGACCCAATAATTTACATCTACATATATAGTTTTAGAACCACAACTTCAAAACTAAACAAACAAGTCTACCATCAGTTTCTAAAAGCGAACAACTACAACCCAAAAACTTGGTTCCATCTATTCTTCTGCATTTGCCTTCTTAAATCCCATGAACATTCATCCAAATAAAAAAAGCTTTTTACCTTTCACAAAGTTAAGTGTAAATGCTTGACCTGGAGCCATGCCTTTATCCTACACAAACTTTCTCATTCCTTGCACATAATATCTTGGTTGACCTCGAGATGAACTTATAGCAACTTGAACATTCCAAACATCACCTGCCACGTCCACAATCTTCAAACCCATCTTACGATTCAGTCCAAGATCTTCAGCCTGTTTTTTTAAAAAGGCGCTGTAACAAACAACGAACAATTCAATAAACAAAGAATTAATACATCTTTAAAATCTGACTAAAGTATTATATATTAGTAAACTCATCATCACAAACTTACAAAATGACCGTCCACACAGAAAGAAATAGGTACGATCTGATTATCTTCATTCACAACAACCGTATCACCTTCATTGACATTAACGATGTTCTGTACAACTTCAGTATCTGAACTCAAGATAATCTCTTCTACCACCTTTTCTTTAACAACAGCACAGACCTCGGATGGAAGCACTAAATCGCAGGTAGCACAATTGAAAACCGTGATATGAAAAGTCTGAAGATCTATCATCTCAAAGACAATCAGATGATCAGCAGTTATTGACAAGTTATTCTTTATCTGCTTCCATCCGGTAGTTATGTAAAGTTCATTGTTGATATCTTCCATCCGCATAGACCAGTTCTGGTTTCCAGATCCTTTAATAAGAACCGTATATGAAGGAATAGTGTTTAACATCTTGTGATGAACAAAAGAACGATTGATACTCTACAATCCGAATAAAACACATTATATAGTACATTAGTAAAAATATATCAGAAAATTAAGTAAATAAATAAAAAAAAAACAATTAAACAACTGTATCTCCAAAAAAATTACATGATGAATATTGTTCGAAGTTACATACCACATAATCTTCGTTACCAGATGGTTTGTAGTAAAAATCATCACAAGGAGCAAGAGAAATGTCTTGATAAAAATATAACATTCTGAAACTTTCTAATGCTTCTTCATAGTGAAATATCAACCATGAATCTGAAGGTATTTTCAAACTCTCTACCAACTGACACCAACCATTATAGAAATAATATCTGCTATTGCTTAGAGGATATATCTCGACTTTAAAAACATTTCCAGTTGTAGTCCGGATGTTTGTATTTCCAGTTGGATAATTAAACTGTTGAATCCATTTTTCATACTGTTTTGGCAAAATCTAAGCATAAATAAATAAAGCACTTTTATTACTAGATATCATATGAAAAAATTAAAAATAAGTGTTAAAGTAAGATCGGATAAAATTCCTAACCAAACATTTCCTTTTACTGTCTTCAAGGTAACACGAAAATCCATAAATCATTGTCACGTAAAACTGTAACAGTATCAATTATATAGAGTCAAAATCAATAACAATAAAAAACAAATGAATACAATCCATTAAGGTATGCAATACATCTAAATAAAAGATGATACAACTAATATATATCAAAATAACAATAGACAACATCGAAAAGGTGAGAATACATGTATATATTTTTACATCAAATCACATAATTAAAACTTAAAACCTACTTTTCCGATTAAGTATCACAAATAGACATGGAGGATCGTCAGCTGAATAAATTGTATAGAAAGACAGGATAGTGACTTGTGTCTGTACCAAACAAAAACTTAAAAACAGTATACCATCTACTAATCAAAATAAGTTCAACTTTACAAATACACATGAGAATACATCAGTTAAAATCGGAAATTTATATTATACTTCAGAATAACATCGTTACATGAACAACTTTATAAACAACTTTACAAATAAACATGACAATACATCAGTAAAGATTGAAATTTTATATCATACATCAGAATCACATGAACAACTTTATAAATAACTTTACAAATACAAATGAGAATACAACAGAAAAGATCGAAATTTTATATCATACATCAGAATAAGATAAATACATGAGCAAAGTGAAATCTAATAAAATCAACAACGGATAAGACAAATGGTAGATACACGAAATGCAGATCACTTTTTTTAGAATCATATATGTCTATTATAACATGCATTATAACTACATAGTAATCGGATATAAAAAAAATTAGGACTATCAGAAGTTGTTCGAGTATAAACCGCAACAATAAACGCAATCATAACCAACAATGGATTGAAAAAAAACAGGGAGATACATGAATACACCACCGTCGATTACAACTTCTTCATTAAAACAGCAAGAACCATAATCGGCTATGGAATTCAAAACTAAAAGAATAAACATGAAAAAGTACAAAACAAATCAGATTATTTAACAATACCTTTGTTATTATCCAAGATGATATTGATGAAGATCAGAAGAAATCGAAGAAGATGAGAGAGTTTCTTGGAGAAAGTGTACAAAGATACGTGGAGAGAGAAAGGAACCGAGATTTTGTGAGGATCTTGAAAAAGTTAGAAGGTTTAAATATATCCCATGTAACCGGGTCGGATCATCCCATTTAGTTTTTGGTCAACATATGTTTGAATTTTGGTCAACATCTGTTTGAGCTTTGGTCAACATCTCATTTAGTATTCAACATCTCATTTGGTCGACAGAAATTTGAATAATTCAATCAGTGATTTGAACATCTGTTTGACTTTTAGTCAACAGTTGGATGGAAACCCATGTTAGATTGAACAGTGTTTTGAACAGATGTTTAAACATCTGTTTAGACTTAAACAGATGTTGGGGCTTAAACAGATGTTTGGCCTTCTATATCATTTGTTTGACCCATGGTTGTAAAACAAGGTCTCCAAGCCCGAGTACTCTCCGAGTAGTCGCTACAAGGTAGGCTGCTGAGGCAACTTTCTTCGATTCCGACTAATTACTGGGAATCAATCAAATGCGGTCAACACTGGCCAAAATCGGATCTAGTAGGTCAACTCGGGCCGAGTTTGACTTAAAATAAAATAAAACATAATTTCTATGCCTATCATATTAAAGAATGAATATCAATTTCACATATTTTGTTATAAATATTAGTAAATTTATGTTATTTGACATATATTTCATTTCCGAAAACTAATTTCTTTATAATTTGCATCTCCGAGTACTCCCCGTGTACTATCCGCCTAGGCCGAGTACTCTCAACTCCCCGGTCGACCGACTAGGGAGCGCCTAGCGACTTTTACAACCATGACTTTGACCTTAAATAGATGTTTGGCCATAAACAGATGTTTGGCCTTAAACAAATGTTTGACCTTAAACAGATGTTTGCCCATAGACAGATATTTGGCCTTAAACCAAACATCTATTTAAGGTCAACATCTGTTAACATATAAACATTGTTAACATAAATTACAAATAATTAGCTAATAGACGGCACACGTTTAGCATCTTAAATCATCAAGACCCTTAACAATTTGACCATATGATTTAATCGTGTGTTTTATCTTAGATGGGGCAACTCGAAAAGAAAATTCACTAAAAGGATAATATATTAAACGGGTCAAAAATGCTCAAAATGTATTTTACTGCATAAATACTGTTACATACAAACACTGTTAACATAAACACTGATGCAATATCTGTTGTTGATGCTGAACTACTATTGTTGTTGGGCACTGGTTCACCTTTGGTTGTTCAGACCTTTGGCTATTTCTTGTAGCTTTACTGAGTTAGGACTTTCTACCAACATCTGCTTGATGGCCAATTTAAAATATTCGGATTCTTGTTGCGCCTGTTCTTCTTCATCCATCTGTTTTTTCCTCTTTGTTTGATAGACAAAAACAGCATATGGAACAGTGGGTTTAGCAGATCTTTTAGTTAGTAGGGTTTGTTTGATTGAAACCTCTGATGCTCGATAATCTGGCTTTTTAGGAACAGAGGGATCTTTCTTTCTTCTTTTTCCAATTTTTTGTATGTCTCAATCACTTTAATCTCTGTCCACCTTGTGATTTGATTCCTTGAGCCATAATTTGCAGTTAAGCTCTTCCTTCATTCTCTTCAATTTCAAAGTCCTTTTAGGTACATTCTTTTTATACTGGGACCAGACTGGTGGGGTTGGTTTTATTGTTGAGTCTTCAAGCATCTTTTGTAGTCTTGCAATTTCTTGCTTGACCTCACTTATGGTCCACTCTTTGAATTAATACCTTTCTGCCTTGTATTTCTTGTTTTATATGATGAGCTCAATGTTATCATTCCTTAGGCTTTCATCGTCTCTTTCCGATAACTGCTGACAAAGATCTTTTGAAAACTGCTCTAATGTTCTGACTTGCCTGAGCAGAAATTGCAGATTTCTCTGTATTTCTTTATCAGATTTTCCTTTTGTGTATCTTTTTGAGATATCCTCTGCTTGTTTGGCTTTCAATTGAAGGTATTCATCAATGTTCTTTGGCAAAGGATACCCTTGAAGAGATGGAAGATTCCTCTTTTCACTATCATCTTCAGAATAGAAGGATTTGATCCCCTCCCTAACTGCTGGAAGATCCAGAGGAAATTTCACACTCAAAGGAAACAAGGCAGTAGTTTGGTCAGGGGTTAGAATTGAAGCAGTTGAAGTAGGTTTTTGCACAGTTGATAGGATCAGAGGTTGTGAAGATATTGGAAGTGGAGAAGGTACAGTGTCATCTTCAAGTATGACATTTGTTATCCTCCTTCTTTTGATTTTTGGTGTGGTTGGAGGTGTTGAACTTGGAGTTGGATTTGTGGATTGAGTGGTGGTTGGTAAAGTGACAACAGCATTTGTTGTGACAACAACTGTTGAAACCATTGATGTATCAACAGCTGTTGATATAACAGGTGTCTCAACATCTGTTGGCTTTGTGGTTTGAGGTGAGGAACTTTTGGAGATTTCAGAAGTAAATGTATCAACCACTGATGTATCAACAGCTATTGATATAACAGGTGTGGAAGAGGGTTCGCTGACCTTTCTGGTAGTTCTTATTCTTTTTGAAGTACCCTGCTCTTCCTTTGCCATCAGAACTTCCTTTTCTTTTTCAAATCTTTTAGAACCCTTTCGTTCCATTTTCTCTTTTCTATTTGCTTTTTGTTCAACAAAGGCATTGAGAGTCACATCAACCTTCTTTGTACCATCTCGCCTTGGAATTTCTACAACAGGTTTAGCCTTTGGATCAGGTTCTAGATACAAACCATCCTTTCCTTTCTTTCCTTTCTCCTATTTTTGGCATCATCAGGGTTTTCTACATAGACAATAGTAGGAGGAGAAGTACCAGTGGTTTCAAGTAAATGAGCTTTGATGGCTTTAATGTCAGCCTGAGTATCCTTATACCTTGCTTCCATCACATTTCTGAACATTTGTAGCCGAATTTGATGTTGTTGATCAGCATATTTTCTTTGCTGATGAAACAGAGGTTGTAGAAGTTGCCATAGCTCACTTGTTGTGGTAGCAGATGATGAAGCAGTGGATTGAGACTTTGAGTATTGTAACAACTGTTGCAGCATATTTTTGATATCTGCCACATATGTTTCAAGATTGGTAACCCTCTCCGTCAAATCCTGATATTTTAAACCATCACCCAATTTAATGGGATCATCTAATTTCCCACCAGCAGTGGTTGTATAAGCAGTTGGACCAGGAGAAGTCTCCAATGGTTCATCCACTGATGCCCTTTTTTCTTGGTACTGGGGACTTCTTTCTTCAGCAGTAGTTACCTTAGTAAGCACACCAGTGCTTAGCTTGAACACACCAGTGGATACCTTGATTCCCAAGGAAGAAATTGCCTTCAAGGGAGTCTGACTTTTGAAACTACTGTCCAGGTGTAAATCAGTGGATTCAACACCTGTAGTAGCTGCTCCACTTGAACTACCACTAAGAGATACATTTAACTCTAGAGGTGTAACCTCCTCAACTGTTGATGGGTTAGCAAAGGTAGAGGCATCAGATTCAGTCACTTATTGGAGTATATTCTCAGTGATGGGTTGTTGAGAAGAACTGATTAGTGTCTAATCCATATCCAATGCTTTCAACAGAGGTAAAATGCTGGATGGTAATGTGGTTGTAGGGATAGGAGTTGAAAGAGAATTTGGCTCGGGAGCAGGGCTATTGAACATACTCTTAAGTGAGGGTAATGTATCTTGGTTGGGTGTCCCTGTGCTTACAACCTGTTCCTTTTGTGAGGAACCAGGAGGAGTTGAGGCCTGTGGTGGAGATCTTTCCAACTGTTGTGAGGAAGTAGCAACAGTGGGTGTTGGTGACTTTTGTGTTGTCACAGGAGTTACTTTTGGGATCTCATCTTCCAGAAGGTCTTTTTTAGAGGGTTTGGGGGGCTTTTTTTATTTTTTCTTGATGGTCTTTTTGGTGATTTTTTGTGGGGGTTGCACAGCAGTGGTTGTGCTGCCGTGGTCACCAAGAGCAGTGGGCTCAACAGCAGAAACCTGAGGAGCAGATGTGGACACATCTAAAGTTTGCTCAGGCTCCTATGTTTGTGTTTTTAAAGCTTTTGACTCTGACAACCTTGTAAAAGTTTCAGCAGACAAACTATTTATTTCACAAGGAGCACCTTGGACAAGCACTTGTGCACTGTTGTTTGGTACTTTCTGCTGTAAATAGTAGCTTAAAAACCTTGGAAGCAACAGGAATGGGTTTTTCTTATCTTTTATATTATTGACATTTTTAACCAAATTATTGAAAATCTCTTGGGAGTAATTGAAATCTTGTTTAGCCATAATAGCATATCCCAATTATTGAATTTTCAATGGAATTTCATTGAAAGTTGTTGTTTTGTTTGAAACACACATAAGTAAAGTATGAAATAAAAATTTCATAGGAGGTGGGAATGCTCCTTTTTGCATAGTAGCTTTGGTGCATTGCTCTTCATACCCTATTTCAATCAAATCTCATTGATACTCTTCTTTAAGGAAAGAGTGTTTACCTATATAATCGTTCATCTCAAAAACCTCATATATGGTTTGTGGAGTAATAGCAACCTGAATCCCACCTAATGTTGATGTAATAGCCCAAGGCTTGTTGTCTTGAACTTCTAATTTTGTATTTTTCCAAAAATCCCGTAGGGTTTCTTGGTAAATAGGTGCGTTGCAGGTCAACAAAGTTTTGTACTTTGAGGATGAAAGAGCAACGATGATTGAGTGAAAATCTGTGTTTTTACTTGTTTTCTCAAGTGTACACAGATAGTTATGAGAGTTGTTTAGAGCAAGAGCCATGGTGATTTGAAGGAATTTGTGAGAGGAAGAAGAAGATGAAGCGTTTGAAGGAATTTGATGGAAACCGCTTTTAAAAAAAATTGGAATTCTAAATGGCAGTTAAAACCCTGTTTGGGGTTTTGATCAGGGTTTTATAAAAGTGAAAAGTGAATGCTGATGTGGCAGCGGTTACAAAGATCGGACGGCTAAGAACTGTCCACGTGACAACCTCTGATGAAAATGGATGACAGTTGTTTAGGGAAACCACTGATGGTCAATATCAGTGGATGTCAACAATAAAAATGTGAGCAATGGCTGTTTTTAAACTATCAGTGGATAGCCAACAATGATTGAAACACTGATATTTGGACTTAAACAGATGTTTGACCTTAAACAGATGTTTGGCCATAAACAGATGTTTGGCCATAAACAGATGTTTGGCCTTAAACAAATGTTTGACCTTAAACCAAACATCTGTTTAAGGTCAACATCTGTTTGACTATTGGTGAATAACTGTTTGACTTTTGATCAACATCTATTTGAGTTTTGGTCAACAACTCATTTAGTATTCAACAGAAATTTGAATAACTCAATCAGTGGTCTGAACATCTGTTTGACTTTTGGTCAACAGTTGGATGGAAACCAATGTTAGATTGAACAGTGTGAATGAATAAACACTGAAGTATCATAAAACTGTGAATGAATATACCCAATCCGAAATTGTTACACATTTTCATAAATCTAACAACCATCATCGAACCTGTAACAAACTCTAAACACTGATACACTAAACATTGTTACATAAGAAACACTGATACATAAATACTGATGTTGAATCCGCTGTAGATGCTGAACCACTGCTGTTACTGACCAGTGGTTTTCCTTTGGTTGATCAGCCATTAGGTACATCAGTGCTTGTCTTTAACAGGGCTTTGTCTTCAACAGTGGATAGGCCTCATCAATCTTTAAGTCTATTAGTCTTTATAAGGAGCAGTGGTTAGTTATAACAGTCCTTAGCATGATCAGCTTTTATAACAACTCCATAACCCTTTGAGAGGAAGCAAGTGCCGGTCTATTCAATTGAGAGGAATCATTGCATTACATCCCTGTTGAAAAACAGAATCGATAAATTTAGGGAAAATGGGGTTGAAAGATGATAACCCAACAGTGGAGGATCTCATTCTACAGCTTCGAAAATGAGGAAACCTTTGCATTTTAGGTTTATTTTTTATTTTGATTAACTGTTGATGATGTTGAGAGTTTTTATTGACACTGACATTTTAGTATATGTTAAGATGCATGTTGAAATTATTAAAATAAACTATTACATAGAAAAATAGAAATTTAATGAAATATTTATAAACTATTACACGCTAGAGTTAACACTTGTTAGGATTTCGTAGACTCTGGCCTTTCTCCATGTGATTTCATGCTCTCTTTTGTTTTTCAGGTCAGTTAGTATGTTGCAGATTTTCTGATCCTGTTTTAGAAGTTGTATGAGAAACTCTTCTGCATTCTTCTGGAAATCTGATGGAGGAGAATGGAGGACTTCATCGAGCTATGCTATGCTGTTCCAGGCTTTCTTGTAATTAGTGTCATTGATTATGTTGACTTTACTGTTTAGTTATTCGTCTGTTCTTTTTTCTTTGAGTGACCACATCGAGAATTGGGTTTTAACATCGCTGGTGTCTGACCAGTGGTAGAAGCTGAAGTTTGCCATGTAGATTTTTGTTGGATTTTCTGATGTGGAACAGTTTTTCACAGACAGTGATTTATAGGACAATTTGTTGATGTTTTGAATCAAAAGTAATTATCGGTCTTTTATAGAGTTTAAAAACGCGTCTACATGGTAAATGAAGAGGTTAATTGTAATTATGATAATCTGCTTTTTTCCTTTGAACTTTGAAAATTTGTCCCTTGGGTTTCTTGGTATTTAATTTTAAAGTTTTCCCATAAAAGTTGGGGTTTGAAAAGGTTTTTGCGTTAAAAGACTGCTGTTTTGAAATATACATTAATATGTTTATATTAAATCTACACGTTTTGATTGATTAAGTATATAAACTCGTAGCTACTTCACCTGTTTTTCATCACGATTTCCTACGAAGATATCATACTTTCAGGAAAGTTGAGTAATATAGTTTATTGATATGGCGTCATTCACTTCTGTAAAATCAGATGATTTAAAGCAGCCTTTTGTCAGGAAAATAGAGGAACATGTGTATGAAGATAGGGCTATTCTTCAAGAGGTGAAGAGATGTTTTGATGGATTGCAAGTTGGCCTGTTCACGAGAGAGCAGGTTTCCAGAAATCTTATGCGGATGCCTTCAACTTCCGTTCGTGCGCTTTGTGTTGTCAGCAATATAGAGTGTGGTGATAGAGACGTGGAGTTCATGGCGATGCTGAAGGACATACATCGAGAGGTTCAGCAATCGATGGAGTTGAAGCTAAAGTTTCTTAATTCTTACGGTTATTGTTAGATTTAAAAGTTTAGTTGTTCATTATGTTATGTAATTATTGGACTTTTAATGTCATGAATAAATGAATAAATTTTAATCTTATGAATCTATGTTGCGTTTGTAGGGAAAAAAAAAAGAGAGAACGTCAATTTTAAATTACCATTTTGCATATTTTGAATTTCAAAAGTTATTGATATTATCAGTAATTACTGATTTGATTTGAAAGTAATTGTCATCATGACTTTTCTAATTTTTATTTTAACTTTAATTAAGAGAAAATAACCGTAAATTTGAAATTCCCATTTTGCATATTTTCAATGTCCAAAGCTCAAGAAATTAGCATTAATTACTGATTTGATATGCAACAAAATGTCATCAACAGTTTTTTTTTTAACTTTAATTTTTATCACCAAAATAATGTTGGAGGAACTCTTATCTCATTGGAATGTAACGATTAGGTAAAATGGTAATTTCATTGTAATTCTAGTTTTCATTTGATAATTTCATTTTATAATTAATTAACCACATCAACAATAAAAATGTGAGCAGTGACTGTTTTTTAGGGAAACCACTGATGGTCAATATCATTGGATGTCAACAATAAAAATGTGAGCAGTGGATGTTTTTTAACAATCAGTGGATAGCCAACAATGCTTGAAACACTGATGTTTGGTCAGTCAGTGGTCAACATGAAGAATGAAGAAACAGAAGTTGTCTTTCAACAGTGGATAACATTTAACAATCAGATGTTTGAACCAAAACAGTGGTTGTAACAGACTTTTAAGGATTAATGAAAACTATCATTTTTAACTATTTTGAAGATGTTTGACATTAAACAGATGTTTGGCCTTCTATATCTGTTGTTTAGACTTAAACAGATGTTTGACCTTAAACAGATGTTTGGCCATAAACAGACGTTTGGCCACAAACAGATGTTTGGCCTTAAACAAATGTTTAACCTTAATAAGAAGTTTGCCCATAAACATCTGTTTGCAAAAAAAGACCAGTTTCAAGAATACTATATCCAAACAATCAAAATGAGGAGCTTAATAATCATCCAAGTGTACTTCATTTTTATTTATTAGTATAAAGATCAAACCACTGTTCTATTTATAGTACTGATCAAACCACTAAGGTGCTGTGATAAATACTATTACATATAAACACTGAAGTGATATGACATCTAACAGAGTATAAAATACTGATGTGATAAATACTGTTATATATAAACACTGTTAACATAAAGAAAGGTAGAATATCTGCTGTTGATGCTGAACCACTGTTGTTGTTGGGCAGTGGTTCACCTTTGGGTTTGTCTAGGGTTTGTCTCGAGAGATAAACTCTAGGTTTTGTCTCGAGAGATTGTATATACATAACATACAATCAAGCGAATCAACATGGGGAACAGTCAATCATGGAACCAACATAATTTTCATCATAAACACTGAAGTATCATAAAACTATGAATGAATATACCCAATCCGAAATTGTTAGACATTTTCATAAATCTAACAACCATCATCGAACCTATAACAAAATCTCAACACTGATACACTAAACACTGTTACATAAGAAACACTGATACATAAATACTGATGTTGAATCCGCTGTAGATGCTGAACCACTGTTGTTATTGAGCAGTGGTTTTCCTTTGGTTAATCAGGCCTTAGGTACATAAGTGCTTTGTAACACTCTACTTTTAAGAATATAAATTCTTACCGAAAAGATAAGACCATTCATTTTAAACATCAAGACAATCAATTACATAACCTTAGTTTAGCAATTACTAGATTTAACCAACGTTCAAAAGCAACAATAGGACACATAAGTGTTGCTTCATTTACATAAATCCTACTAATAACAAATAATAACAAAAGTTGTGGAACTAGATCTTGAATGTGTTTGGTTTGGAAGCATTGACTTGATCATCATCCACTTACTTGCATTACCTAAAAGCTGGAAATTTTGACAAACATTAGTATTAGAGTCTTTAAAAATTAGCATAATCGAAACTACGTTAAAAAACGGATTCGAGTAACTAAGATATGCAAAATTCAGCAAATATAACTGGGCACTACCGTAAGTTACGGTAGCCACTGGGCAACACTGGTCTGCCGTAAGGCAGTAGAAAACTACCGTAACATTTTACTCGCTACCATAAGTTACGGTAGCTACCGTAACTTACGGTAGCTGCTGCATATTCTTCTTGTTTTGCTGTTTTGACCCGTTTGTTCCAATTTCGCACTTTTAAAACATCAAAACACAATGCGGGATATTACTTCGTAACAAAGTGACCCATCTTTGGGTTCTTTATGTTCAACACTCACGCTCCCATTACCGGTTTGCGTGTTTAATACGTTACTACCCGTCACCCGGGCTTATAGATTACGGATAAGATACTCCCGTTACCCGGTTTGTACCTACCCTTAATAACCCGTTTGATTTGCCATTATGAAGTCCATCATTCAAGCAAACCAAACCACTTAAATCTTCACATTCTAACTTACCAACAAATATCAATGACAAAACTAATTTACAATAGTAATGAGGCGTTAGCCACATACCTTATTGCTTTTCCTTCAACCTTGCGTTTGCCCTGGCTTGACTCCCCGAAGCTTCACCCGAGTTGCCTATAACGTGCAACCCTATCGTTAATATTCCCATTTCCTCAAATTCATAATATGCACATTTGTCCATATCTTACTCACAAATTCACATTAACATCATTTGGGGAATTATAAAACTTAATATTTCATTCAAGCGTTTCGTCAAACACTTTATGTGCGTATTTTATCATTAGCCATGTCCCTCAAGTTATTGAAGATTTTAGCTAACAAAACTCCTGCTTAACAAGTAGACATATATATTATACCCTTTTCTATCAAATTTCTGATTGTTATGAATTCAAACATCATCATAAACTTCCAGATTTCATGAGTTCCGATCTTACACATCAAAACCCATTTGTTCATACTCATGCATTCAACTAAATACCTAATCATGGCATTTGTTCTACTTATGTTTATCAAACTTGTTTAGAATCATTTAGAATTCACTATCTTTATCATAATTTCAACATAATTTTACCCTATTTGAGCATCATAGATTTCATCAAGAACTCAATACATAATCATACATCAAATTCTCAACATACCTTATGAAGAGAAGATGTTATAGACTCCAATTCACTAAACATGCATTAAATCTGTCTTGATTTGTGGCTGATTTTGATGAATTTAGAGGACAAGAACATGAACTAGGGCTTGGTCCCTGTTTCCCCCTTCTGGTCGCGCACACCCACACACACATATGTGTGTGTGGTTTTAATTAAATTGATTTTATTAAAAAATTCAAGTTTTCATTCTTACAAAATCAGTCCCTCTAGTTTTCTTTATTAGACTAATGTCAATTTAAACTAACTTCTTTCCATTTAATACTTGGTATTTTAACTATTAATTATTTTGGGGTATTACAAGTCCACCCTCCTTAAAAGGGTTTCGTCCCCGAAACCTGTTTATGTATAAAATTAATATTCATACACGTACCGAAAAGTGAAGGGTAGAGTCGTCTCATTTCCTCTTCAGACTCCCAAGTGGTGTCTGATCCTTTTTGGTGTTCCCATTTGATCTTTACTTGATTAATTACTTTGTTTCTCAAGCTTTTCACCTTACGATCTAAAATCGCAATCGGCTTCACTGCGTAGTTAAGGCTATTGTCCACTTCAATGTCATCATAATGGATGTAAGCTGTTTCTTCGGCTAGACATTTCCGGAGATGTGATACGTGGAACGTGCTATGTATCCCACTCAACTCCTCAGGCAGTTCGAGACGGTATGCTACCTTACCGACCCGCTCGATGATTTTAAATGGCCCAATAAACCTTGGGCTTAATTTTACCCTTTTTTCTAAACCGGATTATTCATTTCCACGGTGATACCTTCAGTATCACCTTATCACCAACTTGAAACTCAATTGGTCTTCTTCGTTTGTCTGCATACGACTTTTGTCGATCTTGAGCCGCTTTCAAGTGAGCTCGGACCAGGTCAATCTTTTCATTCATGATTCTGACTACATCCTTATGTGCAAGTTCGCGCAGACCAACCTCACCCCAACACACCGGAGTTCGGCATTTTCTACCGTAAAGCATCTAGTACGGAGCCATACCGATGCTTGTGTGGTAACTGTTATTATATGAAAATTCAACCAACGGTAGGTAAATATCCCAACTACCCCCGAAGTCGATAATGCATGCCCGTAACATATATTCCAATATTTGTATTGTTCTTTCACTTTGTCCATCCGTTTAAGGATGGTACGCGGTGTTAATGAACAACTTTGTTCCCATTTGCTCTTGGAAATCGCGCCAGAAGCTTGAAGTGAACCGGGTATCCCTATCGGACACGATGGATACCTGCGCTCCGTGGCGTGCTACTATCTCATTTGTGTACACCTCCGACATCTTTTCTGACGTATAGGTCTCACGTATCGGTATAAAGTGAGCACTCTTCGTCAGTCTATCTACAACCACCCATATAGTATCAAATCCGCGGTTTGTCTTTGGTAATTTGGTCAATAGGTCCATTGTGATATGTTCCCATTTCCAAACCGGAATTTCCAATGGTTGAAGTTTACCGTAAGGTTTCTAGTGCTCCGCTTTTACCTGTAAACAGGTCAAGCACTTCTCTATATATTTAACCACATCTCTTTTCATTCCCGGCCACCAATAGTTTTGCTTCAAATCTTTGTACATCTTGGTTGCTCCAGGATGGATAGAATAGCGAGACTTGTGAGCCTCGTCAAGTAGAAGATCCTTAACACCACACGTGTTTGGGACCCAAATCCTACCATTCCGGTATTTCATCCCATTACTTCCTTCCACAAGATCTTTTACCAACCCCTTTATACGCTCTTTCTTCCAATTCCCTTCCCTTACTGCTTCGATCTGGGCTTCTCGAATTCGTTCAAGCAAGCCTGAAGTTACTACCAACTACACAGACCGCACTCGAATTGGAGTGCATTCGTCCTTTCGGCTAAGGGCATCCGCCACCACATTAGCCTTTTCGGGGTGATAATGGATTTCGCAGCCATAGTCCTTCACTACTTCTAACCAACGCCTCTGCCTCATATTTAACTCCTTCTGATCGAAGAAGTACTTTAAACTTTTATGGTCAGTGAAAATAGTACATTTCACACCATACAAGTAATGTCTCCAAATCTTTAAGGCGAAGACTACGGCTGCCAGGTCAAGATCATGAGTCGGGTATTTTGTTTCGTGCGGCTTAAGTTGTCTTGAGGCATACGCAATTACCCTTCCTCTTTGCATCAGCACGCACCCAAGGCCTAAGTGTGATGCATCTGAATATACTACCATATCATCCGTACCTTCAGGTAAGGTCAACACCGGTGCACAGGTTAACTTTTCCTTTAGTGTCCGAAATGCCTTTTCCTGATCATCTTCCCAGACTAACTTCTCGTTCTTGCAGGTTAACTTGGTTAAAGGCGATGCAATCTTGGAGAAATCCTGAATGAATCTCCGATAGTAACCTGCAAACCCCAAGAAACTCCTAATTTCGGATGGATTCCTTGGAGGATTCCATTTTGATACTGCTTCTACCTTCGATGGATCCACCAATATTCCTTCGGCGCTTATGACGTGCCCTAGGAATTGCACTTCTCGTAACCAAAAGGCACATTTCGAGAATTTAGCATATAATTTTTCCCGCCTTAGTATCTTTAACACTTCCCGTAAATGGTTAGCATGATCCGCCTCGTTTCTTGAATAAACGAGGATGTCGTCGATAAAAACAATCACCGACCTATCAAGCATCGGCTTGCAAACCCGGTTCATGAGATCCATGAAAGCCGCGGGTGCATTTGTTAATCCGAAGGACATCACGAGGAATTCATAATGTCCGTATCGCGTACGGAACGCAGTCTTTGGTACATCCTCCTCCTTTACTCTCAACTGATGGTAACTCGATCTCAAATCGATCTTTGAAAACCAGCTAGCGCCTTGTAATTGATCGAACAGGTCGTCGATCCTCGGGAGCGGGTATCGATTCTTTACCGTGAGTTTATTTAACTCCCGGTAATCAATACACATCCGCATGCTCCCGTCCTTCTTCTTTACAAATAGCACCGGCGCTCCCCAAGGAGATACACTAGGCCGGATGAATCCCTTATCGAGTAAATCTTGTAATTGGGACATTAATTCTTGCAATTCTGACGGTGCCAGTCTATATGGTGCTTTAGCAACTGGTTTAGCACCCGAAATCAATTCAATCCCGAACTCTATTTCACGCTCTGGCGGCATTCCCGGTAGATCCTTGGGAAAAACATCCTCAAATTCACGCACCACTGGTACGTCTTCAATCCTTGACATTTCTTTCTCCACATCACGTACGTAAGTCAAATATGCCTTACATCCATGTAGTATAAATTTGTGGGCTTCTATCATTGAGCACACAATGGGATTACAAGTCTTTTCCCCATAGATGATGACACGCTTTCCGCTTGGAGACGTTAAGTGTATCTCCTTACGTAAGCATATCACCTTAGCGTGGTAGCGAGACAGCCAGTCCATTCCAACTACCACTTGAAATTCACCCATGAACATGGGTATTAAATCAATGGAGTATTCCTCGCCATCGATATTCAATTTGCATTCCCGACATACATCACAAACAATAAAACTTTTGTTATTACCTACTTCTACTTCCATTGGCATAGGTAATTTTGTTAATGTTAACAAAGGGTTTTGAATGAATCTATGTGAAACAAAAGACTTATTCGCACCCGTATCAAATAAAACACGTGCAAGGACAGAATTTACAGTAAATATACTTGTAACCACGTCAGGTTCCATTTTTGCTTCAGCAGCAGTGATTTGGAACGACCTTGCCTTAGACTTTGGGGTTTCATTCTTGGATTCAGCACCCTCTTTCTTTCCCGTTAGTTCTGGACATTCCGACTTCTTATGACCCGGCTGATAACACTTATAGCACACCATCATTTTGTCTGGGCAGTTTGAAACCCCATGCCCTGTTTTACCACACGCAACGCAAGGTTTGTTCTTAAAGTAACATTCGCCCTTATGAGCGCGTCTACATATCTTGCAACTCGGGGAACCTCCTTTCGCATTTCCCTTTTTTGAAGATTCAGCCACCTTCGACTTCTTTGTGAGACTTGGGTTTTCATCCAATGCTCTTCTCTCGCCTCTTTCAACTTGCCTTTTCAATTCAATCTCGCGCTCCCGCGCCGCATTGATTATGTTGGTGAGGCTTTCGTAATGTGAGGGAGTCATGAACTCCCTATATTCGGCTCTAAGCATATTGTGATAGTAGTAAATTTTCTATTCTTCGGTCTTGACCAACTCATCACAAAATTTGAGTTTATCCATAAACGTCCCCGTGATTTTATCGACGGTTTCACATTTTTGCCTCATTTGCATGAATTCTTCTTTTATCTTATTGATTACCGCCTTGGGGCTATGATGTTTGAGAAATGGCGTTTTAAAATCTTCCCAAGTCATCACCCTTGTTACTTCAACACCCTTTTCATTTCTAAGGTTGTCCCACCAATCCTTAGCTTGGCCTCTAAGCTGGCCGGTTCCATAAGCCACGAAGTCACTTATATCACAATGCGTTCGTTCAAAAACACCCTCGATATCGCTTATCCACCTTTGACAAGAAATTGGATCCACCTCTCCGTTGAAGATCGGGGGTTTACATGCCATGAACTTGTAATAAGAACAACCTTTCTTTTCTTTGGCCTTACCTCTATCATTGGTAAGGTCTTCTCTTAATTCACCCATCTTTTCCTCCATAGTCGAAAGTAATGTGTTTTGTATCCTTTCCATAAATCTTGGTAGGCTGGCTTCAATTGCCCTTCCGACTTCCTCGGTTTCTTTCAACCCGTCGGTAGTGAGGGATAGGACATTGTCACTAGCACCCCCCGACATCTTCTTACTGAAATTTTAAAATAATTTGATAAATAATTCATTCAATCACTCTCATGCCTTTACATGAGAATTTATACTCACTATTCGGTCAAGTATACAACTTTGCCTTAACCGTTTATGCTAAGTGTACTTCTCGGGTTCGAGTATATTACTATACTCCTCCCATACACAATAAATCACTATTCCTTATAATCTTTTAATTTAAAATTTACTTCAAATAAATTCTTACCGGATGTTGATCAGGCCTTGAACCGAACACATTTGTCTTTAACCTTAGCTCTGATTACCAACTTGTAACACTCTACTTTTAAGAATATAAATTCTTACCGAAAAGATAAGACCATTCATTTTAAACATCAAGACAATCAATTACATAACCTTAGTTTAGCAATTACTAGATTTAACCAACGTTCAAAAGCAACAATAGGACACATAAGTGTTCCTTCATTTACATAAATCCTACTAATAACTAATAATAACAAAAGTTGCGGAACTAGATCTTGAATGTGTTCGGTTCGGAAGCATTGACTTGATCATCTTCCACTTATTTGCATTACCTAAACGCTAGAAATTTTCACAAACATTAGTATTAGAGTCTTTAGAAATTAGCATAATCGAAACTACGTTCAAAAACGGATTCGAGTAACTAAGATATGCAAAATTCAGCAAATATAACTGGGCACTACCGTAACTTACGGAAGCCACCGTAAGTTACGGTAGCCATTAGGCAACACTGGTCTACCGTAAGGCAGTAGAAAACTACCGTAACATTTTACTCGCTACCGTAAGTTACGGTAGCTATCGTAACTTACGGTAGCTGCTGCATATTCTTCTTGTTTTGTTGTTTTGACCCGTTTGTTCCAGTTTCGCACTTTTAAAACATCAAAACACAATACGGGATATTACTTCGTAACAAAGTGACCCATCTTTGGGTTCTTTATGTTCAACACTCACGCTCCCATTACCGGTTTGCGTGTTTAATACGTTACTACCCGTCACCCGGGCTTATAGATTACGGATAAGATACTCCCGTTACCCGGTTTGTACCTACCCTTAATAACCCGTTTGATTTGCCATTATGAAGTCCATCATTCAAGCAAACCAAACCACTTAAATCTTCACATTCTAACTTACCAACAAATATCAATGACAAAACTAATTTACAATAGTAATGAGGCGTTAGCCACATACCTTATTGCTTTTCCTTCAACCTTGCGTTTGCCCCGGCTTGACTCCCCGAAGCTTCACCCGAGTTGCCTATAACGTGCAACCCTATCGTTAATATTCCCATTTCCTCAAATTCATAATATGCACATTTGTCCATATCTTACTCACAAATTCACATCAACATCATTTGGGGAATTATAAAACTTAATATTTCATTCAAGCATTTCGTCAAACACTTTATGTGCGTATTTTATCATTAGCCATGTCCCTCAAGTTATTGAAGATTTTAGCTAACAAAACTCCTGCTTAACAAGTAGACATATATATTATACCCTTTTCTATCAAATTTCTGATTGTTATGAATTCAAACATCATCATAAACTTCCAGATTTCATGAGTTCCGATCTTACACATCAAAATCCATTTGTTCATACTCATGCATTCAACTAAATACCTAATCATGGCATTTGTTCTACTTATGTTTATCAAACTTGTTTAGAATCATTTAGAATTCACTATCTTTATCATAATTTCAACATAATTTTACCCTATTTGAGCATCATAGATTTCATCAAGAACTCAATACATAATCATACATCAAATTCTCAACATACCTTATGAAGAAAAGATGTTATAGACTCCAATTCACTAAACATGCATTAAATACGTCTTGATTTGTGGCTGATTTTGATGAATTTAGAGGACAAGAACATGAACTAGGGCTTGGTCCCTGTTTCCCCCTTCTGGTCGCGCACACCCACACACACATATGTGTGTGTGGTTTTAATTAAATTGATTTTATTAAAAAATTCAAGTTTTCATTCTTACAAAATCAGTCTCTCTAGTTTTCTTTATTAGACTATTGTCAATTTAAACTAACTTCTTTCCATTTAATACTTGGTATTTTAACTATTAATTATTTTGGGGTGTTACATGCTTGTCTTTAACAGGGCTTTGTCCTCAACAGTGGATAGGCCTCATCAGTCTTTAAGTCCATCAGTCTTTATAAGAAGCAGTGGTTAGTTATAACAGTCCTTAGCATGATCAGCTATTATAACCACTCCATAACCCTTTGAGAGGAAGCAAGTGTCGGTCTATTTAATTGAGAGGAATCATTGCATTACATCCCTGTTGAAAAACAGAATCGATAAATTTAAGGAAAATGGGGTTGAAAGATGATAACCAAACAGTGGAGGATCTCATTCTACAACTTCGATAAATTCAGGGGTATTCTCAAATAATGGTTCCTAGATGCTTCCAAAGAAGCAGCACTTTGGACATTTGTCGTTATTCAAACATCTATTATCTATTATCTATTATATTATATATAATAAATGAAAGTTATTTGGGCCACGTGTCAGTAGATGAGGGCTACCTTCTTTCTCACGTGGACTAGATAACTTTCATTTATTATATATAATAGATAATAGATAATAGATGTTTGAAGACCGACAAATGTCCAAAGTGCTGCTTCTTTGGAAGCATCTAGGAAGCATTATTTGATAATACCCCTGAATTTATCGAAGTTGTAGAATAAGATCCTCCACTGTTGGCTTATCATCTTTCAACCCAATGTTTTAAAAACCGGTATTTTAATCGTACCAGATTGGGCTTAAAAATGGTTTAACCCGGTTCAACCGGATTGACTAGTTAACTCTATAATTTCATAAATTGCAACTTCAACTCAAAAAAAAAAAAATAATAATAATAATAATAATAATAATAATAATAATAATAATCCAAAGTGCATTATAACAAATTAAAAACAATCCAAAAGTTAATCCATAACGAAAAAGATAATTCAAAAGTATTCAGTTTTCCAACAAAGTTCTTTTAAATGAAAGTGTGTGATATGTTTAAGCCATTGGAGTGTTGAATGCATCAAGTTCCCGGTCGCTTAAAGGGTGAAATTCACTATCGCCGCCATCCTCATCAACTAGAGCATAACTATTTTCGTTTCCTACATTATTAAATAAGAAGTTTTAATTGCAAATAATCATAATATATTAAACTTACGTAAGATAAGTGACATATATAATAAGTAACCTTGTGTTTGAGAAACCGGCTCATGATCTTCCTCACCAAACATGTTATCTATATCATCGTTATGAAGTTCTCTTGCCGGCTCTTCTTCAACCACCCAAAATTCCGCATGACTAATACTTTCACAATCAACCGGGTCATAGGATCTTTTAGCATATTTGAGTCTACGAAAACAACTACCCAAATGTCAACACTTATAAAGTAAATTATGATGTGATAAACATTTTAAAGAATTCAAGATATCGTACCTATTTTGTAAACGCAAGTTGTAATGAACAAACACAAGATCATTTAGTCTTTCATGTTCCAACCGATTTCTTTTTTTTTCGTATGAATCCTTTCAAAGACACTCCAATTACGTTCACAACCGGAGGAAGATGCGGTTTGACTTAATATTCGAACGGCAAAGTTTTGCATTAACGGATAATCTCCACCATCCGGCTACAAAAGAAAATAATTATCAAAACAATAAAAAAAAGATTAATATTGTTAATAATAACATGAAAAATATATCTTACCGGGTTGAATTGCTTTACGAGAAGCAACGGCACTACTCCTACCAAAACATTCTATGCCATCACGAAACTTGCCTAAAGACGTCGTAATATCTATAACATCCTCACCCGAAAAATTCTTCTCAACCATTTCAAGAACACCCTTGAAAACTTCTTTACCTTTATAAAGATTTTCTTTGTCGTACTGAAAAGCTGGATTTAACCAATATGCCGCACAATGAATACTAGAACATAACATCTTTTTCCATCGAGCATCGATTATATCCGTATATGGCTTATACAAATGTTCCTTTCCCTTAAATATTGCCTTAACTCCCTTATCTGCCTGATTCATCCCCTCAAAAACATATGGAAAAGAAGGTTTTTCGTCCATATCACACAAACGCAAAACCCTCAACAAAGGAGCCATTACTGTCACAGTAATCAAACAATTGCTCCAAAAAGTTTCATTCATCACAACTTCTTTACATTCAATTGCATTCCCCAGTTTTGACATCTTTTTAAATTCATTAGATATGACAAGAGCTTGCAAGTCATTTATATGATCTACCAAACTTTTTAATGCAATGAAGGTCGTACCAAACCGGGTAGGACCTGGACAAATGATTTCTGTCCAACCCTCTCTTTTTCTTAACCAATTCAACGGCATCTTGTGATTATAAATAAAAACAGTAATCCTAGATGCAAGTTTGACCAACTTTGCAACATTCTCCAACTCTGAAACATCCTTTAACAGAAGATTAAGACAGTGAGCTGCACAAGGTATCCAAGTAACTGAAGGATATTTTGCACATAACATTTTACCAGCTGCCTTGTAATTAGCAGCATTGTCAGTAACTATATGAACTACATTCTTAACCCCAACCATTTCCGTAACTTCAGCAAACAAATTACACAAATTCACAGTATTGCTCTCAATATCAAATGTGTCTACTGATTTAAGAAATGAAATTCCTTTCTCACAATAAACTAAGAAATTAATCAAATGTCGATGCCTAATATCCCACCACCCATAACTCATAATCGTGCAACCACTTTCAACCATGTCACTTCTATATGAATCTATTATTAGCCCAACTGATGTTTTTGCATCTTTCAACAGAATGACCCTTAAAGCATGATAGTTAGGTGCTTTATAACCATATCCTATAGATGCTATTTTATCTACCACTAGTTGAAAATAAGGAGAATTACAAGCATTTATAGGTATACATGCCTCATAGAACCACATAGCAATAGCCAAGTTAACCTCATGTACCTTTTCTTTGCTTTGCATAGCTTTTCTAATAGTAGGTTGAGAAGGATCGCTTGTAGTTTTTGTAAAGAAAGGATGCACATTTGATTTAACTCTCTTTTTTCCCTTTTGTGCTTGGTCACATATTTCCTCAACGTCTTCGTCATCTAAGACGTCGACACTAGATCCAATGTTAGTAGACTTACCTTTTGCTTTAACTTCAGTTTCTTTCAGAATTCCTTGCATAGTAAAACGAACATCCGCCGTTACCTTTTTATAAGGTTCTATATCACCTTTAATGCCCGCAAGGTGTCGCTTCATTCTCGTTATACCGCCACCAAGCACCATTTTTTGACAAAAAAACACATATATATACCGTCTTACCTTTCTCATCTTTTTGACAAGTTACAAAGTCCCAAGCTTTATCTGATTTTGATCTATAACTTGATTGAACATGTGTCTCAGTTTTGTTATCTTCCATAATCTACATAACAAGAAACTTATTTAAAAAAAAAAACATATCACTCTATGTAGAAAAAACTCATAAACATCTTAATATTCCATCAATTCCATATTAACCTCACACGTTTGATATACTTTTAAAAGAATAAATCAATTAAAACCTACATATTAAACCAACCTACATCTTAATATTCTATCAACAAACCTGCACGTGGATATGCTTTTCAATATTCCATTAATTCCATTAAATACATTAAATCAAATTTGAAAGCATAAATCACATTAAACCTATACATTAAAACCTAGACATTAAACCTGCATGTTTGAAAGAGACTCTAATACTTACCAGTTCAAATGAGGGAAATGAGTAAGTGTAGAGTTGAAAAAGATGAAGGGATGAACTTTGAATTTTGATCGACTGATGATATGCCAAAGAAGATAATAACGTTGTTAGGTTAATATTATGGGTAAATTCAATGGGCTAAAAAATTGTAAAAAAAACCCAAAACTTACATTGGGCCGGTACGGTACACCGGTTCATACCGGTATTTCGTAACTTACCGGCGGTTTAAATTGAATGTCGTTTCAAGGAATTACCGGCCAGTTTCGTACCGCCTGAACATCCGGTATTACCGGCCGGTATATACCGGTTTTTAAAACATTGTTTCAACCTCATTTTCCCTAAATTTATCGATTCTGTTTTTCAACAGGGATGTAATGCAATGATTCCTCTCAATTAAATAGACCGACACTTGCTTCCTCTCAAAGGGTTATGGAGTGGTTTTTCAACAGGGATGTGATTTTAAACTATTAATACATAAGTATGTTACTTTGTGTAAACCACAGGGACTAACTATGTAATTAACTCTATAAGTTATTTGTTTTTTTTCAGTTTTAATTCTTGACCTAATTTTATGAAGTCAGTTTCCTTTTAAACTGTTTTCTATATTATTTTTTTTATTTGTTTAACTACCTTATTCTAACTCCCTTTATTTAAGACCATAGTAATTACCTTATTCCAATTTATTTTTGATAATTGAAAATAGTAACAACCCTATTCCAGTTTTTTTTATCTATTTTCGAAATTTTAGATTTCAAATTTTTTAGACCTCCAGTCCTTCTCCATCAGTAATACCAACATCCCATAATCTCTCTTCCTAAACTACCTATCTCCCATAATCTCTCTTCATAACCTACCCACCTCCCCATAACCTCTCTTCACAACCTACCTACCTCCCCATAATGTCTCTTCATAACCTACGGTTATTAACTACCATATTCAATTGTTTTATAATCTCTCTTTCATCATCTAAAAATTCTCAATCTCAACGTCGATGTATAACAAGCTACACAATTTACTAGCAAATGATGCCAAAAAAAATAACTCGTATGTTGCATCTTTGTAATATAATATGCGTTGACATGCAGCAATGCAATACAATGTTCATGTAAATTCAAGAATTGGTAATTCCTTACTCTCATACTTGTATAACAACTTTCAGGTGGTTGTTGATGTCAACCATGAGGTTGCTGTAACAACTCTCATCAAAAGTCATAATTATTAAATTAATTTGTCCAATAGGAAACCCTAATTGAGACACCCAAGTGATTCTACACAAACCCTAAAATTTTCAGAATAATCAGAATCAAGATCAGGGCCCCTAAAACTCAGGGGGGGTAAAACCCTAGTTACGATTATCCACATAAAACGCTGTCAAAAACGAATTTTACGATTTCGTCAACTCAGCAAGCCTAGTTAGGGACGTGACTACCCTATGGAAATAGGTGACTCCTCGCGCCACGCGACGCCCAGAGGGGTACCCCTCGCGTCACGCGAGGGGGGTCAAATTTCGTGTATAAATAGTGGACTTTGGGACTTGATTTCTGGCTTCAGTTCGACGTAAAAATTCCAATTGTACGTTGAGTTATAGCAGAAACAGTCCAAAACACACACACGACTCACGAAGTGCTGCCGCAATACGGGGTAATAACTCGATCGCTGATACGATTCAATGTCCGATCGATTAAACTATCCAATGGATGTTTAAGTGCTGCCCACATTTAGGGTTTATGCTTTGTCATTCGTCGTTAAATCGATGGATGTTTAAGTATCGCACTTTGTCATTCGATGTAAAGGTTTAATCTCGTGAGTTATCGTAAATGCTGTATTAAGTTACTAACCGAGTTGTGTGGATGTTATTAAATTAGGTTAAAAGGCTAATCAGTAGGCTAGGCTTTGCTCAAATTAAACCTGCAATGTGAGTCATTCTCTTTTTATCAAATTTATTTCAAAAGCATGTTTATTTTCAAAGTTATAATTACAGGGATTAAGTCTTTGTAGTCACCAAATTACAGCCGGTATATGGGGTATTGTGTACATTACTTATTCCCGTCACCATTGGACAACGAGTTAGCTAATGGGTGATCTGACCACAGTCACAGAAATAAGTCGAGTGACAAATACTGTGGGTAGTTGGTTGATATAGAAACAATGTAATCACCCTTAATACTGTAAATTATAACAAACAGGTCGTTTTAGTAAATAGAATGATTCACCAGTATTTCCCGCTGACAAAACCTTTTTCAAACATGTTTCAGGTGATCTGTTGTGATCCAGGAAAAGTGACGTGAAGCACTACAAGCTTAAGAAAGTGGCTCAATATAAAATAAGGAAACATGTTTTGTAAAATAAGGATTTCTCCGTGAAATCTTATGTTTGTAAATTACCGGGTTTTTATCCCGAGTTGTGAAATAAATTAATCGGGAAATATTTCCTCTTTATAAAGATCCTGAAGAAAACTTCCGCTGTTAATTAAATACCACGGGATTTTCTGTCCCGCGGCTCCAGAAATGGGTCAAACCGGGTCGGGGGCCGTGACAGAAAAAGGTGGTATCAGAGCCACTGATTTAAGCCAATTAAGTATTTAAAATACTTAATTTTATTTGCTATTTTGTGATTATGTGTTTTATTATTTGAATATTTATGTACAGTATGGGTAAGCAAAAGCTGTCAAACATCTATCTTAAATTAGATAGGTCATCAAACGAGAAGGGAAGTTCGTCCCAAACAAAATCCTCAAATCAGTCTGTAATTCCTGATGAAGGAATATTTGTGCAAAAGGCACAATATTAGGAACCACTTTCTCATAGTAAAAGAAGTCTGATTATTAGGAAAAGTAAAGAGAAAATAAAGAAATCCCGAGAAAAGAAGGAAACCCAGGAATTAACCAGTAAAATACCTTGGGAGGACAAGTAAGATGAAAAATGGGCAGATCTTTATATGCTAGCTACTGTAGCAGTTAATGCAAATCTTTAAATAATTTAACCCAAGTTTTAGCACCTTTATTTATTATAGGCTAGAAACCTTATTTCAGTAAATAAATAAATTTTACAATGAAACCTAGTGTGTTTTAATTTTTCAGTTGTTTTGTAGTTACCCAGTATGAAATAATATTTAAAGGTTTTCTATGAAATTTTGTTATAAGTTTAAGTAATTGTGTGTATTTTGCATAACAGCATGAGTGACTTGTCTGACGCCCTTCAGAATTTAAATCTCTATCCGGTAAGAATAGAGGTTTCCAGAGATTTCAATAGGTATATACCAGATATAGAAGAACCTATTGAATTCAATGCTCCACCTCCAGAGAAACCCAAGCCCAAGAAAAAGAGGAGATTTGTGGGATGGAGGCGTGTGCGTAGGAGGAAACCCGTCCCTAGAAAGATTCCCAAAATTGAAAATCCTTTAGATAAAGGGAAGGGAATTGAAGTCAGGGAAGAGTCTAGGCAGTTGGGAATACAGTTTGAAGAATATTCAAAACAAATAGAAATGGAGATTGGAGGAGGTTCTAAACAAACCCAGATAGAAACTGGAGAAAGCTCTAAACAAACCCAGGAAATGACATTACAGGAAGAGCTAGATTTTATATTAGCAAGCTGTGATACTATTAAGCCTGTCAATACAAATGTTTTTACTCATCCTATTGAAACCCAAATTCCAATGAACCTGGAACCAGCAATCCCAGAACCAATAATCCACACCCAACCTTTAGGAATGGACGAATGGTGGACGAATGCTTGGCAATTCCAAAACTTGCTCAATAGTCCTTATTCCTTTCTTCCTCAATTCGATCCAGAACCTTTACCTAATCCACCAATGAGTAATGAGAATATGGCTGAACTCCGCCATTTTGCTGAAGAGCTGATGGATGCTGGGAATAGGATCAGAGAGATTGGTGGACAAATCTCATGGAAATATGATGAGAGAGAACATCGTTATTAAAAATGCAAGTTGACAAAGGAAAAATGGGTTATGAGTCTGTGTTTGTATAATAACAGTAATATTAATAAAAATCAGTATGTGTAAAATAAACAATAAAAAGATTGTATATGGAAGCATAATATAATCTATAATTCACAATTTTTGGTTGTATATTTGTTTAAGTGATTATGTGCGATTAATTGTATAGTAGATTGTTTCTTATTCTATACTAATTATTTATCTATAAATTAATTATCAGATGGCAAACATTGGTAATGAACCAGTAAATGAAGTAAATCAATCCGAGCAAATTCAGGAAGAGCAATTATTAAATAGGCAAGATATCGAGGATATCGTTGCACAAGGAATAGCCAATGCTATTCCAGCAATCGTTGCTGCTGTCCAGAAACCTGTTAAACCTCAATCAATCATTCCTAGTAAACGTATACAAGGCGACAATTTTAGTAATAGTATAAACGGAGGAGGCAATTATATTAATAATAACAATAATGATCTGCAAGCCCCAATTTTTAAGAAAATGAAAGCTGCAACATTTGGTTGCACTTACAAAGAGTTTCTTGCCTGTAAACCAGCTGAGTTTGCAGGTAACGAAGGGGCTATTGCAGCACTGCGTTGGTTAGAGAAAACTGACGCAGTGATCACTATAAGTAAATGTGCTGAGGAAGATCAAGTTATGTATGCGTCAAATCTTTTTAAAGAAGGGGCGCTAGAATGGTGGAACACTGTGTTACAAGCTAAAAGAAGGATCGAGGCATATGCCATGAAATGGGAAGAATTTAAGAATCTGGTAGAAAGAAAATTCTGTCCCGAGTATGAAAAAGATCAAATGGCAAATAAGTTCCTAAACCACCGGATGGTGAATGTGGACTGTCGGGCATATACTTCGACATTCTTCGAATATGCTAGAGTGGTACCTACACTGGCTTCGCCAGAGCCGGTACTCATTTCTCGCTATATTTGGGGATTAATTAGCAAAATCCGTAACATCGTTAAAGCTGCGAGACCTCGCACTATTGACGATGCACTCGAATTAGCTAATACCCTCACTGACGAATTGGTACGCACAAGAGATGAAAATAGGAAAAAGGAACTGGCTCAGAAAATTACCTAAGGATTTCGGGTGGGTAATAATAACAACTTCAAGAGAAGAGGAACAGGGCAATCTTCCACTTCGCCGTTTTGCAGAAATTGCAGAAAGAAACATTATGGAAGATGTAATGTAATCTGCAACTTTTGCAAAACCATAGGACATCGCGAAAAAGACTGCAGGAAGAAAACAAGAATCTGCTATAACTGTGGAAAAACAGGACATTTTAAGCCAGAATGCCCTAAATTGGTCAAACCAGCAGGCAACAAAGCAAAACCAGCCGACGGAGCTACCAAGAAGAATGTTCGTGCATTCCAATTAACTACTCAGGAAGCCGAGATAATTCCTGACGTGATAGCTGGTACGTTCTTAGTTCACAACATTTACGCAAAAGTATTATTTGACTCTGGTGCAAACCAAAGTTTTATAAATACTTCATTCTGTCAAGCTCTTAATTTACCCTTAACCAAACTTAGGCAGATTTTTACAGTCGAAACGGCAGACGGAAATTCCGTTAGCATAGATAAAGTTTTGCAAAAGGAAAATATAGAACTCTCAGGTCATAAATTCTTTGCAAACCTGTTACCTATGAAATTAGCCGAATTTGATGTTGTGTTAGGAATGGATTGGTTAGTAGCCAACCATGCTCGAATTCTTTGTGATAAAAACTCTATAGAAATTCAGACACCCACCGGAGAAGTCATTATGATTATAGGAGATAAACCACGTAAGCCCATGAAGTTCATATCAGTAATGAAAGTTGCTAGTTATGAACGAAAGCAAGGAATAGTATATATGATTTCAGTAGTCATTAGTACTAAGGGTAAAGAACTTAAGGAGATTACTGTAGTCTTAGAATACCCAGATGTATTTCCAGAAGAATTACCAGGGCTACCACAGATAGGGAGGTAGAATTTAGAATTCATCTAATTCCAGGAACTACACCGATAGCCAAGGCACCTTATCGGTTAGCACCCACAAAAATGCTAGAACTGAAAAAGCAATTAGATGAATTACTAAGTAAAGGTTTCATACAACCTAGTTCATCCCCGTGGGGAGCACCCGTGTTATTTGTAAAGAAGAAGGATGGGTCCATGAGAATGTGTATCGATTATAGAGAATTGAATATGGTTACAATTAAGAATCGATACCCATTACCTAGGATTGATGATTTATTCGATCAACTTCAAGGGGCTAGATGTAACACCCTTAATATTTGAACGGAATATAATTAATAATTATATTAATTAAGGTACAAATCAGAGTTTACAAAAACTTTTACATGTTTTAAGGACCATACATACTTGTTGTAATACCAAAACATTGTACAATAGTGCATAACAAGTTAAAAGTTAACCCTTGCTAGTAAACTAACCACTAGTTTAAGGGATTTAAAACATGATTAACAAAAGCGTTTACAACATAATAAAGTTCTAGACATAGTTATATTTAGTGCGGAAGCTTCAAAATGCGTGTTCGGTTCTTGACAACATACTTGATCACCATCCGGGAGAAACTCATCCATACCTACGGTCAAACACTAAATACATTAGTTTTGACATTAATTCATTACGTATAAATGGATTCTAACAACACAAAGTAACAAACAAAATATGATTTTTCTGGGTTCCACCGTAACTTACGGTGTCACCGTAAGTTACGGTGGACCCGGAATGTCCCTGGTTCTGCCGTAAAACAGGGGCTTCTCACCGTATCATTTTAATCTCCACCTTAAATTACGGTGGAACCGTAATTTACGGTGGACTCTGCATTTTTGCCTTTAATTATTTTCCAACTTTTAAAGATCATAACTTTTTACTCGCTTGTCCGTTTTAGCCGATTCTTTTTCCTATGAGTCCGTAATAAAATTACGGATTCAACCATGTAAATTTTACATCGCGGAAACCGAGATACCAACAATCGGTTCACAATTTCCTTGTCTCAATTATCCAACCCATTAGTGAAAATGCATAGCACCTCATCTCCATTCTTAAAACCTTTTAGACATAATTACCCAAATTCCCCGGCTCATATATTTGGTGTATTCGCGCCATTCCATGGCTTTGCGTTCCCTTAGGACTAATTACTTGTTTCTTCGGAATTCAAGCATTCTGTTTCAAACGACACTTTCATAGAGCTTCTATTGTTTGACCCGATATCCCGGGTTCTTAGTCTTAAAATTAATATAACCAATTTAATAGCGTGGTACAATCCGCCACTTAACGAAATATGAGACTTTCAAGTCTCTATTCTCATGATTCTTTTTATAAAAGCATCTTTTGACCCGTTTGGCTATTTAGTGAAAACTATCACTTTGTTGACATGCCAAACTAAATTCCAAGTCCTTATTTTGACCCGTTTAATGGTCGAGTGTACTTCGTCACTTTAACGACACATCAAACGCATCCTTTACACTACAACATCAATTACATATCAAACCAAAACATTTAAGCATAATTTAACGGGACTAAAGTCACGTACCTTTAAAGCACACCTTTTCCGCGAGTATCACCTCCGGCGTGTCCACTCGACGTTCCGGATTCCTTGCCTAAAGAGTTCAATTCATATCAAGATTAGAACTCTTTCATACGCTTTAACGCATTAATTCATAACATATGCAAATCAGCGTTTTTATAAATCTTTAACATTTTAACCCTCATTTAGGCGTTTTATCAAACACCTTGCGGGTCGGATTTCTACATGATCTAAACCAAGTTCATAACTTGAAATTATCACTCAAATTAACTTCAATTAGACAATATACACATATTTTAACATCAACAATTTCAGAGATTATCTCACAATTTCAGTTTTCACTAGAACAAGAGTCTTAATCCTAGTGTTCATCGAGTTCTATTGACTTACTAATCACCCACTATAGTGATTTTGATCCTTACAACTAACATGCAAGATTTTGACAAGAAATCATCTAGGGTTTGTCCCTAGACTTCATATTACTTCCAATTTCATGTTTTACAACACATAATCAAGCTAAACCTTAGATTTCAATCACATGCAAGAATTTGAGTTGTATCAAAACAACCTAATTTGACATACCTTATGACCTCCTTGACGAGGAGATCACGATTCTATGTTCAGATTTCGATTACGACATGATTTGAGCCTTCAATTTGAGAGTTTAGTATAATTTAGGGTTGTGAAGGTGTGGGTGTCGCCCCTGTGGTTTCTTGATCGACCAGGAACTCCAAAATGGAGTGTTTGGTCTTTATTTTACTAATTATTAGTAATTTAAGTTTCAATTTTGACAACCTAGGCCCCTCCACTCTTATTTAGTTTATATCTTTGGCTTTTTAACTCATTCCTATGTTACTACAAGACTTCTAACTAACTGGGTTATTTATCCTAGTTAGTTTATTCTTGTTTATTATACACTTTATAATTCTAGTATAAAGTCTTGAAATTTCGGGATGTTACAAGTCCACCCCCCTTAAAAAGGGTTTCGTCCCCGAAACCGAAATACGTACCAAATAGTTTTGGGTAGAGCCGTTGCATCTCTTCTTCGGATTCCCACGTGGTATCCGCACCCTTCCAATGCTCCCATTTAACCTTCACTTGGTTAATTACTTTGTTCCTCAGACTCTTCTCTTTTCGATCTAAAATTGCAATTGGCCTCACTACATAGTTGAGGCTGTTATCCACATCGATGTCATCAAAGCGGATACGATCGGTTTCATCTGCTAAGCATTTTCGGAGATGTGACACGTGGAATGGGCTATGAATTCCACTCAACTCCTCAGGTAATTCAAGGCGATATGCTACCTTACCAACCCGTTCAGTGATTCTGAATGGCCCAATGAACCTCGGACTCAACTTTCCCCTTTTTCTGAACCGTATAATTCCTTTCCATGGCGATACTTTTAGCATTACTTTATCGCCAACTTGAAATTCAATGGGTCTGTTCCGTTTTTCTGCGTACGCTTTTTGTCGAGCCTGAGCCGCCTTTAGGTTAGCTCGGACCAAGTCGATCTTCTCATTCGTATTCCGGATTATATCAGTAGGAGCTAGTCCTCGTGGACCCACTTCTCCCCAACATACCGGGGTTCGACACTTTCTTCCGTATAACATTGCGTAAGGAGCCATTTTAATGCTCGTGTGATAACTGTTGTTATATGAGAACTCGACCAAGGGTAGATAGACATCCCAACTACCCCCGAAGTCGATAATGCATGCTCGCAACATATCTTCCAACGTTTGTATCGTTCTCTCACTTTGCCCATCCGTTTGTGGATGGTAAGCAGTGCTAATGAACAATTTAGTTCCCATTTGCTCTTGGAATTCGTGCCAAAACTTCGAAGTAAACCGAGTATCTCTGTCTGATACAATGGATATCGGCACTCCATGACGTGCTATTATTTCATTGGTGTACACCTCCGACATCTTCTCGGATGTATAAGTCTCACGAATTGGAATGAAGTGAGCACTTTTCGTCAATCTATCCACGACTACCCATATAGCATCAAACCCGCGATTGGTTTTGGGAAATTTGGTTAACAAATCCATCGTGATTTGTTCCCACTTCCAAACTGGGATATCCAACGGTTGCAACCTTCCATATGGCTTTTGGTGCTCCGCTTTGACTTGTAAACAAGTCAAACACTTCTCCACATATTTCACAATATCTCTTTTCATTCCGGGCCACCAATAGTTTTGTTTTAAGTCATTATACATTTTGGTCGCCCCCGGATGAATTGAATAATGAGATTTATGGGCCTCGTCAAGTAGACGCACCTTGGCTCCGCTTGTATTTGGAACCCAAATTCTCCCAAACCGAGTTTTCAATCCTTGGTTATCATCCTCCAGGTCTTTTAGCTGCCCAACTATCCTTTCCCTCTTCACATTTTCCTCCTTGATTGCTTCAATTTGAGATTTCCGGATTTGTTCAAGCAAACCCGATGTCACAACTAGTTGCATCGATCGCACTCGAATAGGCGTATAGTCTGTCTTTCGGCTCAACGCGTCTGCCACTACATTAGCCTTCCCGGGGTGGTAATGTATTTCACAATCAAAGTCTTTGACAGTTTCTAACCAGCGTCTTTGCCTCATATTTAATTCCTTCTGATCGAAGAAATACTTTAAACTTTTATGGTCGGTAAAGATAGTGCACTTCACCCCATACAAATAATGCCTCCATATTTTCAAGGCGAACACCACTGCTGCCAACTCGAGGTCATGGGTAGGATATTTCTTCTCATGAGTCTTTAGCTGCCTTGAGGCATAGGCTATAACCTTGCCCCGCTGCATCAAAACGCAGCCAAGTCCCGAATGCGATGCATCCGAGTAAACTACCATATCCTCCGTTCCGTCCGGTAATGTCAATACCGGTGCATGGGTCAATTTTTCCTTGAGCGTTTGGAACGCCCTTCCTTGATCCTCGGCCCAAATAAACTTTTCATCCTTACGGGTTAGTTTGGTCAACGGCGTAGCAATTTTGGAGAAATCTTGTATGAATCTCCGATAATAACCCGCAAGCCCCAAAAAGCTTCTGATTTCTGAAGGATTCTTCGGTGGAGTCCATCTTGACACAGCTTCTATCTTTGAAGGATCTACTAACACCCCGTTTGCACTAACGATGTGCCCAAGAAATTGCACCTCTCGTAACCAGAAGGCACATTTTGAGAATTTTGCATACAATTTCTCTTTCCTGAGCGTCTCCAACACTTCACGCAAATGACTTGTGTGTTCTGCTTCATTCTTGGAGTATATCAAGATGTCATCAATGAACACTATCACTGACTTGTCTAGCATGGGTTTGCAAACCCGGTTCATGAGATCCATGAAAGCCGCGGGTGCATTAGTTAACCCAAAGGACATCACGAGAAACTCGTAATGTCCGTACCGTGTACGAAAAGCCGTTTTCGGTACATCCTCCTCTTTGACTTTCAACTGATGATACCCCGATCTGAGGTCGATTTTTGAGAACCAACTTGCACCTTGTAATTGGTCAAATAGGTCATCAATTCTTGGAAGCGGATATCGATTCTTTACCGTGAGTTTATTCAACTCCCGGTAGTCAATGCACATACGCATGCTCCCGTCCTTCTTTCTTACGAATAATACTGGTGCGCCCCATGGAGACACACTTGGCCGAATAAATCCCTTGTCAAGTAAATCTTGGATTTGGGACATCAATTCTTGCAATTCTGATGGCGCGAGCCGATACGGCACCTTGGCCACAGGTTTAGCGCCCGGAATCAATTCGATTCCGAACTCTACCTCCCGTTCTGGCGGTACTCCCGGTAAATCGTCCGGAAATACATCAGCATATTCGCGTACCACTGGTACGTCTTCAATCATTGGCGTCTCTTTATCAGGTTCGTTTGCGTATATCATGAATGCTTTACATCCGCGCCTCATAAGATTGTGAGCTTTTAGTATTGAGCACATAACGGGACTACCCCCTTTTTCGCCATAGATGGTAACATGCTTTCCACTTGGAGATGTCAGTTTTATATCCTTGCGGAAACATATCACTTCTGCATGATGTCGGGATAACCAATCCATCCCAACCACTACTTGGAATTCTCCCATTGACATAGGGATCAAGTCTATTAGATATTCCTCATCATCAATGTTTATTTTGCAGTCACGACATACATCACATACAAGGAAACTTTTGTTATCACCTATTTCTACCTCTAATGGCATAGGCAATTTCGTTAGTACAAAAGAAGGATGTCGAATAAATCCATGTGAAACAAAGGATTTATTCGCACCCGTATCAAATAACACATGTGCGGGAATCGAGTTTATAGAAAATATACCTGAAACCACATCGGGTTCCACCTTTGCCTCGGCTGCCGTTAACTGGAAGGATCTTACTTTTGCTCTTGGTGTCTCAGTACGTGTATCCTTGTCATCTTTCTTTCCGATCAACTCCGGGCACTCAGATTTCTTGTGACCCGGCTGCTAACATTTGTAACACACCGACACCTTCCCCGAGCACAACGCAGCCGTGTGCTCGGTTTTCCCACAAATCGGACACGGCTTGTCCTTAAACCGGCACTCACCCTTGTGCCCTTTCCCGCATATCTTGCAGCTTGATGACCCGGTTTTTCCTTCTTGTTTCTTTGAGGATTCGTTCGGACGTGCCTTTTTCGTCGGGCTTGGGTTGACTACCGGTGCCCTTCTTTCGCCTCTTTCTATTTGTTTCTTCAACTCTATCTCCCGTTCCCGAGCAACGTTTATAATCTCGGTGAGGGTTTCGTACTTCGAAGGACACATAAACTCCCTATACTCGGCGCTCAACATATTATAATAATAATAATAATAATATATTTTCTGCTCTTCATTCGTTATGAGATCATCACAAAACTTCATTTTATCCATGAACGTTCCCGTGATTTTATCGATAGATTCACCCTTGTGTCGAAGCTGCATAAATTCTTCCTTGATTTTCTTAATGATTGTCTTGGGACTATGATGTTTAAGAAACGGCGTCTTAAACTCGTCCCATGTCATAGCCTTAGCCGCTTCACTTCCGATCTCTTTCTTCTTGTTATCCCACCAATCTTTTGCCTGACCCCTTAACTGACCCGTGCCATAAGCCACGAAGTCATCCTCATCGCAATGGGTCCTTTCAAATACTCCCTCCATATCACTTAGCCACCGTTGGCATATTATCGGGTCAACCTCCCCATTGTAGATTGGCGGTTTACACGCCATGAACTCTTTATAAGAACAAGATTTTCGTCCTCCCGACTTCTCCTTTGCTAAATTGGTATTATCCTCCAATTTCTTGATCCTCTCTTCCACCACTGATAATACCGTGTTTTGAATTTTGTCGATAAAACCCGACATACTGTTTTCGATTGCTTTTCCTACCTCCTCAGCAATCACTTCTCTCGTTTGCTCGGTGACTCTTGGCACCGCATCGTCATTACCTTTATCCGTCATCTTTAACTGAAATGTTTACATTAAGCGTTAACATATCATTTATGACGTATGATTTATTCACTTCGGTTTGTTCAAGTTCATAACTTGTTTTCACCGTTCTTATTTAATGCACTTTCCGGGTTTGAGTGTGTTAACACACTCTTCCCATGCATTTCCATTCATTACTTCCCTTTTTATACTTAGTAACTCTACTTTAAAACAATTAACTCTTACCGGATGTTTGATCAACTTGAACCGAACACTTGTTAACAACCTTGGGCTCTGATTACCAACTTGTAACACCCTTAATATTTGAACGGAATATAATTAATAATTATATTAATTAAGGTATAAATCAGAGTTTACAAAAACTTTTACATGTTTTAAGGACCATACATACTTGTTGTAATACCAAAACATTGTACAATAGTGCATAACAAGTTAAAAGTTAACCCTTGCTAGTAAACTAACCACTAGTTTAAGGGATTTAAAACATGATTAACAAAAGCGTTTACAACATAATAAAGTTCTAGACATAGTTATATTTAGTGCGGAAGCTTCAAAATGCGTGTTCGGTTCTTGACAACATACTTGATCACCATCCGGGAGAAACTCATCCATACCTAGGGTCAAACACTAAATACATTAGTTTTGACATTAATTCATTACGTATAAATGGATTCTAACAACACAAAGTAACAAACAAAATATGATTTTTCTGGGTTCCACCGTAACTTACGGTGTCACCGTAAGTTACGGTGGACCTGGAATGTCCCTGGTTCTGCCATAAAACAGGGGCTTCTCACCGTATCATTTTAATCTCCACCGTAAATTACGGTGGAACCGTAATTTACGGTGGACTCTGCATTTTTGCCTTTAATTATTTTCCAACTTTTAAAGATCATAACTTTTTACTCGCTTGTCCGTTTTAGCCGGTTCTTTTTCCTATGAGTCCGTAATAAAATTACGGATTCAACCATGTAAATTTTACATCGCGAAAACCGAGATACCGACAATCGGTTCACAATTTCCTTGTCTCAATTATCCAACCCATTAGTGAAAATGCATAGCACCTCATCTCCATTCTTAAAACCTTTTAGACATAATTACCCAAATTCCCGGGCTCATATATTTGGTGTATTCGGGCCATTCCATGGCTTTGCGTTCCCTTAGGACTAATTACTTGTTTCTTCGGAATTCAAGCATTCCGTTTCAAACGACACTTTCATAGAGCTTCTATTGTTTGACCCGATATCCCGGGTTCTTAGTCTTAAAATTAATATAACCAATTTAATAGCGTGGTACAATCCACCACTTAACGAAATATGAGACTTTCAAGTCTCTATTCTCATGATTCTTTTTATAAAAGCATCTTTTGATCCGTTTGGCTATTTAGTGAAAACTATCACTTTGTTGACATGCCAAACTAAATTCCAAGTCCTTATTTTGACTATTTAAGTTTCAATTTTGACAACCTAGGCCCCTCCACTCTTATTTAGTTTATATCTTTGGCTTTTTAACTCATTCCTATGTTACTACAAGACTTCTAACTAACTGGGTTATTTATCCTAGTTAGTTTATTCTTGTTTATTATACACTTTATAATTCTAGTATAAAGTTTTGAAATTTCGGGATGTTACACTAGATATTTCTCTAAGATTGATTTACGCTCTGGATATCATCAATTGAAGGTACAAGAAGAAGACATACCTAAAACTACTCAGGAGCTACCAAGAAGAATGTTCGTGCAGACAACAACCAGCCGACGGAGCTACCAAGAAGAATGTTCGTGCATTGGTCAAACCAGCAGACAACAAAGCAAAACCAGCCGACGGAGCTACCAAGAAGAATGTTCGTGCATTCCAATTAACTACTCAGGAAGCCGAGATAATTCATGACGTGATAGCTGGTACATTCTTAGTTCACAACATTTACGCAAAAGTATTATTTGACTCTGGTGCAAACCAAAGTTTTATAAATACTTCATTCTGTCAAGCTCTTAATTTACCCTTAACCAAACTTAGGAAGATTTTTACAGTCGAAACGGCAGATGGAAATTCCGTTAGCATAGATAAAGTTTTGCAAAAGGAAAATATAGAACTCTCAGGTCATAAATTCTTTGCAAACCTGTTACCTATGAAATTAGCCGAATTTGATGTTGTATTAGGAATGGATTGGTTAGTAGCCAACCATGCTCGAATTCTTTGTGATAAAAACTCTATAGAAATTCAGACACCCACCGGAGAAGTCATTATGATTACAGGAGATAAACCACGTAAGCCCATGAAGTTCATATCAGTAATGAAAGTTGCTAGTTATGAACGAAAGCAAGGAATAGTATATATGATTTCAGTAGTCACTAGTACTAAAGGTAAAGAACTTAAGGAGATTCCTGTAGTCTCAGAATACCCAAATGTATTTCCAGAAGAATTACCAGGGCTACCACCAGATAGGGAGGTAGAATTTAGAATTCATCTAATTCCAGGAACTACACCGATAGCCAAGGAAACTTATCGGTTAGCACCCACAGAAATACTAGAACTGAAAAAGCAATTAGATGAATTACTAAGTAAAGGTTTCATACAACCTAGTTCATCCCCGTGGGGAGCACCCGTGTTATTTGTAAAGAAGAAGGATGGGTCCATGAGAATGTGTATCGATTATAGAGAATTGAATAAGGTTACAATTAAGAATCGATACCCATTACCTAGGATTGATGATTTATTCGATCAACTTCAAGGGGCTAGATATTTCTCTAAGATTGATTTACGCTCTGGATATCATCAATTGAAGGTACAAGAAGAGGACATACCTAAAACTGCTTTCAGAACTAGGTATGGTCATTACGAGTTTACAGTCATGCCCTTTGGATTAACGAATGCACTTGCCGCATTCATGGACATGATGAATAGGATCTGTAAACCATATTTGGATAAATTTGTAATTGTCTTCATAGACGATATACTTATTTATTCAAAAAGTCAGGAGGAACATTGTCAGCACTTGCATGCACTCTTAACTTTGTTAAGAAAAGAAAAACTGTACGCCAAATTCTCGAAGTGTGAATTTTGGTTGCAAGAAGTGCAATTCCTAGGACACATGGTGAATCATGAAGGTATTCATGTAGATCCTGCTAAGATAGAGGCAATTACCAAATGGAAGGTTCCGCAATCCGCAATGGAAATTAGAAGTTTTATAGGCTTAGCTGGATACTATAGACGTTTATTAAGGATTTTTCCAAAATAGTTGTACCATTAACTAAGCTAACCTGTAAAGCAGTTAAGTTTGAATGGGGACCTAAACAAGAAGAAGCCTTTAGAATCTTGAAACAGAAATTAACCAATGCTCCAATTTTAGCCTTACCAGAAGGAACTGAAGATTTTGAAGTATATTGTGATGCTTCAAAACTAGGATTTGGATGTGTGCTGATGCAACGCAAGAAGGTAATTGCGTATGCTTCAAGACAATTGAAAAAGCACGAAGAAAACTATACGACTCATGACTTAGAGTTAGGAGCCGTAATTTTTGCCCTGAAAATTTGGAGACATTATCTGTACGGAAGTAAGTTTACTGTCTATACAGATCATAAAAGTTTAAGATATATATTTGGGCAAAAAGAGTTAAACATGAGACAAAGAAGATGGATGGAAATCGTAAGTGATTACAACTGTGATATTCAGTATCACGAAGGAAAGACAAATGTAGTTGCAGATGCCTTAAGTCGTAAGTACCATGAAAAACAACGAAGAGTTCGTGCTCTCAGATTAAATCTGCAGTTAGATTTAATGGAACAAATAAAGAATGTTCAGAAAACAGCAATCAAGGAAGATGCTGAAGGAATGAAAGGAAGAATAAAAGAGTTAGAACAAGTAACTGATGGAATTTGGAGATTCCACAAAAGAAGGATTTGGGTACCTAAGCAGGGAGAATTAAGAAATAAGATTTTGGAAGAAGCTCATAAATCTAGGTATACCATGCACCCGGGAAACAATAAAATGTACCAAGATTTAAGAAACAATTTCTGGTGGATAGGTATGAAGAAGGATATAGCTAAATATGTTTCTAAGTGTCTTACTTATTCACAAGTTAAGACGGAAATTCCGTTAGCATAGATAAAGTTTTGCAAAAGGAAAATATAGAACTCTCAGGTCATAAATTCTTTGCAAACCTGTTACCTATGAAATTAGCCGAATTTGATGTTGTATTAGGAATGGATTGGTTAGTAGCCAACCATGCTCGAATTCTTTGTGATAAAAACTCTATAGAAATTCAGACACCCACCGGAGAAGTCATTATGATTACAGGAGATAAACCACGTAAGCCCATGAAGTTCATATCAGTAATGAAAGTTGCTAGTTATGAACGAAAGCAAGGAATAGTATATATGATTTCAGTAGTCATTAGTACTAAGGGTAAAGAACTTAAGGAAATTCCTATAGTCTCAGAATACCCAGATGTATTTCCAGAAGAATTACCAGGGCTACCACCAGATAGGGAGGTAGAATTTAGAATTCATCTAATTCCAGGAACTACACCGATAGCCAAGGCAACTTATCGGTTAGCACCCACAGAAATGCTAGAACTGAAAAAGCAATTAGATGAATTACTAAGTAAAGGTTTCATACAACCTAGTTCATCCCCGTGGGGAGCACCCGTGTTATTTGTAAAGAAGAAGGATGGGTCCATGAGAATGTGTATCGATTATAGAGAATTGAATAAGGTTACAATTAAGAATCGATACCCATTACCTAGGATTGATGATTTATTCGATCAACTTCAAGGGGCTAGATATTTCTCTAAGATTGATTTACGCTCTGGATATCATCAATTGAAGGTACAAGAAGAAGACATACCTAAAACTGCTTTCAGAACTAGGTATGGTCATTACGAGTTTACAGTCATGCCCTTTGGATTAACGAATGCACTTGCCGCATTCATGGACATGATGAATAGGATCTGTAAACCATATTTGGATAAATTTGTAATTGTCTTCATAGACGATATACTTATTTATTCAAAAAGTCAGGAGGAACATTGTCAGCACTTGCATGCACTCTTAACTTTGTTAAGAAAAGAAAAACTGTACGCCAATTTCTCAAAGTGTGAATTTTGGTTGCAAGAAGTGCAATTCCTAGGACACATGGTGAATCATGAAGGTATTCATGTAGATCCTGCTAAGATAGAGGCAATTACCAAATGGAAGGTTCCGCAATCCGCAATGGAAATTAGAAGTTTTATAGGCTTAGCTGGATACTATAGACGGTTTATTAAGGATTTTTCCAAAATAGTTGTACCATTAACAAAGCTAACCTGTAAAGCAGTTAAGTTTGAATGGGGACCTAAACAAGAAGAAGCCTTTAGAATCTTGAAACAGAAATTAACCAATGCTCCAATTTTAGCCTTACCAGAAGGAACTGAAGATTTTGAAGTATATTGTGATGCTTCAAAACTAGGATTTGGATGTGTGCTGATGCAACGCAAGAAGGTAATTGCGTATGCTTCAAGACAATTGAAAAAGCACGAAGAAAACTATACGACTCATGACTTAGAGTTAGGAGCCGTAATTTTTGCCCTGAAAATTTGGAGACATTATCTGTACGGAAGTAAGTTTACTGTCTATACAGATCATAAAAGTTTAAGATATATATTTGGGCAAAAAGAGTTAAACATGAGACAAAGAAGATGGATGGAAATCGTAAGTGATTACAACTGTGATATTCAGTATCACGAAGGAAAGGCAAATGTAGTTGCAGATGCCTTAAGTCGTAAGTACCATGAAAAACAACGAAGAGTTCGTGCTCTCAGATTAAATCTACAGTTAGATTTAATGGAACAAATAAAGAATGTTCTGAAAACAGCAATCAAGGAAGATGCTGAAGGAATGAAAGGAAGAATAAAAGAGTTAGAACAAGGAACTGATGGAATTTGGAGATTCCACAAAAGAAGGATTTGGGTACCTAAGCAGGGAGAATTAAGAAATAAGATTTTGGAAGAAGCTCATAAATCTAGGTATACCATGCACCCGGGAAACAATAAAATGTACCAAGATTTAAGAAATAATTTCTGGTGGATAGGCATGAAGAAGGATATAGCTAAATATGTTTCTAAGTGTCTTACTTATTCACAAGTTAAGACGGAAATTCCGTTAGCATAGATAAAGTTTTGCAAAAGGAAAATATAGAACTCTCATGTCATAAATTTTTTTTGCAAACCTGTTACCTATGAAATTAGCCGAATTTGATGTTGTATTAGGAATGGATTGGTTAGTAGCCAACCATGCTCGAATTCTTTGTGATAAAAACTCTATAGAAATTCAGACACCCACCGGAGAAGTCATTATGATTACAGGAGATAAACCACGTAAGCCCATGAAGTTCATATCAGTAATGAAAGTTGCTAGTTATGAACGAAAGCAAGGAATAGTATATATGATTTCAGTAGTCATTAGTACTAAGGGTAAAGAACTTAAGGAAATTCCTATAGTCTCAGAATACCCAGATGTATTTCCAGAAGAATTACCAGGGCTACCACCAGATAGGGAGGTAGAATTTAGAATTCATCTAATTCCAGGAACTACACCGATAGCCAAGGCAACTTATCGGTTAGCACCCACAGAAATGCTAGAACTGAAAAAGCAATTAAATGAATTACTAAGTAAAGGTTTCATACAACCTAGTTCATCCCCGTGGGGAGCACCCGTGTTATTTGTAAAGAAGAAGGATGGGTCCATGAGAATGTGTATCGATTATAGAGAATTGAATAAGGTTACAATTAAGAATCGATACCCATTACCTAGGATTGATGATTTATTCGATCAACTTCAAGGGGCTAGATATTTCTCTAAGATTGATTTACGCTCTGGATATCATCAATTGAAGGTACAAGAAGAAGACATACCTAAAACTGCTTTCAGAACTAGGTATGGTCATTACGAGTTTACAGTCATGCCCTTTGGATTAACGGATGCACTTGCCGCATTCATGGACATGATGAATAGGATCTGTAAACCATATTTGGATAAATTTGTAATTGTCTTCATAGACGATATATACTTATTTATTCAAAAAGTCAGGAGGAACATTGTCAGCACTTGCATGCACTCTTAACTTTGTTAAGAAAAGAAAAACTGTACGCCAAATTCTCGAAGTGTGAATTTTGGTTGCAAGAAGTGCAATTCCTAGGACACATGGTGAATCATGAAGGTATTCATGTAGATCCTGCTAAGATAGAGGCAATTACCAAATGGAAGGTTCCGCAATCCGCAATGGAAATTAGAAGTTTTATAGGCTTAGCTGGATACTATAGACAGTTTATTAAGGATTTTTCCAAAATAGTTGTACCATTAACTAAGCTAACCTGTAAAGCAATTAAGTTTGAATGGGGACCTAAACAAGAAGAAGCCTTTAGAATCTTGAAACAGAAATTAACCAATGCTCCAATTTTAGCCTTACCAGAAGGAACTGAAGATTTTGAAGTATATTGTGATGCTTCAAAACTAGGATTTGGATGTGTGCTGATGCAACGCAAGAAGGTAATTGCGTATGCTTCAAGACAATTGAAAAAGCACGAAGAAAACTATACGACTCATGACTTAGAGTTAGGAGCCGTAATTTTTGCCCTGAAAATTTGGAGACATTATCTGTACGGAAGTAAGTTTACTGTCTATACAGATCATAAAAGTTTAAGATATATATTTGGGAAAAAAGAGTTAAACATGAGACAAAGAAGATGGATGGAAATCCTAAGTGATTACAACTGTGATATTCAGTATCACGAAGGAAAGGCAAATGTAGTTGCAGATGCCTTAAGTCGTAAGTACCATGAAAAACAACGAAGAGTTCGTGCTCTCAGATTAAATCTACAGTTAGATTTAATGGAACAAATAAAGAATGTTTAGAAAACAGCAATCAAGGAAGATGCTGAAGGAATGAAAGGAAGAATAAAAGAGTTAGAACAAGGAACTGATGGAATTTGGAGATTCCACAAAAGAAGGATTTGGGTACCTAAGCAGGGAGAATTAAGAAATAAGATTTTGGAAGAAGCTCATAAATCTAGGTATACCATGCACCCGGGAAACAATAAAATGTACCAAGATTTAAGAAATAATTTCTGGTGGATAGGCATGAAGAAGGATATAGCTAAATATGTTTCTAAGTGTCTTACTTATTCACAAGTTAAGGCAGAACATCAGAAACCTTCAGGTCTACTACAACAACTAGAAATGCCTGTATGGAAATGGGAACTCATAACAATGGATTTTGTTACTAAGTTACCCAAAACCAGAAAAGGTAATGACGCGATTTGGGTAATTGTGGATCGATTAACCAAATCAGCTCATTTTCTACCCATAAAGGAAACCTTTAGCATGGAAAGATTGGCAAAGTTGTATGTAGATGAAGTTGTATCCTTACATGGAGTTCCGCTCTCCATTGTTTCAGATAGGGATAGTCGTTTTACTTCTCATTTATGGACTAGTTTCCAAGAAGCAATGGGAACTCGACTAAACCTAAGCACCGCATATCATCCTCAAACAGACGGGCAAAGTGAAAGGACGATCCAAACTCTAGAAGACATGCTTCGAGCATGTGTGATAGATTTTGGTGGTAATTGGGACGAGCATTTACCTCTTATCGAATTCTCCTATAATAATAGTTATCATTCAAGTATTGAAACTGTCCCATTCGAAGCATTGTATGGAAGAAAATGCAGAACTCCAGTTTGTTGGGCAGAAATAGGAGAAAGTCAATTGTCAGGTCCTGAAATAGTGCAAGAGACGACTGACAAGATTACTCAAATCAAGGAAAGATTGAAGACAGCTCGAGATCGTCAAAAGAGCTATGCCGACAATCGACGTAAGCCGTTAGAATTCCAAGTTGGAGAAAGAGTACTGTTAAAAGTTTCTCCTTGGAAAGGAGTTGTTCGATTCGGTAAGAAAGGAAAGCTAAGTCCAAGATACGTAGGACTATTTCCAGTGATTCAACGTATAGGACCAGTTGCTTATCGTTTACAACTACCAGAAGAGTTAGCTGGAGTACATGACGTATTTCATGTATCCAATCTCAAGAAATGTCTATCTGACGAATCTTTGGTAGTACCTCTCCAAGATATAGAGGTAAACGAAAAGTTAAAATTCGTTGAGAAACCTCCTCAGATAGAAGACAGAAAAGTGAAGTTTCTCAAACACAAACGACTAGTTCTAGTTAAAGTCAAGTGGGATTCAAAGAGAGGAGTTGAATACACTTGGGAGCTGGAATCTGAGATAAAGAAAAAGTATCCTTACTTATTCCAGTAAATCTCGAGGACAAGATTTTTATTAAGGTGGGGAGGATGTAACAACTCTCATCAAAAGTCATAATTATTAAATTAATTTGTCCAATAGGAAACCCTAATTGAGACACCCAAGTGATTCTACACAAACCCTAAAATTTTCAGAATAATCAGAATCAGGATCAGGGCCCCTAAAACTCAGAGGGGGGGGGGGGGTAAAACCCTAGTTACGATTATCCACATAAAACGCTGTCAAAAACGAATTTTACGATTTCGTCAACTCAGCAAGCCTAGTTAGGGACGTGGCTACCCTATGGAAATAGGTGACCCCTCGCGCCACGCGACGCCCAGAGGGGTACCCCTCGCGTCACTCGAGGGGGGTCAAATTTCGTGTATAAATAGTGGACTTTGGGACTTGATTTCTGGCTTCAGTTCGACGTAAAAATTCCAATTGTACGTTGAGTTATAGCAGAAACAGTCCAAAACACACACACGATTCACGAAGTGCTACCGCAATACGGGGTAATAACTCGATCGCTGATACGATTCAATGTCCGATCGATTAAACTATCCAATGGATGTTTAAGTGCTGCCCACATTTAGGGTTTATGCTTTGTCATTCGTCGTTAAATCGATGGATGTTTAAGTATCGCACTTTGTCATTCGATGTGAAAGTTTAATCTCGTGAGTTATCGTAAATGCTGTATTAAGTTACTAACCGAGTTGTGTGCATGTTATTAAATTAGGTTAAAAGGCTAATCAGTAGGTTAGGCTTTGCTCAAATTAAATCTGCAATGTGAGTCATTCTCTTTTTATCAAATTTATTTCAAAAGCATGTTTATTTTCAAAGTTATAATTACAGGGATTAAGTCTTTGTAGTCACCAAATTACAGCCGGTATGTGGGGTATTGTGTACATTACTTATTCCCGTCACCATTGGACAACGAGTTAGCCAATGGGTGATCTGACCACAATCACAGAAATAAGTCGAGTGACAAATACTGTGGGTAGTTGGTTGATATAGAAACAATGTAATCACCCTTAATAATGTAAATTATAACAAACAGGTCGTTTTAGTAAATAGAATGATTCACCAGTATTTCCCGCTGGCAAAACATTTTTCAAACATGTTTCAGGTGATCTGTTGTGATCCAGGAAAAGTGCCGTGAAGCACTACAAGCTTAAGAAAGTCGCTCAATATAAAATAAGGAAACATGTTTTGTAAAATAAGGATTTCTCCGTGAAATCTTATGTTTGTAAATTACCGGGTTTTTATCCTGAGTTGTGAAATAAATTAATCGGGATATATTTCCACTTTAAAAAGATCCTGAAGAAAACTTCCGCTGTTAATTAAATACCACGGGATTTTCTGTCCCGCGGCTCCAGAAACGGGTCAGACCGGGTCGGGGGCCGTGACAGTTGCCTCAGCAGACGATGCAAAAAAATACACCAAGTTTGACAAATGAGTACCATGCAGCAAGTCAACAAGTTGAAAAGAGGCCATCTTTCAGGTTAAAGAGGACAATCCAAAAGCCGAAAAATGGAGGGAGTAAACCATGTTTGATTGTTATAACACTTTCCCACAGTGTTTCCTACCGTTTACTTTTGCATTAAAATGACACAATTTCATGTTTTATAACTCTATCACTTTTATTTTATATTGTTTTGTGGTTGTACACTGTTCACGTTCGTTTTCCTTTTATAAATTAAAAATGATGCTTTTATTTATAATGTTGTTTAGACTTGTGTCCACTTCATATGGGTGTTTGGGATTGTTTATTTTGAGCTCCTTTTAAGTTTTTGACTTTTTAAAAGTTAATAGGTTATTTTTGTAGTGTTTGGATAATGTGTTGAGAATGAGTTTTTGTGGTTTGAAAAGAAGAAAAGAAAAAGTTAGATGGTTGTAACTTTTTCAAAAAGGAGATAGAAAAGAAGAAAAGGAGAAGCAATCCTAAACACCCTCAATATACTTATCTTTGTTTGTTACGTTGTTAGCGTAACCCGTCCACCAGACGGGTATTAAACTAGTTAGTATTGTTCACTCTTCTCCCTTCCATTCTTAGTAAACATATATGCAATCTCTTCATCTCCATTTGTATGGTAGACTTCTTTGAATAAACCAAACTCCATTTATACAAAGATTTGTGAGTAACAAGTCCATGAATTACTTCCAACAACACAACAGCAGATCATCGATTTATATTACCGTGAGATCATCAAAAGATAATTCATTGACGAATCACCAACACTAATATCACTGACATATATTACATACATACATAACGAATGATAGTATTACTGACGGAATTGATTTATTCTAATTAACAACAAAACAATTTATTTTTGTAATTTTTGTTTGTCTTTATCAAGTTGGTAAACACAATAAACATCATTTTCTACTGATTTGACATTTATTCCAAAAGATATTATATAAATGGTTGAGTCTAAGATTGAAACCCGTTGAATGGTCATGCCACATTGCCACTAAATGTCTGTGTTTGATGTGTTTTCACAAACATGAAACAGTCTTTTACACCTAACGTTGATGAACTCGATCAAAAGTCAAACTTGTCACTTTTAAGTTGATTCTTAATTCAATATCCACTACATATGTAGGCTGGATCAAAACATAGTGCCTAACTTATATTTGTTGAAAAAACAACAATTATTTTAGATTTGATATTGTCAACTCTAATCATCCTTGATTTTGTTCTAGAATCATATACAATTCCATAACACGCTCAAATTCGGTTATCTCACACACCCCCTAAATATACTTCTAAATCTACACCAATGTTTACCATATGATTAGAACCTACAACCACTTAAAGAGTAACACATTTACTACACACTTTGATACCGCTAAATTACGAGCCCTTTGATCGAACAAATTAACTCTATAAGATAGTGATTACCAAAATGAATTATAAGAAATGCTCAATACTAAAATTTCTCTTATGATGAATGATGATGTGTGTGAATATATATAAGTTATTATGAGATTATATAAAGATGCAAGTTTTTTTAAATATATATCACACGATCAATATTGTGTAACGTCAAAATTTTGAATTTGTCCACCATGGGTGTTAGGCCATGGGGTATGGGGCTTGGGTTGGGGCGTGGGTTGAGGGAAAACGCCCAAGGCACCACCCCGGGTGGGCTTGGGTTGGGGCGTGGCCCTTGGGGCTTGGGTTTCAAGCCGGGCGTGGGGCGGGGGAAGCGAGCTGACATGGTGGGCTGTGTATGGCCAAAAGAAAAGAGCCGTTGGCCAACGACTATATTAAAAAAAAATTAGTTTTTTCTTCTATTTTTTCACTATACAACTCACATTTTTCTTCCATTTTTTACCACATTCAACCACATCTTCTATACATCTTCAATTCTCCTTCTACAAAACGAAAAAATGCATTCTTACAACCGTCCTTTTGACCCGAGCAACCCGTATGCATTCCAAGAAAATAATCCTAGCCCACCACCCACTCGTCCAATGGCTCGTCCATTTTTCATACACTCTTCTATTCCCGACATGGCGAGTTATGCATCGTATATCGGGAATCGTGTGTTTACTAACTTCCCACAAACCGACGATTCGATACCTACCCCGTTTTCACAATCGCCCATCGACCTTTCACCAACCACCATCGACCTTTCACAAAACGAATCCGTTCCCGAAACTCAACCACCCAATGATGGTCCTTCTGCATCGAAACCCATCAAAAAGAGAAGTCATAAGAAAAAAACCGAGGCGGATAAAGTAGTTGAAACCGCCAAACGAAAACAACAAAAATGGGTCGTTGCTGAAGAAGTTGCATTGGCGAGGGCTTGGTGTGAACAATCTCAACATTCAACTTTAGGTATTCTTAACCTTTGTTTTTATTAATGGTTATTTTTTATATAAGTTTGCAATATATTAATTTTTTTTTATTAAAATAGGAAATTCGCAACATCGAACCGCCCTGTGGGAATCGGTTAGTAGACTATTCCATGAAGAAATGGGAAGGGAGGCTTATCGTGAAAACGATAGCTTATCCTCAAAGTGGAGCGAGATAAGCACCCAACTTACAAAATTTAGTGGTTTTTTAAATAAAGCAAAGCAAAACCCTAAAAGTGGTGAAACCGAAGCCGACATTTTGACAAATGCAGTGGTCACATTCAAATCAAATGTGAAGACCGACTTCCGTTTCATGCATTGTTGGTAGATTTGTAAGTTCCATCCAAAGTGGGCGACTATCCCCATTGGTAGCGAAAGTAACTCATCTTCCAAAAGGTCAAGGGTCTCGTCCCAAGCCCAATCTGATGCACGAGATCAAGAGTTTGAGGACCTTTTGGATGACTCGCCAAGCCCAAACCGGCCTGAGTATGGAAGAAATGCCTCAAGAAGGCGTGCTCAAAAATCTAGATCTGATACGGCATCGCCTTCAGCTGGGAGTTCTGGCTCGCGTAGGGGAATATACAGCGAGCAGTTGGATGACATTTTATGCAAGTTGGATACATTCAACGTATTCCAACAACAAAGGGCCGAAATACGAATGAGCAAAGAAGCTAGAGATGCCGCTAGAGATGCCCAGAAACAAAAACGGGATGATTTGAAAATTCTATCCCAGCCCATTGATCACCTACAGGGTGACGAGTTACAACTAGTCTTGGCGTTGAGAGAAGAGATAAAAAACAAATATAAAAGTTAAGAATTTTTTTTTTTGTAATTTTCTTTATTTAAAAATATTAAAAAAATTAAATTTGTTGTTTTAAATAATATTGAAATAGCCCAGCGGGTCAGCCCAGCGAAGCCCACCAAACCCCCGCCCCAAACCCCCGCCCCACCATATCGTGTTGAATGTGGGTTTAGCCCATGTCTGCCACCCATTCCACGTGTCAACCAATGCCCAACCCAAGCCCCAACCCAACCCAAGCCACACCATACCCCACGGTCTTAGTAAAATTTAATTAGCTTGCCAATCACCTTTTCGTTTAGTTGCTATCAACTTTTGTTGCTTTAGCGAAGTTCCGTTTGATTGACCAAATTCAATAATTTAGGAATAGTTAAGTAACCCGATGTTTGACAATTTCACCATCTTTGTTCGTCGTTCCTTTTCACCAAACATGTAGCTTGAAAGCAAGGTGACATTTTGTATGTGCCAAACCATTATTGGCCTTAGACTCTATGACATGTAAGCTAAAGAAAAAGCTGAATGAAAAATAATAGAGATCAACTTAGACTATAGGGTGTGGAGGGGCTTGGGTTGGGGTATTGCTCGATACGTGACAGGTGTGAGCTTCACTAATCCACACCCAAATAAGCTAGATGTGGAAGGGCGTGGCTAGGCGGGCGTTATGAAATGGGCTAGCCAAACGGTCATCAACACCCAGCCATACATTGCCAGTCACGTCACCCCATACCAGTGCGCCACGCCAAGCAGTATTGCCACACCAAGAGGGAACCGCTGACTAAAACGCCAACCCGAAGTGGAGCAGCCGACGTTAACAGGCCAACAACGCTCAAAAGCCACACCCACACCCACACCCACCAGTCTTTATACGGATAAAAATCATCGATTTTCTCTATTGAATGTAAATATCCATTTATAGCTTCTCTCCGATCTTGACATGTCATTACTCACGGATATAAATAATTTGTTCAAATGAATAAATAGAATTTGGCTCGCACCAATTTTTTTTTGTTTTGCTAATCTATAATGTCATTTCTAGTATGAATAGGTTGTAAAAGAACCAGATCACTTATATACTAACACCATGTGAAAAAAGTTTGCGACGTTAAACTAGACTTCTAATAATAAAATAAAACATATACCTTTTTTTATTATATTACTCACTCAATAAATAATCTTAGATTTTTAAAACAAAATATCTTATATCAAATTCAATACGATATGCTGTTGGTACCTTAGTATTCATATTTCATATGGTGAATGCATAGTCTTCTTTTTCCTCCCAAATAAAAGCCTCATTAGTGTCAAGCATGAGGGAAGGCTAGACATTTGGTAATTTCTTTTCCGATTAGGATAAAATATCCACTGAAGCGACTAATTCCATGCATTTTGTATGTATGCCTGGTTGCAGAATTTGCATAAAATTTGTGTTATCAAAAGGATTTGATTAAATTTATAGAGCATGTGTACATGTAGATGGGCCATGAATGCTCCGACCGTCCTCTATCTAGACACACTCATGAAGTCATTTATTATAACCTATATGGTAAGTGAAAATCTTATTCTTAAGCGTTTGGTATCCTCATGCAAGTTAAGAAGTTTTCTGTTTATCGTATCAACTAATAAAAGATTTATTTGACCTCCGTGGTTGTAAAAGTTCCGCCTAGGCTTTGAGTACTCCCCGAGTACTCGCTACAAGGTCAGCTGCAAAGGCCCGAGTATTGTTCGCCTAGGTCAATTACTCCCCGAGTAATCTCCGTCTAGGCCGAGTACTTCCCGAATACTCCCAAGTACTCTCAAATCCGATTAGGGAGCGCCTAACGACTTTTGCAACCATGTTGACCTCTATTCCTAGCAATATTTCACATATAGCAAAGCTATGATAAGTTTTGGAGGAGGTGGGGTCCAGTCAAACATACACACATTCTAAGGAATAGTGATGTTGGTTCTAGAGAGACCCCGACTTTAAAATAAACAACAAACAAACAAACAATTCTGAAAAAATTAGGATTAGAATGCTACCAATAACCAAAATGGTGAAAAGGTTCATCATATAACAACAATCACAATTTGTTTGAATGTGGTGCTCTCTATCCTTAAATTATTATTGACATTGTTGTTTAATGAAACATTATACAATGAATGAAGGACTTGTGTGTTAATTGTGACAAATCGTTTATCAAATTGCTTCATGTAATGAAAGAACATAAGTACCTTATAATCAAACTAAATACTTTTTTCACATCACCCTTTTAATTCAACATACATCAAATCTCAAATTCATCATCATCTTCCCATATAAAACCAGTACATTTAAAAAATATACACACAGAATATATGATTCATTTATGTACCCATTACTTCGAATTTGCAAAATCACTATTCAACACCAAAAGAATATTTAATATCAAAGTATTTGCGCAAAAAACCCGGGTACGAAAACATACCTATCCCAAATACTCAACCATATTTTTTCATAATCAGGTATTCAATAACTGAAACTAAACCCGACTTTATCCGTATAGCACATAATAGGGTATAATTTTAATCCCAAAACTCGTAATGTGAACCGGTTTTTTTTTATACACGATAGAATAACCAAACCTGGTTATCTATACCTCGATACCAATTTTTTTAATAGCTAATAGCTAACAGAATATCTGAATTTTTAAAGAGTATTTTTATGTTTACTTTACAACATGTATGTTTTAATTTTTAAAAATGCATATTATAAGGTAAATAATTTATATATAAATTAATTCATGTTTTTGTAACTTATTTTAATTAGTTTTACCAAGTACAAAGCAAATTTAATATTAAACGAATTTATTATATGTAAAAAAAAATACAATTTAAAACCGGAATGGGTGATACTATTCCCACCCCCTATTTACTAATTACACCCCACTATCAAAAACATCACATCCATCAATCATTTACTTTTTGTTTTTAGTCTTTTTTGTCTTTTTGTTATTTTTTTTTGTTAAAATAACACCATTCAGAAAATAATAACACCATTCAGAAAAAAATAACACCATTCAGAAAATAAAATAAATACCATTACTGAAAAGAAAAAAATAACACCATTCAGAAAATAATAACACCATTCAGAAAAAAATAACACCATTCATAAAATAAAATAAACACCATTACTGAAAAAAATAACACCATTCAGTAAACAAAATAACACCATTCAGTAAACAAAATAACACCATTCAGAAAAAAATAACACCATTCAGTAAAAAAATAACACCATTCAGAAAATAATAACACCATTCAGTAAAAAAATAACACCATTCAGAAAATAAAATAAACACCATTACTGAAAAAAATAACACCATTCAGTAAACAAAATAACACCATTCAGAAAATAAAATAAAACCATTACTGAAAAGAAAAAAATAACACCATTCAAAAAAAAAAATAACAAAAAAACAAAAAAGACTAAAAACAAAAAGTAAATGATTGATGGATGTGATGTTTTTAATAAGGGGGGGTGTAATTAGTAAATAGGGGGGGGGGGGGGGGGGGGGTTTGAGAATAGAATGAGCCTTTAAAACCATGTATTAATATCTAGTCATTCTCAGACTCAATCATACCCCACTCGGGTACACAGGGATTACGTTTTTCTTCTCAGTAGCTATACACGAACCCTACCCAGACCCAGTTTCTCTAAATAAACACAACACCCAATAACCGATCATGCCATAAACCGAACCGAATAACTTATTCGGTCTTTTGTTCGGGTTGCAACCCAAATGAATAACTTATCAGCAGTGACCAAAACTCCAAAAAAACCCTAGACGATCGATAGGTCTTCAGAAATCTTCAATTTGTTCAGAATCAAACCGATTAAGAGCTTCAGAATGTTCGATACACCTATCTGCCGCTTTTAGAACAACTGTAACTCTGTAAGTGTCTCTATTCATAATCTGTCAAAGGAATTTCAATTGACAATATTAAGGCTCTCATGTATCTATTTGATTTTCTTTTGCCTTGCCTTGCGTTGGTATAATTTAACCAGTTTAGTTGCCAATAATAATTTTAGGTAAAATAGATATGTTTATAATAGTTGCAGGACAGATTGATTAAATCAAGTTATGGTTTATCATGTTACATAGTATGATAAAATCAGTTAATCCAGTTGAAATCGGTTAATTCGGTTTTTCACTGAAACCGAACTGGATTTTTATTCAGTTTATTCGGTTAGGTTAAGCTTTTATCTTATTCGGTTAGGTTTTGGGTTACAACTGAGTGAAATCAGTTAATTATGTTGTTATTGGTTTGGTTAAACATTTATCTTATTTGGTTCGGTTTTGGGTTACTACGGAATAAAAATCAAAACCGAGTAAACTGAACTGATGAACACCACTACATACAGGTAACCAGCTGATGAGCTAATAGGCCAATTGGGAGCTGAGTTGGTACTTTATGATTTTCAGATAAAATCTCTAGATGCAACAATGGTTTGTGTCTAATAGTGAGAGAGAACAAATGAACAGGTGTTTTCTGGGATTTTACAATGCTTCATGGACGACGAAGAACAGTATTGTTCCACAAAGTCCTTTTCCGATCGCTACACGTTCGAAACAAAACCACAATTACTCAACCCCACGCTTCACCAACAAAGTTGGATACTTTTCTCCTTGTTGCTTCCATTGTGAAATCCCTCTCTGAGCCCGGTGGCACTCGTAACCTTAACAATGTTGAATCGAGTCTTATTTCACTCTCTGATTCACTGATTCTTGAAATCCTGAAAAGAAACTCTCTTGATGTATCTAAAAAGATCGATTTTTTCAAGTGGTGTTCTCTCAGGCATAACTACAAACACTCGGCCAGCACTTATTCCCAGATGCTTAAAACCCTGTGTATAAACCCTGTGATTCATAAAGATTATATTTTTCACTTTCTTTCCTCCATGAACTTAGAAGGCGTAGTTCTTGATTCATCAACTTTCAAATTCCTCCTTGATTCTTTCATCAAGTCCGGTAATTTCGATTCTGCACTTGAAATATTGGATCATGTGGAGAATATTTTAGATAAGTTAAATCCTGATGTTTACAACTCTGTTCTTATTGCCCTTGTTCGTAGTAATCACTTAAACATGGCCGTGTTTACATTGTTTAAGCTTTTGGATTCGGTTACGCGTGAAGACGTTGGTTTTATCGATCTCGCTGCGTGTAGCGAGTTGCTTGTTGCACTAAGAAAGGCCGGCATGAGATCCGAGTTCAGAAATGTTTTTAACAAGTGTAGAGAAAAGATTAATAATTTTCCGGTTGATGTGTGGGGGTATAATGTATGTATTCATGCGTTCGGTAATTGGGGCGAATTGGAAACTTCATTGAATCTTTTCAAAGAGATGAAGGAAAAGGGTGATACATTAGCTCCTGATTTGTGCACTTATAACAGTCTGATTCAATCGCTTTGCTTCAATGGGAAGGTGAATGATGCGCTTATTGTTTGGGAAGAGTTAAAAAGCTCGGGTCATGAGCCGGATGAATTCACGTATCGTATAATCATACAAGGCTGTTGTAAATGCTATAGAATAAACGACGCCACCAAAATCTTTAGTGAAATGCAGCATAACGGGTTTCGCCCGGATACTATCGTGTATAATTCTGTTCTTGACGGGTTTCTGAAATCGAGAAAACTTACGGAAGCGTGCCAGCTGTTTGAGAAAATGGTTGACGATGGGGTGCGGGCTTCTTCCTGCACATACAATATACTGATCGATGGGTTGTTTAAAAACCGAAGAGCCCAAGCTGCGTACGCGTTGTTTGGAGATTTAAAAAAGAAAGGTCGGTTTGTGGACGGAATCACGTACTCCATCGTTATATTTCATATATGCAAAGAGGGAATGATCGAAGAAGCGTTGGAATTGGTGGAAGAAATGGAATCCAGAGGGTTTGTTGTCGATTTAGTTACGATAACTCATCTCTTGGTAGCTATTAACACCGAAAGTCGAACGGATTTAACCGACAGACTCTTGAGGCATATAAAAAACGGTAATCTGATGCCGTCGGTTCTCGAATGGAAAGATAACATGGAGGCGTTGTTGAAAGATCCAAAGAACCGGAAAAAAGATTTCACCCCTATGTTTCAAAAAGGTGATTTTAGAGAGATAATGTCATTAATTGCTTCACGTGAGTCGAGGTCTTCAAGTAAAGAAGCCATCGACCCATGGTCATCATCACCGTACATGGATCATTTGGCCGATGAGGCGAAATTGCAGCGTCAGCTACTGGTTTCATCGAGGGGAAAACGTGTTCAAGAAAAAGGTGTAGATTCATTCAATATTAATATGGTGAATACGTACTTATCTTTATATCTAACTAAAGGAAAGCTAAGTTTAGCGTGCAAACTGTTCGATATTTTTAACGATTTGGGTGTTGATCCTGTGAATTACACTTACAATTCGCTAATGAGCTCGTTGGTGAAGAAAGGGTATTTAAATGAGGCGTATGGAGTTCTTTCGGAAATGGGAGAGAAGGTTAGGTCTGCTGACGTGGCAACGTACAATGTGATATTTCAAGCGTTGGGAAAGATGGGTCGGGCTGATCTGGCGGGTGCGGTTTTGAGAAAATTAACGGAGGGTGGTTTTCTCGATATGGTGATGTATAATACGCTGATTAGTGTATTGGGGAAGGGTGGGCGGTTTGATGAGGTAGATAGGGTTCTTGAGCAGATGAAGAAAAGTGGGATAAACCCTGATGTTGTTACGTATAATACACTAATTGAAGTTAATAGCAAAGCGGGTAGATTGAAGGAAGCTCAACGGTTTTTGAAGATTATGGTGGATGCTGGTTGTGCTCCAAATCATGTCACTGATACGACCCTTGAGTTCTTGGAGAAAGAAATTAAAAAGGCGAAACAGAAACGAAAGTGAATTTCATTGAATTAGATTCTGGTAGATTTGCATGAGTCTAAACATGTTTAGAGGTCCTTGTTTGATAAGAATGTAGGTCAACAGTCAACGGCAAAGAGTCAAGTCTGATACTTTTTAGAAATGAAACTTCACTTGAAGATGAGTATAAAAAATCCCTATTATGTGAGATTTTTCTATGCTTTTTGCCAGATAGGGGTACCGGTGTTGGATTTATCAAAATTGTACTGCGAGTTAATAGGTTTCAGGTTAGTTTTTTTTTACTTTCTTTGTTTCATTATGTTCTTATTGTTCTTGCATCATTCATTTATTCACGTAAACCAAATGCATAATGCGCATTGTTCATTATTTGTTTCGTTGGCTGAATTACTATACTGTAGTTCATCTCTATAATTGGTTTAATCATCTTCAAGTGATGCATGTTTGTCTAAAAGTAGTTTACATGGGCTATCAAAATATGGAATGCTACTTTATACAAATTTCAAGCATTATTTCCTTTGTTACCTGTTTGTCTAAATGAACTACAATTTTTCTTTGACCTGCAAATCTGTGGAAAGTGTTAGGTTTGAGCTCTTATTGTGTTCTGCTGAGAAAATGTCTACTAGAGTCATTAACCATATTCATTCTGGTAAATTCTACTTTGATAGTATTTTTGCATCCTAACAGATATCACTGAAATGGTTATTGTGAAAGGATTCACAGATCCACATGTTCTCCCTGCACCATAGCGATCAATAAAAGGAAACAGCATGCTATTCCACCTTCAGCGCCGTCGATCCACACAAAGAGGTGGCACAACCATGATAATCAACAAAGCATTCCCACCTCCTGGAATCACCACAGAAGCCATGGTGTCAACACTCGTGTTACCGCCAGTCACACCAAAGGCAAAAGCTGTTAAAAGGAAGATGCACCCCCTCCCTAGGTAAACATTATGCAAGTATTGGGAATGTTAGATCCCTTGGTTTTAAAAATATTAAAAGCATCTACATTACCTATGGTTAAACTTCTGATTAAGGCAACATTCAATAAAATTAATTGAAACTTAGATCATGAATTATATAAATCTGCCATATCAAATTATTAAACTTTTATGTGTTTCTTTGATTTAATTTAATTTTATTTTATATATGTACGTACACACACGTGCTCATACTCCTGATCAAGCATCAGATTTCTGAGTTAATCAAACATGAATGCTCATACCTGTTTAAAGTTAATCAAGAGACTGGAACAAGCACAAGATGCATATCTAATGCACCTGAATGTGGTGCATATGCCATTATGACCAGGGATTCTGTTCTGAAAACGCCTGTTCTGTACCTGAATGTCGTGCCCAATGGTATCAACTAGTGGCGGACCCAGGAATTTTTCTATGGGGGTGCGGAACATTTTTAAAAATTTTAGGCCCCTAGGTATATAAGTAAAAAAATCGGTTCGTATCGGGCCGGGTCGGGTCATGTAAAACAAACGAACATCAAACTAAATTTATATAATCATCAAAAACATGTCAAACCTTGTTACAAACATAATTAAAACGTCGACGCCTGATGACTGTCGTTAGAGTCAATCAAAATCCTAATTAAACTACGTAGATAGCGTAAGTAGGGTATCGTATCCACGGGGAATATGTGGTTAGTGTTTAACTAGAGAATTATTATATATTAAAGAAAAGCAACTCCCACCCAGATTCCCGATTGCAAGTTTAACATAAAAACCCGTTTACATATTCATAACACCACATAGACATGGTCTCGGAATTAATGAATTTGATTAATTATTAGGGATAGTTTTTAAGATTCACCATACAACCTAATAATCCATTTATTTATATCAACTACCCACCAATTTACCAACCCGCTAACGATGCAAGTATATCGCCAATACGCTTGATAAACGACAAATAATTCAAATATAAAAAACGTTTACCAAGAATTCAACACAAGTGGTCAAGCTTTACCAGTTAAAAAGAATCCGTAAACAAAGTTTAATGAAAAACAAAGTAATCGTTCATCCGGGCAGAAGCCACCGGCAAAAAGATAAAGGTAATGTCCTCCAAGTTTCAGATTCTAGGTTTACACAAAACTCAATTTAATCATTAATTGGACACCACATAGACATGGTGCTGAAAAGTCGGTTAATTTAAGTGGTAATAAAAAATAGGTCTTTGTCATCAGATCTTTTATAGTTCAATTAAGAAAAGTATCAAACCCTATGAATCATACGCTTGAAGAAAGCCACCTAAACGTTCATGCCTTAAACCGTGCACAGCCGCCCGAAGGCGGCTGCCTTCTCCGTGTGTCACTCCTGTCTTGCGTCCTCTTCCTCACAGCCGTCTAAAACTCTCTCCAAAATTCCCCCCTCGCTTGCTGCCTTTTTTCTTTCTTTTTAATCCCCCGCCAACCGACTTTGAGATGATATTAATCTACAAACTCACGTTCCAAATTAATTGCCCAAGTAAATCTCTTTGTTGGCCCAAATTAACTAAAACCCTTTTGATTTCTTTTTTTTTTTTTTCAAAATCACGTGCACAGTATATGATTGCAATTATCCATCACCAATAATTCTCATGTTATATTTGGCTAGCCATTTCAATTCATCCCATTACTCCACTTCAATTTTGCATTGAGAGTTTATAATCTGGTAACACATATGTGACCACCAACATAATGTTAACAATATATCCATGTTAGTAATTATAAATCTCAAACTAAAAGGATTAATGATATTAATAACAAATAAACATCAATTTGACGTCTGTTTGTTCATCTCAATTTTAACTCAAATGCCCCGATTTAGCCCCACTTCATTTTCAACGTGTAAAGTATAAAAACAAATCAACGCAACGTCTTTTATGCTAATGTCAATGCATTTTTATAATAATTAATATTCAATAACGTCTACTCAAAATGCACTGATCAAAGCCCTACAGGTTTTCATTTTTTGAAATCTATCCAAAACATCATCTAAAACAAATTTTTAAGCAATTCTTTCTCTATATAACATAAGTTCATCGCTCCATAACATAATGTTTCAATTTTAATTTTAATTTTCAACTACTGAAGCCTTAGAAATCATAATGGTGGTCGCCGGCTGCTGGACTGTTGTCGCTGGGTGATGTTGTTCGTTGGCAGTGCAGGGACGCAAGAGAGAGAGAGAGAGAGAGAGAGAGAGCGGGAGAGAATTTCTAAAGGTTTTGGCCTTTAATTATTTTATTATAGTTTGAAATATTGTTGGGTTTGGTTAATGAGCTAAGACTTAGTGGGCTAGCTAGTTAGGAATTATAAGTGGGTAAAGGCATGGGTATTTGGGTTTAGTTAGTTAGTTATTAAAAGTTATATAATTTAGGTAATATTTTTTTTAAATAAGAGTTTACTAAAAAAAATTTTAAATATAAATTGATAACACTTTTTACCTAAGGGGTGCGGACGAAAAATTTCAAGGGTGCGGTCCAAAAATTCCAAGGGGTGCGGACGAAAAATTACAAGGGGTGCGGACGAGATTTTCGACGAAACTTAGCACTAAATTTTTTTTCCCCGGGGGTGCGCCCGCCCACCTTGGGCTGGGCTTGGGTCCGCCCTTGGTATCAAGGTTAGGGGTGTTCATCGAATCGAATATCGAATTTTCGAATTATTCGAATCGAATTGTTCGAATAATTTTTATTTTTCCTTGAATTCGTATTCGATTCGAATTCGATTAAAATCTACCGAATTCGATTCAAATTCGTATTCGAATAAAAAACCCAATTGGTATTCGATTCGTATTCGATTAAAAATTCGAATTCGAATTCGAATCGAATAAATTCGATTTAATTTAGATTCTTAAAAAACATGTAAAAAACTTTCAAAATGAAACATAAATTTTAAAGCAGCCATAAAGCACGATATCACATAAAAAAGTTCCAAATAAAGTACCACAAGTCTAAAATTCAAAACGAGAAGTCGGGAATAACCATTCCACATTACAAGTTAACATTTTTACGCTTAGAAATCTATTGATAGATTTGTTACTTAGGTTTTAGTTATGGGCCATGTAGTGGGTTTGGTAATGGGTAATTATAATACTTGAATTTTTTTTTTTGAAAATAATTGTTGGGATTGAACTCTATCAAAGGAACAAATAATTAAAGCCAAAACTGGGTCAGAGCAGTGGATCCAGAATAAGCAGATGTTACATACAAGTCTCTCCCCTTGAAAGTGGTTTTAACATCTGCTGACCTCCTATCTACTGATCTTGCAAATTGCTGACCTACAAACTGCTGATCAAGTAAAGGCCTGATGAAAGACTAAAGCTCTGCTGTTCAATCTACTGCCTTGAGTCAAGCACTGCTGATCCGGACAAGTACTGCTGGGTTCACATCAGTGGAAGGATGCAGCAGTAGTTTATTATGTCTTTATGTTATGAAATGTAATATCAGTAGTTTAGCATAGCAGTGTTTGTATAGATCAGAGGTTAGAGTTTGTTAGGAGGTTAGATGTCACTTTCATGGTGATGTCAGCTTAGATGCTCAGTGGTTTGCTAGTGCCTATAAATAGAACAGTGCTCTGTACAGTTCTATTAGCTCTTTGCAAAATCGTCTTCTCTGCACGAACAAACACTGAGCTCTGGTTGAGGGGGAGTTTGCATTCAACATTGCATTGTAATCGTAATTGAAATAAATTCAATCTTTCGGTTCTTTGTGAAAAGTGTTTGATCAAAGCAATACTATCGTTTGATTGTATGCAAAGTTTGTTTCCATCTTAATTCTGCTGCACAACTCATCCATCTTCATTCTAATTCAAACGTAAAATACAATCAAAACCAAACTCAGATCCAACAATTGGTATCAGAGCTTGGACGGTCAAATTTGATTTAACAATCATTTTGACATAAATAGTTCAGCTCATAATCGTTGATACTGATAGTTTGTTCGTTTGTGTTGAAAAACAGAGCAAGGTTTAATCACCATCAAAGTTGATTGATCAGTGCCTGTAAAACAACCAGGATGACGTCACAATCACAAGATGATAAGAATAACATTGGCTCGCTTTTTAAACCACCCATGCTTAAACGTAATGAATACAACATCTGGGATAGAATGATGGGTCACATCCTTGCTCAACAGAACACTGGATGTTGGAGGTCTGTTGTTTTTGGTCCCCATGTTCCTATGGTGCCAAGTGCTGAGGATGCAAAGAAGTTCGTTCCTAAACCAACTGAAAACTATACTGAAACTGATTTTCAAAAGTTCGAACTCGATGCCAAAGCATTTAGCATCATAGCATCTGCATTACCAAATGAGATCTATGCTGGACTGTTACATTGTAACAGTGCCAAAGAGCTATGGGATGCATTGAAGGAACATTTTGGGGGAACTGAAGAAGTTATTGAAAACAATAGGGAAATTCTGAATCAGCAGTATGAAACCTTCTGTCACATTAAGGGTGAATCATTGACCCAACAGTTTGAACGTTTTAGCTGTCTCGTCAGTGAGCTAAGGCTTGTTAAAGTTGAAATTCCAAAATCAACACAAAATAGCAGGTTTCTTAGATCACTACCTGATAAATGGGACACAATTGCATTTGTGACTAGAAACTCAGCTGAGTTCAAAGATCTGACCCTGACCTAACTTCATGGTAGACTCCTGACCTATAAAAGGGAGTTAAACCAGAAAAAGAAGTTGCAAGAGTCTGGCAAAGTTGCTGATGATTATTCATTCGGTAGCACAGCTCTTTTGGGTCAGGAAGAATCTGGTAGCAGTGGTAAGGATCAGGGTTATGATCACTTCATTGATATAACTGCTGGTGGAAATTTTAACAAGCAAATTATGCTTTTACTGCAAATTGTGAAAACCAGATGTCAGATAACTTGTGCTTTGAACTCAATGATTTGCAACACTTTGATCCCACTGACTTAGAAGAGATGGACATTTTGCATCAATTGACATTGCTTAGTGTAAGAACAAGCAAATTCTACAAAAGAACAGGGAGAAAATTCCCAGGGTTACATGGGAATTTAAGGGTGGGATTGGATAAATCTAAAATCAAGTGTTACAAGTGCAATAGGCTAGGTCATTTTGCTAGGAAATGCAGGAGTCAAACTACTGGTCCTATAATTACTCATCCCAGCTCAAACCCTAGACCACAAAACCAAAGCACTGTTCACTATACCCAATATACCCCTGCAGCCCATGTTAACACTGCTCATTATGCTGCAACCCCTGTGCCTGTGCATTATGTCCAAACCACTGTTCCACAAATTCAGTATGTTCAAACCCCTGTCCCCCAGGCACAAGTGCAACCTGTTGCACCTCAAACTGCTGCTCCAGCAGTGGTACAACCAGATCAGCAAAGCTTTTTCACTCAAGGCTTTGTTGACTGGAGCAGCATGCCTGATGAGCTTGGTGATGAAAATTTTGCACTCTATGCTTTTAATGAACCCTCTAATGATGAATTTTGTTTGATGGCATTAGAGTCAATAGCAGAGGGGGTAGAAACTGAAGGTGAACAGCTAAGTGATGAAACAGTGGATGAGGTGACTGAAGCAGTTGATAATGCAGTTGCTGGTGAACTGCTGCTCAGAGAAAATTCAAAAACCCTGATTGAATCACTGACAGACCCCTGGTCCAAAGAGGACAAAGAAAAAGAGGAAGAGAATAGAGCAGGTGAGAAGGAAGTAAGAGCTGATGATGAAGAAAATCCTCAATGTGATTGTGCCATGATGGCTGCTGCCAAGGTATCACCTCAAGTTCTTGAAAAACTGTGTTCAGACAATTGCATTATTGCTTTTGCTAACATCAAAGAGGTAAATGAAAACCTTAGGGATAAAATCTTAACTGATGAAGTCAAATTTGAAAGATCTTTAAAAGAACTGAAAAACAAATTGACTGAAAAGGAGAAAGAGGTCAGCAGTCTGAAAGAAGAGCATAGCATAACCAAAACTCAACTCCAAACTATGGTAGAAAAATACCAAGTTTGCAAAAAGGAGTTGGAGTCCACCCAGATCACCTGTGAAAAATGGGTGGAATCATGCAAAGGGTATGAGGTTATGCTTGAGAAACAGATTAAAAGCAATGTAAAATTTGGTGTTGGTTATAGAAAACATGATGATGAAAACACTGCTTTTGAAAAATCTGTTCAAACCACTGATGAAACAACTGAGTACATTCCCACAAACAAGAATGGCCAAGAAGTGAAAATCACTGATACACTTGGTAACAAAATCACACTTGACAGACCAATGGGATCCTCTACTTTTGAGGAGACTGAGAAATACCAGTTTAAACTCACATGGTCTGATGAGTGTGATATTCTTGAAAATTTCAAGCCCATGGACTTTACAACCACTGATGGTGTTAAAGCTCCAAAAGCTAAAATCATTCCTCTCAAGGACATCCCAACAGAGGTTAAAAACTCTGTTGCAAAGGAGTCTGAAAAGAGAAAGAAGAGAGAAAAGATCAATAACCTGTTTTGTGAATTTTGTGAGAAAAGGAATCATCTAACAAAAGATTGTTTCCATTTAAAAACATATGATTTGAACAAAACAAGTGTCATTGTTCCTGCTGAAAGCTGCATTGTTTGTGGTAAATCAAACCACAAAACTCAAGCATGTGTGTATCTCAAAAACTTTGATGTGAAAAAGAATGAATACACTGCTAAAACATCCTTGAGTCCATCAACATCATCTGTCAAATTTACCAAAAACCAACCACTGTTTGTGCCAGTTCAAACAGCTGTCACAAAACAGCTGAACCAAACATCTGTCAAAAGAGATGTTCAGGTTACTGATGCACCCCCTGCCAACCAGTTCAGAAGAGGTAAGGGACAACCATCTTACCAAAGGATTCCACACGTTTATGAGACCTACAAAAGGCCCTCTAAACCTAAAGTGAATAGGCATCCTTTTGGTTATCAACAGGTGATTGGTCAAGACCCCCAACAGTGGTTAGCAAGAAACAGTCCTAAAACTGTCCAAACCCCTGACTTAACCACTGTCCATCAATCTGCATCCATCCCAGACACTGTTGAGACCCCATCCAAAGCCTTATTGGCTTTGGAAACCCTAATGAACTAATCCTTTTACTTCATGTGCAGGTAGCTTCTGCCTGCTTAGATAGCCTCTGGTATGTTGATAGTGGAGGCTCCAGGCACATGACTGGATGTAAAGCCCTACTCAAAGATTTCAAAATTCATGGAGGGGGTGATATATCCTTTGGGAATAACAGTAAAGGGAAAGTTCTGGGGTCTGGTACAGTACAGTCTGGCAATGTAAAATTTGAAAATGTCAATCTGATACACAGTCTGAAATTCAACCTCCTGAGTGTTTCACAAATGAGTGACAAGGGGTATGGGTCATTCTTCACAAAGGAGTGTTGTAGGATTGTTGGACCAGAAATGGTCAAAAAGATTGAAGCAATAATAAAAACTGGTCAAACAAAACTTGTTGCTCAAAGAAGTGGCAATGCTTATGTTGTTGATATGTCAAAAGAGTGTCCCAGAGCTGATGCATGTCTGCTCTCAGCTGCCTCTAACAAAGAGACATAACTTTGGCACAGAAGACTGGGGCACACAAATCTTAAGACAATCAATGAAATTTCAAAAAATGGTTTGGTAAGAGGCCTACCACAAAAATTGTTTTCATGTCCTGAGCATTGTGTTTCCTGTGTAAAAGGAAAACAACATAAAAGCTCTTTTAAGTCCATTGAAGAGTCCAAAACAACCCAGTGTTTGCAAATGCTACACATGGATTTGTTTGGCCCAGTTCAAGTCATGAGTCTCAAAAAGAAGAAATATTGTTTGGTTATTATTGATGACTTTTCTAGGTTTACATGGACTTTCTTTTTACACTCAAAAGATGAGACTGCAGGCATTTTGCAAGACTTTGTGACACAGGTTGAAAAGCAATTTGACCTTCCAGTAAAAGTCTTCAGGAGTGACAATGGCACAGAATTCAAAAATAAGGAGTTGGATGCCTTCTGTGTGAAGAAAGGGATTGTAAGGCAGTACATCATCCCTAGAACACCAGAGCAAAATGGGGTAGTTGAAAGAAAGAACAGAACTTTGATTGAGGCTGCCAGAACAATGCTTGCTGATTCAGGTTTGCCATTAACTTTCTGGGCAGAGACAGTAAACACTGCTTGCTATGTCCAAAACAGAGTTTTAATAAACCCCAGGCACAAAAAGACTGCTTATGAAATTCTGTATAAAATTAAACCACTGATCTCATACTTCAAGGTATTTGGCTGCCCATGCTTTATTTTGAACTTAAAAGATTCCATTTCAAAATTTGCAGCCAAAATTGACTGTGGTTATCATCTGGGATACTCAACCACTGCTAAGGCCTACAAAGTGTTTAATACACGGACCAAAGCAGTGGAGGAGACCTTGAATGTAAAGTTCAATGAACTTTCATCAATGAAAATCCCAGCAAATCCTGCAGATCTGTTTGATCTTGAAAAATTCACTTTTAAAAATACTGCTGTCAAGACTAACAGTGCAGGTCCATCAGAGGATTCATCACCAGACTATGGGTATGAGATTATCATTCCTCAACAAAAGTCTGTCTCAATGGGTAGAGCAGCAGATGTTCAAAACAGCTGTCAAAGCTCAACCACTGCTACCTCAACAGTTGTTGACCAAAGTAGCCCATCAACCACTGCTTCCACATCAACAAACACTGCTGACAAAATTCCCCAAACAGTGGATAAAAGTCAGCATGTGTCCTCACCATTACCTCCTATTCCACCACCTTTTGAAGCCACTGCTGAGTCATCAAAGTCACCAGCAGTGGTTAGCTCAAATGATACACATTTGCAGCCTTCACCAACAAATGTCATCATTCCATACCAAGGAGATTTAATCTACTTGAGATCCCATCCACCTGATCAAATCATTGGCAACATAAATGAAGGGGTGCTCACAAGAAGCCAAACCCAAAACATTTGTCTTTTTGCTGGTTTTCTATCACTCCATCAGCCAGTCAAGTACCAAGATGCACTAAAAGACAACAGCTGGGTAGAAGCTATGCAAGAAGAGCTCCAACAGTTTAAAAGACAACAAGTATGGGAGCTTGTACTACTGCCAGAAGATGTAAGTCCCATTGGCACAAAGTGGGTCTTCAGAAACAAAACTGATGAAAGGGGTATTGTTGTCAAGAATAAAGCCAGACTTGTGGTTCAAGGTTACAGACAGGAAGAGGGGATTGATTATGATGAAACATTTGCCCATGTAGCAAGATTGGAAGCTATAAGACTGTTCCTGGCCTTTGCTGTCAACCACAACATGAAGGTGTTTCAAATGGATATCAAAAGTGCTTTCCTCTATGGTACAATTCAAGAAGAGGTGTATGTCTGTCAACCTCCAGGTTTTGAGGATCCATTTTATCCAGATCATGTCTACAGGCTGAACAAAGCCTTGTATGGCCTGAAACAAGCACCAAGGGCCTGGTAGGAAACTCTTTCCACCTTTCTACTCTCAAATGGTTTCAAAAGAGGTACCATTGATAAAACATTGTTCCTAAAATGGAGAGGAAAGGATTTAATGATTGTCCAAATTTATGTGGATGACATTATTTTTGGAAGCACATGTAATACAATGTGTGAAGAGTTTAGAGAACTCATGACAGCTGAGTTTGAAATGAGCGAAATGGGTGAGCTGCAATGCTTTCTTGGTCTCCAAGTTCAGCAAATGCAAAATGGAACTTTCATTCATCAAAGCAAATATGCCAAAGAACTTTTGAATAAATTTGATATGAATGATTGTAAACCATGCAGCACACCCATGGCAACAAATAAGCTTGTCATGTCTGATGAAAAGGATGAGTTGATTGACCAAACACTTTATAGAAGCATGATTGGGTCTTTGTTGTACCTAACTGCATCTAGACCAGACATCATGTTTGCAACATGTGTCTGTGCAAGAAGTCAATCAGCTCCCAGAAAATCAAATCTCACTGCTGTAAAAAGGATCTTCTGATACATAAAAGGTGCTCCCACACTTGGTATCTGGTATCCAGCTAATGGGAATATCAAGCTTTCAGGTTTCTCAGACAGAGACTTTGCTGGATGTCACACCACAAGGAAGTCCACTTCAGGAGGGTGCCAGTTTCTAGGTGATTGCTTAGTCTCTTTGCAAAGCAAAAAGCAAGCAACTGTTTCAACATCCACTGCTGAAGCTGAATACATTGCTGCTGCAAGCTGTACAGCCCAACTCCTGTGGCTTCAAAATCAGTTGCTGGATTTTGGTATCACTGCCTTAAAGACACCACTCATGTTGGATAGCCAGGCATCAGAAAATATCATCAAAAATCCAGTCTCCCATTCAACCACCAAACACATCGACATCAGACATCACTTTGTGAGGGATTGCTATGAAAAATGTTTGATTTCTCTGCATCATGTTCCAACTAAAGACCAGCTGGCGGATGTGCTCACAAAAGCATTAGATACAGCCACCTTTGAAAGTTTGGTCTCTAGGATTGGCATGCTAAACATGGAATAACAAGCAACATCTTGTTTTTCTATGAATAAAAGCATTAAAATGTTTTCAGAAAATCAAAAATTCATCCTTAAAAATAGCTAAAAATGAAGTTTTCATTAAAATCCTTAAAAGTCTGCCATAACCACTGCTTGTTCAAAAGTCTGCTCTACTTCAAAGTCTGTCCACTACTGAAAGCCATCCCCTGTCCTCTTTCCTTGATAAACTCTGTTGTTCAAAAGCAGTGTCTTATCCGCTGATATGCTATCCACTGATAGTGAAAATCATCCACTGCTTCCATTTGTTACCGTTGAAACCACTGCCTTCATCAGTATCTTTCATAAAAGTACTGTCCTTCATTTCACCAGGGATTGGCATGTGGGCAGTACATAGTGGTCAGACCTTTTGTAACCGCTGCCACATCAGCATTCACTTTTTCTCTATAAAACCCCCCTTCACACCAAAAACAGGGTTTTACTATCGAATTGAATTCTCAAAAATTTTCTTCTCAAAGCAGTTTTTCTTCAAATTCCTTCACATCCTCTTCGATCATCATCTTCAAAATGACAAAGTCGAAGTCATCTGCAAAACCCACTTCCAAATCAACATCAAAACAAGCCACTCAAAAGGCAAAACCCACTGAAATTCCACACAAACCATCTCACAATCTTCTGGGTCTCCTCACAAAACCCGGCACTACAGATGCTTTCGATTCCATCCTTGCTACCATATCTGCATCAAAGTACAAAACTTTGTTAACAGCGGATGCACCAATTTACTTGACAACCCAAAGAGAGTTTTGGAAGAATGCAACCCTTGAAAAACAAGGAGACACTGTAATAGCCATCAACTCCTCTCTAAAGGGTAAAGCCGTCAAGATTACACCACAATGCATCTCAGAGGTCTTTCAACTCGACGATCAGGAAGGTAAAATTACTTTTCCCAAAAACGAGTTAAAAATGATTTTCTGGAACGAGGGTATAATGCAGAAGTGAAAAAGGACACCTTACAAAAAGGTTACTTCCCTTCTGCAACAAGGTTTTTATTTCATACCCTTCTAATGTGTGTTTCAAACAAAACCACTGCTTTTAATGAAATACCATTAAAAATTCAAAATCTGGGATATGCTATTCTTCAAGAAGAAAATTTTAATTATTCCCGGGAAATTTTTAATGATCTGGTTAAAAATCTTGAAACAAAATCATTCTTACTGTTTCCAAGATTTCTAAGTTATTATTTTGAAAAGAAATTCAGTAAGAATGATATTTCTGAAATAAACCAAGGTGACTCTTTACAAATGCACAGCTTGACTGCTGAAACTTTTACAAGAATGTCAACACCTTGCAAAACACAAGCAGAGGTGCCTGAGCAGAATTTAGCAACTACCACTCCTCCTCAGGTATCTGCTGCTGAGCCCACTACTCCAGGTGATCAAAGTAGCAAAACAACTGCTTTGAAACCCACACCTACAATCACCAAAAAGCCAACAAAAAGAAAAACTCAAAAACCCCCCCAAACCCATCAAAAAGGCAACTCTGGAGGATGAGATACCAGAGCAACTGTCTGTGACAAAACAAAAGTCACATGAAACCACTGCTGCTTCTTCCTCACAGCAGTTGGTACAAATATCTCAACCCATAATCGAAACTCCTCCTGTTTCTTCTCAAAAAGAACAGGTTGTACAAATAGGGACTCCACTATATGATGCTCTGGAATCACTCGTTTCCATCATCCACAGCCCAATGCCCGGGGCAAATTCTCTTCTAACACCAAACCTCACATCCACAATTCCTCCACCAACTAGACTTTTGTTGGAAGCAATTGATTTGAACCAGGCACAAACCAGTCCTTCTCAATCACCTATCAATGAGAATATGCCTCAACAAATGACTGGGTCTGATGTATCATTCTTTGCTAACCCACCAACACAACCTGAGGAGGTTACACCCCTTGAGTTACAAGTAACTCTTGGTGGTAATCCAAGTGAAGCAGCCACTACAAATGTTGAACCCATTGGTTTACATTTGGACAGTGGTTACATCAATAAGACTTCCTTGGAGGCAATTCCTTCCATAGCACCTCTGCCAACCACCAGTGGATTTGTTTTAACCACTGGCAACATCAAAAGGTTGTCAAGTGTTGAAGGAAGAAGACCCCAGTACCAAGAAAAAGGGGCATCAGTGGTTAATGTTTGGAGTACACTCCCTACCTCAACCACTGATAAAACCACTGTTAGTGGGAAATCAGATGATCCCATTAAATTGGGTGATGGTTTAAAATATATGGATTTGACGGAACGAGTTGACAAACTGGATACAGCTGTTGCAGATATCAAAGACATGCTACAATAGTTGTTGAAAGTACAAAAGATACAATCCACTGTTGTTCCACCTTAAGCACCTGCTCCACCACAAGCACCTGCTGCAAATGAGCTCTGGAATCTCTTTCAACCTTTTCTCCAACAACAAAAACAAATTGCTGATCAGCAACATGAAATACATGTACAAGAGCTGAGAAATGTAATGGAGTCTAGGTTCAAGAACACACAAGCAGACATCAAGGCACTCAAGGCCCACATATTGAAAACCACTGGCACTGCTCCTCCAACTGATCTCTTCATTGATCAATTACCCCCAGATAATGCCAAAAAGGGGGAGAAAATTAAAGAATGGAAGAAGAAGGGAGTAGATGATGGTCTTTACATAGAACCAGAAATGGAAAATATGACCAAGCAGATACCTTTGCCAGATGGTAGCAAAAAGGTTGATGTTACCCAAAATGAACTTGATGAAGCTACAGCAAGTGTAAAAAGGGACAGAGCGGCAAAGGATATGTCAAGGTGGAATAAGGAGAAAAGAGCTTACATGGAGCTGAATGCGCATGGTTGTTCTGGGCTAAAGGATGTTCAAAATCCTGAGCTAAAAAGAAATCCCACTAGAAAACTGAGGGAACCCAAGTCCACACCATCCAGACTCACAAAGAATACTCCTAAACCACCATCCAAAAGCCACCAACATCAAACCTCCATCCAAACAGCTGTTGTAACTCTTGCTGTATCAACTACTGATGGTACTTCAGAGGTTTCAACATCTGTTATCACTTCAACACACACCACAACCACTGCCTTACCACCACCACCATCACCACCAAAAACAACCTCACCACCATCTTCTCCTGCCAAAAAGCAGAAGACATCAGATGTTACAACATCTGTTGTAATGACAACAGTGGTTGAAACACAGTTGTTTCAACAGCTGTTAGTCAATCACAAACCACTGCCACTCAAACTATGGGTGTTCACGGTTCGGTTTCAAACCGTGAAACCGCCCAAACCGGTCATCGGTTTGGTTTCACGGTCGGTTTTTTTAGTTATCTTTCGGTCGGTCGGTTTCAATATTTTCAAACCGTATCAAACGGTTTGGTTTACGGTTTATAGCAAAAACCAACCGTAATAAACCAAACCAGACCGTAAGATTTTATTATATTATTTTCCTAATATTTCATATATTATATACAGACATAAATAAATTTAAATCTTAATTTAACCTATAAGTATGCAATTAATAATGTAAACTAAAAATGGGCTCATATGTTAACTTTCAATTTCAAAATTTCCAACATAATACTTGTCGGCTCATATTAGAACTTTCAAAATTCCATTTTTCTAACCCTAATAAACTAAGTTGACATTCTTTTTTGTTTTATTTTTCATTCTTTTTTATTTTATTTTTTAATTTTTAGACATAAGCCCAAATAACCCAAACCGTGAAACCGAACCGGAACCAAACCGTTACTAACGGTTCGGTTTGGTTTGGTTTGGTTTAAGAATTGAACGGTTCGGTTTCGGCTTTCAATTATCAAAAACCGTGACTAACGGTTTGGTTCACAATTCAACCCAAAAACCGTCCAAACCGGACCATGAACACCCCTAACTCAAACTACCACTACTGTTCCACCCAAAGCATCATCAGTCCCTCCTCAAACAAAAAGGAGAAGGCTAATCCTGAAAGATGATGACACTTCACCACCACCAACATCTTCAAAATCTTTGTCACTTGTTACAATACCCAAGCCTGTTCCTCTCTCATCAGCACAAGTTCAACAGCCCTTAGCTCCTGCAGGTGTCCAATTTCCACTTGAACTCATAGCAGTCACAGAAGAAATCAAGTCTTTTTATTAGACTATCCACTATCACAACCCAACCCAACCCAATTTTTTATTAAAAAACTAATTTCTCTCTCTTCCACCTACACAACCCAACCCAACCCAATTCAAATTTTCACCCACATTCACAACCCAACCTAAACTAATATATTATTAAATAAATATGATTTATTGAGGGAATTATTAGTTAAGAAAAAAAACTAAAAAAGAAAGATAAAAATAGTGGACCAATTAAATTTGGACATGTGTATGATGTTGGATTGCAACCTAGGTTGCCATGGCAACCAGGTTGTGGACTTTTTCTAATAAAAAAATGTTTTTTAATTTTTATTAAATCCATATGGCAACCAACCCAAAGAAATGATTGCCATAGTGGGTAGTCTTATGAGGATGACCCTGCCAAAAGGAGATTGCCATCAATTAAAGGATATCCCAGGCCTAACAATATTGAAGAATACTTAAAAATCAAGGCTAAGCAAGCAGAGGATCTCAAAAAGAAATACACAAGGGAAATCTGATAGGGAAACACAACAGAACTATCAATACTTGCTCACACAAGTCAGATCCCTGGAAGAATTTGCAAAAAATGTATGTCAACGGATCTCAGAAAGAGCAGATGAAACTTTGAGAAAAGACTACATTGAAAGCATTATGGCAACCAAGAAGTACAAGGGAGAAAAACACATGTACAAGGAGTGGACCATTCCTGAGCTTGAACAAGAAGCAGCCAGGATTCAAGAAATGATAAAGAATAAGGTCAAACACACTCCTCCAGAATGGTCAAAATACTTGAGCTGAAGAGAATGAAAGAAGAACTAGTTGCTGCGGATTATGGGTCTAAACATCAAGTGGCTAGATGGAAAGAAGATGTAGTCAGGGCCACCTACAAAAGGTTGGAAGAGCTAAGAAAGAAAGATCCATCAGTTCCACAAAAACCTGACTACCCTGAAGCAGAGGTTTCAAAGAGACCAACAAAACTGCAAATCAGGAGAGCCACTGCTCCAGCTGGTGCAGCCATCTATAAAAGAAGGCCACACAAACAGTCAGGTGCTGAAACCATTCAAGAGCTCATAGAAGGAGATGCCCTTGTAAAAGAAGGCATCAAGAAAATGATTGTAGAAACTCTTGGATTGGATCAACCTGCAAGTACTGCTCAGACAGTCATCAATAGGCCAGCTTCACCAAACACCTCATCAAATAAAAATCTTCCAAGAAACCCACCAGGCTCAAAAGTACTAAAGTGGGAAACTGACAAACAGACCCATGTATTGACTATGTTCAGGTCTGATGGAGAAGTGAAGAAAATAACAAGGGAACAAGCTCTTGGCCTGAGTCTTGAAGATATGCAGGATCTCCTTGATCTTTCACTTGGTAGGGATGAAGATGACACAGATGCCCTAGACTTTGAGCTACAACTTAAAGGTCAGATAAGGGAACTGTTGATGAGGCAATAAAGTTCCACAATAATGAAGGGTTTTGGCATTATCTGTTCCAAGGGGAGATTGTTGGGATTGAACTCTATCAAAGGAACAGATAATTAAAGCCAAAACTGGGTCAGAGCAGTGGATCCAGAATAAGCAGATGTTACATACAAGTCTCTCCCCTTGAAAGTGGTTTTAACATCCGCTGACCTCCTATCTACTGATCTTGCAAACTGCTGACCTACAAACTGTTGATCAAGTAAAGGCCTGATGAAAGACTAAAGCTCTGCTGTTCAATCTACTGCCTTGAGTCAAGCACTGCTGATCCGGACAAGTACTGCTGGGTTCACATCAGTGGAATGATGCAGCAGTAGTTTATTATGTCTTTATGTTATGAAATGTAATATCAGTAGTTTAGCATAGCAGTGTTTGTATAGATTAGAGGTTAGAGTTTGTTAGGAGGTTAGATGTCACTTTCATGGTGATGTCAGCTTAGATGCTCAGTGGTTTGCTAGTGCCTATAAATAGAACAGTGCTCTGTACAGTTCTATTAGCTCTTTGCAAAATCGTCTTCTCTGCACGAACAAACACTGAGCTCTGGCTGAGGGGGAGTTTGCATTCAACATTGCATTGTAATCGTAATTGAAATAAATTCAATCTTTCGGTTCTTTGTGAAAAGTGTTTGATCAAAACAATACTCTCGTTTGATTGTATGCAAAGTTTGTTTCCATCTTAATTCCGCTGCACAACTCATCCATCTTCATTCTAATTCAAACGTAAAATACAATCAAAACCAAACTCAGATCCAACAATAATATATAGTATAGCCTAATAAAAGTTATATATGTATTATATATAAAAATAATAAATAAAATTGTATAATTTTTATTCGAATTTCGAATCGAATTTGAAATTATAAATTCGTATTCGATTTGTATTCGATTTACTTGACTCGAAGTGAATCAAATTTGAATTCGAATTATTATAATCGAAACGAATTCTTGATAATTGAATCGAATTTAAACGAATTTCGAATTTTTTGAATTCGAAACGAATTCTGCACACCCCTAATCAAGGTGTTGCATTGGTGTCTCTCTCCTAAGTGGTGAAGATTCTAGTCTCATTGGAGACATTAGACATAAGCTTTAGTAGTGTTGTTTGCCATAAAAAAATAATAATTTCTCTCAAGCTAATAGACTCTGCTTATCTCATTGTCCACGTTAATGAAATTGAGCATTTAAACAACAATGCAAAAGCAATTATAACCAGAAAGTTAACATTGAAATCTGCTTTAAAAAAAGACCTGCTCAAATAAGGGATATAGAAACAAACATTTTCACCCAATTTTGCTTTGTAGTTCGTGTAACATTTGTAACTAAAAGCTTTAGAAGCCCAATTAGATATACATAGTGGCAGGGGCAGACCAACCGTAGTGGGTAGGCGGCGGACCTTTTGAAAAAAAATTAGTGTATATTTTAGGCAAAAAAACCCAACTGCACCCTTTGAAAATATGGTTGGACTCCTCATACGCACCTCAGCAAATAATTTTTGGGTCCGTCACTGCATAAAACCCATTTATTAAAAAGTTTTCTTTTTAATTGTGTGTTTACTTTAATGGTTATATTGACATGAAGTAATCTATCAAGGTATTTGATTATATACTAATAATTAAAATAAATGAACATTTTATTTTGATAGGAAATTTATCATGTGTGTTGTTGCAATTTGAAGATATAGAAAGAAAGAACATTAAGTGTGTGTATATATGTATGTTAGACAATAAATAAATTTGCAGGTAATGGCCCCATGCTCACATGTTGTCTTTGTTTCTCGTGTTTCTCCTGTGGCCGGTCTACACCTCAATCAAATCTGATCCTCAATGATCAGCTTTAATTATCATAGCACATGATCCATATATTACTATTATTGTTTAAAAATTAGTTAGCCTGGTTACATCCATCTATTTTATTATTCTTGTTTTATTAGTTTGTTAGGTCTTGATAGTTAGTTATATTGTATTGCACTATCTTTATATATAAAGCAACATCGATGAGTTAAAAAAAAAAAAAAAACACTCAACACCAAAATATATCATTTTTTTTTTAATTTCTTTTATGGTATTAGATCCTAAGATTTGTAGACATGAGATACCACAAACATGCTCATGACACCATTCGAGATAAGATTTGTAACATTTGTTAAGTAGATAAGATTTATGTAATTATTTTTATTGTAACCAATATATTCTATACAATCTTAAAGGATAAAGTCGGTGGGGTTTCCACTAGCTTTGCCTCTTCCCCCTTAAAGTTTCATAAAGTTGCAATGTAAGCCCTTTACTTTTAATAACCTCAAAGTTTTAGAAAATAATAATTTTAGTCCCTAAACTGCTATTTTATTTTACGAGTTTTGTAAATTAATTCCTTAGATTTCTAATATTCCAACTTTACCCTTATACCATATATAATATACGTTTTTAACATATTATTTTATTCAATAACTTTCGTTCACTAATTTCGTTTTTAAAGAACTAATTTGTCGCTAACATCCTTGAGTTTCAAGTTTACTCCTTTCGTTCATTTACTTTAAAAAAATTAATATTTTTATTTACGTGTCTGTATTAATTTGAGTTGGTTTATGGTTAGACGTAAACGTTTTTAGTTTCTAAGTTTTGAGTTTACCCCTTTTGTTCCTTTACTTTAAAGAATTAATACTTTTTATGTATGTGTTGGTATAAATTCGAGTTGGTTTATGTTAGATGTAAACCTTTTTCGGAAACGAGTCAACACAAATATAATACGTTTCCGTGTTTATTTTATGCATGCAGTTGGTGTACGTTTTGACGTAAATTTTGTTCTAGCCCAATCGGGGTTAAACATTATCATTTGGCGGTATGTACTCGAGTTACTCTATTTTTCAACCTCACGCGACCCAAGACAAGTAAAATTACAATTATATTATTATTATATATCAATGCTAAAGACCAAAGTTGTTGACATTTACACCTCCCAACTTTGGTCCTTTCACTTTACAAAACACTTATGGTTACCCTTAATGTGCATATGTTTTCTTTTTTCCTTTTGTTGTTTCTATTCATGCTTTATGTTTCTTTGGTACGTTACGTTATAACTGTACGACATAAATTCAATTTACATTACGTTTTGATTCAACCACAATACTTATATAAGTTACACGGGTTGAACCGAGTACGTTGAAACATATGTTTTCATATGGTTAACACATGACATAACTCTTAGATAATCTATTTAATGTTTGTAACGGGCATCGGCCACGGGTCATATTACTAGTTCAATTTAATAGTATATATATATGTGTGTGTGTGACATGAATCACAATGAAAGCAACTCATTCATATGAAGTACTTGCATATGAAGGAAGATAAAAAATATAAAAGCGGTTATTCCCATAAACTTAGACGTTGTGTGGCACATGACTGACTACTAACTGATCATCAGTCCTTCACTCACTTTGATCAAATTTCAATTTTCAACGCCATGTTATGGCAGGCATTGTGAGGTGGAAGAAAAACCGAAGAAACCGTCTCCAGAATACCATAATCGAATTGATAATATATTATTATAACTTATAAAGTATCCCGGTTGGTATCAAGAGAACATAAATTAATAATCTTTTAATGTGTTATGAATTTAAGGAATCTCCCATCTAACCACTCTTGACGGTTAATACTATATTCAATAATGGATATACATGTGTAGGGTGAGGTTCTAGAGTGAACACTAGTATATTTGTGAACTGAGTAAATAAATTCTGACTATTGATTTACATCATCAAATCGTAAAATACGCTAGTGTATTTTCATCATCAAATCATGGTCACTGATTTACACTTGTGTATTGATAATCAATGGCTAGGATTAATTCACTAGTTTTCACAATCAAGGGTTGTTCACTAATGAACCTAACCCAATATGTGTATGCTTATTATGAAATAACTTTTAAAAAGAAAAATACAACAATCATATATTTATATTTTTATATGTAATGTATATAGCGGTACGTGTTAAATTCTCTTTCTAACTATTAGGGGACGTTTGGTTCGCGGAATAATTTGGAATTGGAATTGGAATTTGTATAGGAATTAGAATTTGAAGGAATTGGATTTGGAATTTAAACATTCCAATTGGAATTGGAAATTGTTGGAATTGGAATCTCAATTCCATTTTTGTTGTGTTTTTGGTTGTCAAATAATTGGAATCCATCACCCCGGCACCCACAACCACCAGTTAGGGTCGAAATGTTACGGGTCGAAATAGTTCGATTCGAAACGGTACTGGTCGAAACGATTCGCGTCGAAATGGTTCGGGTCGAAACTGTTCGCGACGAAACGGTACGGTTCGAAACGGTTCGGATCGAAACCAGTATGGGTCGAAACGGTACGGGTTGAAATGGTGCGGGTCGAAATGGTTGAAGATTCCAATGAATTTACTTTAATTCCTTCACATATAGGAAGGATTTTGAATTCCTTTAGTTAAAGGAATTTGAAGGAATTCATGCCTGATTCCAATTCCAATTCCAATTCCAATTCCATTGTCAACCAAACAAATGAAGATTGGAATTGGGATTCCAATTCCATCAAATTCTGTGAACCAAACATCTTAAGAGATGGAATTCAAATTCCAATTCCCTTAAATTCCATTGAATTCCTGCGAACCAAACGCCCCCTTATTATTTGTGTCAAGTATTATGTAAAAGTGCATTATGTGATTTTTTTTTTCATTTAAATTTTGGTTGTATAATGATTAATCAACATGTTTAACAAAAACATATCTTTTAATTAGTTATTAACAGTTAGTTTGTTAATGGATTGAAAAACACAACTTTTAAGGTATGTTAAGACGTTCATCCAGGTTTTCTAATCTAATTCGGGAGGTGGCAATTAGGAGCCGAAGTACTTATTAATTGGATAAAATTTGTGAAGGGTGGGAGAGCTCAGGAGAGGAAATCGGGTTGAAGCCTAGAGGGGCTCGGAAGAGCTAAAACACCGTCCCGGGGTTTTAGTACCGGATAAGGTATTAAGCTTCCCGTCGGGGCTGCAGGAAGTATTCCATGCGGCCTTATACCGGGTTTCTTAACACCGAGTAACCGACCATGCTCATCACTTTTAGGGTCAGTTCCTAAACCGGACACTATTTGAGTGTTAAATAGACATGCTACTGATGTGCGTGTGGTGTTATAGATTTTTAATGTATATTTTAAGCCCTTTAACACTTTTTAGCCAAGTTTTAAATTTATAAAACACGATATTTACTAACACTAAACACACATATGGGCAAGTGCACCCATCGTGAGCGTAGTATAGTGTTGGTAAGATACCGAGGTCGTCCAAGGACACAAGAGCTTTTAATACCGGTTTATCATCAACGTCTAATCAAATCAAAAGTTTAGATAGAGGTTTTTAAACTAGAAAAAATAAAACTAACTAAAATGCTAAAAAATAAAATAAAATAAAAAACAGATAGATAAGATGAATCACTTGGATCTGACTCGTGTTTAGTGTAACCTTTGATTATTTCCGCACTTTTGCACTTTTTAAGAGAATATCTTAGTTATTGTAGTAGGCCCCTCTTCTGAAGGTGACGTTACCCTCAACCCAGTAGTTTGAGTCGGCAAGGATACAATCCTAAAGGGTTTGATTATTGAAAGATAATTAATTAAGTTATTAATGCATATTGTGGTAGGCCCCTCTTCTGGAGGTGACGTTACCCTCGGCTAAGTAGTCTGAGTCAGCAGGGATACAGTCCTAAGTAGCCGGGTTAAAGTTTTAATAGTAGTTTGCATATGAGGGGATCAAGGAGTTCGGACCCCCGCCATCCAATACCAGTGGGTATTGAATGAGGTCCTACTAAAGTTGACCCAGGTCCTTGCAGGATCTATGCACTGAACAAGACAAAACTCTTACCAAACCGTTCCCTTAACCCCCGACCAGGTAGCCAACATATCCCCATATAGACCGTGGAGATATGAATGGTGAAAATATTTTATTTTATATAGACAGTAAAATAATGCCAAGATACCACGGACAAACGATAAGGAAGACTCACCTTCAACATAAGAAACTATTTATTAAAGTCATTAATACATAACCAAATAAAAAGTGCGAAAAGATTAAAAATAAAAAGTATTACACTAAACACTTGTCTTCACCAAGTGATGTAAGAGACTTAGGCAAACATGGCCTTTGATTGTCAAGAACTGTTACGACCAATCTTGGATCCCGAGGCTACTCACACACTCTATGATGGATGATGGATGATGGTGGTGGATGTGGGTTGTGATGGTGGTGGTGGTGGTGGGTGGGTGAAGTGTGAGAGAGGTGGTTTGCTAAGGGATGGTTTGCAAATGAGCCAAGCACCCATATTTATAGTCTGCACAGAAGCCCGGACACGGCCCCGTGTCCATTGGGCACGGCCCCGTGTCCACCCATCTTCTCTTTCTTCATTAATTGCAGTTTGTCTGCATTAGTTGACCGCGCCCCCGTGTCCGCTGGGCACGACCCCGTGTGCAGAAGCGTATTTGTACTATCAAGATTTCCCTAGATTCTGCGAATCTTAGAGTTGACCACTGCCCCGTGTCCGCTGAGCACGCCCCCGTGGTGGGTGATAGAAGCTTTTATAGCTTTGTCTTTTCTACAGACACTTGGGCACGCCCTCGTGCTCATTGAGCACGGGGCGTGTTCAGCCTTCTATTCTCTTGTTCTGCTTGGGAAGGTTGGGGGGGTCGGGCATGCCACTTTTATTCATTTTCTTGTATTTATGTTAGATTTAGCTGCCTTTTAGCTTCTTTTGCTCATTTGAGCTCATTTAATCCTGAAAATACAAAAGGAAGACAAAAACACACTTTTTCCAACATTAGTACTAAAAAAAAGGGTTAGTTTTTTTAACACCCTAGTTTCTATTTAATGGTTTTACATGTAAATACCAACAATTAGATGTGTAGTTAAGACTACACATACTATAAAAATACGGATTTATTAAAACTTTTCGCAAATCAAAAGTTATTCGACATAACGTGATCAGATTCGTCGTTTAAAATTTATGACGATGCAATGTGCGGAAGCATGTATCTTTATCGTGTTCGGTTCTTCGTTGAGCTTGATCGTCTTCCGGCATCCAAAGAGTACCTACATTTCATAAACATGAAATGCTTTAGTCATACGGGGTTTAAAACGTATCTAAACGAGTCCGGGAAACAAAACTGATTAAAATATATTTTTGTACAGGGTCCACCGTAAATTACGGTGGATACCGTAATTTACGGTAGCCCCTATTTTGATATGTTTCCACCGTAAGTCAGTAGAGAACTGGCGTAAAGGTTTCAGCCCCACCGTAACTTACGGTGGGCACCGTAAGTTACGGTGGCCCTTGTATCATATTCACCCATTTTGCCGTTTTTGACACGAAAACTTTCGTATCTTTCAATCCGCTTGTCCGTTTGACCTACCGTTTCTTCCTACGTGTTTGTAATCTGATTCTCCATCATATGGATTTAAAATCCAACATCCGGATTAACAAAATTTAAGACTTTTAAGCCTTAGGCTTATTACCCTTTTTACCAAATTTTGACACGTTCGATTTTTATCAAACAAACAAGTTTGTTTGACCCTTATTTCTCATAAACCTATTAAATTCAATGATGTTTAACATATTAGGTTCCAATTACAGGTTCATATACCTTCTTAATCTCATTTTCACTCATATGCTTATTTTGACCCGTTAAGGGTATTTAAGCATATTTTAAGCACCAATCGCTTTCATTCGTTTCTAAATACATATGTCCACATTTCTTATCAAATGACCTCCCACCACAACTATATTTGTGGTGGATTCAATGTGGTAATTTATATATTACAAATTTTACCCTTCAAGTTATTATTTTACGGCAAAGACTCTTTATAGAGTCACTTGACCAATATTTTACATCTTTCGCTTTTCATACTTATTCAAAGTATTGACTTGATGATAAAACTCGTTTTCAAGCGACTTCTAAGGGTTGCTTGCTTAATTTCACTTACAAGAGCGTTTTGGTCATTTTTAACTCTTCTTTTACGACGAAGGGCTTGCTTAAGCCATGCACGCCCAAAATCTCATTTTTAACCAAATCTTGTTTTCAAAACACTCTGTCCATAATTTAAATCCTTCGAAGGTAACCGAATGTCCTTTTTACTTTGTCTAACTCTCATATAACTTCAAGTACTAGATGATGAGTTGATCTATTATACATACCTGGCTCGGATCAACTTATTAACCCGATTTTAATACCTTGCCTTATAATCGCAAGTTAAGAGCGATGCGAGTATCCATTGGATATCTATTCCTGTAAGCATATAACTCGACAAAAATCATTAGTCGGTATTGTCAAAAGGTGATGTCTACACCTTTTGACCCGTTTGGCCGAATTGACTGTTTATCTATGTGAGATGATATTTATTATCACCTCATCTACATGACTCGTTCCGTTTAACACCTTACGGTCATTTTACTTATAAACCGTTTATTACCATTTTCGACTCTTTATGTCTTACGCGGAAAGGCGTCTTTTTGAAACTAACGGTTATTGTCAACGTGTGACTAAATTACTGTTTTGCCCTTATTATTTGTTTTGGCTTACCATAAAAGGTAATCATTAAAAGTTCATTTTTCCTTTCGTCATAATATGATCGAATTATCGATTTACTTCTTTTTAACCATTATTATGGTTTCTTTCATCTTTGATTATCTTGTTCCGTACGACTACCCAACGGAACATCATATTTCAATTGTTTAGTTATCTCATTAGTAATTTATACGATAAGAGAATATTCCACAATTTAAGACTAGTGTAAGCTATACTTACCTTGCATCCGAATTATGATTTTCCTCCATTCTTGATTTGTTTGACCCGCTTCCTTTCCCAAGCCTCCACCTAGCTCGTTAGGCGTCAAACTATTTTCAATCATTTACAAGGCGGTTAAATTAGTCATAAAAACCACGACTATTCCACCTCACTTATTTTCTATGCCGAAGCTACTATTCGACTTCATGATTAGTTAACTTAGCTTATCTAAAGTTAACTACTTTTTTATCACATGGGTTATAACATTAAGTCTAAATCAACATAATATTTAGAACCCTTATCACTTCATATTACGCGTAACTGCCATATCATTCAAATACACATTTTCACTCTAATTTCAACACTTTGGTTCTCATTTAGGCATTTTAACAAACACCTAATGTGCATAAATTTTTACACATTTACAACTAGTTCATAACTAGTTGTTTTTACTAAACATAAACATAATTTCAATTCCATTATGTCATAAGGATTAATAACACTCGTTGCATGATCAAGATTCCAATGTTTTTCATCATCCTACAAAACCCACTTAGCACCTAAATGGGTGATTCTCAATTTCACATGCATGAACATCAATGCATCAAATTATTGATTAGGGTTCACTCCTAACCCTGAATTTATCATAATTTCATTCAAACATCAATCAATCAAGTTCAGATTTCGATTTCACAAGTTTATCAAGAATTTGAGATGAAACCAAATTGTGAATTTTGACATACCTTGTGATCCCTTCACTGAGGTGATCACTAATTTGTGCTTGAATTTCGATTTGGGTTTGATTTGCCCTTCCAATTTCTTGATTTTGTGCTTGTTTGGGTTTTTGAGCTCAAGAGTTCTTGGCTCCTGTGGATATCTCGACCAGAACACACACTTAAAGTGTGTGTTTTGGTGTTAAACATTTGTTTTAATAAAACAAGTTCTCACTTGGCAATATTAGTTCCTCATGTTTTATCTTGATCAATTGAAGCTACAACTTACCATTTATCACTTAGGCACATACTAGTAACTAGGTTAATTATCCCTGGTTAACTTAATAGGTTCGGGAAGTTATAACCCGTTATATTTTAAGTCCCGTTAACTCGGGCCTTCTATATACTCTGTTTTCTCAAAGTATTTATCCCCCTTTAACTTAACATCAAGTTTATTTATTTAAAACCTAATATTTACCGGGTTAATTTTTACCACTAACGGAATTTTTCCCGTCGTCACTATTAACGTGGTTTGATTACCAAACCCGTTTTTGGGGTGTTATAGTTTTATGCCACATTTGATGTAATTTATATGTTGCATTTTGCACACATCAAATACCCCCACACTTGAATCTTTGCTTGTCCTCAAGCAAAACTCTTTATTTTGTGGCTTACACACCCAAATGGAATGGGTAGAAGAGAAGGTTTTGGGCTTGTCATAGAGTGTCGGGATTTCCAAGATTCTTTATTAAGTTTTATTTTTTAATTATTTATAATCATATTCGTCATGATTTATTTAAAACATTACATAAGATAAATTACTTATTAGGGCATAACATGCCTTTTTAAAATTCCATTTATATACAAGTTCACATACCTCACGGGGGATCACTCAACACTCGGCCGAAAATGTATTTTTGTGAAACACTCGAGAGCGGCATGGAACTTACTTCTACCATAAGCTTGCCAAGCAATCAATCCTCCTCCTTTTTAACTATATACCTTTGTAAATATCAAGAGGACTTTGGGGGGAAGGGTTAGGCTTGGGTTAAAGGTAGGTGGTTGGGTTAGTGGTTAGTAGAAAACAACGAAAGGCGTAAAAAGCATCGGTTTTCGTAAGACTTTTTATTTTTTGTAACTTTTTATTTTGGTGAAGCAATTTTTCAAACAAATTTCTTTTTGATAAACTTGTTTGTTTATTTCTTTTGGCTTCATCATCAATTTTTTTTTTTGAAGAAGTCATAAGAAAAACCGAGTTTTGTTACTAAAATAAAGGGGTTTAAAATGAAAAAGGGTTTTGGTGGGTAAAAGGGTGTTTGTTTTGGGTTAAGGAATGAAAAGGTTTAGGCTCAAAGGGGTTAACTAGGGGGATTTTGGGTAGGTGGTAAAAAAAGGAAAAATAATGGTGTAGAAATAAAAAAAAAGTTAGTCCTAATGCCTCCATTATTTACTTACTCGGGTTTAAGTTGGTAAGGACCAGGAATGTATCGTCGTGGCAAGTTCTAGAGTCGTAAGAACCAAGCGGCTATTCACACAAGAAACGAAAAATGTGCATTTAGTTTAAAGATGTGTATTTGTATGCTCAATAAAGGCTCAAAACTCACTTTTTGTGGGAATTGGTTTTTTATGTGATCAAGTATATATAATCAAATTTTAATTAGATTTGTCATGCCGTTTCATAATTTTCTTATGTTGGTTCTTTTTATCACGACGCTATCGGTTGTAAATTTGTAAAAATATCACATTTTTAGAATTTGAAATTCACAAATTAAACCTAGACAAGTAAAATAAAATGAAATTTTTTTTGAAAAAATTTGGGGTGTTTAGCGGTTCCAATAGAGTTTTGTGTAAGGCTTGTAATTAGAACTTGCAAAATTCAAGGTTTTAGCATCCCCCCCCCCACACTTAAGTTACACATTGTCCTCAATGTGTCCAAAAAATAAGTTTTTAGGTTGATTGAATGTGTAAAAGATGTGAAAAAGCAAAATTTTATGTTACTGGGCGTCTGGACACGGCCTCGTGGTGTCCGGGCACGGCCCCGTGTTCAGATCGCCAGTAACAGAAAAGAAAGTAAAGTAACAGAAGGCTAGACACGGGGGTGTCACACCCCGAATTCCACGTGTCACCGGTGGGCCTGGTAGGGGAGTATCGTGACGTAGTTGATATCATCATAGTCAAACAACACAATATATAAATGCACAGCGGAAGCAAAAGATAAATATATTACAATCCGAATATAAAGTAATATCCAGTATTACAACGGAAAGTAAAGGATCCACAGGCGGATCTTAAAACATAAATATTGTTCAACAGACTTTAGACGCCTAGAACTTGCAAGGTTCCTTTTTAACGTCCTGAGCAGCTTCCAGCCTATTACGTACTTGTACCTGTCACTTAGACTTTTGAAAATACGTCAGTTTTCACTGGTAAATACACTCAACCGACTCATTTGAAAAGAGTTTAAGAAAATTGATTTAGATGCACCAGGCACAAAATATCTTGACACTTTGATTAAAATGCACAGAGGCAAAATTAATCTTTTATAATTTGATTAAAATGCACAGAGGCAAAATTAATCTTTTATACTTGGGGACAAACTATATCTCATGTTATCAGTTTTACATAACTTGCTCTACATCCGGGGCCCGGTTCTATGCCGGTTCATGATTAACCGACACACCACTATTCCCTTATTGGGTATAATTAATTAATAAACATATGGCATCTGTCAGGTGTATGCCTACACCCCGTGCTTAGGTCGTGGCCATTGCAATTTAATGAGTCAAGGATATCCAGGACACGGTCGCATTAATCCCCAATGTTTCAGTCAAGCAATACGAATTAAAACAGGTTATTTGGATTTCCCGACTTATTGGTCTTTGAATCCCATACCTGACCATGCGGTATTTTATATTACCGTATCCCAAGCCCGTAATAGGGAAAATAAGTTAAGAGCATTTACCTGAGCTAGCTCCTGTCTTAAATAGCAAGAATTATAATAACTCAGCCGTATTCACTTAAGTAAGCGTAGGTACAATTTACCGGAAGGCTCTAGTCTGGAATGATGGTATAAATAACCAATTAGAATGCTAACGGGTCTTTAATTAAGCCTAAGCTTAGACCGGTTAATTATACGGTTCAAACGCACGATTAGGCGAAGACCGGAATAGAATGTGATTTAGACCCAACAAGTTCGGAGACTTGCTTAATATGGGTATTTCATACACATTCTGGATTTTGAGATAAACCTGATAAGGTTTGACCCGTTTCGGCTAATTTATGCAAACTAGTTACATAAACCGAACCGAACGCGTAATAAGCGTAACGGGTATTCATAAGAGCCATATACAGGTTTCCTAAGTTAATATACTTCAAATATGTTGTGACATCAGTAAGATGTCTTTTATTATGCCCGAAACGAATTTAAACACAAACTATGCCTCGTAGGGGTAGTTTGGTCATTTTCAAGGTTATAAAAGAGTCTAAGTATTAACCTGAGTTACAGGTCTGATATAATCAGCAAAAATACTTAGTTTTACTAAGTTATAATAGTAGGGTAAAGTATATATGTGAAATTTATCAATTATAACCAAACTATGCACCGTAGGGGCATTTTGGTAATTTCACATAAGCCGTAAAGCTCAAAACTGAAGTCTGAGTTAAACAACTTTTGCTTACTGTTAAAATATTATAATTTGCCTAAAATATCAGTAGGTATCAACCCTTGTATGTTTAAAATAGTTTTAGTACATACTATGCGTTAAAAACGCTTAATAAGGCGATTAGAAGCCATTTCCGGGTTCGATACATAAAGCTGATATTTTTATTATTCCAGAAGGATTAAAATAATTTATTTATCATATGTGATCAGTAGCAAAAGGTTTGGAGTTAACTAGATATGCAAAACTCATTTTATGGCCCGAAAGGGCAAAACCGACAATTACCGGATTAAGCCTACGACTATAAGTTATGCTCAGCCTAAAATTAATTAAAAATCTTCAAAAATACCAAAATAATATATTAGATCAATGGGTAAGAAGTTTGATATCGAAAAGTATGTTTAAATAGGCTATACGTTAATTACGCCGTTTAATTAACATAAAGCTTTCAATTTACGCTAATGAGCATAACTCTCATTCTACACCTCAAAATGATGTCAAACTTTGGGTACAAGTTTATATATCAGTGACTAAGGTTTCTACTCTTTTACATTTTCAAAAATCACGTTTTAAGGTGAAAAGGGCATGATGGTCAACATATGAGCAATTAACGGAATCATGCATATTAATTGGATAACTAATGATCCGAGGTGTATAATCACAGAGGGTTATACTAGCATGTAACCTGGTCCAAATGAAGCTCTAAGGTATTTCTAAAACATACCCAAACGGGTCAGAACTGAAGTCAAAGCAAAAGTCAAAGCTTTGCGACTTTCGGTTCTGAACCGGGTCTAAACATAAAATGGTTGGGTTGAACATGTTTAGACATGTTCTTACACTAATTACCAAGTTATATTAATGATCAAACAGGTTGTATGTGTTCTACATTGCTAATTATGCATAAATTAGAAATTAAGTATCCTGTTGACTTTTTAATAACAAGTTTGACCCGACATTTGACCTAGTTAGAGTTGGAATCAGGGGGAACCCTTTTAAGGGTTTATTACCCACATAATTACCAACTTATAACTACTTTCAATTCGACTAATCACTGGACCAACAATGATTAATCGTTAAGTCAACCGTTAATTACGATGGTTTGACTTTTAAGCCTAAACTAAGTAAAAACTTAACTAAGGAAGGTTAAGCAAACTTACCAAGGTCTTAATTAAGACTAAGGATGATTAGGGTCTGCTCTAGAGCTCCAGGAAGTCTCCAAAAATGCAGATGGAATGAGTGCAAGAATGTTGCAACATGAATGGCCTTTTATAGTGATCTTGATTCATTTAGATGATGACAAATCATGCTATACATGATCATGGATCAGTAACAAGTGTCCCTAAGGTCTAAAATTAGTAGGGGACGCGCATGGAAGTGAAAAAGGGCAATACTTGACGTTTGAATGGGCTGAACAGGCAAAATAAACGAGTTGCTGTATCTGGGACCTGCTTGCGCACCGTAACATCCACAGTGTTGAGGTGCGCAAGCCTTTGGCCAGCAAACAGAAACTTTCAAATGTTGACAGCTTTGACCCCTGGACTTCCAAACTTGATTTTACCTTTATTTCTTGCACTTTGGGCCCTCTAAATTGAATTCTAAGGGCTTCAAGACTTATACCAACTTTGTTAAGTCCTTGGTTAACTTTTGATCACCCGAAAAGTCATAGATTTCAACGTTGACGCTTTTAACCCCTCGCACACGAATTTTATCATAACTTTCTCATACGATAACGAAACTTGGTGAAATTTTTATCACACATTCTAGTGAGCATAATTAATCGTTACAAAGCTTCGGGTTCGCTAAAAGGTCACTCAGAGGTATACTTTAAACATGTTGACACATTTAACCCCTGTAGTTTGTAATCTCTCACTTTCTTTCATATTTAGCTTCCTATGATCCATGATTTATTCGTTTGAAGGTAGGAGCATTATGAAGGGTTATTGTAAAGTATATTTATTCACTGTTGACATTTTGAACTCGTATATTCACATACTTTCCATGTTTGTCAACTTTAGTCCCTCAAGAACATTCTTTCACACGTTCAAGCTTATGACACGTGTCAATATATTATAGGACGTGAATTTTCGAGGTGTTACAGGGGGCGTGTTCAGTGAGCATGCCCCGTGTCCAGGTACCTAAACTGGGTATTTTTCTGCAGATGGTTGAGCACGGGGCGTGTTGGATGAGCACGGCCCCGTGCTGAACTTGCTGTAATGAAGAAAAATTATCGGGAGGCTCTGTTTTTGTGCATGGGGTGCTGATGCAAGTTTCCCTTGGTATCCTTCACCATCCCGAGTGTGTTTTATTCCTGAAAATTAAAACTAACTAGAAAACATAAAAACTAATCTAAACTAAACTAAGGATAGTTCCGCGGAATGCCTCCGTGGTGCGCCACGTTTATAAGGGTCCTTGGCTAGACCCAAAGCCAGTCATATGTTACCCAAGTGGGATGTCATGCATCCCATGTTGCACCGTCGGAGAGCATCATCCAAACTTGAGTCTATGACCTTCATGTAATTGACTGGGTAATCGTCTTCTACTCTTTTGCCAACTCTAAACTTCATTTCCTTGTCCCCAACCCTTAATGTTAGTGTCCCTCCATTCATGTCTACCACTGCGTGGGCCGTGGCTAGGAATGGCCTACCTAAGATGAGTGCTACTTCGTTATCTTCCTCCATATCTAGTATGAAAAAGTCGGCCGGGAATACAAATTCGCCGACTTTAACCAATAGATTTTCAGCGACACCTTGTGGATATTTGACCGACCTATCGGCGAGTTGTATGATCATTTTCGTAGGGCTTGTTTTCCCTAGGCCGAGTTAATGCTAGCCCCGAGGTCGGCTAGGGCATTGCGAATGGGAGATTCCCCAATCGAACAAGAGATTGTGAAGCTTCCAGGATCAATCTTCTTTTGTGAGAGTTTGTTGAGTAGCAAGGCGGAGCATTCTTCACTTAAATTAACTAATTGCAATGATTCGATTTTCCTTTTATGAGTGAGGAAGTCTCTCATAAATTTTGAATACTTAGGCATTTGGGTTAGGACTTCAACAAATGGAATATTGACATGCAATTGTTTTAGTAAATTTACGAATTTTGTGAATTGCTCATCGGTCTTTTGGCGAATTAACCGACCGGGGTATGGAACCAGAGGATTCTTGGGGGACTCTTGATTTGGTTTAGGAGCCGCTTCTTGTTCGGCCGTCGGTGGGACCGCGGTTTGGCTAGATCGGCTCTTTTCAACTGGGGGTAGTGGAGCCTCCTCGGGACCCACGGTGCGGTTTCTCAATTTAATGAGATGTACTTGTGCCTTTGGGTTGGTTTCGGTATTGCTGGGTAATGCGCCTTGTGGTATCTCGGATATATTTTGAGCTAGTTGATTTATTTGTGTTTCAATGTTTTGAATACTAGCTTGTTGATTTCTAAAATTCGATTCCAATTGTTGAAATCGATCCGAGTTTTTCTTTTCGGAGTCGGAGATGAGGCGAGATACAATATCTTCAAGCCTCTCTCGTCCCCCTTGTTGTTGAGAGAAATTTTGCGACTCGTTTCTTGGTTGTTGAAAGTTTATTCGTTGATTTAGATTTTGTTGGTTACTACTATTGTCGGGTTCTCTCCAACCAAGGTTAGGGTGGTTACGCCATCCTTGGTTGTAGGTACCCGTTGGAGGACCCGACGGCCTAGGTCTATTATCAATGTAGTTTACCGATTCCGTTTGATCGTCCATTTCTTTCATACAACTCCAATTTTCACGTAGCCCACCACACCCCTCGCAAGCCATAACCGAAGCCGTTTTTACCATTTCTAACGTTTTGAATTTGAAGAAAGGGCTTCGATTTGGGCTTGCAAGGAAGTGCTCTCATCTACCTTATAGGCGCCCGGGGAATTAGATTTGTTGCCTCGAGGAGCGTGCCACTGAAAATTTGTAACAACCATAAATTTATTTAGCGAATCCCGTAAATAATAACAAATTACTGAGTAATTATGTTTAAACATTCATGCTCAAATACGGGTCTATTAAAACTTTTCTAAACTTTGAAAGCAAAACAACTTAGTGTAATTTAATTCATCGTTTTAGAATAACGACGAAACAACTTGCCGAAGCTTCATTTAACGTGGGTTCGGTTCTTGCTCGACGCTTGATCTTCATCCGGGACTCTCGACATTCACCTATGATCAATACCAGCTTAAATGTTAGTATTGATAGTTTAAATAACGGTACAAGACAAGATAAATGATAATGGAAGGAAATCTCAACATTAATCTCTTGAATCCCAAAAACAAGGACTTCAACCGGCCTCCACCGTAGCTTACGGTAGCCACCGTAAGCTACGGTGGCCTCTGTTTTAAAATACCCCCACCGTAAAACAGGAGGAAACTGGCGTAACGATTTCAGCCCCACCGTAACTTACGGTGGGCACTGTAAGTTACGGTGGCCCCTGTACCAGACCTTTCCATTTTTTTTACACGAAAATTTTCGTATCTTTCAATCCGCGTATCTGTTTGATCTCCCGTTTCTTCCTACATGATCGTAATTTAATTACCAATGCATCTATCAAGCTTATTATATCAAAATTTGGATGTACGGGCTGAAAGTCTATAAATTCCTTATGTATTTATTTGACCCGTTTCGCTTTTTCGTTAACTTAACCACTAACAAATTTTAGGTCCACAAGACGTATTTACCTAACATCCGGGGCTTATGATCACGCTAATCTATGGTTTCACGCTCTTGCAATCCATCATTGCCAAATGCTATTCTAAACACACTTTTCCTACTTACTAAACAATTATTCGACCCATTTGGCTCATTTATGGAATCCTCCATTTCTAATGACTACCAAACACTTTCTAAACTAATTTAAACTCATTAAATCAAGTAGTGAACATTGTCACTTCAACTAATACCAATCTTTATTCTAAAACACAACTTTGAACGAATTCAATATCCAATTTGCATAATGTAACGAAACAAGTTACATGCTTGCATGATTCTTCAACATTGATTTCTAAACATGATTACCCATCCCCGGACTTGTCAATCTTAGCGTATCACGTTCATTCCACGGATTACGTTTTTATAACTCAAATCCTTTTATGAATGAGTGACGTTTTAGTCATTTCAACATTATAAACTCAACCATTGTTTGACCCGTTTGGTTGCTTAATGAGAACCACCATTTTACAACATACCAAACTTGTTCTAACCAACATTTAACCCATTTACTCATTTAGTGATCTTCGTCACTTCAACTAGATATCTGAATTCATACACTATTCTAAATTCAAGTCTATTAGTAAAAATACATAACAAACATAACGTAACGAAACCGTAGTTACGTACCTTTAGAGCGCTCCTTTCAACGCGTGCCTCCACCGGCTTGTCCACTTGAGGATCCGGATTCCTTGCCTATAGAGTTCAACCATATACTGTTTAGAACTCCTTTCACAACATATCACGCATAATTCATCCCATCATTCTAATATGCGTTTTTATTCATAATTTTCTATATTTAGCTTTCTTTTAGGCATTTCAACAAACACCTAAAGGGCATTATTTTACATGGTTCATTATCAAGTTCATAACTTGTTATATAGCCAAAATTAACATTAATCGAACTATCTTATATAAATGTTAACCTCAAAAATTCTGAAATCACTTCATAAATATCAGATTACACTAGAACAACAATCAAAATCCTAGTGTTTATCAAGTTTCACAAAACCCACTAATCACCTTCAATGGTGTTCATGGAATTTACTAGAATTAAGCATGATTTCAACATGTACTTGTATAGGGTTTACTCCTAGACACTACAATGTTCCTATTTCATCTTTATAACACACATGCATCATCAGATTTCGAATTTCACAAGTTCATCTAAAATTTAAGATGGAACCAAATAGTAAAATTTTGCATACCTTATGATCCCTTCACTGAGGTGATCACTAATCTATGCTTGGATTTCGATTTGGGCTTGATTTGCCCCTTCAATTTGGTGAATTTTTGTGTTTTAGGGTTGAAGCTTGAGACCTCCTTCTTGGTCTGGTTGAAATCGCAGGACACACACCACGTATGTGTGTGTTTTGTGTTTAATATTTGATTTAATTGAAACTTTAATTCATTTGCCCATGTCTAGTCCCTCCACTTTACACAAGTTTTTATAAAGGGTATTTTAACCATGTTTGTTTTATCATTTCAAGCTTTTTAACTAACTAGGTTGTTTATTCCTAGTTATTTTATCTTGACAATTACCGTCATTTAATTTATAATATTAAATCTATATTTTTGGGGTGTTACAAAATTGGTTTGAGTAATTTCCTCGATTTGATTATAAATTTCATTTTGGCGACGATTACCTAAGAGTCCCCCGGAGCTAGAGTCAAGTGTTTGTCTTGTGTGTGGCAACAATTCATTGTAGAAAGTGGAAACTTGTTGCCATACTGCAAGACCATGATAAGGACACTTTCTCAGTAGCTCCTTGAACCTTTCCCAAGTTTCATATAAGGATTCCCCGTCCTCTTGTGAATATGTATTAATTTCAGTCATTAATTTAGTCGTTTTAGCAGGAGGGAAATACTTATATAAAAACTTTTGGCCCAGTTCATCCAGGTGTTTACCGAGCCATCTAGGAGGGTATTAAGCCAAGCCTTAGCTCGGTCTGTTAGTGAAAATGGGAACATTCGAAGGCGGATGGCGTCGTTTGATGCTACATTGATCTGAAATGTGTCACATATTTCTAGAAAGTTAGTGATATGCAAATGGGGATCTTCGTCCGCAAGCCCATGGAAGGTTGCGAAGTTTTGGAGCATTTGTATTAAATGCGGTCGAAGTTCGAAGTTGTTGGCCTCGACATTCGGTGCATTGATAGCGACGCCAAGATTACCTACGGTAGGTCGTAGGTAATCCATGAGGGTACGTTGATCCGCCATTGGAAGTGGGTCCCCCGAAACTTTCTCTTGGTTTTTAGCTTTAATTCTTTTTCTGAGAAAACGTTCGGGTTCTTCTAGAGGTTCTTTTATGTCTCTACTAGAACTGGAGCTCATACACTACGTAGAAAGTTCAGATGTGGCGCCTGGGTTCCAAGTCCTGCAATAAAAAAGAAAAGAACGTTGGTCAGAAGGTTCACCACGGCCCCGTGCTCAGGTGAACACGGCCCGTGGTCGAAGATACAGTAGTTGTTTTCCGGATCCCTGTTACTGGGGAGCTCGACACGGCCCCGTGCTGCACCGACATGGCCCCGTGTTCAACTCTCTGTAACTCGGAAAATAAAAACTGCCAGTAACAATACTGAGCACGGCCCCGTGTCCGACCAGGCACGACCTGTGCTGAGCTCTGCGTAAACTGAAAAATTTAAGAAAAATCCTAAAAAATAGAAAAATGAATAAAAAATGATTAGGCCGTTGATTCCTAACTTTCTTAAAATCCTTGTGTCTCCGGCAACGGCGCAAAAAACTTGATGTGCGTGTGGTGTTATAGATTTTTAATGTATATTTTAAGCCCTTTAACACTTTTTAGCCAAGTTTTAAATTTATAAAACACGATATTTACTAACACTAAACACACATATGGGCAAGTGCATCCATCGTGAGCGTAGTATAGTGTTGGTAAGATACCGAGGTCGTCCAAGGACACAAGAGCTTTTAATACCGGTTTATCCTCAACGTCTAATCAAATCAAAAGTTTAGAAAAATGTTTTTAAACTAGAAAAAATAAAACTAACTAAAATGCTGAAAAATAAAATAAAATAAAAAACAGATAGACAAGATGAATCACTTGGATCCGACTCGTGTTTAGTGTAACCTTTGATTATTTCCGCACTTTTGCACTTTTTAAGAGATTATCTTAGTTATTGTAGTAGGCCCCTCTTCTGAAGGTGACGTTACCCTCAACCCAGTAGTTTGAGTCAGCAAGGATACAATCCTAAAGTGTTGGATTATTGAAAGATAATTAATTAAGTTATTAATGCATATTGTGGTAGGCCCCTCTTCTGGAGGTGATGTTACCCTCGGCTAAGTAGTCTGAGTCAGCAGGGATACAGTCCTAGGTAGCCGGGTTAAAGTTTTAATAGTAGTTTACATATGAGGGGATCAAGGAGTTCGGACCCCCGCCATCCAATACCAGTGGGTATTGAAGGAGGTCCTACTAAAGTTGACCCAGGTCCTTGCAGGATCTATACACTGAACAAGGCAAGACTCTTACCAAACTGTTCTCTTAACCCCCGACCAGGTAGCCAACATACCTCCATATAGACCGTGTAGATATGAATGGTGAAAATCTTTTATTTTATATAGACAGTAAAATAATGCCAAGACACCACGAACAAACGATAAGGAAGACTCACCTTCAACATAAGAAACTATTTATTAAAGTCATTAATACATAACCAAATAAAAAGTGCGAAAAAAATAAAAATAAAAAGTATTACACTAAACACTTGTCTCACCAAGTGATGTAAGAAACTTAGGCAAACATGACCTTTGATTGTTAAGAACTCTTACGATCAATCTTGGATCCCGAGACTACTCACACACTCTATGATGGATGATGAATTGATAGATGATGGTGGTTGATGTGGGTTGTGATGGTGGTGGTGGGTGGGTGAAGTGTGAGAGAGGTGGTTTGCCAAGGGATGGTTTGCAAATGAGCCAAGCACCCCTATTTATAGTCTGCACAGAAGCCCGGACACGGCCCCGTGTCCACCCATCTTCTCTTTCTTCATTAATTGCAGTTTGTCTGCATTAGTTGACCACGCCTCCGTGTCCGCTGTGCACGACCCCGTGTGCAGAAGCGTATCTGTACTATGAAGATTTCCCTAGATTCTGCGAATCTTAGAGTTGACCACGACCCCGTGTCCGCTGGGCACGCCCCCGTGGTGGGTGATAGAAGTTTCTACAGCTTTGTCTTTTCTGCAGACACTTGGGCACGCCCCCGTGCTCATTGAGCACGGGGCGTGTTCAGCCTTCTGTTCTCTTGTTTTGCTTAGGAAGATGCTGTCGGGGAGTCGGGCATGCCACTTTTATTCTTTTTCTTGTATTTATGTTAGATTTAGCTGCCTTTTTGCTTCTTTTGTTCATTTGAACTCATTTAATCCTGAAAATACAAAAGGAAGACAAAAACACACTTTTTACAACATTAGTACTAAAAAATTGTTAGTTTTATACCACATTTGATGTAATTTATATATTGCATTTTGCACACATCACTACTCATTTCTATAACTTTATTATAAACTATCATCCCTCTGTTTATTATCAACTTTGATCCTCCCTCGCAATTCACTATTTTGTTTTACCTTGTTTTCATTGGTTTAATTGTGATATGCTTTCTTTTAATTGGTTTAATTGTGGTACAACACCACCCATTTTAACCCTCTCAATTTATTTGTTTAAGAATAAGTGAATAACACCCTACTCACTTCTTAACTCTCTCAATTTAGTCGTTTAAGAATTTATCACTTTATTATTATTATTATTATTATTATTATTTTAATATTACATGTGTAATGATTATTATTTAGTCTGCATTAGACTTGAAAACATTTTTTTTAGTTCAAGCAAAATTTATATTCTTTATCATTCAAAGTCTAAATTTAGCGAGTTAACACTCCGTAATGCGTATGCATGGTTCATCATATTAACGTCTATTTTTTTCGGTTTACCAGCCTCGTCGCAACACACGAGTCCTTAAAACTTGTTCTATTATAAACTACAGTTGTTAATACAACCCGATACTGTTTTTGTGACAATAATATTATATTATTAGCTTCGCCATTAAAAAAGAAGTATTATCTTTCAATCATCTAAAAGTAAAAAGATTAGCTAAAGCTTTGCGTTTAAGCTCAATACATATATAATGGTTATAACTTATAAGATAAAATAATTATTTTACAGACAGGATACTTCAAGACATTACTTATTTGGTAGGATATTTGGTAGTCATATATGATTATCTTTCACATCTAATGGTTATAGGATAAAATAATTATTTTACAGCCAGGATATTTGGTAGTCATATATGATTATCTTTTAATTAAGTTACAAGAAATTACTTATTTATCTAATTGTTATGCAAGCTACGATATAACTAATCTATATCTATACTATATAATAAAAGAAACCATGTTTGGGACACTTGTCACAATATTAGGCCATGTACTCTATGGATAATTATCATTTAGTTTAAAATCTTCTAATTAATTATAGATAATCTCCTATGAAATATTATTTAGTTTAATCTCTTCAACCATATCAATATTCTTTAACTATTCGATATTACTGATAATTAATATTAGTTATCTCTAATTTTTATAAATTACAAAAATTAAAATCCCATCAATATATGATATAACCTATAAAATATACTATTTGATATTTCCTAAATAAATAATTAAATATTCTATTATCATTATCATTAATAGCATGTCCGTAATATCATTGTTTTATTATCATTAACGTATTAATATATTATTTTGTAGTATTTAAATGATATATTAATAATAATAACTTTTGTATTTCTATCATATTTTTCTTTACATGTTACTTTGTTATAATTATTAAATAAAAGATCTAATCTTGCTAATATACAACATTTTTTGTTTTCTTTTTTCTGCGAATCAAAATTTTAAGTTATTACAAACTTTGAGATATGTCACTACCATATTTTTACCTCACAATTTTTTCCCGCTCAAACCCTTATCATTATTCAATTAAAGAAATGCATTTATAAGGTTTCCTAAAAATGCCATTGTCTAAAGAGAAGAAAAAAAATGGAAAATAATGAATGAAATAGGCATTAACCGTTACACAATTTTTGAAGAGGCACTATAATGTTGGTGTGGCGAAAAATGCTCCTTAAGGGGTATTAACCATTACGCATGGTCTTAGAAGATTCTGAGAATGCATAAAAATGCGACACATGTCCTCTAAGAGTTTACTTTATTATATAGTAAAGATATGAGTTATTTAATTATTTAAATACATTGTTATCTAAGTTTTCAAATTAAATAACACCAAACACATAATGTTAATCAACTAGGATGCATCCCGCCGCGTTGCGGCGGCGAATTATGCTTTAATGAAATTTAAAATAAATCAGTTTCTAATGGGTTGACCCAGTTTAACATAAACGAAAAAAAAACAACTGCAACATAGGAAGACAGTTATTGAAATGGAGAAAACAAATATTAAGAAACGAAGGGAAGTACGAATCAAAACTGAACACATTCACATGCATCAATTTATAAATGAACTATATCTACCAAAATCGCAATTGTTTCCATAGTAGCAGTATGCCATTCTTTAGTCCAAAGGTTGTCCATTCATTCTGAAGCCATGAACATTGTATTATGTTTTTTTCTACAAGTAGTATGTAGCTACAGTGTGTACCACGCTCAGTGCTTTTCATTAATTGTTTCTACTTCCTAACCTGAACCCGCAAAAAACTCTTGTTTTTTTTCAATTTTATATCACATAGATCCAATTTCAAACCCATTGATCATTACCTTAATCACATTAATATGAAGACTGCAAAAGTAGTATGTAGCTACAGTGTGTACCACGCTCAGTGCTTTTCATTAATTGTTTCTACTTCCTAACCTGAACCCGCAAAAAACTCTTGCTTTTTTTCAATTTTATATCACATAGATCCAATTTCAAACCCATTGATCATTACCTTAATCACATTAATATGAAGACTGCAAATTTCCTGAGCACATTTCACGTATTTGCACACAAAAAATCAAGAGAAATGCTGACCATTAGTAAGTCAAACCTAGCATCTCAGCATACACCTTTAACTTATTTGCACACAAAAAATAAGAGAAATGTTGACCTTTAGTAAGTCAAACCTAGCATCTCACCATACAACATCGATATGAATTTCGTAATACTTTTTTAATAATAAATTAGTGCTGAAATTATGGACATATTCAAACAAACTTTCACAGAAAACAAAAGTATATTCATCAAATGTAGCTCAATCATTTTGAAACGCAGATTACAAATTAACTAAATCAATGCACATAATTTTGTTGGTGAAGTATTCTCGGCAGTACATAAATAGCATATTCCATATAATATTAACAATCCTAAAATCCATCCAAACATAGTTCAACTACGATCACATATTCTAGAAAATGAAGGTAAAAAGGTATTCAAGATTCACCTGTTTTAAATCGGTTTTTCAAATTAAGAAACAACATAAGGGTTTTTTGACTTTATCAGTAAATCAACCAAAAATCGAGGAAAAGGTTGGCGCAAGAACATCTCCGACGCTGTCGAAAGATGAAACCGACTTCCACAACGCGTTCCTGTTCAAATCGGTGGACTGAAGTGGACCGATGTGGGGTTCATCACAGATCCGCTCAAAATCGCATAACAAAGGTGAAATCCTTTTCTGTCGTTCTCTCTTTGTGTTACCTGGGAAAGCAAAACTGAAGATGAACTATGAGTCACACAGCAGAGAGCAAACGTGGCAAGCCAAAGTTAAAACTGCTTGAAGGGCTTGAATTACGAAAATACCCCTATACACTGTAGCAAATATGTGTTATCAATTGATATATATAATAATATCACATCTAACCAACAAATTGGTCATAATCAATATCCATGGTATTAATCAACTATAAAAGATTTAGGACTTATTTAGTACGATAATTATAAATAATCTTGGTTAATTGTGATAATCATAATAAATATTTGTGCTATACGATAATCCATCACTGAAAAACATTAAAAAAATATATGACTATATTTAATTGTGATAAAATTATGATCAATATTAATTTATAACCATCTAATCGGGTTATAAATTATAAAAGTAATTTTACATATATTTAATTCATGTATTAGAATACATAGGATTTATTATATAGTTTAAATTGTTCAACCCGTGTAACACACGGGGAAGTAAGCTAGTACTGGCTAAAAGAATATAAGATTATAAAAATAAAAATTCCATTGTTCGGTGGCGATATTTGCAGGAATAGGAAACAGTATCTTCACTAAAACATAGGTAAAGGATTTATTTAAAAACATGACAAAGAATTTATTTATCTATACATATAATAAAAAAAATAAAAGAAACCTCTTTAGGGACACGTGTCAATCAACGAGGCTATCAAAATTTGGGTTTTTATAAATATTATTTAAGTGTGATAATATCTTTTGTTCAATATTTGAATAATTCATGGTTGTTTGTTGCTTAATGTTTTAAAGATAATTTAATCCATTAAAATTTTTAAATCTTCCATTCAAATTTTATCTAACATTGGTGTTGGTTTTGAATTATTTATTCAATATTAGGATAAATGATTCAACTGACAAGCGATTGGATCGACACTTTATTTGAATAAATCTTCGTTGGAAATGAATTGTGTCAATGTGGTCAACAAAATCAATTCTCAATTTTTTTATTTCTAATTTTAATATCCTTCCTTTTGTTTAATTTATTCTACCGTATATTATGTTGATTTACTTATTCTTTATTAATTTTTGAGTAAATTGTCATTTTAGTCCCTAAGGTTTGATCTAAATTATCATTTTAGTCCAAATAGTTTTTTTCTCCTCGGGATCCCTGACTTTTCAATTTTCTTGCCATTTTGATCACATTGCCTAACTTAGTCTAAAAATCTGGTTATAACCAGGTGTATTTTTGGCATAATTGTTGTGTAGTGATAACCAGGGGTAGTTTACAACATAATTTATAAAACTCATAATAATTTAATGCCAAAAATACACCTGATTATAACCTGGTTTTTAAACTAAGTTAGTCAATGTGATCAAAATGACAAGAAAAAGGAAAAGTCAGGGACCCAAAGGAGACAAAAAAACTATTTGTACTAAAATGACAATTTAGACAAAAACTCAGGGACTAAAATGGCAATTTACTCCTAATTTTTCAACGACGAATGTTATAATAACTTTACTTCTAAATTACACCAAATAGATCCTAATCTATCCATGCTATTATGTTGATTCACTCTCTTTATTAATTTTTTTAATGGCGAATATTACTTTTTGTGTTTACAGATACATATAGTGCATTCATAAGTTCCCATATCTCTTAAAAAAGTTAAACATATTAAGTATAGGTACTTGGTGTCTTTATAGATAGATATATTTTTCATATAACTAAGTTTTTTCATTAGCCATTTTGGAACAGAATGCTTCCCTATAACGAAATCCTTTGTTTTTTTATGCTATAACTTTTTCTTATTACCACGAAAACCAAACTTTGTATTAATATATTATCATTAGTTTTTTATGATATAACTTTTTTTTTCTTATTTGGTACATAAAATTAGGTTTATTCAACCCGTGTAATACATAGGGTTTTAAAAAAAATAATTTTTTTTTTATTATTTACTATACAAAATTACATTTATTTAACCATGTATTACACAAGATTTTTAAAGATATAACTTTTTTTTTATTATTTGGTATATAAATTACATTTGTTAAATCCATACAAAACACGAGTTTTTTAAGGATATATTATTTTTATTATTTAGTATATAAAATTACATTTAGTAAACTCGTGTAATACACGGGGTTCTAACCTAGATAGTTATATAAGAAACTAATATAAACCAAATTTCTTATGTTATTATACACATAATTAGATACTCTATTGATCACTACTTTTTTTTTTTTTGTGAAACGCATACTTCAAAAAAAAAAAAAAAAAACTACCAAACCCAAACCGGGTGGCCACACAACAAACAAAAACTACCATAATAACAAGTTTACACCAACTATCCCATGACAATTTTTTCGACTTAGTCCTATTTTTAAACCAAAGATAACCTACCGACTTGAATTCGCTCACAATCTTCTCTATTCTTGCCTGTTTGTTATTAAATTTCAGCCCGTTCCTGGCTCGCCAAAGGCTCCAGCAGCCGATCCTAACAATCCCCATGTGAGCCTCGGCTGCTATACCTTCCAACCCACAGTTGTGATGAAAATCCAGCAGACCCCGGAACGAAAACGCGAAAATATTAGTAACCTTACACCATTTACTGATTTGCAGCCAAAGGACTGAAGCAACAAAGCAAGAGTTGAACAAGTGTTCCACGGTTTCATCACCGAACTCACACAGATGACAACTTGTGTCGGGAATGCTAATACCTCTTTTAATGAGTTCCAAGCGCCATTAGGATCCTGTTCAAATTGATCATTACTTAGGTGATCCGAATCAATCAAGACCTAATTTTATTGTATTATATTACATTCTTAATAACTAATAACTAATAACTTTAAGAAAATACAATGCCTTGTCAACCACAATGCCTTGTCAACCTAAAAAGCACTTAAACCAAAGTTTAACAAACAAAGACGACAATCACCTCCGGATACCCGTGCATGAAAAACAAAATCACATTTTTCGAAATAGTTAAGACTAAACCAAACCCATGTGAATTTGAAATCTGAAAACTTGACTTTTCAAGTCAAATATTGTAGTTTTTTGGGGAAACTTGCTTACACATTACCCTATCCTTCCTTCCTTCCTTCCTTCCTTCCATTGTTACTTCCAATGTTAGCCTACCATCTTCACCTTTCCTGCATTGTCTGGTTTACTTTAACATCCAAGAATAATAACATACAGTTATTATCATAATAATCTTTACATTATGTTCATCAAATCAAATGGTCCCCAATATTATACAACTTTGCTATTTTAGTTGTACTAAAAGTTGTATATACCTATGAACTTTGTCTTGATACTCCTTTCACATCTAAGCAAAGACCCCACTACAACCTGCTGGCGATTTCATGTTGCTACACCTGCACAGAGCAAAGCTCACTTCCCACAACGTGTTTACCTTCTCCTAAACAAACAATATACAAAAAAAAATACAAAAATAAATTGTAATATGATTTTACTTAAATGCCCCTCTCAACCATCTATTTATTCCCACCTTAACTCCCTCTACATTCCACCCCACTCTTCTTTTTCATCAACCATTTGTGTAGCAAAAATGACTCCATTTGGGCTTCTTTTAGCTGTGGCTATTCTCTCAATGGCCTCTTTGGTTCAAGCCAACAATGGTGGTTGGGTTGATGCTCATGCTACCTTCTATGGAGGTGGTGATGCTTCTGGCACTATGGGTAAAAAACCAAATCCAACACTTAACTAAATTATCATAATTATTATTTTACTTATAATATGTTTAACATTAGACAGTCTCGACCCTACCAATACTTTTGCTATTTGTAATCGGTCAACATTTATAAACAAGCTAAGATAAAATTGTTTTTGTTGTAGGTGGGGCTTGTGGGTATGGGAACTTACAGTCAAGGGTATGGTACAAACACAGCAGCACTAAGTACAGCACTATTCAACAATGGAATGAGCTGTGGAGCTTGCTTTGAAATCAAGTGTGCAGGTGAACCAAAATGGTGTCACCCTGGTTCTATAGTAGTCACTGCAACCAACTTCTGCCCACCAAACAATGCATTACCCAACAATGATGGAGGCTGGTGCAACCCTCCCCAACACCATTTTGACCTCTCTCAGCCTGTCTTTCAGCAAATGGCTCAATACAAAGCTGGAATTGTTCCTGTTCATTACAGAAGGTATGTTTTAAACTCATGCAAAAGGCACAAGATTGGTACTTTATGAATCTTTAAAATAAATCTTGCATTCTTGTGGTTGTTAATATTGTTAGGGTGTCATGTATGAAGAAAGGTGGGATCAGGTTTACAGTGAATGGGCACTCATACTTCAACTTGGTGCTGATAACAAACGTAGGAGGAGCAGGGGATATAACAAGGGTTGCAATCAAAGGTTCAAAGACCAGATGGGTACCCATGTCGAGAAACTGGGGTCAGAACTGGCAGAGCAACGCAAATCTTGACGGTCAGGCGTTGTCTTTCAAGGTGACCACGAGTGATGGACGTACTGTGGTCTGCAACAACGCGGTGCCCGCCAGTTGGTCGTTTGGACAGACGTTTACCGGCGGACAGTTCACTTAGGCATTTTGTCGAACACCTGGTGTGCATGAAAAGAGCTCGTATTAGAGAGGCTCTTTTGTGAGCTTAGGTGGTGGTTTATGTTTTTGTTGTTGTTGTTGTTGTGTGTGGTTTAGACTATGGATTTGGGTTGCCATGAAGTGTTTTCCACCGGTTTTGAGAGGGTGGTTTTTATTTCACATGGTAGTTTAGTGTTGGAAACAGCTTTTTTTAGCAGGTTTGTGAGTCGCACCGCTTGTTTTTGTTTGTCTGTGAGTTGTTTCTGTCTTCCATAATGAATGATGTGCGCAGTCTGTTGTCATTTTTTAATGTGAAATCTCACTCCGTTTCTGTCACACAAAACGGACACGTATCTTGACTTATTGCATGCTATTAATATATACTTATTGTACAAACAGTCAAACATCATGTACAACTCAAATATTGACCGGCATGTGTGTGTGGGTTTTTTTTAATCTTACCATATTACACGCCTAACTGAAACTTAACGGGTGGCTCGGTTAAACCACAATTGATTAAATGACTGTTTGTTTACCTTTTAATGATTCTGATTCTCTTAATGGTTTAGACCTTTTACTAACTGATTCAGCACTTAATGGTTTAGACTGTTTGTTTCGTAAGCAGATATCTGAATGGTTAAGTATTATACAGAGTCTGAATGGTTAAGACCTCTAATCTGAATTGGTCACGTTTGCCTTTGAAGGGTTAAGCATTATACTGGCTCTTAATGGTTCAGACATCTTACTGGTTCAGCACTTAACCATTCAGAAGTTGTCAAACAGCCCCTAACTGAAAATTATTCATGTCTATTTGGAATGAAATGAATTATTCGTATGCAATAGAAGTTCATAATATTATAAATTATAGCCTAGTTAGGGGTGAGATAAGGCTTAAAGACAAGTAGGTCATGGGTTCGATTCTCACAAGAAGGTTTTTTCTAGATTTATTAGGTTTCCTCTTGAATTGGTGTATAGGCATTATTGCCTACTGAAGAATATCATCAGGTGATCCAAATTTGCAGTTCAAACAAAGCTCCAAGACTTTGTTGTGAAACACATATACAAACACTTTATGTCACACACGTATGATGTGTGTGCTTGCTCATTCTGTGAGAGTGGATCACTTTAGTCATTGAGATGAGTGTAAAAAAGAAGAGTTTGTGCTTAACTAACATTATATTAGTACGTTGATAATTCAAACTTCAAAGCAACCAGATTTGAGGAAAGCACCAAACTTGGCCCAAGTCAAATTGAGGTTTTCAGTTAGCCTTATAAATTAAGAGGCCCAAGGTTTTATACACTAGTGAGTAGTGATTCCAACTTAGATTTTTAGCCCATAGGCTGAAAGCTAACAATTGGCCCAATTCAAATCCAGCAGTTAAAAGATTTTCAGTTATTTTCTCCAAACCGAATCCAAGCCCAATACCAGTTAACCGAAACCGATTAATTTAGAGAATCTCATAACCAAAATTGTTCGGTTTTGGTTTTAGCGGAGGCTTATAACCGAATCGATCCCTACACACCCCTATTTGTTAACATCAGTCGAGTCGGTGGTTTTAATTAGGAATATTGGATTTTAATAATCCCAACTCTTCGCCGTTGGCCGCCAACAGTCCCAACTTAAAAAATAGCCCCTGCCAGTCCCAACTATTGACATATTGGCCACTGTTGGACCCTGACTAACAGAACCCTTACGCCGTTAGTCTCCGGTCGCTGGAAAACCGTTTTTTGCCAGAAAAATGTTTCTAAAGATCCAATCTAAGGATACAAAGAGGTTTAAGACGAAAATGTTGAGTTTTCCGGCTAAAAAGTTGAGTTTTCCGGCCACAAAGAAGTTTTCCAGTGACTTAAATAATTGGGGCTTTTACATGAAAAAGGTCCCTAAAGGTCCGTAATAAGGTTACAAAAATGTTTGGGACGAAAATGTTGAGTTTTCCGGCCAAATATGAGTTTTCCAGCCAAAAACGGTTTTCCGTCGACTAAAGACTAACAGCTTTAGGGTTCTTTTAGTCAGGGTTCATTGGTGGCTAATACGTCAATAGTTGGGACTGCTAGTGGTTATTTTTGAAGTTGGTATTGTTGGCAGCCAACGGCGAATAGTTGGGATTATTAAAATCTAATATTCCTTTTAATTAAGATTGTACTTGGTCTGTAATCTACTGTAAATGATATTATTTTGTGGATTACAATTAGTTTAGAAGAAAAAATAAATTGGTTCGCCATCTGTAATTAAAACCATAAAGTGTAACCAATTAAAAATAATAATAAAAAATTTATGGCTCAGTTAACCTAACTAAATGTCTTTTACAAAAAAAAAACTGGTCTACTAAAAAAAAGACAGATGGAATGTCTTTTTGCAAAAAGACTTGGCACCTTTTTTCTCCGTAGAAACTTTTGCCCTAACACACCATCTCACCGAGTCAACATGGGAGATTAGACATAGTGGTGCACAAATCGGGTTTTTTTAAAAACCGGGTTTCGGGTAGGATCGGGTTCGGGTAGGATCGGGTTTTATAAAATCGGGTTTTTTTAAAAACCGGGTCGGGTCCGGGTCCGGGTTCTCTACCAAAAATGTATACCCTATATACCCGGGTTCGGGTCGGGTTTTATAAAACCCGGGTATTATAATACCCTATTTCCGGGTTCGGGTATTCATCGGGTAGGGTTCGGGTATGCATCGGGTTGGGAAAAAACCCGCACCGGGTATTAAAAAAACCCGACCGGAACTATGCTTATAAAATGTATCAAACATAACTCTCACACATAGACATCAAATCTATTGATAAACAGAGGCACAATTTATAAACGGAGGCACAATTTATAGTTCTTCATGTGGTTATTCTTGAACTTTATAAACAGAGGTAAGCACTTCTCCCTAACAAAAAAAAAAAATAATAAAAAAAAATAAAATTGATCGGGATAGAAAGTGAATCAAAATTCGCAATTGCCATAGAACAACATTGAACCATTATTCATTTTATTCGAACCTAAATTAATTTAAGTATAGGAATATTGGATTTTAATAATCCAAACTATTTGTCGTTAGCCGCCAACAGTTCTTACTTAAAAAATAACCACTGACAGTCCCAACTATTAACATTTTGGCCTGCAATGGACCCTGACTAACAGAACCCTAACGCCGTTAGTCTCCGGTCGCCGGAAAAACGTTTTTGGCCGGAAAACTTCTTTTTGGCCGGAAAATTAAACATTTTCGTCCCAAACCTCTTTGTAACCTTATTATTACAGATCTCTATGAACCTTTTTTCTAGTAAAAGCTCTAATTATTGAAGTCGCCGGAAAACTTCTTTTAGGCCAGAAAACTCGACTTTTTGGTCGGAAAACTCAACTTTTCGTCCTAAACCTCTTTGTAACCTTAGATCGGACAATTAGAAACCTTTTTCTGGCCAAAAACGGTTTTCCGGCGACCGTAGACTAACAACGTTAGCTTCTGTTAGTCAGGGTCCATTGGTGGCCAATATGTCAATAGTTGGGACTGCCAGTGGTTATTTTTTAAGTTGGGACTGTTGGCGGCAAATGACGAATAGTTGAGATTATTAAAATCCAATATTTCTCAAGTATATGCCATTGGGAAAAAGTGATCGAGAGAGTGAGTGAAGAATTCATTTATACCTCGATCTAGCATGCAAGATGGAACACCCTTTGAAGTATCTATAAAATTTAATATAAATTGTAATTTTTGACATACTTTACATCACAAAAAAAATCAGAAATTTTCGATAAAATTAATACTGCGAACAAACAATCGGTGGGGCCGCGGCATCCCAGACCCAGTAAAGCTTCGCCCCTAATCATGATGTTGTGAGTAATGGGTTACATGATGCCTTTATCTTACTCACTGTGAGTTGGTTATGATGGATGTAAAGGCACATCTTAATCATGTTTAGCACGTCTTAGATATTGCATAATGACATGTTTATTTCATTTAGTTAAGAGTAAACTGCCATTTTGGTTCTTGTGGTTTGGCCATGAAGGGGTAAGGTCCCAAAAACCTCATAATAAGTATTTGGGACCATACCACAACCTTGCCTTTTAACCTTTAAACCTTGCGCGGCTGCGCACTGGTCTTAAAAAAGGAGAAACAGTCAGCAGGTTACAAAAAGGAGTATCGTTCAAACAAAGCTCCAAGACTTTGTTGTGAAACACATATACAAACACTTTATAGCCAATGAGCCTTTGGTGGAGTGGTGGAAAGGACTTAGGCCTTGTGAGAGGTCTCAAGTTCGATCCCCACTTTCAACAAAGAGGAGGTGGGTGGGTTTACTCACTTAGTGAGGTTCCCTTCCCGGGTGATCGCAGGTTCAAGTCCGGTCCTTCCTAGATGAGAATAATTCCTGCACTCTCTAGAACCTAGGCATCTAGAGGTTTGCTGTTCAAAAAAAAAAAAAAAAAAAATATACAAACACTTTATGTCATGTCACACGTATGATGTGTGTGCTTGCTCATTCTGTGAGAGTGGATCACTTTAGTCAATGAGATGAGTGTAAAAAAGAAGAGTTTGTGCTTAACTAACATTATATTAGTGCGTTGATAATTCAAACTTCAAAGCAACCAGATTTGAGGAAAGCACCAAACTTGGCCCAAGTCAAATTGAGGTTTTCAGTTAGCCTTATAAATTAAGAGGCCCAAGGTTATATTCACTATTGAGTGAGTAGTGATTCCAACTTAGATTTTTAGCCCATAGGCTGAAAGCTAACAATTGGCCCAATTCAAATCCAGCAGTTAAAAGATTTTCAGTTATTTTCTCCAAACCGAATCCAAGCCCAATACCAGCTAACCGAAACCGATTAATTTAGAGAATCTCATAACCAAAATTGTTCGGTTTTGGTTTTAGCGGAGGCTTATAACCGAATCAATCCGTACACATCCTTATTTGTTAACATCAGTCGAGTTGGTGGTTTTAGTTAGGAATATTGGATTTAAATAATCCCAACTATTCGCCATTGGCTGCCAACGGTCCCAACTTAAAAATTAGCCACTGGCAGTCCAAACTATTGACATATTGACAACCATTGGACCCTGACTAACAGAACCCTAACGCCGTTAGTCTCCGGTCGCTAGAAAACCGTTTTTGGCCAGAAAAAGGTTTCTAAAGGTCCGATCTAAGGATACAAAGAGGTTTGGGACGAAAATATTGAGTTTTCCGGCTAAAAAGTTGAGTTTTCCGGCCACAAAGAAGTTTTCCGGCAAAAGAGAAGTTTTCCGGTGACTTAAATAATTGGGGCTTTTACATGAAAAAGGTTCCTAAAGATCCGTAATAAGGTTACAAAAATGTTTGGGACGAAAATGTTGAGTTTTCCGACCAAATATGAGTTTTCTAGCCAAAAACGGTTTTCTGTCGACCAGAGACTAACAGCTTTAGGGATCTGTTAGTCAGGATCCATTGGTGGCCAATATGTCAATAGTTGGGACTGCTAGTGGTTATTTTTGAAGTTGGTACTGTTGGCAGCCAACGACGAATAGTTGGGATTATTAAAATCCAATATTCTTTTTAATTAAGATTGTACTTGGTCTGTAATCTACCGTAAATGATATTATTTTGTGGATTACATAAATAGTTTACAAGAAAAACTAAATTTGTTAGCCATCTGTAGTTAAAACCATAAACTGTGACCAATTAAAAATAATAAAAAAAAAATTATGGTTCAGTTAACCTAACTAAATTTCTTTTATAAAAAAAACCGGTCTACTAAAAAAAAGACAGATGGAATGTCTTTTTGCAAAAAGACTTGGCACCTTTTTTTCTCCATAGAAACTTTTGCCCTAACACACCATCTCACGGAGTCAACATGGGAGATTAGACAAGTGCTTACCTCTTATTCATAACATGTGGAAAGAAAACTAGAAAAGTAACTACAAGACCGATCACCATCAAAATTTTTCTAATTATGAATGCTGAAAAATATTAGTGTTGTAAGAATCGTTAGGTGCTAGTCGGTCGATTGGGTATCGATTAGCGATTAATCGGAATTAATCGATTTAAGATTTTATACGTAATTTTCAGTTTTACTTTTATATGTATATACACATATTTTTATATGTAACTAGTAAAATTACCCGCACGTTGAAACGGGAATTCAAATAGAAAACCCAAAAAATAAAGGCAAAAGAAACTTTAACTGAATTTTAGAGGTTGTTTGATAAAAATTAGCGATTAATTAGAAACTGGTCGCGATTTTTACAACCAAAAATACATTGAGAATGTCTATTTCTAAAAAAACGAACATATCTATTTTCTTTTCATCACGATTGGTCCAGTTTCTAATACCTTTCTACACAAATGTCATATCTGATGCAACTTCAATAAAATAACTATAACAAACTGAATATACATGTCTTAATTGTGTTGGTTATAACTATTTCTCCCTAACAAAATAAAAAATAAAAAAAATTTGATCGGGATAGAAAGTGAATCAAAATTCGCAATTGCCATAGAACAACATTGAACCATTATTCATTTTATTCGAACCTAAATTAATTTAAGTATAGGAATATTGGATTTTAATAATCCAAACTATTTGTCGTTAGCCGCCAACAGTTCTAACTTCAAAAATAACCACTGACAGTCACAACTATTAACATTTTAGCCTGCAATAGACCCTGACTAATAGAACCCTAACGCCGTTAGTCTCCGGTCGCCGGAAAAACGTTTTTGGCCGGAAAATTAAACCTTTTCGTCCCAAACCTCTTTGTAACCTTATTATTACAGATCTCTAGGAACCTTTTTCTAGTAAAAGCTCTAATTATTGAAGTCGCCGGAAAACTTCTTTTAGGCCAGAAAACTCGACTTTTTGGTCGGAAAACTCAACTTTTCGTCCTAAACCTCTTTGTAACCTTAGATCGGACAATTAGAAACCTTTTTCTGGCCAAAAACGGTTTTCCGGCGACCGTAGACTAACAACGTTAGCTTCTGTTAGTCAGGGTCCATTGGTGGCCAATATGTCAATAGTTGGGACTGCCAGTGGTTATTTTTTAAGTTGGGACTGTTGGCGACAAATGACGAATAATTGAGATTATTAAAATCCAATATTTCTCAAGTATATGCCATTGGGAAAAAGTGATCGAGAGAGTGAGTGAAGAATTCATTTATACCTCGATCTATCATGCAAGATGGAACACCCTTTCAAGTATCTATAAAATTTAATAGAGTAAATTACAAGTTTTGTCCTTTATCTTTACATCAAATTTCAGGCGCTGTCCTTTAGCCAAAAAGTTGACAGGCGGTGTCCTTTATGTTGCCAAATCTTGCAAGTTTTGTCCTTTTAGCCAAACCCAGTTAGATTTTTTGGTTAAGTATGGTCATGTGCCTTGCACATGAGGGTATTCTTGTCATTTCATTATCCAGGGGCTATTGTGCAAATAACATATGTCTAAGGATTGATAAGTACAAAATTTAAAATTAAAAACATTAATATAAAACAATTTGTCAACCCTCCCCTCTGCATCATCGTCTTCCCCAATTCTCACCCAAATTAACCTAAACCCTAATTTCTCAATTGAGTGTCCCCTTAATTTCCCCAATTCTAACCAAAACCAAAATATTAACGACGTTCAAGGGCAGGCTCTCGAATCTCGATACTTGTTCTTGATGTTGTGAATATGATTAAACCAGTGATTCAAATTCACAAATTCAAAATAAATATTTTATATATATATTCGGTAATCTCAAGATTAGAAAGAAGGATAACTATGAATTATTTGATACAAACAACAATGAATCAATCATATTCATATTCATATGATGATGAAATGAAAAGAAAACAAAGGAAGAAATGAAATCGACAACCATCATGCCACCACCCTCTACCATCACTATTCATCATCTACAACCACCATCACCACCAGCCTCCACCGCCATCTCCAAATCAACAACAACCACCGACACAACCACCACCCTTCATCATCCACCACCATCTCGAATCAACTCAACAACCTAAAAACCCCCAAAACCAAAAATCCCCAAAAACCCTAATGAGTTTCCGACCATAGGTCTCTGGCCACAACGAGTCTCCGGGCACCAACGATTCTCCGACCACAACTGAGTCTCTGGCCACCACCGAATTTCCTACCACCCACTGACCACCCACCTGCAACCGGCCTTAACACCACCTCCACCGCCGCCCTTAACGCAACAGCCACCCACTCGCCATCCACCCACCACCCACCTGCAACCTGCCTTAACACCACCTCCACCGTCACCCCTAGCACCACAGCCACCCACCACCCACCTACAACCACCCGCCATAACCACCTACCACATCCACCCTCAACAGATCGTGTGATAGAGAGAGTGTGTGAGAGAGAAAGTATTGAGAGAGAGAGGGGAAATAGGAAGATGGAGTTTCAATTGAAGTTCAGAGAAAAGAGAAAGAATGGAGGGAGAGAGAGAGAGAGAGAGAAATTAGCTTGATTATATGTTTTTTTACAAAACAGTCCCTGAATAAAAGTTAGTTACACAATAGTCCCTTGAATGGTGAAATTACAATAGTACCCTCATGTGCCTTGCACATGATTAAATTTAACCAAAAAATCTAACTGGGTTTGGCTAAAAGGACAAAACTTGCAAGATTTGGCAACATAAAGGACACCGCCTGTCAACTTTTTGGCTAAATGACAGCGCCTGAAATTTGATGTAAAGATAAAGGACAAAACTTGTAATTTACTCAATTTAATATAAATTGTAATTTTTGACATACTTTACATCACAAAAAAAAAATCAGAAATTTTTGATAAAATTAACACTGCGAACAAACAATCGGTGGGGCCGCGGCATCCCAGACCCCAGTAAAGCTTCGCCCCTGATCATGATGTTGTGAGTAAAATGGGTTACATGATGCCTTATCTTACTCACTGTGAGTTGGTTATGATGGATGTAAAGGCACATCTTAATCATGTTTAGCACGTCTTAGATAGTGCATAATGACATGTTTATTTCATTTAGTTAATTAAAACATATTACATACTCACTTTTAAAACACATATGGTATATCCAATCTTCTCCATGACTTGTTAGGCATAAACCACCTTTGCACATCTTTTCTACTTTAATGAGTCGCATAATCATGTTAATTTGTGTTACGATGATACAGTCACTAAGTGTTGTTCTTTGTAGCTAAACGTATAAAGAACACGTGTATGTACGAGCTAAGTTACACAAAGACTACATTAAGAACATGCACATACAAGACACATCGTTATTACAACAAGCATACTCAAAAAACGAACAACAATAAAACAGGTCAAACAAGATTTCAAAATTTAAAGAAAGCTATCTTCAACAACCTTCAAGAAATCTCTAAAACTAATCTTACCATCTTTATCTGCATCATATCCATCAATCATTGTTCCACAATCGCGCTCAGATATATGTAAAAAACCCATACCATAAAGCACGTTTTGTAGCTCTTTCGCATCTATGTACCCATTGTTGTTCTTATCAAACACGCTAAACGCTTGTTTGACTTCGTCTAAGCTTGGTTCGTCATCAACAAACAAACTCACCATTTCCTCCAACACGATAGTTTCCCTTTGATCATCAGGATCCCAAAACGTTCCTAATCGTTCCATCATAGTCTTTGGATTCACTCCCAATGCCTTCTTCTTACCCGTGCCATTCTGGACACTGTCAAACTTGGTGACATGACTTCCTTCGTGTTGTAGAGCCGCCGCGCAAGTGGTGGTTGGTGTAGCGATGATAAACTGAAAAAGAGGACGCACAATCGAATACAAATCATGTAATAAGATAAACCATTCTATACACATGTATGATACAAACAAATACATGAAAATCATTGTGTTAGTTTCTACTAATCTATGTTTGTTAGTATGGATGATTCAGAATGAAGTATGAGTGACGATCCTTTGGTTTTTGTAGGAGAAATTAGGAAACTTTGTAGAAAATCTGTACACGACTATTCATGAAGTTGTTGGTCTTAGAGAGCGACAGCATTATTGATTTTTAGAACAATGTGAGCTTCCTGGTAATATCATGCGCATTAAAATACGAATAAACTTGGGTCCACGATTAATGGTTCTTAAATTTCAGTTGACGTATCATATGGCATATATACACCAAGCATATCATGTAAGAAAAGTAAAATATTTTGTCTTTACTCTATAATTTCTACATCTTTTCGTATACAAAACTAGGTGTTGACTCGCCCGCGTTGCGGGGCGATTGCCGAATAATTCTTAACCAATTAAAAAACAATACCATAGTTTTGCTAGAAAGAAAAAGTAAAAAGAGTGTTAGACAGATCCTTGACACGATTTTTAGCTGGAGGCAAAGTCATATTTTTATTTTTACTTGGGGGAAAATCAAAAATTTTCCCGAGGGTAAATCCTAATTTTTAGCTAGGGGAAAACCATATTTTTATTTTGCACTGGGGGCAAAAAAACGTTATTTTAAATTGAGGGTGATATCGTAATTTACCGAGAGGAAAATCATAAATTTTAGCTGGGGCAAAAAGATAATTTTATTTTGAACTGGGGGGTAAAGAGGTAATTTTAAACTGGGGAAAAACCGTAATTTTAAAGTGGGTATAAAATAATAAACTGGTGTAAAATCGTAATTTTGAGCCAGGGGAAAACAAAATTTTATTTTGAACTGGGGCGAAAACGTAATTTTGGCTGAGGGTAAAGCGTAACTTTTTTACCGAGGGCGAAATCGTATTTTAGGTTTAGCTGGGTGTAAAGTCATATTTTTATTTTGAACCGGGGGAAAATCATAATTTTGAACCGAGGGTAAAATCGTAATTTTGAGGTGAGGAAAACCATAATTTTATTTTTAGATGGGGGCAAAAAAGTAATTTTAAACTGAGGGTGAAATCGTAATTTTGAACCGAGGGAAAAATCGTAATTTTGAGCTGGGGGCAAAAGCGTAATTTTATTTTGAACTGGGGGCGAAGACGTAATTTTAAACTGGAGGCAAAACCGTAATTTTAAAGCGGGTATAAAATAAAAAGCTGGGGGTAAAATCTTAATTTTTGAACCGATGGCAAAATCGTAATTTTGAGCTGCTAGGAAAAGGGTTATTATATTTTTTAGTTGGGAGAAAAGCGTAATTTTAAACTTGAGGCAAAACCGTAATTTTAAAGTGGGTATAAAATAATAAAATGGTTGGTACAATAGAGGATGAGTGGCCGCCCATTTTGACCAATGGCAGAGAAACACTATTCCCTGCCATAGTCTTTGTATATGTTGAATAATAAGAGGAATAATCGTATTGATAGTGCCCGTATGGAGTTGATATATCAATTATCTTATTTTATGTTTTTTAACTTGTTTCTTAACCTTGTCATGCATACATTATAAACTTTTATTGTTTGATAACATCTGAACCAAAAAGTGCTGAATGAATAAGAGGTCTGAATAGTTAAGAGATTCTGAACCAGTAAATCCTGAACCGGTAAAGTGATGTTTGGTTGCATCTCTGAATGACTGTGTAAAATGACATTTTTACCCATCTGAAGTGTTATACAAGTATGCAACGAAGATATAATACTAACATATTCGATCCCCTTGCTAAAGTCGTAAATTGTAAAAAAAAATCAGAAAATGAACGAATAAACTGTATCCAATGGGTACATCGAGTCAACCATTACTTTGTTAATTAGTGCATGGCCCGTTAGGCTTATCAATCTATGCTTTAGCCTAGGGTAACCTAAAACAAGGGCCTCAAAAAAAAAAACATTTTTTTCTTGTATTAGACTTGTTTTGGACCCATTTAAACAACGTATCAAAGCCGAAGATATAGGATTTTACTCCAGGAGTCCAAACTGTCTGCCCAACATACCAACCCTCGTTACGACGTCTTTAGAGTAACAAGTGTGAAACCAATTGCGGATTGAGCGAAATTAGGGCTGACATTACAAAAAATCATCGCTATGGTTATTCAGTGTCTCAAATCTCAATTTCAATTGCTGATTTTCTTTATACCAATTCAATAGGGCCAGGGTTAGCCCTGAGAATTCATATACCATGTTCGAGCTCGAAAAACATGCCCTTATGCCATAACGAAATTGGGTATTGGGCTTAATTACTAAAGGTATAAATCTAATGTGAATGGGCTAATAACTAATCTAACCCATAAGAATAGTTTTGTAAGTGAGCCTCTGTTGGTGTTTGTATGGGTATACTCTATTAATTTTTTTTATATATACTTATCTGGTGGTCCTCCCTACCCACTCTCATGGGCCGCCCTTGAATAAGGCCCTGGGCGCCCAACTTTATAGTTTGCTTAGGGTCTTTAAAAACGTTGAAACAAAACCCTGAAGATAAAAACTATTGATTTTTCAAAACATGTTATGTTCATTAATTATTTATTACAAAGCCTGACCTAAAAGTAATTTGTTATATTAATTAAAACCTGTAGTAAATTTAGTTTAAATGTACTATAACATTGTATCCTCAAATGTCAACACTGAATACTTTATAATAGAACTCTTAAATCTTTATTCATCAATTCTATATAATATAGAGTAAAAAATAAAGAAAACAATAAATACATCACTACATTAGGATCTCTATAATAGAGAAAGATTTATAGAAAGCAAAGTACAACCTTTATATTTAGAGGCTTATATCAATCCTCTATATTTTTATTGTGAGTGTGTATGAAAGATAAAAAAGTAATAAAATAAGGGGGTGTTTGTTTTTTTGTGAAAAGCTATTCAGGACCTCTTATGTTTGCCCCACGCAGACCACACGCAAACGTTTGAGTCTGTAGTGTGTTTGTTTTCTCAAAGACATTTCATTAAAAAAGGTCTGCGTAACCTCTTTTTGGTGCAGACATGGATCAAGGTCTTCTTGGGTATGCAGACTCTCTTCTGCTCCACAAAACCCTAGCACCTCTCCACCCCATCTTTTCAACCACCGCCACCCACCCTCCCACCGGCGGCACCCTCCCACCGTCTGCCACCACCTCGTCACCCTCCCACCGTCCACCACCCACCTCTGTAACTGTCGCCACCGTCTGCCAACCTCCCTCCTCATTAGCCGCCGCCACCTCGTCAACCTCCCTCCTCACCAGTTGTCCGCCACTTCGTCACCGTCATCAGCAGCCGCCTTCATCAGTATCTATCCAGGTAAGTTAAATTTATGTTTTTTTGTGTTAATTTTCAGAAATTGGTGCTAGTTTTCAGATTGTGGTGTTATTTTTTAGATTGTTTTATGTTAGTTTTTCAGAATTTTGGTGTTAATTTTAAGAATTGTGGTATTACTTTGCTGACTTTTGGTGTTAATTTTCAGAATTGTGGTGTTAATTTGCTGAATTTTGGTGTTAATTTTCAGAATTGCGGTGTTAATTTTGGTGTTACTCATGCTTGTTATGTTGTTTGATTATGATATACATTGTGATAAAATGGCAATTAGAATTTGTATGATGTTCAGCAGCTTGCAGAAGTTAAAAAACAAACAGTCTTCTTCTGGCAGACTTGAGATGTTTGGTTCACCTCTTCTGCTGCAGATGTTTGTAGATGTGGTCCGCAGACTGCAGTCATTTTACCTCTGAAAAAACAAACAGCACCTAAGTGTTTGTGAGTATGATAGAGATAGAGGTAGAGGGTAAGTATAGAGAAAAATGGGTTTTTTAGTTGAATTAATATAGATAAAGATGGAGTCTTCAATGTGATTGCTCTAAGTTCATGGCAGGTTGGGAGAAGGGGCGGGGTAGACAACAGCCCAGGGGCCGCCCTCTACAGGCCCCAAAATATTTTTTAAAATATATATGCACTTAATTTTTTATATATATATTTTAGTATTTGTCCCTTTTGTAGTTGTCTCTTTGTATGAGGCTCTTAACCTTGTGGTCGTGGGTTCGAGCCCCACGGTGGGTGCCAATGAAGAAACAGTGGTTCGAATGACTGGAATCGATCGGACCAAGGGTTTAGTTCTGCATAAAAGGGTAAGTCCTCTCGTTTGATTCGGGGTTTGACTGAGCTTCTTCTCCGAACGATATCTGCAAAACGAACAGCCGTTAGACTCACCACGGGGAGAATGGGGGTTCTCTCCGTGACCACCATCCGGCGTGAGAATAAGTACAGATCTCAATGAAGAAGAAGAAGTAGTAGTGAAAGTGAAGTGAGAGTAACTTCCGAGATTATACCAGTGTTGTCGTATTTATAACTGGATTCGGGCGGGAAAGTTCGTTGACGGAGGCAATAACGGAAAGCATTTTCCGTAAACAGTTATTTTTTTTGCCGCTAGTCACTAACGTGACGTTTATGCACACGGATCGTGGGCATGATCAGCGGCTGGGGAGATGCCACGTGGAAAGTGGGTGTGTGTGGATCCTTCTTCAAATCAGTGCCATCATCGTGACCTGGATGAGTGTTCAGGATGATGCCACGTCACCATTCGGGTATAACTGAATGGTTTATGCACGATGAAGTCTTCTAGAAGGTCTTATAGCTGTAACCTTTCATCCTCTTGCCACGTGTCAATTCTGTTATAACAGAAAGGACTTCTTTTGCTTAAGTCTTGGTTTTAGTTGCACTGAGGTGTTTTAGGGTTTTGCTCCCAAATCTAACTATTCCGTCGCATGAGCCCGCGCAAGGATGGGAGATTAGTTTTATCTCGGTGCGCGAATGTTGACGACTGCTTTCTTTTAAGTTCTTTTCTTTAGAACCGGTGCGCAGCCGCGCAGGGTTCTCTTAAAGAGGTTTATCGTGATGGAGTTGTGGTATGGTCCAATGTGCCTGCACAAGGTTTTTGGGACCATACCCCTTCAACTCGTCATGGGCCTTTGGATTTTCGTGGATTCTCCAGGATGACCCCGCTTATGTAGAAGAGCTTTATTAGTATGTAGAAACATATAAAAAATAATAAGTTAATTAATATCCATCCTTATCATCTAAGAAGTTTCACATTTTTATTCGATTATCACGACTGTTTATGATTTCTTATACAAATAGAAAACCTACCAATTGTACACTTTCAAACCGTTGATTTGATCTTAAACGTGGTACCTAAGTCATTAGGAAAAGTAATCCAAGCTAATTCTAAGTACTTTAGGATTAAAGGTTTGAACTTGCACTTTCAAGTCACAAGAGAAAGGAGCTGGTTAATGAGAAAATAGGGGTGTAGGAAACGAAAGCCTTTATAAAGTGTTTTCCTTTCTTCTTTTCAATCATTATTTAATAATAAACGGTTTGAATAAAGTTTTGTATTTTATCTTTATAAAAGTTTACAAATATTTTATTTAAAAGGAAGTTTACTGTTTTGTCTTTATAAAAGTTTACAAATATTTAATATTAATAAAACATGTTGTTAAAGGGATAATTGCCCATAATAAAACATATTTTCATGATTTTACCGATAAAGACTGTAACTTGTAAATTATTTTTTAAGTATAATTCTATAAACAGTTTTATTTGATTAGAAAAAGTGCGAGGAATTTATTATTTTCACAGAGAACATATTCCTAGGATCCTGAGAGAGAAGAACAAGTCAAAAATAAGGTTGGTACCGGCCACACTACCACCTTCAAACTACGAAGCAAAAACAGGGGCAAACCGGTAATTAACATATTGTATAGTTGTTAGCTAAACTAAACGTGTCTCCTTTTTCACACACCAGTTTTATATATATACTAGTATTAAGCCCATGCGTTGCAGCGTTTGTCATAAAACCGTGCTAAGTAGTAGCAATACTATATCATTATCAGCGACTACCAACACCGGAAAAGCTCGTAAAAACAAAATAAATAAAAGCGGGAAAAAAATAATGCCGAGCGAAAAGCAGACGTAAAATCTTTGAATCACGTACGCTCGTTGCTGAGAAATTAAACCGAAACGTAAAACATAGAAAAAAATAATTAAGTCCATCCAGTACCCGCGTGTTGGATGAACCTGTCAAACGCAGAAAAATAGATGTGACGCAACGGGCCAGTCAAACGGGAAAAAATATATGAAAAAATGCTGAACTCCACACGTACGTTGCGGTGCGTTAACTCACAAAATTTAGAACAAAATGAAAAACTTAGGAAAGATGAAAAGTATGGTGGACCAAAATTAAAAATAAAAAAGAGTTGGGAATAAATTGCAAAAGATGAAAAACTTTGGGTTAAAAGTAAAAAAACAAAGGGTCTAAATTGCAAAATTAAAGTTATTTATTAATTTTAGATAAAGATAAGGATAAAAATAAGTGATATCTATATATTGGTTATTAATTAATATTAACTAGTAATAACATCCGCGCGCGTTGCGGCGCGGGTACATATCAAACATCGAATAAATTTGTTCACACGTTATGTGATGAGTTAATTATATGAAAACACGTGTTTCGATATATCTTATTGAACTCAATGCAACCTATATAATCATTGCGATTGGATTAAAACATAAAGAAGTCAAATTTATAACGTACAATTATAACATATTATATGTGGCCTGAGTCAACATAAACAATGTAACAGGTATAACGTAAATGCTGACTCATATAATCAAAAGATACTAATTAGAGCTTTAATAAAGGAAAAAAAGAAGCTGCAATTTGACTTCACTTGGATCAAAACAAAATTTACAAAATGTTCATAAAATCAAGAAAACATATTATATTTCACCTAAGTACCGAACTCGTTTCCCAAAAAGTTTACGTTGGAAATACACCAACTCGAATTTATACCGAAACGTACATAAAAATATGTATGTAAAATTTGTTTTTTTAAACGTAAACGTATTATACTTAACCAGACTTTTTTTCATAAAAAGTTTACGTCGAAACATAGAGGAAATCGAATTTATATCGATACGCACATAAAAATATGCACATAATAATTAGTTTTTCTTAAGTAAATGAGATATAGCTGTAAACTCGAAACAAATTAAAACGTACAACAAATAACTAAGTCGATCCAGTACCCGTGTGTTGCGACGAACTTGTCAATACGAAGAAAAATAGACGTGTTGGAACTGCCTATCAAACGGGAAAAAGCATACGAAATAAACTTGAACCCTACACACATGTTGTGGCATGTTGACTCGAAAAATTTATAACGAAACTTAAAACGAAAAACTTACGAAGGATGAAAAGTATGGGCGACCAAAATTGAAAATAAAAAAAGTGTTGGGGTTAGATTGTAAAAGATGAAAAACTTTTTGTTAAAACTAAAAAAGTTAAAGGGGTTAAAATGCAAAAGATTAAATTCTTTGGCTTAAAAATAAAAAATACAAAAGTTTTTTGGAAAACTCCCCATCCCTATATTACAACAACATAAAGCATACATATGTTGATAATTTATAGTTTGGAAATATTAAAAAAAATATTAAACAAACATAAATAAAATCTCTGAGATTGATGGAGAGAATGTCATGTGATATTATTTGAAGTATTTTATTATAAGTTAGATGTCATTAAAGGGTGTTTGGCCTAATGATACTAAAGTTAAGGTAGTGGTTAAGATTTTGCCTCTTTTAAGTGCTCAGGACTCAATCCCCTAGTAGACAAAAAGGTGTAGTTTAATAATAGAATTATGGGATGTATGAATTGCCATTTTTTAAATATATATACATAATACATATAAGGGTCAGGGCCGGCCCGTTAATGTAATTTGGTCAGGCAATTGCTTAGGGCCTCCAAAAAAATACGGTCTCATAGTTTAAGAAAATATATATGTAATTATAAAACAAGAATATTACATTTACGGTGATAATTATTAATAGTAATGGTAGTGTGGTCTGGTGGTAAGAACAAATTTTGTTTACTGTGGAGGGTTGGGATCGAATCCCACCAACAACCCTTTTTAATCACCTCTTGAATATTTTTTGGCAAGGTGCTAAGGAGTACGCAACAAGTGAACAACTAACACAACAGAACCCAGCCTAAAGAAATAAATAAGGATGCAAACAAAAGGAATAAAACAAACTAGCTAAATCCCAGCCCTGTGAATGGGTTATAGCTGCAATTTTTTTTTAAATCACTTCACCCAAACTAGAAATTTTTTGTTTTTTTTCAAATAATCACACGAAATTTCATTCATACTTGCCAAGTTACATCAAAACAAAGGGTAGACGGGCAACAAGCTGCGCCGCCACCCCTTTCTGAATTGCAAACCCTAATCTGCCAAACACAAAACCTCGTCCCCCTGATGCTGAGCAATTGTTGTGGATGACCCGTTGGACCCTAGTCAGGAATTGGATAGCTTCTGGCGCTAGGGAGCCAAATGTGTCAAAGGCAAAAGGGACAAAAACATGCTGGTTCTCTGCACAAGCTTTAGCGTGCTTATCAACTTTCTTCGATTCTGCCTTTCTTGCTGCTTGTCCAGCTACAAACCCGTTTTCCCTTAAACCAACCAGAGGGGAAACCCCCGTGAGGTCAACACAAGCATGTTTCCCCTAGCCCAACCAAAGACGAGCAGATCCGCTGGTCGCAGAGTAGATCTCCCTTCCGTAGGGTCCGTAAGGAAATTCACAGGAGCCTCTTTCTTAGCCGAAATCCCAGCTCTTCTCAGGATGTCCCACAAAACATCTCGCACCCAGTCATGCCGATATTTAAACCCAGGGAGCTCTTTACAATGCACTGCGTGCTCTCCGTATTTATCCATACAAGCTTTATGACATATCGGGCACGTTTCATCTTCTGGGTACATATGGATCATCAGCCGGTATTTAAGGATTGTTAAATTTTTTTAATAAGCACACATTTTGTCCACTTAGTTTCCAACAATAATAAACTAAAAGATTTTTCCACATTTACAAAGGTATTATTTAAATTAAAGTATTAAAAAAGGGCCTCGGATTTTCAGTTCGTTTTGGGCCTCCAAAATGCTTGGATGTAACGCCCATAAATTTTCTAAACATTCTTACTAAGCGGAATGTAGGCCCATTTTTTTAGCTTCAATTTCTAGAAACAATTATAGTGTCTTGACTTTCATTTGATAGTTACCATCATTTAAACACTTACATATTTCATGCCAAATTTTATAAAATTTCGGCATGGCCCGTTCGTAATACGGATAACCGTTACGGTAACAAAACCTGTTTACAATCCATTTTACAACTCTAAACTTGAACATAAACAAAACAAGACACTATGTCTGACTCATGAAGCTTACACGGTTTAAAACTACCGAATGCCTAAAAAGGCAAGTAAAACATGATGACCCGTCTAAGTCGGCGATATAACCTGACGGATTGACGAACCGACATTTCCGACCCGATCTCGGATTTGTCGCCAAACCTTGTTCCATTCATCAGTCCGCGAACCTCTAGTTCCCATTATATCTGAAACCCAACATGCACGTTATGAGTTCTATATATAATATATATTAGATAACTCAAATAGGTGGATTCTGATCTATATTTTTCACAAACTTCCAACGAACTCGACTCCATTAATTTCATAGTCAACTATCGCTTCCAACTTGTGAATCAACCTCCACTAGAATTCACAATTAAGCCACCTGTGATAAAAATCTCATTCAACTATTAGACCATTAATATTTATTTCTAACAGATCCAAAGATTTCATTAATGCTTTACTTAGCCAGAATCCAAATCTTTTTCATTCATGTGGATCAAGTGACCCAAATCTACTTGCTTACCCCAAGTTAAATAATTCGAGACAATAGTTTAACCAGTTACCACTGTAATCTAATCCACTTACTAAATAAACATCATGGTTATGATATTTGTACACAACTTGGAATCATGTGCATATGTACTTATTTAATCCAAAGCATCCCATTTTTAAGATTGTGGTTTGGAAGCCACGTACTAATTTGACTTTTAATAAGTCAACAACTCTTTATTAGATTAACCGTTATCAACACATCTAAAATTCTACCCTTAGTTTAAAAAAACATAATAATCACCAGGCAAGTCATGTACCCATGACTTGAATTCATCTTACCAATTAAATAGTTTCAAATCTATGATATAGATACTTACCATACTCGTGGGTTATGATTCCCTTATCCATGGTATTCTCCTATGAATACCTCCAATTTAACATTTCATACTTTAATATTCTCATATAAGTTCCACATTAAACCACAAGATGTTCTACGTATACAAGTACAAGAACCTGCAAACAATAAACCTATGTTCCTGCATACAACTATTAAGTGCAAGAAGCACTTACCTTGACCCGTAAGTAGTTGATACGTATTCCATATGTTCGTTTCATTGCCTCCCGAGTTCGCGCCCAAAATGGCATGTACCTATCCTTTCATGTCCACGTCTACATGTCATTATTAGCAAACATTATAACTCATATTATCAATTACTTTATTCATACATCGAGAAATTCTACACATGGTTCTATATACCACATACGCGTGTTATAGTACACATTCCACCATACATTAAATTGAAAACATTCATACATGCATAATTACCAATGATTACATAACAATACATACAATTTACAATTCGTAATGCCATAGACCATTACTAGTAGGCAACTGCTAATATAATATGGCATAGATCCATTATCACATCATTCATAACATAACCAATTCAACTTACCGTCATGTACGTCATATAATAATCTAGAAAATGTTCATATGATCTCTTTATTCTCATAATAGTGTTAGGAAGTCTAACCTTATTATTCATACATTGTTGACTTTCTAAAAAGTCAACTGTCAATCATACACACTTCCAATCCGATAAACATATAACCACTTAGTCACATTACTTTCATTAATCAATCATTCACTAACATGTATAGCTCAATTCACTGAAAATAGGCTGTTTTGTAACGTCCGTTTACTGTACTTACGAGCTTGCAAAAATTACAATCTTTTTATGTGACATCCCCCTCGGAGGGGTTATCATTGTGTTAAATTTTTAGAGTCTAACTCTCTACCAAAAATTTATAAAAATTCATTTACTAAGCTGCAATCTGATTCGTCACTTCAGACTGCAACTTACGGAAAAATTCATTTAAAATTCCTCGTTTATCCGATTGACGAAATTCTAGTTGGGGATTTTTGGAATCACCTGAAGCTACCTACAGTAAAAATTTGAGATCATAACTCAATTCCTAAATTGAGTTATGACATTCGTAATGGGCTGCAACTTCTGCTAGAAAACGCAGCCTGGAACTTCGATACGGAAAAATTCATAAAACGTTCATTTTTCGTCGAAAAAATGCAATTCCAGTTGGGTTTGAAAGGTTTTTCCTGGAAGTTCATCACAAACTCAGTAAACATCAGTTTTTGACCAGATTTGACCCGGTTACAGCAGATTAAATTCAGCTGTAACTTTCTGGACAGATTCTTTTTCATCAAATATCTTCCAAAATCTCACCTATGCATTTTATCAAACACTTGGTGTGCATATGTCACACCCCGATATTTCCACATATTACCGGTGGGGCCGGCGGGGAGTGTCGTGACGTAGTTGATATCATCATTGTCAATACACCCAATATAATGGCACAGCGGAAGGCTTGGTAAATAAACTATTACAAACCATAATGTCTGAGTGTTCGAATGAAGGAATATACAGACTGGATTGTAATAAGATCCACAGGCGGATCATAAAAGTACAAAGAAAAAAATAACAGACTTCAGGTATCTTAGGGATTTGCAAGATCCTCTTATACGACACCTAATAGCTCCAGCCTATTTACGGGAGGTACCTGTCAATCAGTCTTTAGAAAATACGTCAGTTTATACTGGTAAATACAATTAACTGACTCTTTTGAAAATATTTATGAAAATTGATTTAAGTGCACAAGGCACAAATCATTTATAACTTGGGACAATGTAACAACCCGCACTTTTGTGCGTTGTTATTACTCGTTATACTCGTTATGCCTAGCACCAGAGATTCGGATCATAATGTAACCATATCGTATATATCGCTATTCGAAGGATAATCGCATATTTTCGAAATACAATGTCACTATACTACACTATTATCACACTAACACTCACAGAGGCATTGAGTGAGGACCTATTCTACCCTCTTCAGTGGCCGTGATGTGTCAAACGTAAACAATTAACGCTAACAAGGACCCTCGGGTGAGTGCTGTAGCTCCAGTCGTCATGACGATGATGACAATACGAGTAAACGGTACCCCGTCAGTCTTTGTGGCACTACGCGAAATAACGTTCACGATGACATCAAGAAAGGACCTATACTACCCTCATTGATGGCCATGAAACGTCGCATACTCGAACCAAAACCGATCGTTAATTATCGAAACTTTGGATTATGGATACGTAAATACGACCCCTAGTGATGTATATATATATATATAATAATAATAACAATATAATAATAATATAAACCTACTATGAAAAGCGCGTACTTCGGAAACTATCAAAACGATCAAAAAAACGGAGAAGTCCAAGCGTCAGGATAGCTATCCGGACGGATGGACCAACCGGACGGATGGACATGCGCACGGATGGCCATCCGCACGCATGGGCCATCCGCACGGATGGGCCATCCACACGGATGGGCTACCTGGGCCAAAACCCTTCTTCGTCTCCTCTGTTGCCTATAAATATCATGTCACATCACTTGAACAGTGATGTGACAGCTCCTATTCAACCAAACGCGCACCAAGACCCTTTTCTCTCGATTTCCTCGCGATCCCGGTAAGATTTCAACCTAACACTTGTACTTCTACAATCTACACTCGAATCTACATCATTCTATCTTTCAAGACTCAAATTCTAACCATGAAATCTGCGGATTTGAGGCGTTTTGAGGTGATGTCACCAAGAGTTCTTATGAACTTCAAGTTGGGGTCTCATTTCACTATAGACGACTCAGATCCGGGTGATTTCCACATGTTTTAATGACAAATCTCACCTAAATCTGTGCGATTTCGAGTTAACCATGAAGAACCACCATGAACGGCCAGATCTGATGGAACGGGGTGATTCCCGGCTATTAGAACGAGTCGGAATTGACGGAACTTCAAGTGTTAGTGCGAAATCCCGCTACCCTAGTAAAAACGAACGTATTCCTTCCGTTAAACACTCGAAACAGTGCTCAGGGTGCGAAACAGACATGTCTGTCCGCACAGACAACATGTCAGTCCGCACGGACAACATGTCAGTCCGCACGGACAACATGTCAGCCCGCACGGACAACCTGTCAGTCCGCACGGACAACAGGTCGGTCCGCACGGATGACACAAGTCCGCACAGATGACATGTCAGTCCGCACGGATGACATGTCACCCGCACGCACATGTCATCCGCACGCACACTCCGTCCGCGCGCACAGTCACCCGCACGCACAGTCACCCGCACGCACACTCCGTCCGTACGTACACTTATCCGCGCGCACACTCATACGCACGGACGACACATTATCCGCACGGATAACATGTCATCCGGACGGATGACTTGCCATCCGCACGGATGAGGCCCAATTCAACCAAATGTGTAACTTTTCAAGGCTAATCTCGCTTAACCGTATATCGTTTACTCTATTCTTCAAGGAGCAGTACAGACATACTCGCAACCGACTCGAACAAGTTGTATTCCCGCTAAATACGCACTGTGAGTATACTTGACCCCTTTTTAATCGAATTTTGGGTGTAACATACGTTTCTAACAAATCGAACTTATCAATCGAAATATTCAATCAATCGATTTATCACTTGCGAATAACTGTTATGCATAGATATACGTGATGCTTAGGGCTGCAAACGAACCAAACAAACACGAACAAGGCCTTGTTCGTGTTTGTTTGTTAAGGAAAATAGGTGTTCACGAACTGTTCACGAACACTTACCGAACGAGCTTTTTTGTTTGTATTTGTTTGTTAAGGAAATGAACATGTTCGTGTTTGTTTGTGTTTGTTTGTGAATTTTAGGTGTTAGGCAAAAGCGAATGCAAACAAACACAAACGAACGTTCATGAACGCAATCGAACATAAACAAACGTTCATGAACACTAATGAACGTAAACGAATACAAACAAGCATTCGTTAACAAAAACTAACACAAATCTTTCATCATAAACATGGCATAGATCTGCCCAAGATATACTAACCAATTATCCAAACATAACTGACATAAGATTAAATAATATATCGGTGCCAATTTTGATGTGTTAAGTAAAAGTTAATTCTTAATATCCCTAATAAACTAACAAACAAACGAACCCAAACAAACATAAACGAATATGTTACCGAACGTTCACGAACATAAATGAACGAACGCGACATTTGTTCATGTTCGTTTGTTTAACTAAACGAACAAAATTTCTTGTTCGTGTCCGTTCATTTATTAAACAAACGAACACAAACGAACTTCTCGCCGAACGGTTCACGAACTGTTCGGCAAACGTTTGGTTCATTTGCAGCCCTAGTGATGCTAGTTGCATATGTGCTAGGGCTTATACTCGCGACGTCCCACCACGACTAGTATAGTACTATTGCGCCCGACGGGGTCTAGTTATGCCATCGTACATTCGAGCATCGAGGACTTAGTTGGTAGTATCAGTTTTGTGAGTATATATGTCGTGTATTACGTTTATGCATATGGAAATTCGCTACACTTTTATCTACTATGCTATACTTATCAAACCTGTATACTCGCCAATACTTTTGTATTGACAAATATTTTAACGTATGTTGCAGGTTAGATCGCAGACTATATCAAATCAAGCTAGGGAGTCTAGAAACTCAACAAAAATCTAGGTTGTCGGATTTGTATTGTTCGAGAGGACAAGAAATCTGTGATAACTTATGTGGTTGTATTGTTTGTTAGTATGGGATAACGAATGTATTAAATATTATCGCAATATAGTTGTTATGGATTCTCTTGAGCAATCTGATTCGCCTAGTGCCGCGCCCCGATGATTCCGCCATCGGTTGGGTGTGACAGATTGGTATCAGAGCCATAACTATAGGGAATTAGGTCAGACTCGACCTAGTCCGGGTCGACGTCTTAGAAATTGACCTAGTCTATAGTCTAAGTACCAACAGGCCGACTCATACAAACCCAGTGGGGTTTTTATTGGGCTTACTTGATACTCTCGATCGAAATTGTTAACAGATGCAACCTTGTGTGAACCCCGCGTACTACAACTTCACGCGAAGAAGCCTTTCCTAAGGCTGAAATACTACTTAGCATTTCCTAAGGCCAACGCAATACACACATTTTCAAAAATACTCGCATAACGAAACCGAGTGATCCGGACGAGATCAGGTGTGAAAACCAAGAACTCTCGATAGGATTGCTCACTTAGCGCATCTTACTAGCACGAGAACTCTTCATCGAGTTAGGAGTGACATCCACATCTCGACAAAGGTCTCCATTTCTAAATCTAGTGGAACTCACGAATTTATTCGAAGAGCATAACCACAATTAGGAACGAAACTGTTAAGCCAGGGGTGAAACCCGTACCTTAATAAGTCGTCCCATTCTCTATAAACTGGTTTTCAAAAGCTCTCACCAAGGACTCGACTATCACGATAACTCGAGCCACGCGATGACTTGGAAGACGAATGCCAGGAGCTGTATCCCAGTGGAAGCATGAAGTCCTCTAGGTCAACGCGCACGCTCGAACTTGTTAGATATAGTTGGGTTACCTTGGGTAGTCGACGCCTAAAACACCCAAGGCACTCTATCATACGACCCGCCAATTTTACAATAATTGGAATTTATTTACGTTTTGAAACTTTACGCTTTATCGATTTCTCGATTTAACGATTTTCACTCCCTACTTCATAAACACACAACTCGCACAGCCATCGCAATCTAAAACGAAATCCGAATGTTCGCAACAAAACTAATGCATAATCTATCGCATTCGCTCTCGTTTTCTCACTTCAACGCGACCTCGCTTATTCCAAATCGACCTGTATGTGCAAGATTACAAATTTCAGCTATATAAATATATATATACATACGTATAAACAAACAAGTCATTGTGTGAGAACTTAGGAATTTCGTGTTTCCTATGTGGTCCTACGTGATTCGTATTACTACTATACTATCGCACCAAGTTTTGAACGCGCTCAATCGCAACGCAAAACTCGAAAATCATTATGATCGAATCTCACTCCAAGTCTCTTCCTGTCTAGATGCCTTCCAACAACTCTACCTCGAGACGAGTAGCGAAGAGGAAAGCCGAACGAAGCGCCGAGAAGAGGATTGCTTCACTTGTGATTAAGGAAGTGAGTAAGCTTAGTTCTCAAATTGCCGCTCGAGTGCACACTCTCAGCCACTCTCGAGCTTCAGAAGACGTTAAGACAGGAGAGCCGCAATCTACTTTTCTCTACAAGCACTTTAAAGCCTGTGACCCGATGGAATTCACGGGTGAAAAAGGTGCGACTCAACTACTCCAGTGGTTCGATTCTATCGAAGTTACCCTTCGTCAAAGTGGGTGTCCCGATAGTCTCCGTACTACTTGCGCCACCGGAGTATTTCAATCGCGAGCACTCGACTGGTGGACCGCCGAACGTAACAAACGTGGGATCTCCGCAGCTTACGCTCTCTCGTGGAATGAGCTGAAAGAGCTCATGGAGAAAGAGTACTGCCCTCCTCACGAGATTCAGAAGCTGGAAAACGAATTTTGGGAAATCAAGCAAACCGAAGGTGACAATGCTAGCTACACCGCAAGGTTCAAACAACTTAGCATAATCTGCCCAAGTCAAGTCAACACTCCGGGGAAGGCCATCGCGAAGTACATTCGTGGCTTGCCTGAGTGTGTGGGTGATTTTGTCGAAGCTGCAAGGCCTGCTACCATCGAAGAAACCTACCGCTTAGCCGCAAAAATCAACAACAAACGACTCGTGGAGGGATTATTCTCAAAGAATCCTATCAAGCAAGCTCATCAAGCAATCGCCAGTAATCCTTCAGGCGAACATGTTGACGAATCTTCTGATGAATCTACTGACGAATCTTCTGACCAATCTGCTGGCGATTCTTCTAATGAATCAGCTAACGATTCTTCTGACGGATCCGCTAATGATTCTTCGGACGGATCTGCTGCCGATTCTTCTGACAAATCTGCCGATGGATCTTCCGACAAATCAGCCAAAGACTCCGCAAGCGAGTCTTCAGACGAATCCTCCAACGACGACATCTCTTCGCAAGACACCGACAAACCCAGCCGCAAGCGAAAGATTTCAAGCCCGAACTCATCAACGACCTAACTGCTGCTACCGGAACCTCTTCGAACAGTTTCGATGTTCCCAAAACGAGCCTACACTGGATTTCATCCTCAGTGTTACTCGTGTACCTATCATCATCCAGTTGGGGCTGACTGTCGCTACTGCAATAACTGCAACCGTTACGGTCACTTCACTCGCAACTGCCGCATCAAACCGTGAACTTGAGTACAACAAGAACAGCTCCAGCAAAAGTCTTCAAGCATCAGACATCTAGCAAGCGTAGGATAAAGTTGTAATGAATACGACTCTCGACGTTAATTTCTAAGTTGTGAACCTACCCTCTTATTCGAAGTTACCACTATGTGTAACATCAACTCTCGTATTCGTTTGCTCTTCCGCTCTCTAATCGTCGCACTTAGACTAGATTCACACACATACTGTATACTATATACTATATCACGAAATAATGTGTTTTACCCTCACTACACTCTTAGAACGAGGTATGATAAACGTGCAAGGAACGAATGATCACGGGTGCACACAGGATTATTTGGTTCAGTGCACGGTGATCGTAGTGAATTCTAAAAGTGCCATAGCGTTTGACAAAAGGTGACACCAAAACACGGGATGAAAGTAGTAGGGGTCGGGCGAGGAATGCCTTACCATACTACCGAAGTTCCGTGAAGAGAGTGCCACGTGGAGTTGAACGTTATTAGACCTATTATACTATTGTGATTATTTTCAACACACTACACTCAATCGCAAGGCGTAACAAACCGTATCATCGCAAGACTTGTCGTAAGTCTGCAAACGCAATGCAATCGCCTCATCGATGGACTCTGGGGAGTCTACCTCGCAGGAAAATTGCATCGACGCAAGACTGGTCGTAAGTCTGTTGCAACGAATCTCAATCAAGCAAATAAACGCTCACGATATTGTTGAGTGAGGACCTATTCTACCCTCCTCGATAGCCGTGATGCGTCATCACGAAACGTTAAGCTTATTCGAAACAAGAATCGAACTCGACTAATCGCAATCGCTTACCTTGTGTATCTCGCCACCTCTATCGCTTATCACGTGAGCCTATATCATTTGCTATGTATCAAACTATCGCTATCGCCTACCGTTATCTGTGATATTTGTGCTGAGTTAGAACGCATGACCTCGCCTCACGGGGGGAAGCTCATACGGTTAAAACAAGGTGTTTTAGCCATATCAGCGACCTTTCGTGGAAAAAGGCCATGTGGGGTCTAATGCTAGTCCTACTCTGTGGTGTTAATCAATCAAAACGAACCGCGTAAATCGAATCGCATATCTTCGTCGCTTGCAACGCAACTACCGATTATTGTAAATTCGTTTATCATCATCATCATTACTAGTGTTATGATCGTATCATTCATTTAATCACCTAATCGCTGATCGTCTATCGTGTATAATCTTCCGCCTATCGCTCGTATGGTATCAAGTACACATGACACCGCTTCACGAGGCAAGGCTAACCTGGTTAAGCACGGTGTTTCGCCATGTTAGTAAACCCCCGTGGAAACGTGCCATGTGGGTGTAATGTGGAATCTAATCGAAAACGCGCTATTCGCTTCTCCCTTATCAACTCGCTGGATTAATCTATTCAATCCTATCCTATGCTCGGTCCGACTTTCTATCGATTGGGCCGAGTAAACGCAATTCTATCCGAGTCATATCGGCACACCTGACACTGCCTCACGAAACGGAAGTAATATGGGCGAAGCATGGTGGATACGCCGCTGGTAATTCCTATATATAAGTGTTTTAAACATATTAACGAACTTCCGTGGGAAGGTGCCACGTGGGGCTTGATGCCAAATTATTCTTTTCAAAAGGTTAAAACTGATTTTTATAAAACATTTATTAAAACCATGGGACAAGTGAAATTCCTCACAATGTGGAGGTAACATTGAATCAGCTTAACTCCATATTCAAAGGGAGCTTCATGAGTTCAATTTTTCCTTAAAACCTTTTTCAAAGATCAAAAACAAGATTTTCTTGAGATGTTGGAGCCCAGATCATAGGAGAGTTTTCGTAACCCTTGTTTTCAACTTCGAGTTCCTTAAAATGTTAGAAACTTAAACTTCCTTGCGACAACGGTTAACATCGATTCTGTTGACCGCACGTTAAAAGGAAAATTTTCGAAAAGATTTTCGTTCTAAATTCCTTTTAATATCTAGGACGAACGCTTCTTGAAGCGTTGGTTAACGATCGACTCAGTTAACCCTACGTCATGAGAAACCTTTCAAATTACAATCGCATCGAACTAATGAATTCTACACAAGACAAGGTACTTTGGAATGCCAACTCGTGGGATTTATACTTTCGTCTTTACATCGCCTTCTCGCTAATCGCAGTCGATCTCTCTTATTCGAAACGTTCCTACTGTCAACTTACGGTCAAACCACTCGCTGTATCGCTACTTGTACAAGATCAGCTCTTAGAAGTCTACCTATTGGATTAATTTCGGGACGAAATTTCCTAAAGTAAGGGAGACTGTAACAACCCGCACTTTTGTGCGTTGTTACTACTCGTTATACTCGTTACGCCTAGCACCAGAGATTCGGATCATAATGTAACCATATCGTATATATCGCTATTCGAAGGATAATCGCATATTTTCGAAATACAATGTCACTATACTACACTATTATCACACTAACACTCACGGAGGCATTGAGTGAGGACCTATTCTACCCTCTTCAGTGGCCGTGATATGTCAAACGTAAACAATTAACGCTAACAAGGACCCTCGGGTGAGTGCTGTAGCTCCAGTCGTCATGACGATGATGACAATACGAGTAAACAGTACCCCGTCAGTCTTTGTGGCACTACGCGAAATAACGTTCACGATGACATCAAGAAAGGACCTATACTACCCTCATTGATGGCCATGAAACGTCGCATACTCGAACCAAAACCGATCGTTAATTATCGAAACTTTGGATTATGGATACGTAAATACGACCCCTAGTGATGTATATATATATATAATAATAATAATAATAATAACAATATAATAATAATATAAACCTACTATGAAAAGCGCGTACTTCGGAAACTATCAAAACGATCAAAAAAACGGAGAAGTCCAAGCGTCAGGATAGCTATCCGGACGGATGGACCAACCGGACGGATGGACATCCGCACGCATGGGCCATCCGCACGGATGGGCCATCCGCACGGATGGGCGCCGGACGGATGGACATCCGCACGCATGGGCCATCCGCACGGATGGGCCATCCGCACGGATGGGCCATCCGCACGGATGGGCCATCCGCACGGATGGGCCATCCGCACGGATGGGCTACCTGGGCCAAAACCCTTCTTCCTCTCCTCTGTTGCCTATAAATATCATGTCACATCACTTGAACAGTGATGTGACAGCTCCTATTCAACCAAACGCGCACCAAGACCCTTTTCTCTCGATTTCCTCTCGATCCCGGTAAGATTTCAACCTAAAACTTGTACTTCTACAATCTACACTCGAATCTACATCATTTTATCTTTCAAGACTCAAATTCTAACCGTGAAATCTGCGGATTTGAGGCGTTTTGAGGTGATGTCACCAAGAGTTCTTATGAACTTCAAGTTGGGGTCTCATTTCACTATAGACGACTCAGATCCGGGTGATTTCCACATGTTTTAATGACAAATCTCACCTAAATCTGTGCGATTTCGAGTTAACCATGAAGAACCACCATGAACGGCCAGATCTGATGGAACGGGGTGATTCCCGGCTGTTAGAACGAGTCGGAATTGACGGAACTTCAAGTGTTAGTGCGAAATCCCGCTACCCTAGTAAAAACGAACGCATTCCTTCCGTTAAACACTCGAAACAGTGCTCAGGGTGCGAAACAGACATGTCAGTCCGCACGGACAACATGTCAGCCCGCACGGACAACCGGTCGGTCCGCACGGACAACAGGTCGGTCCGCACGGACAACAGGTCGGTCCGCACGGATGACACAAGTCCGCACAGATGGCATGTCACCCGCACGCACATGTCATCCGCACGCACACTCCGTCCGCGCGCACAGTCACCCGCACGCACACTCCGTCCGTACGTACACTCATCCGCGCGCACACTCATACGCACGGACGACACATTATCCGCACGGATAACATGTCATCCGGACGGATGACTTGCCATCCGCACGGATGAGGCCCAATTCAACCAAATGTGTAACTTTTCAAGGCTAATCTCGCTTAACCGTATATCGTTTACTCTATTCTTCAAGGAGCAGTACAGACATACTCGCAACCGACTCGAACAAGTTGTATTCCCGCTAAATACGCACTGTGAGTATACTTGACCCCTTTTTAATCGAATTTTGGGTGTAACATACGTTTCTAACAAATCGAACTTATCAATCGAAATATTCAATCAATCGATTTATCACTTGCGAATAACTGTTATGCATAGATATACGTGATGCTAGTTGCATATGTGCTAGGGCTTATACTCGCGACGTCCCACCACGACTAGTATAGTACTATTGCGCCCGACGGGGTCTAGTTATGCCATCGTACATTCGAGCATCGAGGACTTAGTTGGTAGTATCAGTTTTGTGAGTATATATGTCGTGTATTACGTTTATGCATATGGAAATTCGCTACACTTTTATCTACTATGCTATACTTATCAAACCTGTATACTCGCCAATACTTTTGTATTGACAAATATTTTAACGTATGTTGCAGGTTAGATCGCAGATTATATCAAATCAAGCTAGGGAGTCTAGAAACTCAACAAAAATCTAGGTTGTCGGATTTGTATTGTTCGAGAGGATAAGAAATCTGTGATAACTTATGTGGTTGTATTATTTGTTAGTATGGGATAACGAATGTATTAAATATTATCGCAATATAGTTGTTATGGATTCTCTTGAGCAATCTGATTCGCCTAGTGCCGCGCCCCGATGATTCCGCCATCGGTTGGGGTGTGACAGACAATTATTTAAAAATAATCTTGTATACAGATTTATATGTTTGTCGTACAAATGGGGCCGGTTGGAAGCCGGTCATGATTAACCGACTCACCACTTATAGAACCCACAAAGGAGTCATCCCCAACATGTGGGTTTATATTTTATCATTTGCATCTGTCAGGTGTATGCCTACACCCCGTGCATAGGTCGAGGCCATTTTCAAATGAAATGAGCCGAGGATATCCAAGACACGGTCGAATTAACCCCCAATGTTCATGTTATCAAACAAGACAGATTAAAACGGGTTATATAAATTTATTAATCACAATCCAATTAAATGATTTCATACCCGACCAAGTGGTATTATTATAATACCATATCCCAAGCCCGTATAAGGAAAAATAAGTTAAAAGTATTTACCTGAGCTAATGTGATAGGTAACTCAGCAGTATAATCCTAAAGCTTTATGATGGTACCTTCTACTGGATGCTATTTAATCTGTATAGAAGGTTTAATAACCTATTAGGATGCTAACGGGTCTTTAGTAAAGTCAAGGACTTAGACTGGCTAGCTAGAAAGAAACTTTACGGTTCTAAACGCTAGATTAAGAGGAGACCGGAATGGAATGTGGTTTAGACCCGACAAGCTTGGATACTTGTATAATATGGGTAAACTAATCATATTCTGGAATTTGAGGATTTAATGATAAGGTTAAACCCGTTTCGGCTATTTTACGTAAACTAGTTGTAACACCCTAAATAATTTAACGGAATTTAACTAATAATTACATGAAACTTTATAAAAATCAGAGTTTACAAAAACATTTCGTGTTTAAACCATACACACTTGAGATAGTACCAAACACATCCCAAGATAATCCATAATAAGTTTAAAAGTTAACCCTTGATAGTGAACTAACCACTAGTTTAAGGGATTTAAAACGTGATTAACAAAAGTGTTTACAATATGATTATGTCTAGACAAGATTAAGATTAATGCGGAAGCTTCAAAATGCGTGTTCGGTTCTTGACATTGTACTTGATCATCATCCGGGAATGGCTTCATACATACCTAGGGTCAAACACTAAAATATTAGTTTTGACATTAACACATTACGTATAAACGAATTTTAACGACACAAAGCAACAAACAAAATATAATTTTCCTGAGTTCCACCGTAACTTACGGTGCCACCGTAAGTTACGGTGAACCTGGAATCTCCCTGGTTCTACCGTAAAGCAGGGAATTCATACCGTACAACTTTGATGTCCACCGTAACTTACGGTGAGACCGTAAGTTACGGTGGGTTCTGCATCCTTTCCCCTTAACTATTTTTCAACTTTAAAAGTTCATAACTTTTTACTCGTTAGTCTGATTTAGTCGATTCTTTTACCTACGAGTCTGTAATAAGATTTCGGATCCAACCATATAAATTACACATCACGGAAACCGAGATACCGACGTTCGGCTCCCAATTTCGTTATTTCAAGATTTCAACCCAATAACAAAATACATGATTCCATATTTCCATCCTAATGACACATTAGACATAGTTACCCAACTTCCCGGGTTTATGACCTTGGGGTATACGCGCCATACCATGGCTTCGCGTTTTCTCCGAACTAAACACTTGTTTTCTCGGAATTCAAACATCCCGTTTCAAACGACACCTTCTATTAACTTCTATTGTTTGACCCGATATACCGGGTTCGTAGACTTAAAGTTTCATAACCAATTTATTGGTGTATTACCATCTATCACCTAGCAAGATATGATACCTTTAAGTCTCTACTCATGTGATTCGTTTTCAAGCAACATTTTGACCCGTTTGGCTATCTAGTGATGACCATCACTTTGTTAGCATACCAAACCAAATTTCTAATGTTTATTTTGACCCGTTTGATGATCTAGTGAACTTCGCCACTTTAACGATACATCAACGCATCAATTACAATCCGACATCGTTTGTACACTAAAACCAAACATTATTACATAATACAACGAGACTAAAGTCACGTACCTTTAAAGCACACCTTTTCCGCGGGTATCGCTTCCGGCGTGTCCACTTGACGTTCCGGATTCCTTGCCTAAAGAGTTCAACTCATAACAAGATTAGAACTCTCTTTCATAAGCTTTAACGCATTCATTCATAACATATGCAAATCTGCGTTTTTAGCAATCTTTAACATTTTAACCCTCATTTTGGCGTTTTATCAAACACCTTGCGGGTCAGATTTCTACATGATCTAAACCAAGTTCATAACTTGAATTTATCACTCAAATTAACTTCAATTAGACAATATACACATATTTTAACATCAACAATTTCAGAGATTATCCCACAAATTTCAGTTTTCACTAGAACAAGAGTCTTAATCCTAGTGTTTATCAAGTTCTACTAACTTACCAATCACCCACTATGGTGATTTTGATCCTTACAACTAACATGCAAGATTTTGACAAGAAATCATCTAGGGTTTGTCCCTAAACCTTACATTACTTCCAATTTCATGTTTACAACACATAATCAAGCTCTACATTCGATTTTGATCACATGCATGAACTTTGAATCAAATGAAAATGACCTAATTCAGCATACCTTATGACCCCCTTGACGAGGTGATCACGATTCCATGTTTAGATTTCGATTTCTACTGGATTTTGGCCTTCAATTTGAGAGTTTAATAGATTTTTAGGTTTTGGAAGTGTGGGTGTCGCCCCCTGCCTTCTGTTGATCGACCAGCCCTCATTTGAGGTGTTTGGTTTGTTTTATTTCACTAATATTAGTATCTTAAGTTTCAATTTTAACAACTTAAGTCCCTCCACTCTTATTTAGTTTATATCCTTGGCCTTTTAACTCATTCAAGTGTTACTACAAGACTCCTAACTAACTAGGTTATCTATCCTAGTTAGTTTATTCTTGTTTATTATACACTTTATAATTCTAGTATAAAGTTTTGAAATTTCGGGATGTTACACTAGTCACATAAACCGATCCGAACGCATAAACGCGTAACGGGTAACCAAATGAATTATATACAGGTCTTAAATGTTATTATTCTTAAAATATGTTAATACATTAGTAGGATGTTAACATATATGCCCAAAATTTATTTAAAACCAATTTAAGTCCCGTAAGGGCATTTTGGTAATTTTAATGCTGATAAAAGAGATTTTATGACAAACTGAAGTTCTGGTCTTTGGTAATCAGTAAAAATATTTAATTTATCTCATTACATCAGTAAGATATTACATGTGTGTGAAATTTACCATTTATGACCAAACTATGCCCCGAAAGGGTATTTTGGTCATTTCACATAAGCTTTTAAGGGCATTTTTGGAAACCTGAGTTCATAACTTATACCTACTGTAATAATATGTAAGTTTGTTTAAGAATTCAGTAGGTAACAAGTCTTAGGTGTTAAATATGGTTTTAAACCATACTATGCACCTAACTAGTGTAAAACTCGCTAATTGATGATAATCAAGATGTTTATGTAAATCTGAGATTTTTATCAGTTTTAAATGCTCAAAATAATTTATTTAATGTATGAAATCAGTAGGAAAAGGTTTGGCATTCAAATCATTTGTTAATCTCATTTTATGCACGAAAATGGTATTATCGTCATTAACCGATTTACACAAGAACCCTATGTTTTAAACGGATTCTAATCTGAACAAAAATCTTTAAATTCCTTAAAAATAATATCTTAACAGTAGGTAATGAGTTTTGATTCAAATTCCAAGTTTAAACATGTGTTATGCAAGATATCGTAAATTAATTAATAAAAAGCTTCTAATTACGATATCGAGCATAACTCCTATTTGAGACCAAAGGTTTTTGTCCTCTCACATTTCTAAAAATCTCATTTATATGTCAAAAGGGCATTTACGGCATTTATAAGCATATTAACAATCAAGGGCATATAATTCAGACCACTAAGAACCATGCAATATAACTCCAGAGGGTTATACTACTGGATAATGTGGTCCTAATGGAAGCTTAAAACATGGGAGAATTAAGCTTGAACGGGTCAGAACTGAAAGTAAAAGCAAAAGTCAAGCTTTTGCGACTTTCAGTTATAAACTGACCTTAGACTGATAATTGTCGGGTTAGGACTGATTAAACATGTTCTAATATTAATTACCAAGTCATTAGAATGTTAAAATATAATTTAGAACCTCTGTTTTATTAATTTAAATCATTTTTAAATTTTCTGTCCAGTTTGACTTTTTGTCAAACTAGTTTGACCCGACAATTAACTAGTCAAACGAAGTAATTAGGAGGTGCCCTTTTAAGGGTTAATCACCTACCTTAATATGGTTCCATAACCACTTTTGTTTCGGTCAGTGGCTGGACCATTTATGATTAAACCGAAAGTCAAAGCTTAATTACGATATGTTTGACTTTTTGGTTTTTAAGCTAATTAAATGGACTAAGCAGGGATTAAAATTCTTACTTAGGGTCCTTGCTATCTTTTCTACACTTGGAATTCTTCTCCTACTGCTTGCAAGCTCCAGAAGAGAGTTTATAAGTTGTTGCAAATGAAAGTGCACTAGAACACTTGAACTTATGGTCCTTTATATACTAATTTGCAAGCATTTGGATCATTCACAGCTGTTAAGGAGGCTACTAGGATCACCCCAGGTGTCCTAGTGGTATCCTAAAACCGACAATAAGCTCCTGGTTTCAATTTGGAAGGTTATAAGGCGGTTAGAGCATGAACCTGCAGCTGTCCAAAAATTCTGCCCAGATACAGGCTTTACGGACCGTAAGCCTGACCCTTTACGGTCCGTAACCGATATTGGATTGTATCGCCCAGGTACCCTCCTTGCGGACTGTAACACCCTAGTTATTTAATATGTAAATACCAACGATTAGATGTGTAGTTAAGACTACACATGCTATAAAAATACGGGTTTATTAAAACTTTTATAAATCATAGGTTATTCTACAAAACATGGTCGAATTCGTTGATTAAAATCTACAACGTTGCAATGTGCGGAAGCGTGTATCTTTGTCGTGTTCGGTTCTTCGCTGAGCTTGATCGTCTCCCGGCACCCCAGAAAGTACCTACATTTCATAAACATGAAATGCTTTAGTCATACGGTATTTAAAACGCATTTAAACGAGTCCGGAAAACAACTGATCAAAATATACATTTTTGTACGGGGTCCACCGTAAATTACGGTGGACACCGTAATTTACGGTGGTCCTTGTTTTGACTTGTTTTCACCGTAAATCAGAAGAGATTCACCGTAGCATTTTTCAACTCCACCGTAAATTACGGTGGACACCGTAATTTACGGTGGCACCTGCATTCAGCTTCTCCAATTTGCCGCAACTTGACACGAAATCTTTCGTATCTTTCAAACCGCTTATCCGTTTGACCTACCGTTTCTTCCTACATGTTTGTAATTTGATTCTCCATCATATGGAGTTAAAATCCGACATCCGGCTTGATAAAATTCAAGACTTTTAAGTCTTCGGCTTATTACTCTTTTACCAAAATTTGACCCGTTCGTGATTTTATCAAACATACAAGTTTGTTTGACCCTTATTTCTCATAAACCTATTAAATTCAAGGATATCTAACATATTGGGTTCCAATTATAGAATTATATACATTCTTTAACCCATTTTCACTCGTATGCTTATTTTGACCCGTTAAGGATATTTTAAGCACTTTTAAACTCAAAATTTGCTTTTATTCCAATCTAGCGTTGTAACCTATATTTCTTATCTAGTACTCTTCCATCACAACTAAATGTGTGTTGGATTTAAAGTAGATATCTATGTGTTCCGGATTTATTTCCCTTGAAATATCATTTTACGGCAAAGACTCATATGGAGTCTTTTAGCCTAAGAATTACATCTTTCACTACCTATACTCGTTCTAAACTTTTGTTTAATCATAAGACTCCTTTCCAAACAACCTCTAAGGGTTGTTTGTTCAATTTAGCCTACAAGGGCGTTTTGGTCGATTTTGGTCCTTCTTTTACCATAAAGGGCTATCACCAATTATTCGACCAAATTAGCACTTTTACATACATCATAAATATGCGTACCTGGCTCGGATCAACAAATAGACCCGATTGTAATACCTTGCTTTATATTCGCTAATTAAGAACGATGCGAATACCCATTGGATATCTATTCCTGTAAGCATATAACTCGACAAAAGAATCATTAGTCTATATAGTCAAAAGGTGTTGTCTACACCTTTTGACCCGTTTGGCCGAATTGACCATTTATCTTTGCGTGATGATATTTATTATCATCTCATCTACATGATTCGTTCCGTTTAACACCGTACGGTCATTTTAACTTGTAAACCGTTTATTACCTTCGACTTGATATAACCGAATTATTGATTTACTTCTTTTTAAACCATCAACATGGCTTCTAATTATGCTCGACTATCTTGTTCCGTACGTCTACACGCCGGAACATCATACCTCGATTTTGTATTTAACTTATTCATAACTAATACGATAAGAAAATATTCTGAAGTATAAGACTAGTGTAAGCTATACTTACCTTGCATCTGAATTATGCTTTTCCGTCATTCTTGCTTCGTTTGACCCGCTTCCTCTTCAAGCTTCCACCTAGCTTGTTACGCGTCAAACTATCATCATCGTTTTCAAGGTGGTTAGTTTAATCATAATCTAATACGATTATTCCACCTTATGCATTTCATATCAAAATTACTATTTATCGTATTATAGGTCAGTTTGACCTTTTTTTTTAAAAGTCAAATGCCCATTAGTACGCTAATTGCATATTCGAGTTTATCAACTAGTTTTAGCATTCTTTGATTAGCCGGTAGGCGTTATCTTCAGACTACCGTTTTGACCACGTTTATCATATTTAGTACTCTTTTTAATCACATTTTGCATAATAGCCGAAACATCACAATTAGGTGTTTTAACTACACAATTTTAGTTTCGAGCCTTCTTTGAGGCATTTCAACGAACACCTTAGGGGCAGAATTTTTACATGTTCATTTATCAAGTCTCTAGCTTACCTCTTAGCCCTAATTTCTCATAAATCAACCTTCTTACAAAGTTGTTAGCTTTTATAATTCTGAAGTCACTTCAGAATTGTCAATTTACACTAGAATATCACCCAATTTCCTAGTGTTTATCAAAATCTACATAACCCACTAACCACCTACAATGGTGTTTATGGATTCTACTAAATTTTCACATGAATTCAACTTGTATTTGTCTAGGGTTTGTCCCTAGACACTATAGTAGTTCCTAAATCATCATAACATACACATGCAACTAGAATTTCAGATTATTCCCAATTCATGAGAATTTCAAGTTGAGAGTTTTCACTAAATTTTGCATACCTTGTAATCCTCTCGTGATGAGGATCAATAATCTGTGCTTGGATTTCGATTTGGACTTGGTTTGATCCTTCAATTTGTTGATTTGTTGAAGGTTAGGGTTTGAGCTTTCCTTGGCTCCTGTGGGTTACGACCAGAACACGCACACACACCTAGTGTGTGTGTTGTGTTATATTTTTAAGTTTATAATTCTATTTTTCAGTTACCCGGCTTTGGTCCCTCGTGTTTGGTTAGTTATAAAATAGGCCACAACCTACTTATTTTCAACAATATTCCCACTTATTAACTAGGTTAAATATTCCTAGTTAACTTAGCGGGTTCGAGAATATTTATGACTAAGTTTATTTCAGGTCCCGTTAACTCGGGCCTTCTAAGCTTTTATTTTCTTAAAAGCTTTTATTCACTTTTTATTTATTATTAGGATTAATTATTTAAATCCTAATATTTACCGGGTAATTTTGCCACTAACGGTACTTTACCCGTCTTTTAGTATTAACGGAGTTTGATTACCAAACCCGTTTTCGGGGTGTTACAAGTCTACCCCCCTTAAAGAGGTTTCGTCCTCGAAACCTTTTCTTACTTAATTTATCGAGTTCAATTCCATGTATTTGTTCTCGATAACCAATTAAGCATTTCTCATATCTTAATTGATTGTTAGTGTTACCGGAAAGTATGGTAATATTCTTTTGGTTATTAATCATCTACGTATTTTACATGACATAATGCGACTTGAAATAACGTAATCTCGTTATTTTCCACTAGTTTAATTAAATTAGCGATATTCCTCGCTTTCATATACTATCGAATTCTTTATGAATCCATTACCTTGACCCGTTTAAAGGTCTCTAGTGAAATCTTTCACTTCTAGCAACAATTTCTTTTATTTTCAAATTTATTCATTCGGTTTAGTTATACCGAATTTACCGTTTACAAGCGAACCCAATTTCTCAACTTGAATTGCTGACTTTAACCGGTTTCACCAACTAAACTTATTTGTCCAGTTCCTTTTTTACCGCTTGTTTGGTCATAATGTGATTCTACTTCACATTACATTTCTTGACCGTGATTGTGTTACTTCTTGTTCAATTTGTATCAACCTTTCATTTTTTTTTTTTTGAGAATATCACTTTTCGAATATATCATCTTGCGCCTATCAGTGCCAAGACTTGTATCTTTCATGCTTACTATTTAAATTCCTAACAGAATTTATGTTTGTAAAAACATTATTTCTTACTAAAACCGAAGTTTTAGTTTTAGGATCTTTTCTTTAACTTGTGTCAACTATCCATACCGGGATATTGACAGTCCGTAATTTAATCCTTTACAGTCTTAGTTTTTTTTTTTTTTTTTTTTTTTTTGCGGGGATTCTCAATTTATCCATCGCTTTGTCTAATTAACCCCGTAAGTTTTATCATTTTGCTCTATAGGCTATTTTATTAGACTTTTACCTCTTTAAGGCTAGGTCCTTATAGTCTATTTCTTTCTAGTCGTGACCCGTAGGTCATATTAGTCTCGTAGACTTTTCCATTGTTTATAACCCCAAGGGTTATATTGATCCCGTAGATCATTCTTTACGCATGTCTATATTGAAATATATATATATATGGTGTCAAAGCACTCTTTTTATGTTTGAAAATCATTTGTTTTCACCCTTGAACTTCATTTGACCTTGACCGTAGTCTAAGGCTCCATTTGTTTACTTCCGGGCTAATCCATCCGACATTTATGACTTCTGACGTATTTACGCGTCAGTTTGTCTCAAGCTTACTGTTATCCTGCTTGCGCTTACTTATGCCATTAAGCATTTATACTTTATTCAACCCATTCAACCTCAATATGGTTGGATATAATTATCAAAATTTCTGTTTACGAAATTTTATGGCCTTTTAGTCATAACTCATAATCTGAGTCTTTTGACTTTAAATTCATGTTCTCGTCTCTCGGTTTACGCATGTGTTTAAATCCTTACCCATCAACCGGGTGTTTTATCGAAGTCGTTATTATTGCAACCCTCCCGGTATGCATTAAGACCCCGCTTCATTTTTATATTCCGACTTTGTCTTTAAGTTGGACGTTTTACAAAAACGACCCGTTAAGGGACTCATTTGCAAATTCCGGGTTCGAGCGTAAGTACACTCCCTCCCAATACTTGTCTAATCATGCTTGCGTTTTCTGGGTTCGAGTGTAAGTACACTCCCTCCCAATACTTGTTTAATCATGCTTGCGTTTTCTGGGTTCGAGTGTAAGTACACTCCCTCCCAATACTTGTTTAATCATGCTTGCGTTTTATGGGTTCGAGTGTAAGTACACTCCCTCCCAATACTTGTTTAATCATGCTTGCGTTTTCTGGGTTCGAGTGTAAGTACACTCCCTCCCAATACTTGTTTAATCATGCTTGCGTTTTATGGGTTCGAGTGTAAGTACACTCCCTCCCAATACTTGTCTAAATTGTTTTACATGCTTGTTTGTCCCTTCACTCGGGCTCATTATCCTAATGTAACACGCTCCCGTCACTCGGTTGTGCGTTTACATTATTTTTCAAGTATCTTGCTTATCTGTTTCATTTGGGTACTTTTTAATTAGTCCCATTCACCCCGCCATTACCACATCGGACATAACTGCGCTCATTATAAGAAGCTCATGCTATCATGTGTTCACTACTTACTTGGCCAGAGTAAGCGATCAACACGTGGTACGCGTGACCTTATTATAATTACCACATCACGTCCCATGTAAGTAACTCCTCAATTTATCTTCATGTTTATGGTTTCATTTGGTAAAACTTTATTTAATTGTTAGTCAACAATTATTAGTTTTAATCGTTTATCCTTGAACATGTACAATGTCCCTTTTTATAAACATTTATTCACATTCATTGTTGTGATCATTAATTTTTCTCAATAGGATTTGTATTGAGAATACTTACTTGGATGATCACTCTCGTCCAAGTTTCTATATAAACAAGTCTTGTTATTCATTTGTTATTCATCATTGTGAATAACACATTTCCTATTAAATTTCTCTTGGAAATCAGGTTTTCCAAGTTCTGTCATATGTGTATGCAACCGTTATTACTTACGTGTTTGTTGCATATAACGACTCATGCGATTAAATTTAAAAGTGTGCACCTGGTGATGCTTGCCCTAACGGGCTTCTCTTGTCATTAGTCTTGTTCGCGACCATTACGCGATTTTGGTCCTTAATGAGTATGCTCTTTCTGTCGTACCCCGGACCGTTCCATCATCATGTCCATAATTTGTTTGACTCTCGTCGTCTTCAAACGCGAGTGTCCTTCATTTAAAACATTCACAAAAGTTAGTAAAGTCAACTTCAATAATCGCCCGTATTATAATACAAGGCATTTTCTACTATACACGTCAACGCGCGTATTTTCGTCAACCCCAACAGTCATTTAAATTGGGGTAACGTATACCACACGATAGCTCTATGTGTTGTTTACAACACTTAAGCATACTAACTAATAACGTACTTGTACTTACCGGATTTGCGATCAAGCTTCGAACCGAACACTATTCTTTGTCAAGAGCATAAGGTTTAAGTCCAAGCATGGTTCCTCCCAACCATACTCGAATCTCTTAAACCAAGGCTCTGATACCAACTTGTAACACCCTAGTTATTTAATATGTAAATACCAACGATTAGATGTGTAGTTAAGACTACACATGCTATAAAAATACGGGTTTATTAAAACTTTTATAAATCATAGGTTATTCTACAAAACATGGTCGAATTCGTTGATTAAAATCTACAACGTTGCAATGTGCGGAAGCGTGTATCTTTGTCGTGTTCGGTTCTTCGCTGAGCTTGATCGTCTCCCGGCACCCCAGAAAGTACCTACATTTCATAAACATGAAATGCTTTAGTCATACGGTATTTAAAACGCATTTAAACGAGTCCGGAAAACAACTGATCAAAATATACATTTTTGTACGGGGTCCACCGTAAATTACGGTGGACACCGTAATTTACGGTGGTCCTTGTTTTGACTTGTTTTCACCGTAAATCAGAAGAGATTCACCGTAGCATTTTTCAACTCCACCGTAAATTACGGTGGACACCGTAATTTACGGTGGCACCTGCATTCAGCTTCTCCAATTTGCCGCAACTTGACACGAAATCTTTCGTATCTTTCAAACCGCTTATCCGTTTGACCTACCGTTTCTTCCTACATGTTTGTAATTTGATTCTCCATCATATGGAGTTAAAATCCGACATCCGGCTTGATAAAATTCAAGACTTTTAAGTCTTCGGCTTATTACTCTTTTACCAAAATTTGACCCGTTCGTGATTTTATCAAACATACAAGTTTGTTTGACCCTTATTTCTCATAAACCTATTAAATTCAAGGATATCTAACATATTGGGTTCCAATTATAGAATTATATACATTCTTTAACCCATTTTCACTCGTATGCTTATTTTGACCCGTTAAGGATATTTTAAGCACTTTTAAACTCAAAATTTGCTTTTATTCCAATCTAGCGTTGTAACCTATATTTCTTATCTAGTACTCTTCCATCACAACTAAATGTGTGTTGGATTTAAAGTAGATATCTATGTGTTCCGGATTTATTTCCCTTGAAATATCATTTTACGGCAAAGACTCATATGGAGTCTTTTAGCCTAAGAATTACATCTTTCACTACCTATACTCGTTCTAAACTTTTGTTTAATCATAAGACTCCTTTCCAAACAACCTCTAAGGGTTGTTTGTTCAATTTAGCCTACAAGGGCGTTTTGGTCGATTTTGGTCCTTCTTTTACCATAAAGGGCTATCACCAATTATTCGACCAAATTAGCACTTTTACATACATCATAAATATGCGTACCTGGCTCGGATCAACAAATAGACCCGATTGTAATACCTTGCTTTATATTCGCTAATTAAGAACGATGCGAATACCCATTGGATATCTATTCCTGTAAGCATATAACTCGACAAAAGAATCATTAGTCTATATAGTCAAAAGGTGTTGTCTACACCTTTTGACCCGTTTGGCCGAATTGACCATTTATCTTTGCGTGATGATATTTATTATCATCTCATCTACATGATTCGTTCCGTTTAACACCGTACGGTCATTTTAACTTGTAAACCGTTTATTACCTTCGACTTGATATAACCGAATTATTGATTTACTTCTTTTTAAACCATCAACATGGCTTCTAATTATGCTCGACTATCTTGTTCCGTACGTCTACACGCCGGAACATCATACCTCGATTTTGTATTTAACTTATTCATAACTAATACGATAAGAAAATATTCTGAAGTATAAGACTAGTGTAAGCTATACTTACCTTGCATCTGAATTATGCTTTTCCGTCATTCTTGCTTCGTTTGACCCGCTTCCTCTTCAAGCTTCCACCTAGCTTGTTACGCGTCAAACTATCATCATCGTTTTCAAGGTGGTTAGTTTAATCATAATCTAATACGATTATTCCACCTTATGCATTTCATATCAAAATTACTATTTATCGTATTATAGGTCAGTTTGACCTTTTTTTTTAAAAGTCAAATGCCCATTAGTACGCTAATTGCATATTCGAGTTTATCAACTAGTTTTAGCATTCTTTGATTAGCCGGTAGGCGTTATCTTCAGACTACCGTTTTGACCACGTTTATCATATTTAGTACTCTTTTTAATCACATTTTGCATAATAGCCGAAACATCACAATTAGGTGTTTTAACTACACAATTTTAGTTTCGAGCCTTCTTTGAGGCATTTCAACGAACACCTTAGGGGCAGAATTTTTACATGTTCATTTATCAAGTCTCTAGCTTACCTCTTAGCCCTAATTTCTCATAAATCAACCTTCTTACAAAGTTGTTAGCTTTTATAATTCTGAAGTCACTTCAGAATTGTCAATTTACACTAGAATATCACCCAATTTCCTAGTGTTTATCAAAATCTACATAACCCACTAACCACCTACAATGGTGTTTATGGATTCTACTAAATTTTCACATGAATTCAACTTGTATTTGTCTAGGGTTTGTCCCTAGACACTATAGTAGTTCCTAAATCATCATAACATACACATGCAACTAGAATTTCAGATTATTCCCAATTCATGAGAATTTCAAGTTGAGAGTTTTCACTAAATTTTGCATACCTTGTAATCCTCTCGTGATGAGGATCAATAATCTGTGCTTGGATTTCGATTTGGACTTGGTTTGATCCTTCAATTTGTTGATTTGTTGAAGGTTAGGGTTTGAGCTTTCCTTGGCTCCTGTGGGTTACGACCAGAACACGCACACACACCTAGTGTGTGTGTTGTGTTATATTTTTAAGTTTATAATTCTATTTTTCAGTTACCCGGCTTTGGTCCCTCGTGTTTGGTTAGTTATAAAATAGGCCACAACCTACTTATTTTCAACAATATTCCCACTTATTAACTAGGTTAAATATTCCTAGTTAACTTAGCGGGTTCGAGAATATTTATGACTAAGTTTATTTCAGGTCCCGTTAACTCGGGCCTTCTAAGCTTTTATTTTCTTAAAAGCTTTTATTCACTTTTTATTTATTATTAGGATTAATTATTTAAATCCTAATATTTACCGGGTAATTTTGCCACTAACGGTACTTTACCCGTCTTTTAGTATTAACGGAGTTTGATTACCAAACCCGTTTTCGGGGTGTTACACGGACCGTAAGCCCTGGCCCTTGCGGTCCGTAAGAGGCTGATCAGAAAAATAATTTCTTTTGATCTTGACACCTTTGGTCCTTCAACTTTCATAATCGTTCTCAATTATTCCCGAGAGTGTGTTTCAACACAACAAAAGTCTCGGATCGAGTAAAAGGTCACTAAGAGGCATAAATTAGCATGTTGACACTTTTAGTCCCTTCGTATACATAATTTCACCGTTTGACAATTTTAGTCCTTCAAACTAAATTTTTCACATATTTAGAGTTTAGGACACGTGCCTTTACATAATTGGTCACATTTTTACGTGGTGTTACATCCTCACCCCCTTAAAGGAAATCTCGACCCCGAGATTTACTGGAATAAGTGAGGGTATTTTTGTCGCATATTGTACTCAACTTCCCACGTATATTCGGGACCCCTACGAGCATCCCATTTGACCTTTACTATAGGCACATGCTTCCTTCGGAGCTTCTTAACCTGACGATCCTCGATCGATATAGGTCTTTCAACAAACCTTAGGCTTTCATCAATTTGTACGTCTTTATGAGACATAGCTAATGATTCATCAGCTAGACATTTCTTGAGATTACAGATGTGAAACACATCATGAATTCCACTCAGCTCTTCAGGTAAGTTTAGCTTATAAGCTACACTGCCAACACATTCAATAATCTCGAATGGTCCGATATATCTAGGGCTTAACTTGCCCTTCTTACTAAAACGCATCACACCTTTCCAGGGTGATACTTTCAGTAAGACTTTGTCGCCCACTTCAAACTTTAGAGGTTTTCGCCTCTTGTCAGCATAACTTTTCTGCCTATCCCTGGCAGCTTTCAGGCGATCACGAATCTGGACAGTTTTGTCTGTCGTTTCTAGGACTATATCAGGTCCTGATAACTGAGCTTCTCCTACTTCTGCCCAACAAACAGGCGTTCTGCATTTTCTACAATATAATGCCTCAAAAGGCGCAACCTGAATGCTAGTATGGTAGCTATTATTATAGGAGAACTCGATCAAGGGTAGGTGGTCATCCCAACTACCTCCCAAATCAATAACTCATGCTCGAAGCATGTCTTCCAAAGTTTGAATTGTACGCTCATTCTGTCCATCAGTCTGCGGATGGTAAGCCATACTAAAATTCAAACGAGTGCCTAAAGATTGTTGTAAGCTTTTCCAAAAGTGAGAGGTGTATCTAGTATCTCTGTCAGAAATAATAGACACCGGCACTCCGTGGAGAGATACAATCTTATCCACGTACAACTGGGCTAACTTGTTGGAGCTATGAGTCTCCTTGATGGGTAAGAAATGTGTTGACTTTGTCAGTCTATCAACTATGACCCATATAGTATCATTTCCATGTCTTGTATTAGGTAACTTGGTTATGAAATCCATGGTTACCATCTCCGACTTCCATGTGGGAAGTTCTGGCTGTTGAAGCAGACCTGATGGCTTTTGATGTTCAGCTTTAATCTGGGCACAAATCAGACACTTAGCTACATGTGTGGCAATATATTTCTTCAAACCTATCCACCAATAATTTGCTTTCAGATCCTGATACATTTTGTCACCTCCAGGGTGAACTGAGTATTTGGAATTGTGAGCGTCTTGAAGGATCACATCCCGAAGTCCTCCATGAATAGGAACCCAAATTCTTCTATTTAGTCTGAGGATTCCATCATTACCAGGTGTTAATTGTTCAGCAGTTATACCTAACTTTTCATTTGGAAAGTTAACTTCCAAAACAACATCTTTCTGTGCAGCTAATAGCTTTTCATTCAGACTATTCATAAATTCAATGCTCATGGCATTAATTCTGATGGGTTTGACTCTTTCCTTTCGGATTAGGGCATCTGCGACCACATTCGCTTTACCAGGATGGTAGCGAATTTCGCAATCATAATCATTTAGAGTCTCCATCCAACAGCGCTGTCTCATATTGAGCTCTTTTTGATTGAACAAGTGTTGGAGACTTTTGTGATCCGAATAGATCACACATTTAGTTCCATACAAATAATGTCTCCATAACTTTAGTGAGAATACAACGGCACCCAACTCCAAATCGTGGGTGGTGTAATTCTTTTCATGCACCTTTAGTTATCGTGATGCATAAGCAATCACCTTCCCTTTTTGCATAAGTACACAACCCATACCGGTGTGTGACGCATCACAGTAAACAACGAATTCTTCAATTCCTTCAGGTAATGTCAACACCGGAGCATTGCTCAATTTCTGCTTAAGAATCTCAAAGGATTCTTGTTGTTTTGGACCCCAATCAAATTTCACATTCTTACAGGTCAAAGAAGTCAATGGTGCAGCTATTCTCGAGAAGTTCTCAATGAATCTTCTATAGTAACCAGCTAATCCCAGAAAGCTGCGAATTTATGTTGGTGTCTTTGGTGCTTCCCAGTTCATGATGGCTTCTATCTTGGCGGGATCAACTTGGATGCCACACTCACCAACAACATGTCCAAGGAATTGGACTTCGCGAAGCCAGAACTCACACTTGGAGAATTTAGCATACAACTTCTCCTGTTGAAGCAATCCTAAGATACATCGAAGGTGCTTCTCATGATCAACTTGATTACGAGAGTAGATAAGTATGTCGTCTATAAAGACAATGACAAACTTATCTAAGTATGGCTTGCAGACTCTATTCATGAGGTCCATGAATGCTGCTGGTGCATTAGTGAGCCCAAAAGGCATCACTAAAAACTCAAAATGTCCATACCTCGTTCTGAAAGCTGTATTTGGCACATCTTCAATTCTAACCTTAAGTTGATGATACCCAGATCTTAAATCGATCTTCGAGAAATAACTTGCCCCTAGAAGTTGATCGAATAAGTCATCGATCCTGGGCAAAGGATAACGATTCTTGATCGTTACCTTGTTTAATTCACGATAATCAATGCATAAACGCATTGATCCATCCTTCTTTTTCACAAATAATATTGGAGCTCCCCAAGGCGAAGAGCTAGGTTGTATGAAACCTTTTTCCAATAAGTCATCCAATTGAGTCCTGAGCTCTTTCATTTCAGTAGGCGCTAGACGATAAGGAGCTCGTGCAATAGGTGCAGATCCTGGAAGAATGTCTATCCTGAACTCTACTTGCCTCTCTGGAGGTAATCCAGGTAATTCATCAGGAAAAACATTAGGATACTCTAAAATGATTGGAATATCTTCGATCTTAGGCTTCGGGTCATTCACAGTCACTTGTGCTATGTAGATGACACATCCGCTCTTCAAACACTGCGATACCTTGTGAATAAACACATTGTTGGGCAACCCATATTGTGTATCTCCTTGAATAGTGACAGACTCACCAGAAGGGGTTTTGATAATAACTAGCTTTTTATCATAGGCAATTTGGGCTTGGTTATGCGACAACCAATCCATGCCCAAAACTATATCAAACCCAGCCAATTTCATTGGCAAGAGGGATAGCGGGATAGAATGATTCTTAATGGATATGAAGCATCCATCAAGAAGAGTTGAAGCTGTTTCTAAGGTACCATCGGCAAGCTCTACCTCATATCTTATATCTAGAGTCTTAATAGGCAGATTCAGTAACTTACAAAACTTATGGTCTACAAAAGACTTATCAGCACCTGAATCAAATAAGACTCTAGCATAGTTATTATTAATGAGGAAGGTACCTTTTATGACGTTCTCGTCGTTCACCGCTTCCCTAGCATTCATCTGAAAAACTCTCGCATTGTTTTTCTTTGCCTCATCGGGCTTCTTAGCATTCTTGGGACAATTTGTCTTGATGTGCCCCTTTTCATTGCAACCATAACAGGTTGCATCCTTGATATTCCGGCAATCCACAGACTTATGCCCTTTCTTCTTACAAATCCCACATGATTTGGCTTGTGGGTCTTGGTTGCACTTTCCAAAGTGCCTTTTGTTGCAAGTCTTGCACCTGGGCTTGTCATTTGACTGCCCTTTCTTAGAACCAAAGTTCCCTTTGTTCTTCTTGATTGATTGAGGGGGCTTGTCTTCCTCTCTCTTCCTCTTCCCATCATCGGTAGTTTTCCTTGCTCTACTCCTCACAATATCAAGAGTGAGGGATAAAGATAGATCCACAGCAGATCTATAAGTAGTAGGCTTAGAAGCCTTGACGTTTCCCTTCACTTCAGGGGCTAAACCACCGATGAAACGCGCAATGCGTTTGGGTTCAGGATGTAACACCCCAAAAATGGGTTTTAGTAATCAAACCACGTTAATATTAACGAACGGGTAAAATACCAAGGGTGATAAATATTAACCCGGTAATTATCAGGATCTAAATAAATAAATCTCGTATTTAAATAAAAAGAGAATAAAAGGGTTTGAGTAAATAAAATTCATGGGAAGCCTGAGTTAACGGGACTTAAAATAAAACGGGTTATGATTTTACCCGAACCCACTAAGTTAACTAGGGGTGTTTAACCTAGTTAGTTATAAACCTTGGAAAAGTAAGAAAATGCAAAGTTAAAACACCCTTTATGCAAACTCGTGTGAAGTAATGTAACACCCCGAAATTTAAAAAGCTTTATATTAGTGTTATATAAAGTACAAAATAAACGAGAATGAGCTAACTAGGAATTTAATAACCCAGTTAGTTGAATTGTCTTGTTTTAAAGCATGAGTGAACTTAAATTGCCCAAGATATAAACTAAATAAGAGTAGAGGGGCCTATGTTGTCAAAATTGAAACTTAAATTCATAAAATAAAATTAAAAACAAACCAAACACCCTCAAAAGAGGTGTCTGGTCGATCAAGAGCAGGAGGAGGGCGACCCCCATCCTCAAAACCCTAAAAATTCACTAAACTCACAAATTGAAGGCTCAAACCAAGTTGAAATTGAAATCTAAACATAGATTCGTGATCACCTCGTCAAGGGGATCATAAGGTATGTCAAATTAGGTTGTTTTGATTCAACCCAAATGCCTTGCATGTGATAAAAATCGAATGTTGAAGCTTGATTAGGTGCTGTAGACATGAAATTGAAAGTGATATGAGGTTTAGGGACAAACCCTAGATGATTTATTGTTAAAACCTTGCATGATGATTGTGGGTTTAATATCACCATTGTAGGTGATTAATGTGTTAGTAGAAACTTGATAAACACTAGAATTATGATTCTTGTTCTAGTATAGCCTGAGTTTTAGTAAGTAATCTTTGCAATATAAATGTTAAATTTGTGTAAATTGCATGATTGAAGTGGAATTAGATGAGAAATTCAAGTCATGAACTTGGTTTTATTTATATGAAAATACAACCCGCTACGTGTTTGTTGAAATGCCTAAGTGGGAACTAATATGTTAGAAATCGGATAAAAACGCATAATTGACTAGTGAGGCAAATTGTGTGTTATTAACTACAAAAAAAGGGGTTCTAAATTAAAGTTGAATTAAACTCTTTAGGAAAAGAATCCGGATCGTCTAGCGGACAAGCCGGAGGAGGAGACACGCGTTCGAAGGGTGTGCTCTAAAGGTACGTGACTTGTAGTCTCGTTTTACTTATATAGATAAACCTAGTCGTAGATATATTCAATATTGGTATAGCGAAAATGATTTCGTTTGGTATGTCAATGAAGTGATATAATTCACTCGACAAACCAAACAGGTTAAATAATGGTCGAATTGGTAGTGTTTGAAACGACTTAAACATCAGTCTTTAAATCGAGTTATAAAGCGTAAACCATGGAATGGAAGAGATACGCTAAGATTAACAAGCCCGGGAATGGGTAGTTGTAGTTAGAAACCAACGTTGATGAATTAAGCAAGTATGTAACTTGACCCGTTACATTAAATGAATTGTTGTTAAACTATGTATAGTTGTAATGTAAAATAGAAGTTGTGATGATTTTAGTGACCATGATAGTTACTCGAATTAATAGAATTAGAATTAATAAAGAACCGCTTGGTAGTCATCATATTGGAGGATTTCCACAAGATGAGCCAACGAGTCGAATAATAGTATAAATTGTAGGATTAGTGTTCTAACTAGTTAACCATCGCAACATCGAATCACAAGAGCATTAAACCATGGAATTGGTAAAGGAATGCAAGTGATGTTAAGCCCCAGATGATGGGCATAAGGCGCCATAGGCTTTCTAGTGAAAGGGTAGTAAAATGGGTAAAGCTAGAGTGGGTCAAATAAATGCATAAGGGCATTTAGTTATTCGGTCCGCAAATCAAATTCTCGGTATGGAAATTGAAATAGGCACGTTGGTATTGAATTTACAGACGCATAGGAAAAAGAATCACAAAAAACGGACTTACGAGTAAAAAGTTATGGTCATTTTAAGATAAAAATGACAATTTCCGGAACTGGAAGCAAGTGCAGGATTCAGCAATGAACCTCCTGGAAAACGTAATCCCCCGCGCCACGCGGGGGAGACACCTTGAACTGGCGCGACACGCGGGGGCGCCCGCGCCACGCGACAAAGAGAGCAGATCCTGGCGCGACACGCGACATGATCAGTTGTGAAATTTTATTTTAATTCTTATGAATTGATGTCGGAACTTGTTTATATGTAACATATAAATGTCAAAACTAATATTTTTAGTGGTTTTGACCATAGGTGGCAATGGGGATCTTACGGATGGTGGTCAAGCATATTTTTGAAGAACCGAATACACACTTTTGAAGCTTCCGCAATTATCTTTGTTTTGTTTTGTAAAAAGACAAAGTGGAATATGTAAATATTTCGAACTATGTTTTAGAATGTTGTAAACACGTTTAAACACTCAAGATGCAAAAGTTTTTGATAAGTGGCATTTTCTCATAAAATGCTTACTTTAATTATATATATTAACGTTAAATTAGTATGGGTGTTACACAGGAGTAACCAAATATGGTACAAGCCTTGACATCGAGTTGAAACTAGTCACATAGGACCTACAATCCAAGTCCTTCATCACCAAAGTGAGGAAGTCAGTTTCAATCCTCTCAACTTCATGCTGAGGACAATATGTGTCTTTCACAAGATCAACAAAATTGCTCCACAAAAGGTTATACAGATGAACCTTTCCAGTGGACTGTACCAATGCTTTCCACCAAGTGAGGGTGTCGCCCTTGAAGGATTGAGACACAAACATAACTATGTCTTCCTTAGCAGATCCACTGATGTCAATCACAGTCTCCATTTCGTCTAACCACTTCATGCAGTCGATTGCTCCCTTTTCTCCTGTAAAATCCCTCGGCTTACAGGAAATGAAGTATTTATAGGTACAACTCTTTTTGTACTTAGGAGTCTGATTTAACACCACTTTCTGAGATTCAGATCTCTGGTTGGATGAATGCTGAGATTCATCCCTTTTTGATGCTTGCGACTGCGATAAAGGTTTTGTATGAGATTTGGACCGAACATTACTCGGTTCCTAGAATATCTTATCCACCGCTTGAGCAACCGCGGTGTCAATCATTGCTTGCAGTTCAGCATTTGTAAGATTTACTCTTGCTTCATTATTGTTTTCTTCTCGTGGATGACTGTTTACCTCGTCAGATGCATCCATTACTCGAGTACTAGATCAAACAATAATGATTTATTTAAATAATTCATCACATTGATGATATCTGGTCATGGTATTATTAAACCATATAGACCATTTTAAGTAATAAATAATAATCAATAGAATATAATTATTTATATTTATTAGACAGGGGAATTATAAATCACAACTGTCAATGTCATAAAGGACATTTTTTTTAGCATAAGGCTCGTCTCGAAGGATATTTAGATAGCGCGGAAGGTTTTGTCACTGGGACAATTAGAATAATACCAATGATCTCTTGGATCAGTGATCTCTTAAGGTTTGAACATAGTTCATTTCCTTATTGACAAGAAGTTTATAAAATAGACTATCATTGTCATTATTACACCTTTGCTTATAAGCATACATCCCAAATGGATGTTTTAGGCGTATACATCATATTGATGTTTATTAGCCTTGGTTCACATTGACCATATGGGCTATATAAGTGACTTGGAAAAATCCAAGTACATTTGGAAGCTTGTGTGGTTTCTCGTACCGCACAGCCAGGAATGTTAACACGTTTTCAGATGTTAACAGGGATTTATTGTCTTAAAAAGGTTGTACCATCATAGCCATTTAATAATTTGGCTAGGTTATACCTCTAAGAAAATTTCTTTGGCAGATCAATTAAAAATTGAAATGATAAAGCATGATGATGTAAAGAAGTACATATTTAAAATCCAAAGAAATTTCATTAAACATTAAACTATTACAAGGTGCCCTAAACGGGTCTTAAAAAGAACATACTGCCCACGCAGGGGCTACAGAAACAAAAATAAATCCTCACAGGGACTAGGTACTGAAACTAAAATGTCCTCACAGGGACTTGATTGAAAATAAAATACAAAATACAAAATACAAAATACAACAAACAACTTTCTATTTCTTTTTGCCTTTGATGAGACTTGCATGGCCCTTAAGAAAGCTGTTATGCTTCTTTTTGGTATCATCTGCTTCACGCTCAACCCTGTCTAACCTCTGCAGTATTTCTTGGGTTTGCTCCTGTTAGGGAGGAGGAGGTTGCTGATATGGGGGGTATTGATACCCCTGCACCGGATATCCAGTTGGGTAAACTGGAGGGTAAGAAGAAGGATAAAGTGTATTGTACTGTGTAGCAGTAAGGTATGGATCATGAGTTCCATAACCCGCAGAAGTTGGGTTTTCAAAAGGGTTGTCCCCAGAAGAACCTGGGTAAGTCGGGATCAGGTTGTCGAAACCCATTGGCGGTGGCGGTGGTGCATAAGAAACCGACGGAGGATCGTTTTCCAGCACCGCATGCGAGGGTCCACCCATTTGGGGGTCCTCGGGAATTGGAGGGTAAGAATTTGAACCATGAGGAGAACTGAATCGAGGTCCTCCTCGCACGGATATTCGTGCATTCCTCCTTCGCCTCGGCGGCTTGGGAGGTGGCTGAGGTGGTTGTTGAGGCGGCTCCTCAACAGGAAGAGGTGGTGGAGAAACTGCTTGAAGCTGCGGTTCAACAAAAGGAGGTTGAGCAGGAGAGTTATGATATGAAGGGGTAAAGGCCCAATCATACGTGGCCCACCTTTCTTGAAATGAATTGGGCCCTTGGTACGGCGAGCCTTGATATGGAGAACCGCTCGAGATGCTGATAGGGTGGCCCGGTGTTCTGGTTTGCATTTCTGGGTCCGGGTCGTCATCCATTTCCATCTCCTGAGAGAAGTGATCCTCGGGTCCTAGTGGATTGAAACCCAGAAAGTCATTGACATAGTCATTAGGATTAAACTGGGGTGGAGAGTAGGTAGAATCCGAGTGATGAAAGGAATGAGAATGCAAGGAATGATAGGATTGGTGAGACTCATGTAAATGATGTGATGCATGGGAGTGATGAGAATACTGGGGCTCGTCTGGAACAGGCAGCCCGAATGATGGATGAAAAGAAGGTGATGAGCTCAACGAGACAGAGTGTCTCGCTGGTTTGAAAGAATGACCCCACTGGTCATGGGAGTTTGAACTAGAAAATGACGCTGACGGGGTGCGTCGATGGGAAGGTCCTGCATGTCCTGACGGTCCACCTCGCATTGGACCTTTTCCTTTGCCTCTCACTCTTGGCGGCATTGTTGATGATTAATCCTATCAAAACAGGTAAAACAAAATAAAATATAAACATCAAAGGAAAGTTAAGAATAAATCCTAGGTCATTGGCCTAGACTCGGAAGTCTAAGGAATGTGCTTATTGTGTCATTGAGATTAAACACAAAAAGGTTAGTGTTAAATTCACTCAATGTTGGCTCTAATACCAACCTGTCACACCCCGATATTTACACATATTACCGGTGGGCCCCGCGGGGAATATCGTGACGTAGTTGATATCATCATTGTCAATACACCCAATATGATAGCACAACGAAAGGCTTGGTAAATAAACTATTACAAACCATAATGTCTGAGTGTTCGAATGAAAGAATATACAGACTGGATTGTAATAAGATCCACAGGCGGATCATAAAAGTACAAAGAAACAAAATAACAGACTTCAGGTATCTTAGGGATTTGCAAGATCCTCTTATACGACACCTAATAGCTCCAGCCTATTTACGGGAGGTACCTGTCAATCAGTCTTTAGAAAAGACGTCAGTTTACACTGGTAAATACAATTAACTGACTCTTTTGAAAATATTTATGAAAATTGATTTAAGTGCACAAGGCACAAATCATTTATAACTTGGGACAATTATTTAAAAATAATCTTACAGATTTATATGTTTGTCGTACAATTGGGGCCAGTTGTAAGCCGGCCAGGATTAACCGACTCACCACTTATAGAACCCACAAAAGGAGTTATCCCCAACATGTGGGTTTATATTTTAGCATTTCCATCTGTCAGGTGTATGCCTACACCCCGTGCATAGGTCGTGGCCATTTTCAAATGAAATGAGCTGAGGATATCCAGGACACAGTCTAATTAACCCCCAATGTTCATGTTATCAAACAAGACAGATTAAAACTGGTTATATAAATTTATTAATCACAATCCGATTAAATGATTTCATACCCGACCAAGTGGTATTATTATAATAACATATCCCAAGCCTGTATAAGGGAAAATAAGTTAAAAGTATTTACCTGAGCTAATGTGATAGGTAACTCAACAGTATAATCCTAAAGCTTTATGATGGTACCTTCTACTGGATGCTATTTAATCTGTATAGAAGGTTTAATAACCTATTAGGATGCTAACGGGTCTTTAGTTAAGTCAAGGACTTAGACCGGCTAGCTAAAAAGAAACTTTACGGTTCTAAACGCTAGATTAAGCGGAGACCGGAATGGAATGTGTTTTAGACCCGACGAGCTTGGATACTTGTATAATATGGGTAAACTAATCGCATTCTGGAATTTGAGGATTTAATGATAAGGTTAAACCCGTTTCGGCTATTTTACGTAAACTAGTCACATAAACCGATCCGAACGCATAAACGCGTAATGGGTAACCAAATGAATTATATACAGGTCTTAAATGTTATTATGCTTAAAATATGTTAATACATCAGTAGGATATTAACATATATGCCCAAAAAATATTTAAAACCAATTTAAGTCCCGTAAGGGCATTTGGGTAATTTTAATGCTGATAAAAGAGATTTTATGACAAACTGAAGTTCTGGTCTTTTGTAATCAGTAAAAATATTTAATTTATCTCATTACATCAGTAAGATATTACATATGTGTGAAATTTACCATTTATGACCAAACTATGCCCCGAAAGGGTATTTTGGTCATTTCACATAAGCTTTTAAGGGCATTTTTGGAAACCTGAGTTCATAACTTATACCTACTGTAATAATATGTTAGTTTGTTTAAGAATTCAGTAGGTAACATGTCACACCCCGATATTTCCACGTATGACCGGTGGGCCCGGTGGGGAGTATCGTGACGAAGTTGATATCATCATAGTCAAACAACACAATATATAAATGCACAGCGGAAGCAAAAGATAAATATACTACAATCCGAATATAAAGTAATATCAAGTATTACAACGGAAAGTAAAAGGATCCACAGGCGGATCAAAATAAAAAGGAAAAACTGTTCAACAGACTTTGACATCTAGAGCTTGCGATACTTGAGTAATGATGCCTGGAGTAGCCAGCCTATTTCGTCTAGTACCTGCACTTAGCCTTTTGGAAAATACGTCAGTTTACACTGGTAAATACAACTTAACTGACTCATTTTGAAAAGAGTTTGAAAATTGATTTGAATGCACTTCGGCAAAATATCTTTTATAACTTGGGACAATTATTAAATAATCATGTATACAGTTTTACTTATTTGTCGTCCATCAGGGCCGGTTTGTAGGGCCGGACAAGATTAACTGACACGCCACAGGTATAATGCCCACAAGGATTATATTCCTCTGAGTGGGTTACCAGTTTTTACATAATGCATCTGTCAGGTGTACGCCTACACCCCGTGCTTAGGTCGTGGCCATTTCTTCAAATGATGCCAAGGATATCCGGGACATGGTCATTTAACCCCCAAAAGCCATACACCAAATAATACATATTAAACGGGTCATGCAAATACATTAATCACAATCCGATTTAAATGACGACACACACCCGACCAAGCGGTACTTTTATAGTACCGTATCCCAAGCCCGTATAGGGAAAATAAGTTAAGAGTATTTACCTGAGCAAAGTATAAGTCCAATACAGTAAGTGCACGTAGCTTTTATTGGGCTCCTAATCTGGAACGAGGGTTTTTAATATCCTATTAGAATCCTAACGGGTCTTTAATTAAGCTTAGACTTAGACCGGTTAGTTTTCAAAAGGAAGACACGATTCAAACGCATGATAAAGCGAAGACCAGTTTAGAATGTGGTTTTGACCCGACAATATTGTATGCTTGTTTAATATGGGTAATTTAAACACACTCTGGATTTGAGATAAAAACGATATGGTTTGACCCGTTTCGGCTAATATATGTAAACTAGTTACATAAGCCGATCCGAATGCGACAAGTGTGTAACAAGTAACCAAAAGAGTCATATACAGGTTTCCTAAGTTAATATGCCTTAAATATGTTGTGATATCAGTAGGATACCTTCCATTATGCCCAAAACGAGTTTAATCTCAAAATAAGCCCCGCAAGGGTATTTTGGTCATTTTAAAGATTATAAAAGAGGTTAATTAAAATTCTGAGATTCAGGTCCGAATACATCATTGGAATAACTTATTTTATTAGGTCATATCAGTTGGTAATAGGTCTTATATGGCAAAATGGTTTTAAACCCAAACCATGCGTTTAATACGCGTAAAAAGCCATTTTAAGCGATTTCCGGGTTATACAGGAAATCTGAGTTTTTTGATCAGGTTATAAAGTTCAAAATACTTTATTTATTATATAAAAATCAGTAGCAATTGGATTGGTGTCAAAATACTATGTAGAACTCATTTTATAAACAAAAAGGGTATAATCGGTATTTACCGAATCAACGCCATAACCTTAGGTTATGAGTAGGTTAAAAATAATTAAAAATATTTAAATATCTCAAAATATTATATTACATCAGTGGGTAAAATGTTTGGTGTCAAAAATTGGGTTTAGATAGGCTTTATGCTAATGGCGCCGTTTAATTACTAAAAGACGTTATAATTACGCTAATGAGCATAACTCCTAATCTAGACCTCCAACTGATGTGAAATTTTAGGGACATGTTTATAAATCAGTAATAAATATTATTGTCCTTTCACATTTCCAAAATTCTCGTTTTATGGTCAAAAGGGCATTATGGTCAATATTAAGCAATTAACGGAAACGTGCATATGAATCGGACAAACAACGAACCAATCACAAAGGGCTATGCCATCATGTAACCTGGTCCTAAGGAAGTCCTAAGGCATTTCTAAATCATACTAAAACGAGTCAGAACTGAAGTCAAAGCAAAAGTCAAAGTTTTGCGACTTTCGGTTCCGAACAGGGTCTAAACAGGAAATTGTCGGGTCGAACATGCTTAGACATGTTCTTACATTTATTATCAAGTTATATGAGTGATAAAATAGGTTACATGCCTTCTACATTGCTAATTACTTGTTAATTTGAAAATTATAGTTATGTTGACTTTTTATAAGCAACTTTGACCCGACATTTGATCTAGTTAGAGCGGGAATCCGAGGGTGCCCTTTTAAGGGTTTATTGACCACATAATTACCAGCTTATAACTACCTTCAATTCGACTAATCACTGGACCATTAATGATTAATCGCTAAGTCAAACGTTAATTACGACGGTTTGACTTTTAAGCTAATAACTAAGCAAAACTCAACTAAGGAAGGTTAAGGGCACTTACCAAAGTCTAATGCACTATTAGAGATGACTTGGGTTTACTCTTATGCTCCAGGAAGCTCCACAAATGCAGATGGAAGGAATGATCACAAAGTTGCAACATGAATGGCCTTTTTATAGTGATTTTGATCCATTATGATCATGACAAATCATGCTACCCTTATTCCCTGATCATCAACATGTGTCCCTAAGGCCTAGGAACTGTTAGGGGTCGCCCATGGATGTGAAAATATCTTCTTAAGTCGGTTAAACGCTCAAAACAGCCAACTGCCCGAGTTTCTTCATCTGGGCATGCCTTACGGACCGTAAGGCTTGACCCTTACAGTCCGTAAGCCTTTTCCAAAGGGCAAAAATCTTTTGACCTTTTAGGCTTCGAACGTGTAACTAGTGTAATACGATTTTGGGCCATTATTTCTAGTATGGGGCCTCTTGTTTGGGTCATGAACATTTTACACCACCTTAGTATGATATAAAGTTCCCTTGGATCCTTTTGAAAGTGCCGTAAATGAAGGTTGTCGTGCACATCCTCGTAGGATCCCATTCTTGTGTAATTCGAATCAATCATTGTTAGCATTTACCGAATTTGAGCATACCAGATGTTTATAATATATATTAGGGTCTCGGGATTTATAATTAGGTCGTTTAGAGGTGTTTAATTAACATGTCGACGCTTTAAATCCTACCATACATCTTTGACTAGATCCGGGTTTCTAACACTTTTGTCTTGTATGACACGTGTCGTTATTTTATTGAACACGAATTTTCGAGGTGTTACATCCTCACCCCCTTAAAAGAAATCTCGACCTTGAGATTTACTGAAATAAATGAGGGTACTTTTCTTTCATTGTGGACTCAACCTCCCACGTATACTCGGGACCTCTACGAGCATCCCATTTAACCTTTACGATCGGTACATGCTTCCTTCGAAGCTTCTTGGCCTGTCGATCCTCGATCGACACAGGTTTTTCAACAAACTTCAAGCTCTCTTCTATGTGCACATCTGTATGTGGTATGACTAGTGATTCATCAGCGAAACACTTCTTCAGATTGCAGATGTGGAATACGTTATGAATACCACTGAGCTCTTCAGGTAAGTTTAACTTATAAGCAACTGATCCGACACATTCGATGACCTCGAATGGTCCTATGTACCTCGGGCTTAACTTACCTTTCTTGCCAAATCGCATCACTCCCTTCCAGGGTGATACTTTGAGCAACACTTTATCACCTACCTCGAATTTCAGAGGTTTACGCTTTAGATCTGCGTAGCTTTTCTGCCTATCCCTGGCAGCTTTCAGGCGGTCATGAATCTGGACAATCTTGTCCGTCGTTTCAAAGACTATTTAAGGTCCTGTCAGTTGGACATCTCCAACTTCCGCCCAACAAATGGGAGTTCTGCACTTTCTACCGTACAAGGCCTCGAAAGGCGCAACCTTAATGCTGGTATGGTAGCTATTTTTATACGAGAACTCGATTAATGGTAGGTGGCTATCCCAACTACCACCTAAGTCAATAACGCATGCCCGAAGCATGTCTTCCAACGTTTGGATAATACGCTCACTCTGGCCGTCCGTCTGAGGGTGGTAAGCCGTACTAAAATTTAAGCGCGTGCCCAAAGATTTTTGGAAACTTTTCCAAAAATGTGACGTGTATCTCGTATCTCTGTCAGAGATAATTGACACTGGTACGCCATGAAGAGACACAATCTTATCCACGTATAATTGGGCTAACATATCGGAGCTATAAGTCTCCTTAATGGGTAGGAAATGTGCTGACATAGTCAGTCTATCTACTATTACCCATATAGTATCATTTCCTTTCCTCGTCTTCGGCAACTTGGTGATGAAATCCATTGTCACCATTTCCCACTTCCATGTGGGAAGTTCAGGCTGTTGTAGCAAACCTGACGGTTTCTGATGTTCAGCTTTGACTTGCGCACACGTCAAACAATTAGCTACATAGGTAGCTATAGACTTCTTCAAGCCTATCCACTAGTAGTTTGCCTTTAGATCCTGGTGCATCTTATCAGCTCCAGGATGAATGGAATATTTAGAACTATGGGCTTCCTGGAGGATAACATCTCGAAGTCCCCCATAAATTGGAACCCATATTCGTCCATTTAACCTCAAAATTCCGTCCTTGCCATAGGATAACTGTTCTTCAGTTATTCCTAGCTTTTCATTAGGATAGTTAGCTTCCAACACAGCTTCCTTCTGTGCAGCTAACAACCTTTCATTCAAACTATTCTTTATCTCAATGCTCTTGGCATTGATTCGGATGGGTTTGACCCTTTCCTTTCTGCTCAAGGCATCGGCGACTACATTCGCCTTGCCAGGATGGTATCTGATTTCACAATCATAATCATTTAAAGTTTCCATCCAACGTCGTTGCCTCATGTTCAAATCCTTTTGGTTAAACAGGTGCTAGAGGCTCTTGTGATCAGAATAGATCACACACATGATACCATATAAATAGTGCCTCCATAGTTTCAGTGCAAATACAACGGCACCCAACTCCAAGTCATGGGTGGTGTAATTCTTTTCATGCACCTTTAACTGACGTGAAACATAGGCAATGACCTTGCCTCTTTGCATAAGCACACACCCCATACCGGTGTGTGATGCATCACAATATACTACAAACTCTTCTATTCCATCAGGCAATGTCAACACAGGTGCATTGCTCAACTTCTGCTTCAGAATATCAAAAGCTTCTTGCTGCTTAGGCCCCCAGTCAAACTTAATCCTTCTTCCTAGTCAAAGAAGTTAGGGGTGCAGCAATCCTTGAAAATTTTTCGATAAATCGCCTATAGTATCCTGCTAAACATAGGAAGCTACGAATCTCTGTAGGCGTCTTTGGCTCTTGCCAGTTAATAACAGCTTCTACCTTAGCGGGATCCACTTGGATTCCACGCTCATTAACAACATGTCCAAGAAATTGGACTTTTCGAAGCCAAAATTAACACTTCGAAAATTTGGCGTAAAGCTTCTCCTGTTGAAGTAGTGAAAGAATACATCGAAGATGTTTCTCATGATCAGCTTGGTTCTTCGAGTAGATGAGAATGTCGTCGATGAAAACGATGACAAATTTGTCTAAGTATGGCTTGCAGACGCGATTCATGAGATCCATGAATGCGGCAGGTGCATTAGTGAGCCCAAAAGGCATCACTAGGAACTCGTAATGACCATAACGAGTCCTAAATGCAGTCTTGTGTACATCTTCATCTCTAACCTTCAGTTGATGATAGCCTGACCTTAAGTCAATCTTAGAGAAGTAACTTGCCCCTTGCAATTGATCGAACATATCATCGATCCTGGGCAAAGGATACCTATTCTTGATAGTGACCTTATTAAGCTCATGGTAATCGATGCACAGACGCATCGATCCATCCTTCTTCTTGACAAACAAGATTGGCGCTCCCCATGGAGACGAACTAGGTCTTATGAAACCTTTAGCTAGCAAATCATCTAACTGTGTCCTCAACTCATTCATCTCTGTTGGTGCCAACCAATAAGGTGCTCTCGCAACAGGTGCTGCTCCGGGGATGATGTCAATTCTGAATTCTACTTGCCTATCTGGTGGTAAACCAGGTAGATCTTCAGGAAAAACTTCAGGGTATTCAGAAATGACGGGGATATATTCAATCTTGGGTTTCTGTTCATCAATAGTCACTTGTGCCATGTAAATGACACAACCCTTCTTCAAACACTTAGAGGCCTTGAGCATAGACACTTGCTCAGGTAGTCCATACTGGGTATCTCCCTGAATGGTAAGTGATTCACCAGACGGAGACTTGATCACCACTTGCTTCTTATTGCAGACAATCTGGGCTTGGTTACGAGATAACCAATCCATACCCAAAACTATGTCGAAACTGGCTAATTTCAGAGGAAGTAGGGACAAAGGAAAAGAGTGGTTCTTAATGGATATGGAACATCCATCTAATATGGTTGAGGCGGTTTCTAAGGTGCCATCTGCTAATTCCACCTCATACTTCACACTTAGGGTTTTAACAGGCAATTTCAACAATTCACAAAACTTATTATCTACGAACGACTTATCAGCGCCTGAATCAAAAAGTACTCTTGCATATACATCATTTATGAGAAAGGTACCTGTGATCACATTGTCGTCCTGGACGGCTTCCTTTGTATCCATCCTGAAGACCCGTGCATTGGTCTTCTTGACCTCTTCAGGCTTCTTGGCGTATTTAGGGCAGTTGGTTTTAATGTGCCCTTTTCTCATTGCAGTTGTAGCATGTGGCATCTTCAATCTTCTTGCAATCAACAGTCTTGTGCTCCTTAGACTTGCATATCCCACATGCAGGTGATCCTGACTTAGAATTGGACTCAAGTCTACACTTTCCAAAGTGGCGTTTTTGGCAAGTCGTGCACTTAGGCTTCTCCTCTGTTCGCTGGCTATTCTTTCCAGAACCAAACTTCTTAGAATCAGTGTTTCCATTGTGCTTCTTCTCTGACCCTCGTGAGTTATCATCCTCACGCTTCCTCTTACTTTCTTCAGAATTCTTTAGCGATCTCAACCTGACCGCATCTAAAGTAAGGGACAGAGAGAGGTCAGCTGCCGACCTGAAAGTGGCAGGTCTTGATGCCTTAACACTGGCTTTGATTTCTGGGGCTAAACCCCCAATGAAGCGAGCAATTCGCTTGGGTTCCGGTGTTACCAGGTAAGGAACCAGTCTGGACAGGGTATTGAAACTGGTGAGGTAAGCTTGACAATCTAAGTTTGTCATAACCAACGATAAGAAATCTGACTCGATCCTCTCGACCTCGTGTTGAGAGCAGTAGTTCTCCAAAATGAGAGCAACAAACTGCTCCCATGACATGTTGTAGAGTGGGATCTTCCCAGCAGCTTGAATGAGAGACTTCCACCATGCCAGTGCCTCTCCTTTGAACGATTGGGATACATACTTCACTACATCCCTTTCAGCACAACCGCTGATATCAACAACTGTGTTCATTTCATCCAACCGCTGATAGGTACAGAACTTGGTACGTGGTTCATTATCGAACACTAACCTCTTGGATGGAACACTGTGTTGATTAGATGAATGTCGATCATCATCCTTCTTTGGTTCCTCTTTCTTAGAGGGTGGCTTGCTGTGAGCCTCTGAATGAGTCTTAGGGACAGACTTAGAGTGGGGGTACAGATGAGGCTTTACTATTAGTTCCACTATACTCCCTGAATTGCTCCTCTACAGCTTTAGATACAGCTGTATCAATCAGTGTACGAAGCTCTCCTCTGGTTATATTAATCCTATCATCATCGCGGTTTTCCAGAGGATGACTGTTCTCTTCCTCTGACCTAGCCATGTAGCTTTAATTGCTACATAAAATCAAACAAGGACGAGGTTTATACGGAAGCTTATACAGTTTTATCGTTTTAAACGATTTATTAACCATGTCTTTAATACACATTTTAGTTAATTTGCTAAATATATAATTGTTCAGGATCTTTATCATAATCCAAAATTATAAGTTAATAATAGCACAAAAGGCCTAGTCACGTAGACAAGTTTAATTTATAGGCCTTGATTTTACGGAATCGAGGCATTAAGGTTTGAATCAAAGTTCATTACCTTTTCTTGACAGGGAGTTGTAGGCTACCACTGTCTTTAGTCCAGAGGACGTTAATTTTAGCCCGTGGGCACTTCATCCTTAAGGGATGATTATATAATTAAGGGAATTTAGAATAACCCATTTACGAATGACTTATGTGATTTTATCGTATCACATTTTGTCAAGCATGTTAATATGCTTTCAGATGTTTAACAAGGATTTGAATCTTTTGAATAAGTTTTACCATCTTGGCCATGTCTGCAGTGACATTTAGGCTAGGTTTTACCCTTTAGATTTCTTTTTAATATTTAACGCAGAACAATCCTAAATTGAAATGTTAACAAGGATCTAAATCCAATTGTGGAACTACCATCTTGGCCCTGTCTTAATGTGACATATGGCTAGGTCTTGTCCTTTTTAGATTTTGCCATTTTATTATAATGGTAGATCTTATAATATAGGAATGATATTTTAAATATAATCATTCCATTAAAATTTAAACAAGTATATGGTTGCCCTAAACGGGACTTCTAGTAGCAAATGACTTGCCCATGCAAGGGCTAATCAGAAACATAACAAGGAACCAAATAATGACAAAATAAAACGAATTAGGATTTGTCCTATGTTCTTGTCTAGACTCAAGAATGTGCAACTGTGTAACTGAGATTAAACACAAAAGGCTAGCGTTTAATTCACTCAGTGTTGGCTCTGATACCAACCAGTCACACCCTGATATTTCCACGTATGACTGGTGGGCCCGGTGGGGAGTATCGTGACGTAGTTGATATCATCATAGTCAAACAACACAATATATAAATGCACAGCGGAAGCAAAAGATAAATATATTACAATCCGAATATAAAGTAATATCAAGTATTACAACGGAAAGTAAAAGGATCCACAGGCGGATCAAAATAACAAGGAAAAACTGTTCAACAGACTTTGACATCTAGAGCTTGCGATACTTGAGTAATGATGCCTGGAGTAGCCAGCCTATTTCGTCTAGTACCTGCACTTAGCCTTTTGGAAAATACGTCAGTTTACACTGGTAAATACAACTTAACTGACTCATTTTGAAATGTAACACCTCAAAAATTCACGTCCTATAATGTATTGACACGTGTCATATGATTGAACGTATGAAAGAATGTTCTGAAAGGACTAAAGTTGACAATCATGGAAAGTATATTAATATACGAGTTCTAAATGTCAACAGTGAATAAATATATTGTACATTAACCCTACATGATGCTCATACCTTCGAACGAATAAATCATGGATCATACGGAGCTAAATATGAAAGAAAGTGAGAGATTACAAACTACAGGGGTTAAATGTGTCAACATGTTTAAGTTATACCTCTGAGTGACCTTTTAGCAAACCCGAAGCTTTGTAACGGTTAATTATGCTCACTAGAATGCACGATATAAATTTCATAAGGTTTCGTTATCGTATGAGAAAGTTATGATCAAATTCGTATGCGAGGGGTTAAAGCGCCAACGTTGAAAGTTAGGACTTTTCGGGTAACAATAAAGTTAACCGGGGAGTTAACAAAATGGGTATAAGTCATAAAGCCCTTGTAGGTAAATTATGGAGGGCTCAAAGTGCAAAATATAAGTTAGTTGACCTTTCGGAAGGGCCAAGAGACATATATGCAAAAACTAGAAGTTGTGAAGGCTGATCAGAAGCCTTGCGCACCGCAAGACATATGCTTACGGTGCGCAAGGGATGCCCAGTAACAAAAAAACGGGGCTGTTTGCTGTTATGCGCATGGAACTGACCTTTAACCGATTTTCCACATCTTTCTTGACCCCTAAACAACCCTAAACATCTAGGGACACTTGTGGATGAGTTATGGTTAGTAGTAGACTTGTGTGTCAACATTTTATGGTGAAAAATTCACTATAAAAGGGCCATGAGTTGCAACCATTTGATCATTCACTTCTTGTGCAATTCTGGAGCTTTTGGGAGCTTAAGAGCAGACACAAGACCTTCCTAATCAAGCATAGGTCTTCAGTAAGTTTGCTTAACCTTCTGTAATTGAGTTTAGCTTAGTTATTTAGCTAAAAGTCAAATTAGCCGAAACGGGTCAAACCTTATCGGAATGTGACTATTTTACGCATTCAGTTCGGTTTATGTGACTAGTTTACATAAATTAGCCGAAACGGGTCAAACCTTATCGGTTTTATCTCAAAATCCAGAATGTGTATGAAATACCCATATTAAACAAATCTCTGAACTTGTCGGGTCTAAATCACATTCTATCCGGTCTTCGCTTAATCGTGCGTACGAACCGTATCTTTGAAACTAACCGGTCTAAGCTTAAGCTTAACTAAAGACCCGTTAGGATTCGAATAGGTTATTATAAACCTTCGTTCCAGATTAGGAGTACCAGTAAAAGCTACTTGCGTTTGCTTATTGTGATTATTACATTGCTCAGGTAAATACTTTTAACTTATTTTCCCTATACGGGCTTGGGTTACGGTATATAGAATACCGCTTGATCGGGCATCAAATCTTCCATCGTTGGGTGGTTAATTGAATAATTTGATCGGCTCGTTTAAACAGTCTTGTTTACTTAAAGCCTTTGGGGGGTTAATGACCATGTCCCGGATATCCTTGGCATCATTTTACGAAATGGCCACGACTTAAGGCGCGGGGTGTAGGCGTACACCCGTCAGTGCACAAAAGATTAATGTGGTGTGTCTATTAATCTTTAACCCGGACACGATCCGGGCTACTGAACGCACAAGGAACATGTAATTCGTTCACAAGATTATATATTTAAATAATTCTCCCAAGTTAAATAAAATGTTTATGCCACGTGCATCCAAATAAATTTTCAATCATTTTTAAAATGAGTCGGTTGATTGTATTTACCAGTGTAAATTGACGTATTTTCCCAAAAAGATTAAATGCAGGTACTAAGCGTAATTGGCTGGGATTTCTCCTTAGCATCGATAGAAGTCTCGCAAGCTTAAGATGCCTAAAGTCTGTTGAACTACTGTTTCCGTTTTATTTTTCGATCCGTTTGTGGATAAACAATGGACTGTTGTGATATATGATATTACAATATGTTATTCGGTTGAAATATTATATCTTTCAATTGCTTCCACTGTGCATTTATATATTGTGTTGTTTGACTATTATGTTGCCAACCACGTCACGATACTCCCCACCGGGCCCACCGGTGACACGCGAAATCGGGGTGTGACAGGTTGGTATCAGAGCCAACACTGAGTGAATTAAACACTAGCCTTTTGTGTTTAATCTCAGTTACACAGTTGCACATTCTTGAGTCTAGACGAGAACATAGGACTAATCCAAATTTGTTTCATTGTCTTTTAATTACTTCCTTGTTATTTTTCTGATTAGCCTTTGCATGGGCAAGTCATTTTATTAGAAGTCCCATTTAGGGCAACCCTATACTTGTTAAATTTTAAAGGAACGATTATATTTAAAATATCATTCCTATATTATAAGATCTACCTTTATAATAAAATGGAAAAATCTAAAAAGGACAAGACCTAGCCACGTGTTATTTTGAGACAGGGCCAAGATGGTAGTTCCTCAATTAGATTAAGATCCTTGTTAACACCTCAATTTAGGATTGTTCTGCGTTAAATATTAAAATAATCTTAAAGGTAAAACCTAGCCAAAATGTCAATGCAGACATGGCCAAGATGGTAAAACCTAGCCTAAATGTCAATGCAGACATGGCCAAGATGGTAAAACCTAGCCTAAATGTCATTGCAGACATGGCCAAGACGGTAAAACCTATCCAAAAGATTCCAATCCCTGTTAACATCTGTAAGTATGTTAACATTTTTGGCAAACTGTGAATCGTTAAAGTCACACAGGCCATCTTTTAAAAAGAGGGATTAATCTAAATTCCCTTATTAGAAATAATCATCCCTTAAGGATGAAGTGCCTACGGGCTATAATAAACGTCCTCTGAGACTAAAGACAGTGGTAGTCTTTGCCTCTCTGTCCAGAAAAGGTAATGAACGTTGATTCGAACCTTAATGCCTCGATTCTCTGAAATCATGGCTTATATCATCCTATAAGATGGTCATATTATAAATATCCCTTAGAAGGGAAGTGCCTACGGGCTATAGTTAATGTCCTCTGAGACTAAAGACCGTGGTAGCCTACAACTCACTGTCAAGAAAAGGTAATGAACTTTGATTCAAACCTAAAATGCCTCGATTCTCTGAAATCCTGGCTTATAAATTAAGCTTGTCTACGCGACTAGGCCATTTGTGCTATTATTAACTTGTAAATTATGAATTGTGATAAAAATCCTGAATAAAATAAATATCCTTCCTTCCCTGCCAATATACATATTAAAAAGAATCTTAAAGGTACGACCTAGCCTATATGTCATTCCAGACAAGGCCAAGATGGTAGAACCTATTTAAAGGATTCAAATCCTTGTAACATTGTAAATATGTTAACACTTCTGGCAACAGTGATGCGATAAAATCACACTTGTCATCCTTATATTAGGAAATTTTTCCAAACCCCTTTTAGCACAAGCGATCAATAAAAATCATGGCTAATAAACGTCGAACATCATGTACGCATCAAAACATCTATTCGAAATGTTACATACGGGTAAAGATGAATACATGAAAAAGATAGTCTTATTTCATAACTTCTTGTCAAGACAATGAACTATGAATTTTTCCGATCCAAAGGAATCATTGATTATGTTTTAAAATTTCCCTAGTGACAAGGCCTCTGAGCCATCAAAAGTCCTTTGGAACAAGCCCTTGTGCTATATATAAAATATGTCAGTATGACATTGGCAGTCGTGACTTATGTCCCCTGTCTAATAAATATGAAGGATTATATTCCGTTTAAACGCCAGAGATGGTTTATTTAAAGACTTAGGCAAAACATAATCAAATAAATTAAATACTATCTATTGGCCTAAGTTAATATGCCTTAAATATGTTGTGCGTAACGAGTAACCAAAAGAGTCATATACAGGTTTCCTAAGTTAATATGCCTTAAATATGTTGTGATATCATTAGGATACCTTCCATTATGCCCAAAACGAGTTTAATCTCAAAATAAGCCCCGTAGGGGTATTTTGGTCATTTTAAAGATTATAAAAGAGGTTAATTAAAATTCTGAGATTCGGTTCCGAATACATCAGTGGAATAACTTATTTTATTAGGTCATATCAGTTGGTAATAGGTCTTATATGGCAAAATGGTTTTAAACCCAAACTATGCGTTTAATACGCATAAAAAGCCATTTTAAGCGATTTCCGGGTTATACCGGAAATCTGAGTTTTCTGATCAGGTTATAAAGTTCAAAATACTTAATTTATTATATAAAAATCAGTAGCAATTGGATTGGTGTCAAAATACTATGTAGAACTCATTTTATAAACAAAAAGGGTATAATCGGTATTTACCGAATCAACGCCATAACCTTAGGTTATTGATGTGTGCAAAATGCAACATATAAATTACATCAAATAAGGCATAAAACTAACCCTTTTTAAGTACTAATATTGGAAAAAGAGTGTTTTTGTCTTCCTTTTGTATTTTCAGGATTAAATGAGCTCAAAAACACAAAAGAAGCAAAAAGACAGCTAAATCCAACATAAATACAAGGAAAGGAACATTAGTGGACTGCCCGACCCCTCAACGGCACCTTCCAAAGCAAATTAGAGAAGACAGAAGACTGAACACGCCCCGTGCTCAGCCAGCACGGGGGCGTGCCCAAGAAGCAGCAGAAAAGACAAATCCATAGAAGCTTCTATTGCCCACCACGGGCCGTGCTCAGCGGACACGGGGGCGTGTCGAAAGTACAGCAGGCACATTTATTGTAATTGCGAATTACAATTAATGAGGAGAGAGAGTGTCAGACAGACACGGGGCCGTGTCCAGCGGACACGGGGCCGTGCCCAGCTCTCTGTTCAGCCTATAAATAGGAGTGCTTGGATTCATTTCATCTCATCCCTTGGCACACCACCTCTCTCACACTTCACCCACCACCCACCACCATCATAACACCATCATCCACCACCATCATCCATTGTCCATCGTAGAGTGTGTGAGTCGTCTCGGGATCCAAGATTGATCGTAAGAGTTCTTGACAATCAAGGCCATGTTTGCCTAAGTCTCTTACATCACTTGGTGAAGACAAAGTGTCTAGTATAATACTTTTTATTTCTAATCTTTTGCACTTTTTATTTGGTTTTGTATTAATGACTTTAATAACTAGTTACTTATGTTGAAGGTGATCTTTCTTTATCGTTTGTCCGTGGTGTCTTGGCATTATTTTACTGTCTATATAAAATAAAGGATTTTCACCATTCATATCCCCACGGTCTATATGGAGGTATGTTGGCTACCTGGTCGGGGGTTAAGGGAACGGTTTGGTAAAGGTCTTGCCATTGTTCAGCGTTTAGAGGTCCTGCAATGGACCTGGGTCAAATTTAGTAGGACCTCCTTCAATGCTTCACGGTATTGGATGGCGGGGGTCCAAACTCTTTGACCCCCTCATAAGTTAACTACTATTAATACTATAACCCGGCTACTTAGGACTGTATCCCTGCTGACTCAGACTACTTAGCCGAGGGTAACGTCACCGCCAAAAGCGGGGCCTACCACAATACTGCATTAATAACTTAATTCATTATCTTCCAATAATCCACCCTTTTAGGATTGTATCATTGCTGACTCAAACTACTGGGGTGAGTGTAACGTCACCTTCAAAAGAGGGGCCTACTACAATAACTAAGATAATCTCTTAATTATGTGCAAAAGTGCGGAAATAATCAAAGGTTATACTAGATACGAGTCGGAACCAAGTGATTCATCTTGTCTATCTGTTTTTTCTTTTATTTTTATTTTCAGCATTTTAGTTAGTTTTTATTTTTCTTAGTTTAAACATTTTTCTAAACTTTTATTTTGATTAGACGTTGAGGATAAACCGGTACTAAAAGCTCTTGTGTCCTTGGACGACCTCGGTATCTTACCAACGCTATACTACACTCAACGATGGGTGCACTTGCCCATATGTGTGTTTAGTGTTAGTGAAATATCGTGTTTTATAAATTTAAAACTTGGCTAAAATAAGTGTTAAAAAGGGCTTAAAATATATACCTAATATATACGACACTTTACCGCACATCAAGTTTTTGGCGCCGTTGCCGGGGACACAAGGATTTTAGGAAAGCTTAAAATCGACGGCCTAATCAGTTTTTCAAAACCTTTTCAAAACGGGCCCACATTTTTTCTGCATTTTAGTTTAGTTTTGCATTTACAGTAGGTTAAACACGGGCCGTGCTCGCTGAACACGGGGCCGTGCTGCATATTTTTCATAAAACACCCAGTAACAAAAGCTTGAACACGGGCCGTGCTCACTGAACACGCCCCGTGCTCAACGAAACCAGTAACTTTAATTAAAACGCCCAGATACAGATCCTGAACACGGGGCCGTGCTCACTGAACACGGGGCCGTGTCCAGCCTCTGTTTCCGTTTTTATTTTTGTTTTCTGATCTCGAGACTCAGTTGTGGTCTGCTGAGTGATTCTTATGGATCAATACTCAGGAGGTTACAACTACACCTATGAGGAGGATGATTATAGGGGTAATTATTGCACTAATTGTCGTAACGCACGCTCGATTCAAAATAATCACTCATATCAACCATCCAATTCATACACCTACTATGAGGAGTCCAGGTACGAGCCATCAACTTCATACACATCCTATGAAGACCAAAGGTATGAACCTCCTCCCTCATACTCATATTTTCATGAACCAAGGTATAAGCCTTCTTACTCATACTTTGAGGAACCAAGATATGAGCCACCACCTTCATATGCTTATTATGAGGAACCATGGCGTGAACAACCCACCTCATATGAGTATTATGAAGAACAAAATTACGAACCTTATCCATCATATGCTTACAATGAAGAACAATGGTGTGAACCATCAACTTCATATGGGTATTATGAGGAACAAAGGGTCGAACAACCGGATTCAAGCTTAGAAAATAACGATTCTTTTTCTATAACCGAAGTGACCGATAGGATATTAGAACACATTAGAGTTATCGATCGATGTATAAAAGAAGCTCGCGCAAGGGAAGAGGAGTCCCGCGCAAGAGAAGAATTAAAAAAAGAAGAGATAACCAAAAATGTAAAAATGGAAGAACAAATAAGTGAAAAACCGACACATGAGTTAAACAACGAAAAAGGTGAGTCCGATAACGTTAAAATCCAAGAAGAGTCTAATTTTGAAGAAATTAATCTCTTGACACCTTCTTTTGAAAATCATTGTTTAGTACCCACTCATGCTAAGTTTTTAAAAGAATTAAACACTAACACTAAAATTGACGAAACGGTAAGTGTTAAGTTAACTAATGATCAAACTTCGCTAATAAAAGAAGACCCATTTGAAATTAACATTACACCGGTTCCATGTTTCTTTCAAAATTCGTTTATTAGTAATGTCACAATCGATAAAGATCTTTGTGTTAACATAATGCCTAACTACATTTTCGAAAAATTAAGTATTAGTGATTTTTCTCCACTTCAAATACCCATTTTTCTATCCAATCGGAAAGTAATAAAATCAATCGGTATAGTTGAAGATGTCTTGGTTCAAACAAATCAAATGGTAATCCCAACCGACTTTGTCATCCTCGATGACGCTCCTCTAGTGTTGGGACGACCATTTGTGAAAACTCACGAAGCTTTGAAAAACCGGAAGTTCAATAATCTACCTCTTCAATTAGGGGCATTTAAAAGAAGTGTCGATCTCGAACGATCAATGAAATATCCATTCGGCAATGATGACCCCCTAATTGAAGATGAAGATGAACCACCCGATACAAGTGAAGAGATTGACCACTTTGTTGAAGAAGAGGCCGCCATAGAACAAACTTTTAAGGTTCTTGATCGAAACGAGCAACCAAATAAGGAGTCTCCTAAAGACCCACCACTTGAGCTCAAAGAACTTCCAAAAGGTTTGGAATATGCTTTTCTAGACAAAGATGGTAAGTTACCTGTAATTATTTCATCTAAATTAGATAACTTAGAGAAAGAAAAATTAATTAATCTTTTGAAAAAACACAAAAACGCAATAGCTTGGAAACTTGTGGACATAAAAGGAATTAGTCCTTCTATGTGCACACACAAAATTTTGATGAATGATGACTACAAATCGGTCATACAACCACAACGTCGAGTAAATCCAAATGTTCAAGAAGTGGTTAAAAACGAAGTCATCAAGTTACTTGACGCTGGACTTATCTATCCTATCTCCGATAGTCCTTGGGTGAGTCCCGTCCAAGTAGTTCCAAAGAAAGGAGGTATGACGGTAATTACTAACGAAAAGAATGAACTAATACCAACAAGAACCGTCACAGGATGGAGAGTATGTATAGATTATAGACGATTAAATGAAGCAACAAGAAAGGATCATTTTCCTTTACCCTTCATTGATCAAATGTTAGAAAGATTATCCGGTCATAAATTTTACTGTTTCTTGGATGGTTTTTCAGGTTACTTTCAAATCCCGATAGCACCCGAAGACCAAGAAAAGACAACTTTCACATGTCCCTATGGAACTTTTGCTTATCGACGCATGCCGTTTGGTCTATGTAATGCCCCAGCAACATTCCAACGTTGCATGGTAGCCATTTTCCATGACATGATAGAAAAGACAATGGAAGTCTTCATGGACGACTTTTCTATCTTTGGGGATTCATATGACCAATGCCTCGATAACCTTGAACGAATGCTATCCCGATGTGAGGAAACTAACCTCGCCCTTAATTGGGAAAAATGCCATTTCATGGTAACGGAGGGAATAGTACTCGGTCACAAAATCTCAAGCGAAGGAATGGAGGTGGATCGAGCCAAAATAGATATCATTTCTAGATTACCACCTCCATCCTCCGTAAGAGCTATCAGAAGTTTCCTAGGGCATGCCGGATTTTATAGGCGGTTTATCAAAGACTTTTCAAAGATCTCAAGGCCTCTAACAAAATTACTTGAAAAAGATGCTCCTTTCATCTTTGACAAGGATTGCAATCAAGCATTTCTAACCCTAAAGGAAATGCTAGTCAATGCACCTATCATGATAGCGCCTGATTGGAAATTTCCTTTCGAAATCATGTGTGATGCTAGTGACTTTGCAGTTGGAGCTGTCTTGGGACAGAGAAAAGAAAAGCATTTCCACCCAATCTATTATGCTAGTAAAACACTTAACGATGCACAAGAAAATTACACAACAACTGAAAAAGAGTTACTAGCTGTGGTATTTGCTTTTGATAAATTTCGTTCTTATCTTGTTCTTTCTAAAACTATAGTCTATATAGACCATGCAGCCATTCGATATCTCTTCAAGAAGCAAGACGCAAAACCACGTTTGATTAGGTGGATTCTACTCCTCCAAGAATTTGACATTGAAATCAAGGACAAAAGAGGAGCAGAAAATACCGCAGCAGATCATCTTTCACGCTTAGAAGACCCAGCTTTAGAAGCAACCAGGGACGAGCAAATCAACGAAAAATTTCCAACTGAGTCCCTGGAAATGGTGGAATACAAGGAAGAACCATGGTACGCCGACTATGCTAACTACCTAGCTAGCGGTATAGTCGCAAAAGGATGGCCACATCATCAAAGAAAAAAATTCTTTGCCAATGTGAAACACTACTTTTGGGAAGATCCATATCTTTTCAAAATGTGTGCCGACCAACTCGTCAGACGATGCGTACATGGTAGTGAAGCACGAAGAATTCTCCGCCATTGTCATGAAGGTCCATACGGAGGACATCATGGTGCTGCTAGTACCGCTCGAAAGGTATTCGATTCAGGATTTTATTGGCCAACCATTTACAAAGACGCTCAAAATCTTGTAAAGACATGTGACGCCTGCCAAAGAACAGGTAATATTTCTTCCAAAAACGAAATGCCACAAAATGGCATTCTTGTTTGTGAAATTTTTGATGTGTGGGGACTCGACTTTATGGGACCTTTCCCACCATCGAAAGGAAACAAATATATACTTGTGGCAGTAGATTATTTGTCTAAATGGGCCGAGGCCGAGGCACTTCCAACAAATGATGGAAGAGTCGTGGTAAGATTTCTGAAAAAATTATTCTCTCGTTTTGGCACACCTAAAGCTTTAATAAGTGATAGAGGTACCCATTTTTGCAACCATCAACTTGAAATTTTTTTAACAAGATATGGGGTCTATCACCGGGTTTCGACAGCATATCACCCTCAAACAAACGGACAAGCCGAAGTGACTAACAGAGGTTTAAAACGAATACTCGAAAAAACTGTAGGGTTAAATAAAAAGGAATGGGCTGATAAATTAGACGATGCTTTATGGGCTTTTCGAACTGCTTATAAAACAACAATAGGTACAACCCCATATAAGCTAGTTTATGGAAAAAGTTGTCATTTGCCAGTAGAAATTGCACACAAAGCCTACTGGGCAATCAAAAATGTAAACTTAGATCTAGAATTTGCTGGTAAAAATCGATTTTGTCAAATAAATGAATTAGACGAGCTTAGGAATTATGCATACTCAAACTCTGAAATTTATAAGGAAAGAATGAAAAATTTGCATGACAAACATATTAAACCTAATGAATTTCGGGTAGGGGATCTAGTTCTTTTGTTTAATTCACGACTTCGATTGTTTCCGGGTAAATTAAAGTCTAGGTGGTCAGGACCTTTTTCCGTCACCCACATTTTTCCACACGGTGCAGTAGAAATTAAATCTCGAAATGGGCCACCATTTAAAGTCAATGGCCAACGGCTGAAACTCTATCAAGGATTTATTGAGGATGAGGAAGAAGAGATCTCGCTTCAAACAATGGAAGAATAAAAACATCATGCCTGGTAAGTTACGAACGATTGAGACGACAAAATGAAGCGGTAAGTTTTCTAACCATAGCTTATGGGAAAAAGGGGCACTCACACGCGCACTAAAAAAAAAAAAAAAAAAATTGCTCGGCACGAGGCCGTGTCCGCTGGACACGGGGCCGTGTTCGCGCTGCAGACGGGATAAAACCCCTTTTTCAAAACAGTTTCTTCATTCCACACGCCCCGTTTCCCCACAAAAGCTCTGGTTCCAGGCGATTTTTCGCAAAATTTCGACGTCTCTTACCGATCTAACAACGTCAAGGTATGATTCTATCACTCTTAGTAGTTAGATTAGTTACTTGCATGTAGTAAAACACCACAAATTTGGGGAAAATCTAGGGTTCTTGATGTTCATCCGGATCGAACCTAAAATTTTTGCCTAAATCTGTTTGCATTTAGTTAGATTAGTGTTAAGGAAAGTAAATACACTTAGATTGTTCAAAGATTCACCCGATTTCTTACAAAAACCCCAAACCCTTGTTTTTAAACCGAAAAAGATAAAATTGACGGGGTAAACGGGATAATTTGGGAAAAACGGTGTTTAGGGTTTCATTTTCGGGGGAAACCGCACCTATTGGACCAAAAATTTTCAAGTTTTCGAAACCGGGTCGAAAAATGAAGTTTTTGAGTAACAGACCTCTGGACACGGGGCCGTGTCCGCTAGACACGGGGTCGTGTCCAGCCGGCTGTTTGCAGTTTCTTTAAAAATCTCATCGTTTCGTAAAATTTTTGGTGTATTCTTTCAGATGGCAAAGTTCATAAGGTTCAATGCAAGTGAGCTCGATGCAAGGGCAAGGTACGAGATACTTCAAACAAGACCCGAGGAGTACCCCAGGAGAGCTTGCACGGACCTGTTAACCTTGGTAAACCAGCTGAACCGATTCAATAACATCGTTACGGGACCACTAGCTGTTGCATTAAACACTAGGCTTCGGTCGGTGCATCAATGCACCATGGAGTTCTACAGTACCTTCAACTTCAATTCAAGGTGTGACCCATTCGACAATGAAGGGGTTGTATTTCGGTGTGGAGGGACAATGTACTCGATCTCCATGGCACAGTTTGGAGCCATAATAGGGCTATACCAAGAAGAGGAATCGGGCAACGAAGAGAATACCGGGGGATTACGAGACTTGGAGGGAAATGAAAGACAAGCCGCATGGGCTTAAATCGGTGAAGGAATCTACGACCCTCGCAGCACCAAGAGTACGAAGCTAAGGGATCTGCTCTATCGCTACATTCACAGGATCCTCACCTACTCTCTAAACCAACGTCACGACAGTAGCGGTGTTGTAGGGTTGAAAGATTTGGTTTTCCTCCACTGTATCCACAACCAAAAGCCTCTCGATGTTCCGTATCTCCTATTGCGAAACATGCATCTCAACCGCCTTGCTCGCGCTCCAACGCCTATCTTCTTCGGGGGATGGGTGTACCGTCTTTTCAAGCATTACACGCAAATCCCAAGGTCCTTTGAAAGAAGCCCATGGTCGGGACAAGTTGACTACCACATTTTCCGAGCCATGAACTTACTTTATGAGGCGGAAGACGGAACAGTGAGTTTCCAAAGAACGTAAGGCTATGCATGGAACCCACAGGAGGCCCTAGTTCTTCACGCACCACCTCCCCACCACCAGTATCCACCCCATGGTGATCCGGGTCAATCCTCCTCACAAGGAGGCGGTTTTCCTAATTTTCAAAGCTTACATGATCTTATGCAGGAAAACCTCATGTGTACCAGGAACGCCTACAACCTCGCCAACAACACATACCACCGGGTCGGAGCTATTGAACGCAACATCAACGATATACAAGACGATATCGGCAGCATCCGGGAGTACATGGAGGGGCATGGGGATGGAGGTGATGATAGCGATGAGGATATGGAGTAGAGGGTTTGGAGGATCAGGAGCGGGTTGATGGCGAGCCCACAGGTTTAAGTCCCTTTATCTATCGAACAATTGGTGGCCTGCGTGCCAGAAGATGAACAATTTACTTTCCTTGCAACACTTTTATTTTTCTTTTACTTTATGCTTGGAACAATTAACTATGGTAAATTAGGATGTTTGTGTTGCTTGGTGTGGTATTAAGCGATGAAACAGGTACAAACCAAGGCTTGGGGTGCTAAGCCTCAGCACTTATAGGGCCAGGATGGAAAAACCGGAGGAAGAGACCTGTTTTTCAGGCTTTCAGACTGTCCACACGGGGACGTGTCCAGCCAACACGCCCCCGTGCTCACCTCCCAGACCTGCTGTTTGGCTTCTGTCCTGCAGATTTTTGTCAGACACGTGGCCGTGTCCAGTGGACACGGGGCCGTGTCCACCTTCTGTAAGTTCTTGTTACTGGCAGTTCGTCACAGGGTCGTGTCCAGTGGACACGGGGCCGTGCCTAAACTACCAGTAACACAAATTTTTGCTTTTAAACACTATTTTACAAATCTAATCAACCTAAAAATTTATTTTTGGGACACATTGAGGACAATGTGTAATTTAAGTGTGGGGGGGGGGGGGGGGGGGAATGCTAAAACCTTGAATTTTGCAAGTCCTAAATACAAGCCTTACACAAAACTCTATTGGAACCGCTAATCACCCCAAATTTTTTCAAAAATTTCATTTTTTTTTACTTGTCTAGGTTTAACTCGGGAAATTCAAGTTCTTAAAAAGGTTATATTTTTACAAATTTATAACCGATAGCGTAGTGATAAAAAGAATCAACATAAGAAAATTATGAAAAGGTATGGAAAACTTAGTTAAAATTTGATTATATATACTTGATCACATAAAAACCCATTCCCACAAAAGTGAGTTTTGAGCCTTTATTGAGCACAATTACATATCATTAGACTAAATGCTCATTTTTCGTTTCTTGTGTGAATAGCCGCTTGGTTCTTACGACTCTAGAACTTGCCATGACGATACGTTCCCGGTCCTTATCAACTTAAACCCGAGTAAATAAATGATGGAGGCATTAAGACTAACCCTTTTTATTTCTACACCATTATTTTTCTTTTTCTTTTACCACATACCCAAAAATCCCCCTAGTTAACCCCTTTGAGCCTAAACCTTTTCACTTCATCACCCAAAAACCCTTTTACCCACCAAAACCTTTTTCATTTTTAACCCTTTGTTTTAGTAACAAGTTCGGTTTTTCGTATGATAAAAAAAAAAAAAAAAAATTTGTTGATGATGAAGCAAAAAGAAAATAAACAAACAAGTTTATCAAAAATAACCTTGTTTGAATAAAAGCTTCATCAAAATAAAAATAAAAAGTTACAAAAATAGAAAATCTTACGAAAACCGACACTTGTTACGCCTTTTCGCCCTTTTTCTACTAACCACTAACCACTTTCCCAACCACCTACCTTTAACCCAAGCCTAACCCTTAACCCACGAAGTCCTCTTGATATTTACAACGGTATAAAAGTTAAAAAGGAGGAGGATTGATTGCTTGGCAAGCCTATGGTAGGAATAAGTTCCATGCCGCTCTCGAGTGATTCACTAAAAATACACCTTCGGCCGAGTGTGAGTGACTTCTCCCGTGAGGTATGTGAACTTGTATATAAATGGAATTTAAAAAAAATGCATGTTATGCCCAATTAAATAGTTTCTCCTATGAAACGTTCTAAATAAATCATTACGAATAGGATTGTAAATAAATAAAAATAAACCCAAAAAAAGATCTTGGACATCCCGACACTCTACGACAAGCCCAAAAACCTTCTCTTCTACCTATTCCATTTGGGAGTGTAAGCCACATATTAAAGAGTTTTGCTTGAGGACAAGCAAAAGTTCAAGTGTGGGGGTATTTGATGTGTGCAAAATGCAACATATAAATTACATCAAATAAGGCATAAAATTAACCCTTTTTAAGTACTAATATTGGAAAAAGAGTGTTTTTGTCTTCCTTTTGTATTTTCAGGATTAAATGAGCTCAAAAACACAAAAGAAGCAAAAAGACAGCTAAATCCAATATAAATACAAGGAAAGGAACATTAGTGGACTGCCCGACCCCTCAACGGCACCTTCCAAAGCAAATTAGAGAAGACAGAAGACTGAACACGCCCCGTGCTCAGCCAGCACGGGGGCGTGCCCAAGAAGCAGCAGAAAAGACAAATCCATAGAAGCTTCTATTGCCCACCACGGGCCGTGCTCAGCGGACACGGGGGCGTGTCGAAAGTACAGCAGGCGCATTTATTGTAATTGCGAATTACAATTAATGAGGAGAGAGAGTGTCAGACAGACACGGGGCCGTGCCCAGCTCTCTGTTCAGCCTATAAATAGGAGTGCTTGGATTCATTTCATCTCATCCCTTGGCACACCACCTCTCTCACACTTCACCCACCACCCACCACCATCATAACACCATCATCCACCACCATCATCCATTGTCCATCGTAGAGTGTGTGAGTCGTCTCGGGATCCAAGATTGATCGTAAGAGTTCTTGACAATCAAGGCCATGTTTGCCTAAGTCTCTTACATCACTTGGTGAAGACAAAGTGTCTAGTATAATACTTTTTATTTCTAATCTTTTGCACTTTTTATTTGGTTTTGTATTAATGACTTTAATAACTAGTTACTTATGTTGAAGGTGATCTTTCTTTATCGTTTGTCCGTGGTGTCTTGGCATTATTTTACTGTCTATATAAAATAAAGGATTTTCACCATTCATATCCCCACGGTCTATATGGAGGTATGTTGGCTACCTGGTCGGGGGTTAAGGGAACGGTTTGGTAAAGGTCTTGCCATTGTTCAGCGTTTAGAGGTCCTGCAATGGACCTGGGTCAAATTTAGTAGGACCTCCTTCAATGCTTCACGGTATTGGATGGCGGGGGTCCAAACTCTTTGACCCCCTCATAAGTTAACTACTATTAATACTATAACCCGGCTACTTAGGACTGTATCCCTGCTGACTCAGACTACTTAGCCGAGGGTAACGTCACCGCCAAAAGCGGGGCCTACCACAATACTGCATTAATAACTTAATTCATTATCTTCCAATAATCCACCCTTTTAGGATTGTATCATTGCTGACTCAAACTACTGGGGTGAGTGTAACGTCACCTTCAAAAGAGGGGCCTACTACAATAACTAAGATAATCTCTTAATTATGTGCAAAAGTGCGGAAATAATCAAAGGTTATACTAGATACGAGTCGGAACCAAGTGATTCATCTTGTCTATCTGTTTTTTCTTTTATTTTTATTTTCAGCATTTTAGTTAGTTTTTATTTTTCTTAGTTTAAACATTTTTCTAAACTTTTATTTTGATTAGACGTTGAGGATAAACCGGTACTAAAAGCTCTTGTGTCCTTGGACGACCTCGGTATCTTACCAACGCTATACTACACTCAACGATGGGTGCACTTGCCCATATGTGTGTTTAGTGTTAGTGAAATATCGTGTTTTATAAATTTAAAACTTGGCTAAAATAAGTGTTAAAAAGGGCTTAAAATATATACCTAATATATACGACACTTTACCGCACATCAAGTTTTTGGCGCCGTTGCCGGGGACACAAGGATTTTAGGAAAGCTTAAAATCGACGGCCTAATCAGTTTTTCAAAACCTTTTCAAAACGGGCCCACATTTTTTCTGCATTTTAGTTTAGTTTTGCATTTACAGTAGGTTAAACACGGGCCGTGCTCGCTGAACACGGGGCCGTGCTGCATATTTTTCATAAAACACCCAGTAACAAAAGCTTGAACACGGGCCGTGCTCACTGAACACGCCCCGTGCTCAACGAAATCAGTAACTTTAATTAAAACGCCCAGATACAGATCCTGAACACGGGGCCGTGCTCACTGAACACGGGGCCGTGTCCAGCCTCTGTTTCCGTTTTTATTTTTGTTTTCTGATCTCGAGACTCAGTTGTGGTCTGCTGAGTGATTCTTATGGATCAATACTCAGGAGGTTACAACTACACCTATGAGGAGGATGATTATAGGGGTAATTATTGCACTAATTGTCGTAACGCACGCTCGATTCAAAATAATCACTCATATCAACCATCCAATTCATACACCTACTATGAGGAGTCCAGGTACGAGCCATCAACTTCATACACATCCTATGAAGACCAAAGGTATGAACCTCCTCCCTCATACTCATATTTTCATGAACCAAGGTATGAGCCTTCTTACTCATACTTTGAGGAACCAAGATATGAGCCACCACCTTCATATGCTTATTATGAGGAACCATGGCGTGAACAACCCACCTCATATGAGTATTATGAAGAACAAAATTACGAACCTTATCCATCATATGCTTACAATGAAGAACAATGGTGTGAACCATCAACTTCATATGGGTATTATGAGGAACAAAGGGTCGAACAACCGGATTCAAGCTTAGAAAATAACGATTCTTTTTCTATAACCGAAGTGACCGATAGGATATTAGAACACATTAGAGTTATCGATCGATGTATAAAAGAAGCTCGCGCAAGGGAAGAGGAGTCCCGCGCAAGAGAAGAATTAAAAAAAGAAGAGATAACCAAAAATGTAAAAATGGAAGAACAAATAAGTGAAAAACCGACACATGAGTTAAACAACGAAAAAGGTGAGTCCGATAACGTTAAAATCCAAGAAGAGTCTAATTTTGAAGAAATTAATCTCTTGACACCTTCTTTTGAAAATCATTGTTTAGTACCCACTCATGCTAAGTTTTTAAAAGAATTAAACACTAACACTAAAATTGACGAAACGGTAAGTGTTAAGTTAACTAATGATCAAACTTCGCTAATAAAAGAAGACCCATTTGAAATTAACATTACACCGGTTCCATGTTTCTTTCAAAATTCGTTTATTAGTAATGTCACAATCGATAAAGATCTTTGTGTTAACATAATGCCTAACTACATTTTCGAAAAATTAAGTATTAGTGATTTTTCTCCACTTCAAATACCCATTTTTCTATCCAATCGGAAAGTAATAAAATCAATCGGTATAGTTGAAGATGTCTTGGTTCAAACAAATCAAATGGTAATCCCAACCGACTTTGTCATCCTCGATGACGCTCCTCTAGTGTTGGGACGACCATTTGTGAAAACTCACGAAGCTTTGAAAAACCGGAAGTTCAATAATCTACCTCTTCAATTAGGGGCATTTAAAAGAAGTGTCGATCTCGAACGATCAATGAAATATCCATTCGGCAATGATGACCCCCTAATTGAAGATGAAGATGAACCACCCGATACAAGTGAAGAGATTGACCACTTTGTTGAAGAAGAGGCCGCCATAGAACAAACTTTTAAGGTTCTTGATCGAAACGAGCAACCAAATAAGGAGTCTCCTAAAGACCCACCACTTGAGCTCAAAGAACTTCCAAAAGGTTTGGAATATGCTTTTCTAGACAAAGATGGTAAGTTACCTGTAATTATTTCATCTAAATTAGATAACTTAGAGAAAGAAAAATTAATTAATCTTTTGAAAAAACACAAAAACGCAATAGCTTGGAAACTTGTGGACATAAAAGGAATTAGTCCTTCTATGTGCACACACAAAATTTTGATGAATGATGACTACAAATCGGTCATACAACCACAACGTCGAGTAAATCCAAATGTTCAAGAAGTGGTTAAAAACGAAGTCATCAAGTTACTTGACGCTGGACTTATCTATCCTATCTCCGATAGTCCTTGGGTGAGTCCCGTCCAAGTAGTTCCAAAGAAAGGAGGTATGACGGTAATTACTAACGAAAAGAATGAACTAATACCAACAAGAACCGTCACAGGATGGAGAGTATGTATAGATTATAGACGATTAAATGAAGCAACAAGAAAGGATCATTTTCCTTTACCCTTCATTGATCAAATGTTAGAAAGATTATCCGGTCATAAATTTTACTGTTTCTTGGATGGTTTTTTCAGGTTACTTTCAAATCCCGATAGCACCCGAAGACCAAGAAAAGACAACTTTCACATGTCCCTATGGAACTTTTGCTTATCGACGCATGCCGTTTGGTCTATGTAATGCCCCAGCAACATTCCAACGTTGCATGGTAGCCATTTTCCATGACATGATAGAAAAGACAATGGAAGTCTTCATGGACGACTTTTCTATCTTTGGGGATTCATATGACCAATGCCTCGATAACCTTGAACGAATGCTATCCCGATGTGAGGAAACTAACCTCGCCCTTAATTGGGAAAAATGCCATTTCATGGTAACGGAGGGAATAGTACTCGGTCACAAAATCTCAAGCGAAGGAATGGAGGTGGATCGAGCCAAAATAGATATCATTTCTAGATTACCACCTCCATCCTCCGTAAGAGCTATCAGAAGTTTCCTAGGGCATGCCGGATTTTATAGGCGGTTTATCAAAGACTTTTCAAAGATCTCAAGGCCTCTAACAAAATTACTTGAAAAAGATGCTCCTTTCATCTTTGACAAGGATTGCAATCAAGCATTTCTAACCCTAAAGGAAATGCTAGTCAATGCACCTATCATGATAGCGCCTGATTGGAAATTTCCTTTCGAAATCATGTGTGATGCTAGTGACTTTGCAGTTGGAGCTGTCTTGGGACAGAGAAAAGAAAAGCATTTCCACCCAATCTATTATGCTAGTAAAACACTTAACGATGCACAAGAAAATTACACAACAACTGAAAAAGAGTTACTAGCTGTGGTATTTGCTTTTGATAAATTTCGTTCTTATCTTGTTCTTTCTAAAACTATAGTCTATATAGACCATGCAGCCATTCGATATCTCTTCAAGAAGCAAGACGCAAAACCACGTTTGATTAGGTGGATTCTACTCCTCCAAGAATTTGACATTGAAATCAAGGACAAAAGAGGAGCAGAAAATACCGCAGCAGATCATCTTTCACGCTTAGAAGACCCAGCTTTAGAAGCAACCAGGGACGAGCAAATCAACGAAAAATTTCCAACTGAGTCCCTGGAAATGGTGGAATACAAGGAAGAACCATGGTACGCCGACTATGCTAACTACCTAGCTAGCGGTATAGTCGCAAAAGGATGGCCACATCATCAAAGAAAAAAATTCTTTGCCAATGTGAAACACTACTTTTGGGAAGATCCATATCTTTTCAAAATGTGTGCCGACCAACTCGTCAGACGATGCGTACATGGTAGTGAAGCACGAAGAATTCTCCGCCATTGTCATGAAGGTCCATACGGAGGACATCATGGTGCTGCTAGTACCGCTCGAAAGGTATCGATTCAGGATTTTATTGGCCAACCATTTACAAAGACGCTCAAAATCTTGTAAAGACATGTGACGCCTGCCAAAGAACAGGTAATATTTCTTCCAAAAACGAAATGCCACAAAATGGCATCTTGTTTGTGAAATTTTTGATGTGTGGGGACTCGACTTTATGGGACCTTTCCCACCATCGAAAGGAAACAAATATATACTTGTGGCAGTAGATTATTTGTCTAAATGGGCCGAGGCCGAGGCACTTCCAACAAATGATGGAAGAGTCGTGGTAAGATTTCTGAAAAAATTATTCTCTCGTTTTGGCACACCTAAAGCTTTAATAAGTGATAGAGGTACCCATTTTTGCAACCATCAACTTGAAAATTTTTTAACAAGATATGGGGTCTATCACCGGGTTTCGACAGCATATCACCCTCAAACAAACGGACAAGCCGAAGTGACTAACAGAGGTTTTAAAACGAATACTCGAAAAACTGTAGGGTTAAATAAAAAGGAATGGTTGATAAATTAGACGATGCTTTATGGCTTTTCGAACTGCTTATAAAACAACAATAGGTACAACCCCATATAAGCTAGTTTATGGAAAAAGTTGTCATTTGCCAGTAGAAATTGCACACAAAGCCTACTGGGCAATCAAAAATGTAAACTTAGATCTAGAATTTGCTGGTAAAATCGATTTTGTCAAATAAATGAATTAGACGAGCTTAGGAATTATGCATACTCAAACTCTGAAATTTATAAGGAAAGAATGAAAAATTTGCATGACAAACATATTAAACCTAATGAATTTCGGGTAGGGGATCTAGTTCTTTTGTTTAATTCACGACTTTGATTGTTTCCGGGTAAATTAAAGTCTAGGTGGTCAGGACCTTTTTCCGTCACCCACATTTTTTCCACATGGTGCAGTAGAATTAAATCTCGAAATGGGCCACCATTTAAAGTCAATGGCCAACGGCTGAAACTCTATCAAGGATTTATTGAGGATGAGGAAGAAGAGATCTCGCTTCAAACAATGGAAGAATAAAAACATCATGCCTGGTAAGTTACGAACGATTGAGACGACAAAATGAAGCGGTAAGTTTTCTAACCATAGCTTATGGGAAAAAGGGGCACTCACACGCGCACTAAAAAAAAAAAAAAAAAAATTGCTCGGCACGAGGCCGTGTCCGCTGGACACGGGGCCGTGTTCGCGCTGCAGACGGATAAAACCCCTTTTTCAAAACAGTTTCTTCATTCCACACGCCCCGTTTCCCCACAAAAGCTCTGGTTCCAGGCGATTTTTCGCAAAATTTCGACGTCTCTTACCGATCTAACAACGTCAAGGTATGATTCTATCACTCTTAGTAGTTAGATTAGTTACTTGCATGTAGTAAAAACACCACAAATTTGGGGAAAATCTAGGGTTCTTGATGTTCATCCGGATCGAACCTAAAATTTTTGCCTAAATCTGTTTGCATTTAGTTAGATTAGTGTTAAGGAAAGTAAATACACTTAGATTGTTCAAAGATTCACCCGATTTCTTACAAAAACCCCAAACCCTTGTTTTTAAACCGAAAAAGATAAAATTGACGGGGTAAACGGATAATTTGGGAAAAACGGTGTTTAGGGTTTCATTTTCGGGGGAAACCGCACCTATTGGACCAAAAATTTTCAAGTTTTCGAAACCGGGTCGAAAAATGAAGTTTTTGAGTAACAGACCTCTGGACACGGGGCCGTGTCCGCTAGACACGGGGTCGTGTCCAGCCGGCTGTTTGCAGTTTCTTTAAAAATCTCATCGTTTCGTAAAATTTTTGGTGTATTCTTTCAGATGGCAAAGTTCATAAGGTTCAATGCAAGTGAGCTCGATGCAAGGGCAAGGTACGAGATACTTCAAACAAGACCCGAGGAGTACCCCAGGAGAGCTTGCACGGACCTGTTAACCTTGGTAAACCAGCTGAACCGATTCAATAACATCGTTACGGGACCACTAGCTGTTGCATTAAACACTAGGCTTCGGTCGGTGCATCAATGCACCATGGAGTTCTACAGTACCTTCAACTTCAATTCAAGGTGTGACCCATTCGACAATGAAGGGGTTGTATTTCGGTGTGGAGGGACAATGTACTCGATCTCCATGGCACAGTTTGGAGCCATAATAGGGCTATACCAAGAAGAGGAATCGGGCAACGAAGAGAATACCGGGGGATTACGAGACTTGGAGGGAAATGAAAGACAAGCCGCATGGGCTTAAATCGGTGAAGGAATCTACGACCCTCGCAGCACCAAGAGTACGAAGCTAAGGGATCTGCTCTATCGCTACATTCACAGGATCCTCACCTACTCTCTAAACCAACGTCACGACAGTAGCGGTGTTGTAGGGTTGAAAGATTTGGTTTTCCTCCACTGTATCCACAACCAAAAGCCTCTCGATGTTCCGTATCTCCTATTGCGAAACATGCATCTCAACCGCCTTGCTCGCGCTCCAAACGCCTATCTTCTTCGGGGGATGGGTGTACCGTCTTTTCAAGCATTACACGCAAATCCCAAGGTCCTTTGAAAGAAGCCCATGGTCGTGACAAGTTGACTACCACATTTTCGAGCCATGAACTTACTTTATGAGGCGGAAGACGGAACAGTGAGTTTCCAAAAGAACGTAAGGCTATGCATGGAACCCACAGGAGGCCCTAGTTCTTCACGCACCACCTCCCCACCACCAGTATCCACCCCATGGTGATCCGGGTCAATCCTCCTCACAAGGAGGCGGTTTTCCCTAATTTTCAAAAGCTTACATGATCTTATGCAGGAAAACCTCATGTGTACCAGGAAACGCCTACAACCTCGCCAAACAACACATACCACCCGGGTCGGAGCTATTGAACGCAACATCAACGATATACAAGACGATAATCGGCAGCATCCGGGAGTACATGGAGGGGCATGGGGATGGAGGTGATGATAGCGATGAGGATATGGAGTAGAGGGTTTGGAGGATCAGGAGCGGGTTGATGGCGAGCCCACAGGTTTAAGTCCCTTTATCTATCGAACAATTGGTGGCCTGCGTGCCAGAAGATGAACAATTTACTTTCCTTGCAACACTTTTATTTTTCTTTTACTTTATGCTTGGAACAATTAACTATGGTAAATTAGGATGTTTGTGTTGCTTGGTGTGGTATTAAGCGATGAAACAGGTACAAACCAAGGCTTGGGGTGCTAAGCCTCAGCCACTTATAGGGCCAGGATGGAAAAACCGGAGGAAGAGACCTGTTTTTCAGGCTTTCAGACTGTCCACACCGGGGAACGTGTCCAGCCAACACGCCCCCGTGCTCACCTCCCAGACCTGCTGTTTGGCTTCTGTCCTGCAGATTTTTGTCAGACACGTGGCCGTGTCCAGTGGACACGGGGCCGTGTCCACCTTCTGTAAGTTTCTTGTTACTGGCAGTTCGTCACAAGGGTCGTGTCCAGTGGACACGGGGCCGTGCCTAAACTACCAGTAACACAAATTTTTGCTTTTAAACACTATTTTTACAAATCTAATCAACCTAAAAATTTAATTTTTGGGACACATTGAGGACAATGTGTAATTTAAGTGTGGGGGGGGGGGGGGGGGAATGCTAAAACCTTGAATTTTGCAAGTCCTAAATACAAGCCCTTACACAAAACTCTATTGGAAACCGCTAATCACCCCCAAATTTTTTTCAAAATTTCATTTTTTTTTTACTTGTCTAGGTTTAACTCGGGAAATTCAAGTTCTTAAAAAGGTTATATTTTTACAAAATTTATAACCGATAGCGTAGTGATAAAAAGAATCAACATAAGAAAATTATGAAAAGGTTATGGAAAACTTAGTTAAAATTTGATTATATATACTTGATCACATAAAAACCCATTCCCACAAAAGGTGAGTTTTGAGCCTTTATTGAGCACAATTACATATCATTAGACTAAATGCTCATTTTTCGTTTCTTGTGTGAATAGCCGCTTGGTTCTTACGACTCTAGAACTTGCCATGACGATACGTTCCCTGGTCCTTATCAACTTAAACCCGAGTAAATAAATGATGGAGGCATTAAGACTAACCCTTTTTATTTCTACACCATTATTTTTCTTTTTCTTTTACCACATACCCAAAAATCCCCCTAGTTAACCCCTTTGAGCCTAAACCTTTTCACTTCATCACCCAAAAACCCTTTTACCCACCAAAACCTTTTTCATTTTTAACCCTTTGTTTTAGTAACAAGTTCGGTTTTTCGTATGATAAAAAAAAAAAAAAAAAATTTGTTGATGATGAAGCAAAAGAAAATAAACAAACAAGTTTATCAAAAATAACCTTGTTTGAATAAAAGCTTCATCAAAATAAAAAATAAAAAGTTACAAAAATAGAAAATCTTACGAAAACCGACACTTGTTACGCCTTTTCGCCCTTTTTCTACTAACCACTAACCACTTTCCCCAACCACCTACCTTTAACCCAAGCCTAACCCTTAACCCACGAAGTCCTCTTGATATTTACAACGGTATAAAAGTTAAAAAGGAGGAGGATTGATTGCTTGGCAAGCCTATGGTAGGAATAAGTTCCATGCCGCTCTCGAGTGATTCACTAAAAATACACCTTCCGGCCGAGTGTGAGTGACTTCTCCCGTGAGGTATTGTGAACTTGTATATAAATGGAATTTTAAAAAAAAGGCATGTTATGCCCCAATTAAATAGTTTCCTCCTATGAAACGTTTCTAAATAAATCATTACGAATAGGATTGTAAATAAATAAAAATAAACCCAAAAAAAGATCTTGGACATCCCGACACTCTACGACAAGCCCAAAAACCTTCTCTTCTACCTATTCCATTTGGGAGTGTAAGCCACATATTAAAGAGTTTTGCTTGAGGACAAGCAAAAGTTCAAGTGTGGGGGTATTTGATGTGTGCAAAATGCAACATATAAATTACATCAAATAAGGCATAAAACTAACCCTTTTTAAGTACTAATATTGGAAAAAGAGTGTTTTTTGTCCTTCCTTTTGTATTTTCAGGATTAAATGAGCTCAAAAACACAAAAGAAGCAAAAAGACAGCTAAATCCAACATAAATACAAGGAAAGGAACATTAGTGGACTGCCCGACCCCTCAACGGCACCTTCCAAAGCAAATTAGAGAAGACAGAAGACTGAACACGCCCCCGTGCTCAGCCAGCACGGGGGCGTGCCCAAGAAGCAGCAGAAAAGACAAATCCATAGAAGCTTCTATTGCCCACCACGGGCCGTGCTCAGCGGACACGGGGGCGTGTCGAAAGTACAGCAGGCGCATTTATTGTAATTGCGAATTACAATTAATGAGGAGAGAGAGTGTCAGACAGACACGGGGGCCGTGTCCAGCGGACACGGGGCCGTGCCCCAGCTCTCTGTTCAGCCTATAAATAGGAGTGCTTGGATTCATTTCAATCTCATCCCTTGGCACACCACCTCTCTCACACTTCACCCACCACCCACCACCATCATAAACACCATCATCCACCACCATCATCCATTGTCCATCGTAGAGTGTGTGAGTCGTCTCGGGATCCAAGATTGATCGTAAGAGTTCTTGACAATCAAGGCCATGTTTGCCTAAGTCTCTTACATCACTTGGTGAAGACAAAGTGTCTAGTATAATACTTTTTATTTCTAATCTTTTGCACTTTTTTATTTGGTTTTGTATTAATGACTTTAATAACTAGTTACTTATGTTGAAGGTGATCTTTCTTTATCGTTTGTCCGTGGTGTCTTGGCATTATTTTTACTGTCTATATAAAATAAAGGATTTCACCATTCATATCCCCACGGTCTATATGGAGGTATGTTGGCTACCTGGTCGGGGTTAAGGGAACGGTTTGGTAAAGGTCTTGCCATTGTTCAGCGTTTAGAGGTCCTGCAATGGACCTGGGTCAAATTTAGTAGGACCTCCTTCAATGCTTCACGGTATTGGATGGCTGGGGTCCAAACTCTTTGACCCCCTCATAAGTTAACTACTATTAATACTATAAGCCCGGCTACTTAGGACTGTATCCCTGCTGACTCAGACTACTTAGCGAGGGTAACGTCACCGCCAAAGCGGGGCCTACCACAATACTGCATTAATAACTTAATTCATTATCTTCCAATAATCCACCCTTTTAGGATTGTATCATTGCTGACTCAAACTACTGGGGTGAGTGTAACGTCACCTTCAAAAGAGGGGCCTACTACAATACGGAAATAATCAAAGGTTATACTAGATACGAGTCGGAACCAAGTGATTCATCTTGTCTATCTGTTTTTTCTTTTATTTTTATTTTCAGCATTTTAGTTAGTTTTTATTTTTCTTAGTTTAAACATTTTTCTAAACTTTTATTTTGATTAGACGTTGAGGATAAACCGGTACTAAAAGCTCTTGTGTCCTTGGACGACCTCGGTATCTTACCAACGCTATACTACACTCAACGATGGGTGCACTTGCCCATATGTGTGTTTAGTGTTAGTGAAATATCGTGTTTTATAAATTTAAAACTTGGCTAAAATAAGTGTTAAAAAGGGCTTAAAATATATACCTAATATATACGACACTTTACCGCACATCAAGTTTTTGGCGCCGTTGCCGGGGACACAAGGATTTTAGGAAAGCTTAAAATCGACGGCCTAATCAGTTTTTCAAAACCTTTTCAAAACGGGCCCACATTTTTTCTGCATTTTAGTTTAGTTTTGCATTTACAGTAGGTTAAACACGGGCCGTGCTCGCTGAACACGGGGCCGTGCTGCATATTTTTCATAAAACACCCAGTAACAAAAGCTTGAACACGGGCCGTGCTCACTGAACACGCCCCGTGCTCAACGAAATCAGTAACTTTAATTAAAACGCCCAGATACAGATCCTGAACACGGGGCCGTGCTCACTGAACACGGGGCCGTGTCCAGCCTCTGTTTCCGTTTTTATTTTTGTTTTCTGATCTCGAGACTCAGTTGTGGTCTGCTGAGTGATTCTTATGGATCAATACTCAGGAGGTTACAACTACACCTATGAGGAGGATGATTATAGGGGTAATTATTGCACTAATTGTCGTAACGCACGCTCGATTCAAAATAATCACTCATATCAACCATCCAATTCATACACCTACTATGAGGAGTCCAGGTACGAGCCATCAACTTCATACACATCCTATGAAGACCAAAGGTATGAACCTCCTCCCTCATACTCATATTTTCATGAACCAAGGTATGAGCCTTCTTACTCATACTTTGAGGAACCAAGATATGAGCCACCACCTTCATATGCTTATTATGAGGAACCATGGCGTGAACAACCCACCTCATATGAGTATTATGAAGAACAAAATTACGAACCTTATCCATCATATGCTTACAATGAAGAACAATGGTGTGAACCATCAACTTCATATGGGTATTATGAGGAACAAAGGGTCGAACAACCGGATTCAAGCTTAGAAAATAACGATTCTTTTTCTATAACCGAAGTGACCGATAGGATATTAGAACACATTAGAGTTATCGATCGATGTATAAAAGAAGCTCGCGCAAGGGAAGAGGAGTCCCGCGCAAGAGAAGAATTAAAAAAAGAAGAGATAACCAAAAATGTAAAAATGGAAGAACAAATAAGTGAAAAACCGACACATGAGTTAAACAACGAAAAAGGTGAGTCCGATAACGTTAAAATCCAAGAAGAGTCTAATTTTGAAGAAATTAATCTCTTGACACCTTCTTTTGAAAATCATTGTTTAGTACCCACTCATGCTAAGTTTTTAAAAGAATTAAACACTAACACTAAAATTGACGAAAAGGTAAGTGTTAAGTTAACTAATGATCAAACTTCGCTAATAAAAGAAGACCCATTTGAAATTAACATTACACCGGTTCCATGTTTCTTTCAAAATTCGTTTATTAGTAATGTCACAATCGATAAAGATCTTTGTGTTAACATAATGCCTAACTACATTTTCGAAAAATTAAGTATTAGTGATTTTTCTCCACTTCAAATACCCATTTTTCTATCCAATCGGAAAGTAATAAAATCAATCGGTATAGTTGAAGATGTCTTGGTTCAAACAAATCAAATGGTAATCCCAACCGACTTTGTCATCCTCGATGACGCTCCTCTAGTGTTGGGACGACCATTTGTGAAAACTCACGAAGCTTTGAAAAACCGGAAGTTCAATAATCTACCTCTTCAATTAGGGGCATTTAAAAGAAGTGTCGATCTCGAACGATCAATGAAATATCCATTCGGAAATGATGACCCCCTAATTGAAGATGAAGATGAACCACCCGATACAAGTGAAGAGATTGACCACTTTGTTGAAGAAGAGGCCGCCATAGAACAAACTTTTAAGGTTCTTGATCGAAACGAGCAACCAAATAAGGAGTCTCCTAAAGACCCACCACTTGAGCTCAAAGAACTTCCAAAAGGTTTGGAATATGCTTTTCTAGACAAAGATGGTAAGTTACCTGTAATTATTTCATCTAAATTAGATAACTTAGAGAAAGAAAAATTAATTAATCTTTTGAAAAAACACAAAAACGCAATAGCTTGGAAACTTGTGGACATAAAAGGAATTAGTCCTTCTATGTGCACACACAAAATTTTGATGAATGATGACTACAAATCGGTCATACAACCACAACGTCGAGTAAATCCAAATGTTCAAGAAGTGGTTAAAAACGAAGTCATCAAGTTACTTGACGCTGGACTTATCTATCCTATCTCCGATAGTCCTTGGGTGAGTCCCGTCCAAGTAGTTCCAAAGAAAGGAGGTATGACGGTAATTACTAACGAAAAGAATGAACTAATACCAACAAGAACCGTCACAGGATGGAGAGTATGTATAGATTATAGACGATTAAATGAAGCAACAAGAAAGGATCATTTTCCTTTACCCTTCATTGATCAAATGTTAGAAAGATTATCCGGTCATAAATTTTACTGTTTCTTGGATGGTTTTTCAAATGAGCTCAAAAACACAAAAGAAGCAAAAAGACAGCTAAATCCAACATAAATACAAGGAAAGGAACATTAGTGGACTGCCCGACCCCTCAACGGCACCTTCCAAAGCAAATTAGAGAAGACAGAAGACTGAACACGCCCCGTGCTCAGCCAGCACGGGGGCGTGCCCAAGAAGCAGCAGAAAAGACAAATCCATAGAAGCTTCTATTGCCCACCACGGGCCGTGCTCAGCGGACACGGGGGCGTGTTGAAAGTACAGCAAACGCATTTATTGTAATTGCGAATTACAATTAATGAGGAGAGAGAGTGTCAGACAGACACGGGGCCGTGTCCAGCGGACACGGGGCCGTGCCCAGCTCTCTGTTCAGCCTATAAATAGGAGTGCTTGGATTCATTTCATCTCATCCCTTGGCACACCACCTCTCTCACACTTCACCCACCACCCACCACCCACCACCATCATAACACCATCATCCACCACCATCATCCATTGTCCATCGTAGAGTGTGTGAGTCGTCTCGGGATCAAAGATTGATCGTAAGAGTTCTTGACAATCAAGGCCATGTTTGCCTAAGTCTCTTACATCACTTGGTGAAGACAAAGTGTCTAGTATAATACTTTTTATTTCTAATCTTTTGCACTTTTTATTTGGTTTTGTATTAATGACTTTAATAACTAGTTACTTATGTTGAAGGTGATCTTTCTTTATCGTTTGTTCGTGGTGTCTTGGCATTATTTTACTGTCTATATAAAATAAAGGATTTTCACCATTCATATCTCCACGGTCTATATGGAGGTATGGTGGCTACCTGGTCGGGGGTTAAGGGAACGGTTTGGTAAAGGTCTTGCCATTGTTCAGCGTTTAGAGGTCCTGCAATGGACCTGGGTCAAATTTAGTAGGACCTCCTTCAATGCTTCACGGTATTGGATGGCGGGGGTCCAAACTCTTTGACCCCCTCATAAGTTAACTACTATTAATACTATAACCCGGCTACTTAGGACTGTATCCCTGCTGACTCAGACTACTTAGCCGAGGGTAACGTCACCGCCAAAAGCGGGGCCTACCACAATACTGCATTAATAACTTAATTCATTATCTTCCAATAATCCACCCTTTTAGGATTGTATCCTTGCTGACTCAAACTACTGGGGTGAGGGTAACGTCACCTTCAAAAGAGGGGCCTACTACAATAACTAAGATAATCTCTTAATTATGTGCAAAAGTGCGGAAATAATCAAAGGTTATACTAGATACGAGTCGGAACCAAGTGATTCATCTTGTCTATCTGTTTTTTCTTTTATTTTTATTTTCAGCATTTTAGTTAGTTTTTATTTTTCTTAGTTTAAACATTTTTCTAAACTTTTATTTTGATTAGACGTTGAGGATAAACCGGTACTAAAAGCTCTTGTGTCCTTGGACGACCTCGGTATCTTACCAACGCTATACTACACTCAACGATGGGTGCACTTGCCCATATGTGTGTTTAGTGTTAGTGAAATATCGTGTTTTATAAATTTAAAACTTGGCTAAAATAAGTGTTAAAAAGGGCTTAAAATATATACCTAATATATACGACACTTTACCGCACATCAGTTATGAGCAGGTTAAAAATAATTAAAAATCTTTAAAATCTCAAAATATTATATTACATCAGTGGGTAAAATGTTTGGTCTCAAAAATTGGGTTTAGATAGGCTTTATGCTAATGGCGCCGTTTAATTACTAAAAGGCGTTATAATTACGCTAATGAGCATAACTCCTAATCTAGACCACCAACTGATGTGAAATTTTAGGGACATGTTTATAAATCAGTAATAAATATTATTGTTCTTTCACATTTCCAAAATTCTCGTTTTATGGTCAAAAGGGCATTATGGTCAATATTAAGCAATTAACGGAAACGTGCATATGAATCGGACAAACAACGAACCAATCACATAGGGCTATGCCATCATGTAACTTGGTCCTAAGGAAGTCCTAAGGCATTTCTAAATCATACTAAAACGGGTCAGAACTGAAGTCAAAGCAAAAGTCAAAGTTTTGCGACTTTCGGTTCCGAACCGGGTCTAAACAGGAAATTGTCGGGTCGAACATGCTTAGACATGTTCTTACATTTGTTATCAAGTTATATGAGTGATAAAATAGGTTACATGCCTTCTACATTGCTAATTACATGTTAATTTGAAAATTATAGTTATGCTGACTTTTTATAAGCAACTTTGACCCGACATTTGATCTAGTTAGAGCGGGAATCCGAGGGTGCCCTTTTAAGGGTTTATTGACCACATAATTACCAACTTATAACTACCTTCAATTCGACTAATCACTGGACCATTAATGATTAATCGCTAAGTCAAACGTTAATTACGACGGTTTGACTTTTAAGCTAATAACTAAGAAAAACTCAACTAAGGAAGGTTAAGGGCACTTACCAAAGTCTAATGCACTATTAGAGATGACTTGGGTCTGCTCTTATGCTCCAGGAAGCTCCAAAAATGAAGATGGAAGGAATGATATCAAAGTTGCAACATGAATGGCCTTTTTATAGTGATTTTGATCCATTATGATCATGACAAATCATGCTACCCTTGTTCCCTGATCATCAACATGTGTCCCTAAGGCCTAGGAACTATTAGGGGTCGCCCATGGATGTGAAAATATCTTCTTAAGTCGGTTAAACGCTCAAAACAGCCAACTGCCCGAGTTTCTGCATCTGGGCATGCCTTACGGACCGTAAGGCTTGACCCTTACGGTCCGTAGGCCTTTTCCAAAGGGCAAAAATCTTTTGACCTTTCAGGCTTCGAACGGGTAACTAGTGTAATACGATTTTGGGCCATTATTTCCAGTATGGGGCCTATTGTTTGGGTCATGAACATTTTACACCACCTTAGTATGATATAAAGTTCCCTTGGATCCTTTTGAAAGTGCCGTAAATGAAGGTTGTCGTGCACATCCTCGTAGGATCCCATTCTTGTGTAATTCGAATCAATCATTGTTAGCATTTACCGGATTTGAGCATACCAGATGTTTATAATATATATTAGGGTCTTGGGATTTATAATTAGGTCGTTTAGAGGTGTTTAATTAACATGTCGATGCTTTAAATCCTACCATACATCTTTGACTAGATCCGGGTTTCTAACACTTTTGTCTTGTATGACACGTGTCGTTATTTTATTGAACATGAATTTTCGAGGTGTTACATCCTCACCCCCTTAAAAGAAATCTCGACCTCGAGATTTACTGAAATAAATGAGGGTACTTTTCTTTCATTGTGGACTCAACCTCCCACGTATACTCGGGACCTCTACGAGCATCCCATTTAACCTTTACGATCGGTGCATGCTTCCTTCGAAGCTTCTTGACCTGTCGATCCTCGATCGACACAGGTTTTTCAACAAACTTCAAGCTCTCTTCTATGTGCACATCTGTATGTGGTATGACTAGTGATTCATCAGCGAAACACTTCTTCAGATTGTAGATGTGGAATACGTTATGAATACCACTGAGCTCTTCAGGTAAGTTTAACTTATAAGCAACTGATCCGACACATTCGATGACCTCGAATGGTCCTATGTACCTCGGGCTTAACTTACCTTTCTTGCCAAATCGCTTCACTCCCTTCCAGGGTGATACTTTAAGCAACACTTTATCACCTACCTCGAATTTCAGAGGTTTACGCTTTAGATCTGCGTAGCTTTTCTGCCTATCCCTGGCAGCTTTCAGGGGGTCATGAATCTGGACAATCTTGTCCGTCGTTTCAAAGACTATTTCAGGTCCTGTCAGTTGGACATCTCCAACTTCTGCCCAACAAACGGGAGTTCTGCACTTTCTACCGTACAAGGCCTCGAAAGGCGCAGCCTTAATGCTGGTATGGTAGCTATTTTTATACGAGAACTCGATTAATGGTAGGTGGCTATCCCAACTACCACCTAAGTCAATAACGCATGCCCGAAGCATGTCTTCCAACGTTTGGATAGTACGCTCACTCTGGCCGTCCATTTGAGGGTGGTAAGCCGTACTAAAATTTAAGCGCGTGCCCAAAGATTTTTGGAAACTTTTCCAAAAATGTGATGTGTATCTCGTATCTCTGTCAGAGATAATTGACACTGGTACGCCATGAAGAGACACAATCTTATCCACGTATAATTGGGCTAACATATCGGAGCTATAAGTCTCCTTAATGGGTAGGAAATGTGCTGACTTAGTCAGTATATCTACTATTACCCATATAGTATCATTTCCTTTCCTCGTCTTCGGCAACTTGGTGATGAAATCCCTTGTCACCATTTCCCACTTCCATGTGGGAAGTTCAGGCTGTTGTAGCAAACCTGACGGTTTCTGATGTTTAGCTTTGACTTGCGCACACGTCAAACAATTAGCTACATAGGTAGCTATAGACTTCTTCAAGCCTATCCACCAGTAGTTTGCCTTTAGATCCTGGTGCATCTTATCAGCTCTAGGATGAACGGAATATTTAGAACTATGGGCTTCCTGGAGGATAACATCTCGAAGTCCCCCATAAATTGGAACCCATATTCGTCCATTTAACCTCAAAATTCCGTCCTTGCCATAGGATAACTGTTCTTCAGTTATTCCTAGCTTTTCATTAGGATAGTTAGCTTCCAACACAGCTTCCTTCTGTGCAGCTAACAACCTTTCATTCAAACTATTCTTTATCTCAATGCTCTTGGCATCGGCTACTACATTCGCCTTGCCAGGATGGTATCTGATTTCACAATCATAATCATTTAAAGTTTCCATCCAACGTCGTTGCCTCATGTTCAAATCCTTTTGGTTAAACAGGTGCTGGAGGCTCTTGTGATCAGAATAGATCACACACTTGATACCATATAAATAGTGCCTCCATAGTTTCAGTGCAAATACAACGGCACCCAACTCCAAGTCATGGGTGGTGTAATTCTTTTCATGCACCTTTAGCTGACGTGAAGCATAGGCAATGACCTTGCCTCTTTGCATAAGCACACACCCCATACCGGTGTGTGATGCATCACAATATACTACAAACTCTTATATTCCATCAGGCAATGTCAACACAGGTGCATTGCTCAACTTCTGCTTCAGAATATCAAAAGCTTCTTGCTGCTTAGGCCCCCAGTCAAACTTAATCTTCTTCCTAGTCAAAGAAGTTAGGGGTGCAGCAATCCTTGAAAATTTTTCGATAAATCGCCTATAGTATCCTGCTAAACCTAGGAAGCTACGAATCTCTGTAGGCGTCTTTGGCTCTTGCCAGTTAATAACAGCTTCTACCTTAGCGAGATCCACTTGGATTCCACGCTCACTAACAACATGTCCAAGAAATTGGACTTTTCGAAGCCAAAATTAACACTTCGAAAATTTGGCGTAAAGCTTCTCCTGTTGAAGTAGTGAAAGAATACATCGAAGATGTTTCTCATGATCAGCTTGGTTCTTCGAGTAGATGAGAATGTCGTCGATGAAAACGATGACAAATTTGTCTAAGTATGGCTTGCAGACGCGATTCATGAGATCCATGAATGCGGCAGGTGCATTAGTGAGCCCAAAAGGCATCACTAGGAACTCGTAATGACCATAATGAGTCCTAAATGCAGTCTTGTGTACATCTTCATCTCTAACCTTCAGTTGATGATAGCCTGACCTTAAGTCAATCTTAGAGAAGTAACTTGCCCCTTGCAATTGATCGAACAGATCGTCGATCCTGGGCAAATGATACCTATTCTTGATAGTGACCTTATTAAGCTCACGGTAATCGATGCACAGACGCATCGATCCATCCTTCTTCTTAACAAACAAGATTGGCGCTCCCCATGGAGACGAACTAGGTCTTATGAAACCTTTAGCTAGCAAATCATCTAACTGCGTCCTCAACTCCTTCATCTCTGTTGGTGCCAACCTATAAGGTGCTCTCGCAACAGGTGCTGCTCCGGGGATGATGTCAATTCTGAATTCTACTTGCCAATCTGGTGGTAAACCAGGTAGATCTTCAGGAAAAACTTCAGGGTATTCAGAAATGACGGGGATATCTTCAATCTTGGGTTTCTGTTCATCAATAGTCACTTGTGCCATGTAAATGACACAACCCTTCTTCAAACACTTAGAGGCCTTGAGCATAGACACTTGCTCAGGTAGTCCATACTGGGTATCTCCCTGAATGGTAAGTGATTCACCAGACGGAGACTTGATCACCACTTGCTTCTTATTGCAGACAATCTGGGCTTGGTTACGAGATAACCAATCCATACCCAAAACTATGTCGAAACCGGCTAATTTCAGAGGAAGTAGGGACAAAGGAAAAGAGTGGTTCTTAATGGATATGGAACATCCATCTAATATGGTTGAGGCGGTTTCTAAGGTGCCATCTGCTAATTCCACCTCATACTTCACACTTAGGGTTTTAACAGGCAATTTCAACAATTCACAAAACTTATTATCTACGAACGACTTATCAGCGCCTGAATCAAAATGTACTCTTGCATATACATCATTTATGAGAAAGGTACCTGTGATCACATTGTCGTCCTGGACGACTTCCTTTGCATCCATCCTGAAGACCCTTGCATTGGTCTTCTTGACCTCTTCAGGCTTCTTGGCGTATTTAGGGCAGTTGGTTTTAATGTGCCCTTTCTCATTGCAGTTGTAGCATGTGGCATCTTTAATCTTCTTGCAATCAACAGTCTTGTGCTCCTTAGACTTGCATATCCCACATGCAGGTGATCCTGACTTAGAATTGGACTCAAGTCTGCACTTTCCAAAGTGGCGTTTTTGGCAAGTCGTGCACTTAGGCTTCTCCTCTGTTCGCTGGCTATTCTTTCCAGAAACAAACTTCTTAGAATCAGTGTTTCCATTGTACTTCTTCTCTGACCCTCGTGAGTTATCATCCTCACGCTTCCTCTTACTTTCTTCAGAATTCTTTAGCGATCTCAACCTGACCGTATCTAAAGTAAGGGACAGAGAGAGGTCAGCTGCCGACCTGAAAGTGGCAGGTATTGATGCCTTAACACTGGCTTTGATTTCTGGGGCTAAACCCCCAATGAAGCGAGCAATTCGCTCGGGTTCCGGTGTTACCAGGTAAGGAACCAGTCTGGACAGGGTATTGAAACTGGTGAGGTAAGATTGACAATCTAAGTTTGTCATAACCAACGATAAGAAATCTGACTCGATCCTCTCGACCTCGTGTTGAGGGCAGTAGTTCTCCATAATGAGAGCAACAAACTGCTCCCATGACATGTTGTAGAGTGGGATCTTCCCAGCAGCTTGAATGAGAGACTTCCACCATGCCAGTGCCTCTCCTTTGAACGATTGGGATACATACTTCACTACATCCCTTTCAGCACAACCGCTGATATCGACAACTGTGTCCATTTCATCCAACCAGATCATACAATCAATTGCCCCCTTCTCCCCAGTGAAATCTCGGGGTTTGCAGGAAACAAAGTATTTATAGGTACAGAACTTGGTACGTGGTTCATTATCGAACACTAACCTCTTGGATGGAACACTGTGTTGATTAGATGAATGTCGATCATCATCCTTCTTTGGTTCCTCTTTCTTAGAGGGTGGCTTGCTGTGAGCCTCTGAATGAGTCTTAGGGACAGACTTAGAGTGGGGTACAGATGAGGCTTTACTATTAGTTCCACTATACTCCCTGAATTGCTCCTCTACAGCTTTAGATACAGCTGTATCAATCAGTGTACGAAGCTCTCCTCTGGTTATATTAATCCTATCATCATCGCGGTTTTCCAGAGGATGACTGTTCTCTTCCTCTGACCTAGCCATGTAGCTTTAATTGCTACATAAAATCAAACAAGGACAAGGTTTATACGGAAGCTTATACAGTTTTATCGTTTTAAACGATTTATTAACCATGTCTTTAATACACATTTTAGTTAATTTGCTAAATATATAATTGTTCAGGATCTTTATCATAATCCAAAATTATAAGTTAATAATAGCACAAAAGGCCTAGTCACGTAGACAAGTTTAATTTATAGGCCTTGATTTTACGGAATCGAGGCATTAAGGTTTGAATCAAAGTTCATTACCTTTTCTTGACAGGGAGTTGTAGGCTACCACTGTCTTTAGTCCAGAGGACGTTAATTTTAGCCCGTGGGCACTTCATCCTTAAGGGATGATTATATAATTAAGGGAATTTAGAATAGCCCATTTATGAATGACTTATGTGATTTTATCGTATCACATTTTGTCAAGCATGTTAATATGCTTTCAGATGTTTAACAAGGATTTGAATCTTTTGAATAAGTTTTACCATCTTGGCCATGTCTGCAGTGACATTTAGGCTAGGTTTTACCCTTTAGATTTCTTTTTTATATTTAACGCAGAACAATCCTAAATTGAAATGTTAACAAGGATCTAAATCCAATTGTGGAACTACCATCTTGGCCCTGTCTTAATGTGACATATGGCTAGGTCTTGTCCTTTTTAGATTTTTTCATTTTATTATAATGGTAGATCTTATAATATAGGAATAATATTTTAAATATAATCGTTCCATTAAAATTTAAACAAGTATATGGTTGCCCTAAACGGGACTTCTAGTAGCAAATGACTTGCCCATGCAAGGGCTAATCAGAAACATAACAAGGAACCAAATAATGACAAAATAAAACGAATTAGGATTTGTCCTATGTTCTTGTCTAGACTCAAGAATGTGCAACTGTGTAACTGAGATTAAACACAAAAGGCTAGCGTTTAATTCACTCAGTGTTGGCTCTGATACCAACCAGTCACACCGATATAAAGTATTATCAAGTATTACAACGGAAAGTAAAAGGATCCACAGGCGGATCAAAATAAAAAGGAAAAACTGCTTAACAGACTTTGACATCTAGAGCTTGCGATACTTGAGTAATGATGCCTGGAGTAGCCAGCCTATTTCGTCTAGTACCTGCACTTAGCCTTTTGGAAAATACGTCAGTTTACACTGGTAAATACAACTTAACTGACTCATTTTGAAAAGAGTTTGAAAATTGATTTGAATGCACTTCGGCAAAATATCTTTTATAACTTGGGAAAATTATTAAATAATCATGTATACAGTTTACTTATTTGTCGTCCATCAGGGCCAGTTTGTAGGGCCGGACAAGATTAACTGACACGCCACAGGTATAATGCCCACAGGGATTATATTCCTCTGAGTGGGTTACCAGTTTTTACATAATGCATCTGTCAGGTGTACGCCTACACCCCGTGCTTAGGTTGTGGCCATTTCTTCGAATGATGCCAAGGATATCCGGGACATGGTCATTTAACCCCCAAAAGCCATACACCAAATAATACATATTAAACGGGTCATGCAAATACATTAATCACAATCCGATTTAAATGACTACACACACCCGACCAAGCGGTACTTTTATAGTACCGTATCCCAAGCCCGTATAGGGAAAATTAGTTAAGAGTATTTACCTGAGCAAAGTATAAGTCCAATACAGTAAGTGCACGTAGCTTTTACTGGGCTCCTAATCTGGAACGAGGGTTTTTAATATCCTATTAGAATCCTAACGGGTCTTTAATTAAGCTTAGACTTAGACCGGTTAGTTTTCAAAAGGAAGACACGGTTCAAACGCATGATAAAGCGAAGACCGGTTTAGAATGTGGTTTTGACCCGACAAGCTTGTATGCTTGTTTAATATGGGTAATTTAAAAACACTCTGGATTTGAGATAAAAACGATATGGTTTGACCCGTTTCGGCTAATATATGTAAACTAGTTACATAAGCCGACCCGAACACGACAAGTGCGTAACGAGTAACCAAAAGAGTCATATACAGGTTTCCTAAGTTAATATGCCATAAATATGTTGTGATATCAGTAGGATACCTTCCATTATGCCCAAAACGAGTTTAATCTCAAAATAAGCCCCGTAGGGGTATTTTGGTCATTTTAAAGATTATAAAAGAGGTTAATTAAAATTCTGAGATTCGGTTCCGAATACATCAGTGGAATAACTTATTTTATTAGGTCATATCAGTTGGTAATAGGTCTTATATGGAAAAATGGTTTTAAACCCAAACTATGCGTTTAATACGCGTAAAAAACCATTTTAAGCGATTTCCGGGTTATACAGGAAATCTGAGTTTTCTGATCAGGTTATAAAGTTCAAAATACTTTATTTATTATATAAAAATTAGTAGCAATTGGATTGGTTACAAAATACTATGTAGAACTCATTTTATAAACAAAAAGGGTATAATCGGTATTTACCGAATCAACGCCATAACCTTAGGTTATGAGCAGGTTAAAAATAATTAAAAATCTTTAAAAATCTCAGAATATTATATTACATCAGTGGGTAAAATGTTTGGTGTCAAAAATTGGGTTTAGATAGGCTTTATGCTAATGGCGCCGTTTAATTACTAAAAGGCGTTATAATTACGCTAATGAGCATAACTCCTAATCTAGACCTCCAACTGATGTGAAATTTTAGGGACATATTTATAAATCAGTAATAAAGATTATTGTCCTTTCACATTTCCAAAATTCTCGTTTTATGGTCAAAAGGGCATTATGGTCAATATTAAGCAATTAACGGAAACGTGCATATGAATCGGACAAACAACGAACCAATCACATAGGGCTATGCCATCATGTAACCTGGTCCTAAGGAAGTCCTAAGGCATTTCTAAATCATACTAAAATGGGTCAGAACTGAAGTCAAAGCAAAAGTCAAAGTTTTGCGACTTTCGGTTCCGAACTGGGTCTAAACAGGAAATTGTCGGGTCGAACATGCTTAGACATGTTCTTACATTTATTATCAAGTTATATGAGTGATAAAATAGGTTACATGCCTTCTACATTGCTAATTACATGTTAATTTGAAAATTATAGTTCTATTGACTTTTTATAAGCAACTTTGACCCGACATTTGATCTAGTTAGAGCGGGAATCCGAGGGTGCCATTTTAAGGGTTTATTGCCCACATAATTACCAACTTATAACTACCTTCAATTCTACTAATCACTGGACCATTAATGATTAATCGCTAAGTCAAACGTTAATTAAAACGGTTTGACTTTTAAGCTAATAACTAAGCAAAACTCAACTAAGGAAGGTTAAGGGCACTTACCAAAGTCTAATGCACTATTAGAGATGACTTAGGTCTGCTCTTATGCTCCAGGAAGCTCCACAAATGCAGATGGAAGGAATGATCACAAAGTTGTAACATGAATGGCCTTTTTATAGTGATTTTGATCCATTATGATCATGACAAATCATGCTACCCTTGTTCCCTGATCATCAACATGTGTCCCTAAGGCCTAGGAACTGTTAGGGGTCCCCCATGGATGTGAAAATATCTTCTTAAGTCGGTTAAACGCTCAAAACAGCCAACTGCCCGAGTTTGTGCATCTGGGCATGCCTTACGCACCGTAAGGCTTGACCCTTACGGTCCGTAAGCCTTTTCCAAAGGGCAAAAATCTTTTGACCTTTCAGGCTTCAAACGGGTAACTAGTGCAATACGATTTTGGGCCATTATTTCCAGTATGGGGCCTCTTGTTTGGGTCATGAACATTTTACACCACCTTAGTATTATATAAAGTTCCCTTGGATCCTTTTGAAAGTGCCGTAAATGAAGGTTGTCGTGCACATCCTCGTAGGATCCCATTCTTGTGTAATTCGAATCAATCATTGTTAGCATTTACCGGATTTGAGCATACCAGATGTTTATAATATATATTAGGGTCTTGGGATTTATAATTAGGTCGTTTATAGGTGTTTAATTAACATGTCGACGCTTTAAATCCTACCATACATCTTTGACTAGATCCGGGTTTCTAACACTTTTGTCTTGTATGAAACATGTCGTTATTTTATTGAACACGAATTTTCGAGGTGTTACATAACAAGTCTTAGGTGTTAAATATGGTTTTAAACCATACTATGCACCTAACTAGTGTAAAACTCGCTAATTGACAATAATCAAGATGTTTATGTAAATCTGAGATTTTGATCAGTTTTAAATGCTCAAAATAATTTATTTAATGTATGAAATCAGTAGGAAAATGTTTGGCATTGAAATCATTTGTTAATCTCATTTTATGCTTGAAAAGGGTATTATCGTCATTAACCGATTTACACAAAAACCCTATGTTTTAAACAGATTCTAATCTGACCAAAAATCTTAAAATTCCTTAAAAATAATATCTTAACAGTAGGAAATGAGTTTTGATTCAAATTCCAAGTTTAAACATGTGTTATGCAAGATATCGTAAATTAATTAATAAAAAGCTTCTAATTACGATATCGAGCATAACTCCTATTTGAGACCAAGAACTGATGTCATATTTTCAAGACAAGCTTATATATCAGTAACAAAAGTTTTTGTCCTCTCACATTTCTAAAAATCTCATTTATATGTTAAAAGGGTATTTACGGCATTTATAAGCATATTAACAATTAAGGGCATATAATACAGACCACTAAGAACCATGCAATATCACTCCAGAGGGTTATACTACTGGATTATGTGGTCCTAATGGAAGCTTAAAACATGGGAGAATTAAGCTTGAACGGGTCAGAACTGAAAGTAAAAGCAAAAGTCAAGCTTTTGCGACTTTCGGTTATAAACTGACCTTAGACTGATAATTGCCGGGTTAGGACTGATTAAACATGTTCTAATATTAATTACCAAGTCATTAGAATGTTAAAATATAATTTAGAACCTCTGTTTTATTAATTTAAATCATTTTTAAATTTTCTGTCCAGTTTGACTTTTTGTCAAACTAGTTTGACCCGACAATTAACTAGTCAAATGAAGTAATTAGGAGGTGACCTTTTAAAGGGTTAATCACATACCTTAATATGGTTCCATAACCACTTTTGTTTCGGTCAGTGGCTGGACCATTTATGATTAAACCGAAAGTCAAAGCTTAATTACGATATATTTGACTTTTCGGTTTTTAAGCTAATTAAATGGACTAAGCAGGGATTAAAATTCTTACTTAGGGTCCTTGCTATCTTTTCTACACTTGGAATTCTTCTCCTACTGCTTGCAAGCTCCAGAAGAGAGTTTATAAGTTGTCGCAAATGAAAGTGCACTAGAACACTTGAACTTATGGTCATTTATATACTAATTTGCAAGCATTTGGATCATTCACAGCTGTTAAGGAGGCTCCTAGGATCACCCCAGGTGTCCTTGTGGTATCCTAAAATTGACAATAAGCTCATGGTTTCAATTTGGAAGGTTATAAGGCGGTTAGAGCATGAAACCTGCAGCTGTCCAAAAATTCTGCCCAGATACAGGCTTTACGGACCGTAAGCCTGACCCTTTACGGTCCGTAACCGATATTGGATTGTATCGCCCAAGTACCCTCCTTGCGGACCGTAAGCCCTGGCCCTTGCGGTCCGTAAGAGGCTGATCAGAAAAATAATTTCTTTTGATCTTGACACCTTTGGTCCTTCAACTTTCATAATCGTTCTCAATTATTCCCGAGAGTGTGTTTCAACACAACAAAAGTCTCGGATCGAGTAAAAGGTCACTAAGAGGCATAAATTAGCATGTTGACACTTTTAGTCCCTTCGTATACATAATTTCACCGTTTGACAATTTTAGTCCTTCAAACTAAATTTTTCACATATTTAGAGTTTAGGACACGTGTCTTTACATAAGTGGACACATGTTTACGTTGTGTTACAGCATACAACTTATTAAGCATAGTGTACTAGTATTTTAAGCATGTTTCTTCCCAATCTTATCTCATGAATTATCTTATTCATACAAGATCACATTATCAACAATTTTACATCATAATCACTATTAAAACTTAGTTCCTAACATATAGTGTATCAACATAATCATGATATTAGTATTTACTTGTTCATCATCATTACCCTCATACTCATACACTTGGGTTTCACTCTAAATCATATAAATAATTAAAATTAAACAATGATTTATCTTCAACACAATAGGGTTAACAAGTACTCATTCTAATTTCAACTAAATTCATGGATGCATCATAACCCATGTCATCAAACATCATCAAAACATAAAAAATTTACTTACTTGATGTGTAGAATACTTGGGTGATCACCAATCTTACTTCATGCATCAATTTTTCGGCTAATTCCACTTTCAATTTGAAGGTTCTTCATGAATTAGGGTTTGCACCCCCTTCCCCATCCCTCTGATCGTTCATACGCACACACCCAGTGGTGTGTGTGTGTGTGAATTTTGATTTAATAAAATTCAATTTCCAATTTGGCAACCTTAGTCCCTCAAATTAGTTACTTAATCACATTGCCACCCAATTCATTCCCTTGTTTTTGTTAGGCATTTAACTAGGTATAATAACCAAGTTATTATATTTCATTTAATTAACATGGCAACATACCTACGTATTAAATATTTGAGTTTTGGGGTGTTACAGTGGACCGACCTTGATAAGGGTGAAGGGGAAATGACTAACTTGGAGCGATGCGGGTTGGGGCGAGTAGCAGCAGGTTAGGTGGGTACATTGTCGCAAGCCCTTCGAGTGGTGGTGATTCTCAAGCTTTGCAAGTTACACAACCTGAGGATGAAGTCTCACAACTCGGGGATAAAGAGAATAAACAGAACGTTGCTAAATAGTAGCCGTATGATTGCTGACTCTCTCCACCGACGATTTCGACTTGGGAAATGAGGTTGATTGCCACCTCTCTCCGTCGTTGATTTCGATCAACTTTTTTGAGGTTACCAAGCCAGAGACTACGATGATCCGAGAGTAAAAAATCAAGATTTGAGATTATCCTAAGATCACACGGTGTGGGCGTGGTTTTGCAGCGTTTAGGCTTTTCCAAACCGCACACACCACACCGAGCACGACGTCGACCGCAGCGTCGTCGTGGGAGTGACATATTTTTTACCGGCGTGGAGGCTCAAAGTGGGTGGACGTGGCACATTATGAGTGGCCGTGGGATGTAGCCGTTAGGTGCAACGGTTAAAATTAAAAAAAAAACTTTCTAAAATTATATAACACCTCCTGTATAAATCACCCCATTTTTACCATTTTTTTATAAACTCTCTCAAATCCCCTCAACTTTCTTTACAATATACCACAAAAGTTTCATTAAAATGTCTACGATTCCGTGGAGTGAAGAAGAGGATATCGCGTTGTACGAATCATGGGTCTAAGCGCTTAGTCACTACACGCCGCGTAATCGCTCGAGTGGTCTGTTTTGGGGGAGAATTTTCCAACGCTTTTGCTTTTATAGGGGCGACACCTCCCGAACCATAGACGCGCTTTCTTCTCGTTTAAGGACAATTCGTTTGGATAGTGAAAGATTTGAGACGGTGCACAATGCAGTGGAAAATGCGGATGGAGACCATACGAAAGACTATATATCATAAAAGTCGCCCTCATCAACTACAGGCACGATTACAATCGTTACTTCAAAAACGTTTCGGCGTTGCATATAATTAGATTTTTTATTTAATAATGTTTAATTTTTAGGTTTTATTTTAATTATGTAATCTTTTTAAATCTTATTTCGCGTGTTTTTTTAGTTTCGTTTTTTATGTTTCTGTGTAATGTTTTTAATTTTTAAATTGTGTAACGTTTTATTATTAATGTTGTTTGTTTACAACTATTGTTAATGTTTTTTTAATTAAATAATTTTATATAATTTTGAATAAAAAATAATAACAAAAAATGTGTGTTACGTGTCAAACAATGTCACACTTTCACGTCATGTCTCACTCCTCCCGTTTTTTGCACCATGTCATTTTTCTTACGTGTGCTTATATGTCGTCCATATGTCGTGTAACTTCCAATTTTCATGCCTCTCCACACTAAGGGCATGTTTGGTTAAGCTTTTTGAAACAACTTATTATTGACTTATTGTCTTTTTGAAAAAGTGAGTATGGAGTGACTTATTGCTTTTTTCCCCTCACATTCACCCTTATTGACAAACATCATTTTGGAGCTTATAACTTTTTAAAGACCAATAAGTCAACAAGTTATTTCAAAAGGGTCATTTACATATATCCCCTTCTTAAAATCAATTATTACATATTTACCCAGCCCTTAAATTCAATTACATATTTCACCTTCCTAAACTATATATATTACATATTTACCCATTTCATTAAATTTACACTATTAAATTCATATGTTACCCTTAATCAATTTCTTAAATAATACCCAATTTTATTAATATATTATATTCTTTTGTAATAATCAGTGACTAGTTGTAATACCCGTGTGAATACACGGGTATGTTTAATAACGATCCAAATCAAATACTAAAAAACAGATTATAATATATCATTTAAATCGTCTGCATTTAGTTTCATATCTTTATAAAACAATGTTAAAGACAATATGTATTAGTATTACTTGATAAACCATATATTTTGATAAACCATATATTTTAAAACACGTGAACTTTAAAACACGTTTTACATGTTTGTGTGGTGAGTTGTTTTTAATAGTAGATGTTTGTGTGGTAAGTGATGGGTATTTTCACTAAAATCTATCGCTATTTATGGAATAATGCTCGATGACATGGCATAAATTGATTGAATGTTGTGAGTGATGAGTGAGTGGTGAAAGATGGGCGCCCCAACCCCCTTAGAGTACACCCCATGACCTTACAACCCACAACTCATTTGCAACCCATTTAACTCGAGTTCGATAAATGGATTACAAGGATCATGTTCTGGTTACACGGTTTTGAGCGTATCCATATAAAGATGATGTGAGCAATACATAAATATATGGGTCGTGATTCAAGTTCATCAATTCAACTTGTCAACCGAAGAGGATTGCAACCGACCCAATAGGATTGCAACAGGCTTTAACAACACTAAATTTATAAAATTAGAGATCTTTAATTAACGTGTTCAAATGAAATACTGGAATTCAAATGCAAATGCAACAGTATTTACAAATAACAAATCTGATAAGCAAAAGTATCCATCAGATTTGGAGTAAATTCATCAAATGTGTTTCCCTCTTAGTTCCTCTTCAACTTTGTTGGTGTTGCAAGAATCCTTTTGGTTGCACTAATCTCCAATGGGCTGTTCCTACTCTGTAACATCCATAAAAAACAGTAAACATCCAATCAAACCACATATAGATCAAACACGCCCGCAACGCAAAAAGAAAGCATCATAAACTCACATTCGAGCAGGTACCACGGCGCACATTGCAGATTGGATAATTATGTGGACAACAACTGTAGTGATCATCACAGCAAGAAGCACCCTCTAACGGACAACAACCCCAAGCGAAACAGTAGCCATAGTACTCATAGATGCAGCAACAAGTTGTGCTTTCAGTTGACAAAGACACTACCATGTTCTGTAAAATAAATATATAAGGTGTCCTCTTTTTAGTTCATTGAACCTCCTATAAAATATTAATAAGGTGTCCTCTTTTTTAGTTCGTTGATAATATTAAAAAAAATCTAAACCTTTAGCAAAAAAGACTTACTTGTTGTTCAAGTGCCATCTCAAGTTCTTCACGAGCTTTAATGATGCATCGATAAGCAATATCCACCGCCTTTGACAAACCAAAATAAAAAACTTTAGGGGTCTATTTGACAAGCATATTTTCAACTCCATCATAAATGCAAAGTTTGTATCATATATAACCTGTAAGCGCAGGTATATATCAAGAACTGTTTAAATCAAAATAAATGCCTTCACGTCACCATTACTCTCCTAAACTTAAGCCCCACTTTTTGCACTTATACATCCATAACCAACAGGGTAATAAAAAAAAAACAATACATTAAGTGCATTAACCAAGCGGAGAACAGTTTAATAGGCCATATTTACCTTGCTTAAAGCCTCGTTAGCGTATTCTTCAGCCCTCCACCATTTTATTGACTATTCAAATGCTCTCTACTTTGACTTCTGAGCATCCTTAGTGGCATACCTGAGTCTATCCTACAAGCCAGAAGATGAAAGCCTTTGTGGTCGTTCCTTAAAGAAGAAAATAATATCCACAAATACTCTTCCTTCAACATAGCTTTATGTACGTAAATACAAAACAACTGATATGAAAAGTTAGTACTAATGAATGGGTTAATTTGATTGTGATTTACCTTAGATATGTCAAATGAACTCATTTTAAGTAAAAGAGGAGTGGGTCAATCAGGTACATACAGCTTCCTAACTCATTTTATTGAAATATTCATGTGCAAAGTTACTGCAATATATTCATGTCCAATCTTAGCTTTTGATCCCATTCTGTAATAATATGGGAACAATGTAACAATATTATTAGGTATAAAAATGATTTAAGAGATGATGCCATGATTATTCCTTAAAAGAACCCCTTTAAATGTGCATCTGTTGTTTAAAGTTATAATAACTAAAACATCTGTTTTGAATGTTTGGCAAATTTTGACTATTAAGGAACCAAAAAAAAAGACATTCTTGTTAAAAACATGTATCCAAACACCCCCTATGTTCATCTTTACTACAAACAGATCAAGTGAGTAAGTGTACCACATATTGAGGATTGTGAATCCATAGTCTTTGGATTAAGATTCTGAGACCACAGAGGGTTTCCTACCATTCCACCACACCTTGAAAACCTATTTAAGTTATCCTGCAACCCAAACAGTCACTCAACAAACTCATTCATCATGTGAAAAGATCTCTTTTTTATTTTAGATTTTAAAACTCATGCAATAAATCACAAATCTTGCACCTATTTGAACACAATCTCTTTTTTAACCTTTGATCAAACTGTTACATCTTCCCTAAAAAAAACTACTTTACAAAGATTACCTGGTTTTTTAGCTCGTCAGTTTCATCTTCAGCTTCATCATCATCAAGAACGTCCTCTATGGCCTCTGACATCATCTCAGTCTGCAGAAAGATAGGGAAGAAGTTAATTTTAGGTTCATCTATAAACCCTAACAAAACGGTCTTCAACATAGTCATCACAGCTCGATGAGGTTGTGATCTCTACGTAGTCATCACAACTCCATGGTTATCTGCTGATCTCTATCAACTGCAATTTCAACTGTACTGAGAAGATGCATTATTTTGTATTGTAAACAAATAATCAAAAGTAAACATTAAACAATCGGCGAATGAGAACTTACATAATTAATGCATAACTAAAAGTCTGTTTGCAGCTACTGGAAATATGAGAAACATACTGGCGAGTAAACAATCAACGAATGAATAACTTAGATTGATCGGTTTTCCGGTTTCACAACGGTAGGCAGATCTTCGTCAAAGACCTAACCGGCAGGAGCATTACCTTGGTTTTGATCTTTTTTGAGGACTAACCTGATCATCACCATTCACTTCTCGTATGTCAAAAATCCATCCAGTTTCTTTGCATTTCTCTTGTTATTACACCACTTAACAAAACAAACAGTAATTAACCGTCATATCTGAGATCATATTTTCCATCAAAAAACAACTATTACTAAAATGAAACATTCATTACCTTGAACATGATTCATCCTGAAACACATACCTTAACAACATCTTCCTCTCTGCCATCATCAAAAGCCTGATCATTGTTGACACCCAATGGTTCAAATTAGGATAAAATATAAAAACTCACAATCAACCTTCAAAAAAATAAAACGATCAGATGAATAAGTTTCAAAAACAGGATTTGTTAAAATGGCTTAAAAATTAAAGACAACACAATTGATTTTTGAACTTAACTTCTGCAAAAAAAAAAATAATAATAAAAAAAAGGTCAGTTAAGAAGAAACATTCGGACAATCATTTTAATTTATTTGGGTTAAAACTACCTTCTTGAAGTGTTGACCAGCAGCATATGCAGTAATTTGGGCAGGCTTAGCATTCTTTGCTAAGAATAATATCGAACAAACAAAACCCAAATCAGTGAAGCCCTATAAATCAAAATCCAAATATTTAGAAATCAAATACAAAGAAACATGAAATTCGGTTGATACCTGGATAGTAATCATACAAATCAGAGACTTGAATCGGAGATTTGGATGATTTGAGAAAGAAGAAAGCGTCGATACGGTCTGGATAGTTGATGTTGAAGACCATCTTCCATCACATTCGCCACCGAGAATGATAGTGCTAGGGTTATGTCAGCCCATGTTCTCCTCAATCCGCATCTCTAAGGTTGTGTTTGAGATTTAGGATTTCCTGTATGGAATAGTTCAAAGAGTGTCGCGTGAGAGAGAGAGAGAGAGAGAGAGAGAGAGAGAGATATTATGTTTGAAGTTTGAAATTATCTATTTGAAATCCCTAGATACTTCTAGAATATATGTTTTCAATTTTGAAATTCAAATGAAGGGGGAAACAATTATTTATTATGTATTTTAAATAAAAAATGAAAGTGATGTATTTTAAATAAATAAAAAATTCGGAATTATGACATCAGCGGAGTCTATGTGGCATAGCTAATATCATGACACGTAGGCAAAATTAAGTCATCATCTAAGCTCCTTTAATAGAGAGTATAGATACACAAACGAGAATGATGTCAACGGACCACTGTGTACTTCATCCAATTCTTAATGTGATAGTGTTGTTCAAAAAGAAAATCCAATTCTTAATGTATATGAACAATCTGAGATTCCTAAGCACACAGATTGTACCTAATAAAGTTTTTCAAATTTTGTTATCCATGAATCTCCACCGTCACCACCCACAGTTCACCACCATCCAGTTTCCACCGCCACCGCCACCAACCTTAACAACACAACCAGTCTACCAATCTCCACCGTACAAAGATTCACCACCGCTCACCACCCACTTCCTCCTCTTACCACTGCAGCACTCGAAACCCTAGCCCCAATCTTCTCCCCGTCGCTCTCAACTACCACCATCCCATCCCTAATGTTGATTCGCAAGTGGAACAAGCGTTGCCGGCTAGGGCTTGTCGCCGTCACCCTAGCGTTGCAGGTGGGAACGATCTCGTAGGGAGGGAAGAAATCTAAGATTTGTTTCTGGAAGGAAACAATATTGGTGGTTTCTTTTAAGAATGGAAATTAAAAAGGGTAGATGGGTAATTTCATACAAACAAGGGGAAATATGTAATTAATTTTTTAGATTGGGTAAATATGTAATAAAAGGGGTTTAATAAGGGGAAATATGTAATAATCTCATTTCAAAAAGCTTAGGCAAACATGCCCGAAATGGTCCAAATTTGGGTATTATTAATGTGATGAGATGAGGTACCTATGTCCGAAATGTACAACAATGCATGTTGAGGAGCATCGGAGAACAAGTAAAAAACAAATATTAGGGCACGAAACTACCACGCAAACAGACGAATCAAACAGACACTTTGAAGCAGAGAAAATCAATGGATATCCGCTCAGCAACACCATTGTTGTGGTTGTCTCTGTCATGACTACTACTCCACACTAAGTTATTTACTTTTGCTAAAACACTTCAATTTTATTACATCGAAATTCATATAAGTCTTCGCTTTCATTTTCTTACGAAGAATATTATATTCTTTTTTCTACAAATCTGAAAGTCAAATCATAAGTTGTTAACTGAAGAAAGTCGGCTGATTTTGTAATTTTTGATGACCTAATCTAAATAGTTTGACCATAAACATGTGGATTTTTTTAACAGAAACATGTTCAAATTTTACTTACATTATGTTAATGGACTAATCAACATAATGAATGAATCACTTCCTGCATTTTTTATTGGGTTGAAAATGAGTTATTTTTATTTTTATTTTTATTTTATTTGCTTGCTTGCTTGCTTATCTCAAGTTTCCCTGTACCATTTTTCATTTGCTTCAGGAGGTGGTTTATGTCTTTGCCCCTTTGGGGTTTGATTGAGTTATCTCTATCTGATCATACAAACTGATAGTCTTATTAAGTTCATTCATATCATGTTTTTGCTTCCAACTACAAAAGTTTGTTGTTAAAATCATCTGAGTGGTGCTAAACAGCTTGTCTTGTTCGCGGGTTCAACCCGACCCGAACCCGAAAATCGTATCATACATATGAACCCGAACACGACCCGAAGTTTCGTGGGTTGACCCAATCACGACCCGCTCAACCCGATTTTTTTTATTTTTTTTCTGAAACCTAGTATATTAAAATTTACTTAAAAAACACAAATGTTTATAATACAATTATATTTAAATTATAAAATTTTATGTTAACTTCTCTTTTTAAGTTATAATTATGGCATACAATACACACTCCATTTAGACTATGACATAAAATATATTGTAAAAAATATAATACAACATAAATGTGTTAAACGGGTCAACCCGCCAACCGACCGGGTTGACCCAAACCCAATCCGTTAACCTAAACAGGTTCATGGGTTCAACCTGAAACTGACCCGAACCTGTTTAGACTAAACCTAAACCCGCGAATTTCGTGTTAGGTTCATGTCGTGTTTTCGGGTCGTGTCAGAAATTCACACCCCTACTGATTATGATAATTAATAGTTTCATCATTTTAACTTAAGTTTGTGATGCCGCTGGTATTGAATTAGCTAAAAATATTTTCTAATTGTCATGTCCTGAAACATGCAAGCTAAGAATACCAATGCTTTAAGTTAAATAATTCTCCAATATTTAAGATGTAAATTACCTAAACAAGATCAAAGATAGAGAAGTGCTGGACTGTCCCATGGTCTTCTCCTTGTATTATGTGGTTTGCATGTTAGATGCAGGTTTCGATTTTTTTTTTCGCACACTCGTCTTGTTGATCCGGTGGTCAAAGCACATTGGATAATTGACAGGTTTTACAGGTAACATGACACCTTAATCGGTTATAAGGTTTCAAAAATTGCAAGTTCCAGTAATGTCTCTGAAAATAATTAAGTTATGTGTAGTGGCGAAGCTTGACCCAAATGACCCGTTGGGGGGGGGGGGGGGGGGGGGGGGGGGGACGTATATACCCAAAAATTTCTATACGAAAACTACATATATAACACTACTGAGCGAAAAGTTCGGGGGGTCGGGCGCCCCCTCCCACCCCTTCTATACTTCGCCCCTGGTTATGTGTGTAGAACTGTGTTTAAGAAATTCTCATTAGGCTAAAGTGATTGAATACAAAGCATGGACTCCTATTTATATAGTAAAATAGGAGCCTAACTGATATGAGCTAACTATAACAGAAAATCTAACCACTAACTATCAAAATAACTGACTATGTGTATGCTCTAATAGTCTGCATTGGTATAATGACGAAACTATTCATTCTCTAAAGGCATATGTAATCATTTAACCATATAATTGCTCAGCTTAACATTGCAACACTCAAGTAAAGGTCTTCTTGTTTGCTTACTTTTAGCATTATGAAGATTGCATAAGACATGGTGAATCCACATTCATAAATTTCCTGCTTATAATTCTTATTGGATGAATTAATGGAATCTTTTTTATCCTCAGTTTATACATTTTTTAACATGAGTAACGTTGCGCAACTGTTGTCTCTCTTATAAGACTAATAGGCCCAAGACGGTTTCTTTGTAGTCAATAGTAGGGGAATTGTACTGAGATGTCTAGAGCTGATCTTATTCAGAAAAGCTCTTACTTCAGAGTTTCAGGTACAGCATCAACAAGTTAACAAATATCGTTTCTCAATCGTACATTATATCAAAAACCCTCTTGTGATTTTATGAAGAAACAAGAGGGCGTGACATTAATCTTCGTGAATTGTCAGCATATGGCAATGTTTGCAAAGGACAAGACTCTGGAGGATGTGGCATGCAATGATTAGGTATCATCGTATGTTCCTATTATGTTCTGTTATAATTCTAGATCGAAAACTGTATTTGGTTTTGTTCTACTTTCCAGCCATTCACAGTTTAAACTAGGGGTGAGCAGAAAACCAAAATAACCGAAAAAACCAAACCGAAACAAAAACCAACGGTTCGGTTTTCGGATAACCATTTTCAATAACCGAAAAAAACCGAACCAATATTCTTATGTTTAAGTTGTTTAAATGTTTAACCCATGCTAGGAGGAATTATTAATTTTTATTCTTGAATGTTAAGTATTTATAATAAAAATATTAACATGTTTGTTTATAATTGAAATGATTTATCTATTGCCTACAAGAAATAACAAAATTTAATATAAAAGTAAAATGATCTTCTAAGTATTATAAAAGAAAATGTCTTAATAAAAACTTTAAATAAACATAAAAATAGATTAAAAGGCTAGATTTATGTGAACAAAACTAATTAAAAAGGTTAAATATAATAACTTAAATCTAAACATTTAAGAAAGATCCTTAAATTTTGGATTATACTATGTGAACAAAATTAATGAAAAAGGTTAAATATAATGTTGGACCGATTTCGTGACCCTAAATGTCAGTAAAAGTAGTTCATCTCTGAATACGAAGGCGGAATCAACGTATACAAAGTCATAACAGCATATATCCTTTTAATCTTCTTTCTATTAACGATTTCCGAGACTTTACAATGTTTATAACAAAAATTCAGCAGCACCTTGTCTCACATGTAATGATCACTGTTCGCTTCAAATGACACATCAACACATATATATAGTGGTGGCCTGTTCGCTTGAAAGTGACCTGACTGTTTCAAGCGATCACACTTAAATCAGTTTCAAGCGAACAAGACTTAAATGGTTTCAAGCGATCAAGACCTTGTTGAGTTCGCTTGAATGTGACACTTGTGTTTTCAAGCGAACTAACATACTTTTATACACAAACCCTAATTTAACCTATCTAGACTCAAGACTTGAATAAGACAAAGTCAACAGACATTCAGTGCACCAACAGACTCCCCCTTGGATGTTGACGAAGTCTTTAGCTCCGAATCTTCAGTCTTGGTCTTTTCATCATTTCTGTCTTCTCATAATAAACATTCTATCTTCACAGGTTCACAATCTTGTCCTGGCTCCATCTTCAGACTTTCCTTTGACCGTTGATCCAGACTCCCCCTTTCACAGACTCCCCCTCTCGATATGCTAGAATCTGAGATCTTGATCTGGTTCAAGCTTTAGCATTTAGCTTCCATAGGAATAATGAAGTCCAAAACCTATGTCTCAAACATCAATCATTACAAACTATCTTTTCAACAATAAATCACAAATTTAATCAGTTATAGCAATCCACTCAAGTATTCAGGTCCAAGTTAATGACCCTGATTACTCAACTAATCTACCAAGTCCAATTTAATGACCTTGGTTGATCATTTGACGAAACAAACCGATTTTGAAAAACAACAATTTCAAACATTTTCTGAAAATAACAAGTATCAAGTTAATGAACTTGTTTTTGACTTTAAAAAATCAAACTTCATCAAAAATAAGCTCTCCTCATTCTTCAGACCAGAAAATGCTGCATCTGCTTCAAACATCTGAGAATCCAACAATCAACTCTCCACTTTGGTTTGTCTAAAATAAAGCAGAAATAAAATCTTTTTGGATTTTATAAAGTGTTCTAAACTAAGAAATGAAATACAGAAAACTTAAATTGCAGAAAGTAAACAAAGTAAACTATTTACAAACATATTTTTGACGAGCGTGTCAGGGAATCATATCAGCTTTCAGACAAATCACAAGTAGCGTTAAGCTGTAATTACACACTCAGAATTAAACAATTCACCTCGATTGTCGATATACTGATCCATCTTAAATTCTCACACAAATTTCAAATTATTCAGGATACGAATTAGATGTCTTATGAACTAGCTCATTCATGTGTCCCACCTCTTGAATATACTCCTGTATCCAGAATCCCAACAATCAGTCTTACAGGTGAGTATACTACAATGTTATCTGTATATAAATTAGGTATGCGAGGGCCGAGGGATCTCAGGTCGATACTTCCGTATACGCAGAGAGATATCAGCTTCGACTTTACGGTATGTCCCCTTTAGAGGATCTTTTAGCTACAACAGCAGCGACTATCAATTTTATTGTTTCATCGGCATGCTGAGGGTTTATGCTATGTTTCAAGCATTGCAGAAAGTATTATCCAAGGACTAGGTCAGAACTACCGTTCAGCAGAAGTCCCGAAATAATACCCCAGACATCATTGAGTATAAAGACCTAGTATATCAGATTATGAGACCTTCCAAACAAGATTTCAGGGGTTACCTATATATCCAAGTAGTGTTCCCCACGAATTTCACAAGTTTGAAATTTAGGTTTATATCCCGAATAAATCTACTAAATGTGCGAAAACCTATCGACACATCATCAGTGAGACTGTTTAACTCATTTAAACTTTACAAATCTTTAGCATACTGTAATTGTCTAGCCGATGTACTATCATTTTCCCTATATACACAAGTTCTTTTTCAAATTTTATCATGTTTTTGTATTTTTGCATTTTTTACTGTTTTTGTATTTTCTGAAAAAATAAACTATATACAAATATCTACTCCCCCTAAATACCAAAACAAGTAAAAAATCGACAAACCATTGCAGATTGTTTCTCGTCCTCATCCGCAACAGTACTCTCATCAACGCCAATAATGCCATCCGACACTGAAAGAAGCTTCATACCAATCAATTTTAACAAATATTTAAACCGTGTTTTATCAAAAGCTTTGGTATGTAAATCAGCTTTCTGTTCGTCAGTGTGGATTTTCTCAATTCGTATCAACTTTTTCTCAAAGCAATCACGAATAAAGTGATGACGAATTTCTATGTGTTTAGTTTTAGCGTGATGTACTGGATTCTTTGTTATATTTATTGCGGCCTCATTATCAACAAAAAGAGGTGTGTTAAGAAACTGCAAACCATAGTCGCGCATCTGTTGCTGTATCCACAGGATCTGAGAGCAGCAACTGCTAGCAGAAACATACTCTGCTTCACATGTAGATAACGTCACAGGCGTTTGTTTCTTACACTGCCAGGTAACTAATCTAGGACCAAAGAACTGGCATCCTGCAGTTGTTGATTTTGAATTGACTTTGCAGCATCCGAAATCCGAATCGGAATACCCTTCGAGCGTAAAATCACCTTTCCTAGGATACCACAACCCCAATGAAGGAGTTCCTTTCAGGTAGCGCAATATCCTCTTCACAATGATCATATGCGAAGCTCTCGGGTTAGATTGAAATCTTGCTGCGAGGCACGTTGGGTACATGATATCAGGACGTGAAGCAGTTAAGTACATCAAAGAACCTATCATGGATCGGTAGAACGTTTCATCAGCCCTGTCTCCGGTGAGATCTGGGTGAATCCCATGATTTGTTGCAAGTGGGGTAGCAGCTGGAGTAGAACTTGACATCCTAAATTTCTCTAGAATATCATGAACGTACTTTGACTGATGAATGAAAATTCCCTCAGGAAGTTGTTCAACTTGCAAACCCAGAAAGAATTTCATCTCCCCCATTGATGACATTTCGAATTTTTGTTTCATCACTGATTCAAAATCTTTGCATAGATTTTCATTTGTCGACCCAAAGATTATATCGTCCACATAAATCTGAACTATCAGAAGATGACCGTCGACCTCTTTAGTGAAGAGAGTGGCATCCACTTTTCCACGAATGAACTTGTTAGCTAGTAGGTGTTGAGAAAAAGTCTCGTACCAAGCTCTCGGGGCCTGGTGTAAACCATACAGCGCTTTGTCCAATAGGTAGACCTTGGTTTTGTGGATTGGATCGGTGAAGCCCGGCGGCTGACCAACATAAACCTCCTCTTTGACCTTCCCATAGAGAAACGCTGATTTTACATCTAACTGATATACTTTAAAGTTCTTCCAAGACGCAAATGCAAGGAAAATTCTGATCGCTTCTAGTCGTGCCACAGGAGCATAGACCTCTGTAAAATCAATCCCCTCCTGTTGACTAAAGCCCTGAACAACGAGTCGAGCTTTGTTCCTTACAACAACTCCTCTGTCGTCTCTCTTACACTTAAATACCCATTTTGTATTTATTTTCCTATGACCATCCGGCAAATCAACTAACTTCCACACTCCCAATTTCTCGAATTGACTAAGTTCCTCCTGCATTGCATTGACCCAAGAGTCTTCAGTAAGCGCCTCTTTGTAAGTTCTTGGCTCAACCTGCGAGATAAAACAACTCAATGAGAATTCAGTTTGCAAAGGAGCAACTTTTGTATAAAAACATGTAAGCCCTTTATCAATCTGATTTCGAGTGCGAACGCCAGCTTGCAATTCTCCTATGATCAACTCCTCTGGATGATATGAAAAAGTTCGTGGCATCACTTCACTTGGAACATCTACATTTCCCTCCAGATTAGTAACATTCTGCTCTGTATCTTGTTCACCAACTTGGTTTGTTTGACTTGAAATCTGAATTTGCTCCCCCTCAGAATCTGAATCACCATGATAAAAAACCGGCATGTTTTCAATTTCTAGATTATCATTCTGAACCGACTGATTATCCTGAGCAACTTCATTCTGTTGGACATCATCATGTTCACCAGCATTACTCGGTTCTGCTTCATCATCATTCGAAGTTTCCCGTGGTCGCCTCGAGTACTCAGTTGGAAACCGTTGCTATAACTCGTACTCACGCAAAATATCCAACTCATCAAAGAAATCCTCTTCTTCCTCTGATTCTTCTCTCATGTCAAACGAATCCCACAGTCTGTCATAATGATAACGCCATGAATCTCCAGGATTCTGCGGTGGCATAGTATAACCTTGACATTCAACATTATATGCCTCAATAATCGTTTTCAAGCTTGGAATGAATACACGTTTCAACGGACTTGCATAACCCACAAATATTCCTTCTAAGCCTTTTTCACCAAATTTTCCTTGAAAATCTAGAACTGTACAGGGAGACCCAAACGGTTCAAGATACTTCAGATTCGGTTTGCAGTTATTGATCAGCTCAAAACATGTTTTGTTGAACTTCTTGACAGTGAGAACCCTGTTGAGCGTATAGCATGCGGCGGAAACAGCTTCAGCCCAAAAATTTATCGGTAACTTTGAATCTGTGAGCATAGTTCTAGCCGTCTCGATTAGTGTCCGGTTTTTGCGTTCTGCAACCCCATTCTGCTGCGAAGTGTACGGAGCACTAAACTCATGCAATATCCCTCTTTCATCACAAAATTCTTCCATCTTACTATTCTTGAATTCAGTACCATTATCACTTCGAATTCTTTTGATACGCCTTTGGTACAAATTCTCAATCTTTCTGAACAACGCCATCAAACTATCAAACGTTTCGTCTTTCGTCTTCAAGAAAGAAACCCACGAAAATCTGGAATAATCATCAGTAACCACAAGACAGTAGAGATCCCCTGTAATACTTTTGCGTTTACTGGACCAAACAAATCCATGTGAAGTCTTTCCAGAGGACACAAAACTGAATTGACTTGTTTTGTAGGGTGAGACTTTTTCTTTTGCTTGCCTTTGACACAACTAATGCACTCCCCTTCTAGATGAAAACCTTTGACATGAACTCCCATAACCAAATCGTTGTGCACCAAGTGATTCATCTTCCTTAGGTGAATATGCCCCATCTTTCGGTGCCACAACTTTGATTCTTTCTCAGTTGCTTTAGATACAAAACAATGTGCTTGACCAATAGTTGTAGTTGCTACACTCATATCTAACACATATAAATCATTCACTCTAGGTGCCCGCATGATAATCCATTCTTCAGGGATAACAAATCCTGGTTTCAAGATCAAACATTTTTTGTCTGTGAAGTGAGTAGTATACATATTGTCACAAATCTAAGAGATACTTAGCAGATTATTCTCCAGCTCAGTGATGTAATTTACTCTTTCAAACGTCACAATCCCATTAGATAACGTTCCTTTACCAATAATTCTACCACCTTCATGACCTGCAAAACCTACGTAACCACCATTAATGTTTCTTACATCATACAGCAACGCAGTCTTCCCTGTCATATGTCGAGATGCTCCACTATCCATGATCCATCTGGATACAAGTTGTGGAAGATCCTGCACAAAACAAACTTTGACTTAACCATCTTCAATAAAGATGCCAATTCATGCTTCGCGATCAAGGAAGCTCCGGCAATTCAAACTGTTTATTCAAACATGGTGTCTACCCAGGCTTCATCAGCCTTAGGTGTAACCTTGACTCTCGCAATTTGAATTTTGAAATTTTCAGCCTTCAAAGGTGGAAAATTTGCATCATAATCAACCGAAATTGATTCTTCAGCCTTTTTCACTTCAGAAGTTGAAATTTTCATCTCTGTTTTTGGTTTCCAAACTTGTTGAGATAATGCAACCTGCTTGTAAAATTTGTCATTTTTAGTTACCACTTTCTTTACAAGTTCATTTTTCACTTTGGTATTATCATTTTTCACACTCTTTTTCTCAACAATGATTGGTGCTTTACCCTTTTCGTCAACTTTCTTCTTTTGAATCTTCACAGTTTCAGTCTTAGGCTTCACATTAGTACACTTTCGTGCAATGTGACCAACTTGATTACATCTGAAACATGTTCGAGTATCAACAACTCGACTTGTGCCTTCAGACTGATACTGTGAAGTTCTTTTCTCAAAGAACTCTTTATTCGATTTTGAAAAGATTTCATTTTCCTCATCAGAAAGTGAACTTGAACCGTTCACAAACACCTTCTTTTCAACAAACCTCTTCTTTGAAGCATTTCTTTTCTGATAACTCTTACCACCCCGATAACCACCTGACCAATTGTTTCGATTGTCATAATAAAAACGTGGTGGAACAACAGGTTTTTTGTAGTAAGATTTATCTTTCTCAAAATTCATTTGCCTCTTTGTTTGACTCGGTTTGTTCACTTCTGACATCTCAATTTCAACCAATTTGAAGACATTTGTCAACTTTTTCACATTAACATTCTCAATCGGACACTCAGAATCCGAATACAACTTATCAGATCCAGCCATCTTGTACATCACAAGACCCGGTTCATCACCTAAGTTGTTTTTGGATTTTTGTTTCGGAATGTATTTGTTCAAGAAACATTCATCATCTTCAGCTGAATCAGACAACAAAACACTTTCAGCTGTGCTCTTAACAATCTCTGTCTGAACACTATCATCGGATGATGTAGAAAAAGTAACATCAATGTTCTCCGGAAGTTTAACTTCACTCTCTTCCTCAATTTCAACCAACCCAGATTGCTTTTTCGTGTAATTATCAAGAACAGGTGGTGGAACTTGATGAAAACCCACCCCGGTTCCATCAGAGTACACATCTTCTCCTGCTTTGTCTTTCCCGATGGGTTTGGGAATAATATATTGCAAAACAAAGCTTGCGGAATTGTAACTCTTAAGCTTCAACTGGATTCGCTCATTTTCAATTTCAGCCTCTTGAATTTTAAGTTTCAGTTTAGCGATTTCATCCAGTTGTTGGTTGATTGATTCTTCTTTTATTCTAAGCACTGCTTTTAGTTGAATGTTTTCTTTATAAGTTTTACCATTTCGATCATCATTATCTTTCATTGTGGTTTTGAGTTTCTCAAATTTTTCAGTGATTTGACGGTTTTCAAGAACTAACTTTTCATTTTCTTGTCTAATCCTCTCATGATCAGTTTTATCATTTTCAATTTTGTTAGTTAATTCTTTTATCCGTTCAGTTGAAGCTTTAACCATCTTGTCACGATCAAGAATTTGATTCTCAACGTTTCTGACTTTTGCTGTCAGATCATCAACCTTCTTACCGTTGAGATACGTGACTGTGTTACAAAATTTGCATTCTTTGATGCAATTTTTGCAATCAACATCCCCATCAACTTTCTTACCTGACACATTCGTTGACAAGTTTGAACTGACCTGGCTTTTTGACTCAGACTTGGAGTTAGAGTCTACCTCAAGTGCTTTAGCAGCTAGCACTTTGTCAGCCATTTTTCCAAAATTTTCAGCATTCAACTCCTGCGTCGTATCAATGATCCCTGTATCAACCTTCTTTGACTTCTCTTTCTCTTCTCTTTCCTTCTTCTCTTTCTCTTCTTTTTCTTTCTCGTCTCCAGTTCCCCACCATTTATTCTGCCAATAATCATCATCATCTTTTAACTCTTTGATTATGGCCTCAAAATCAAGAGTGTTGTGATCAATAGCAATGTTTCCATATGGATCAAGATAACACTCTCTGTCTGGATCCCATCTATTTGCTCTCTTTGCTTCCGAAAAGATACCAGATATTCTGATCATTCTGTTTGTGGCCAACAACCTTCTGTAATTATACTTCTGTTCTTCAGTTCTGTTGTCTTTCCACGGAACAGGTTCATTCTTTGCCATGAAAGCGTAACCAACCGCATCTTCCTCCGGTAGCAGCTCGCTCCAGTCGAAACCTTCATCGTCGTGAATTACTGCAAGAGCTCTAGATTTCTCTTTGTTGTCTTCAACCTGCTTCAATCTAGGCGGCTCATATTTATTCTGATGATAAATTGCCTTCTTGTAGTAATCATCTCTGAAAGGATTTTCCGACTCATCAGCATATGCGTTTCTGCATTCTCGCTTGAAGTGACCTTTCTGCTTACACTTGAAGCACGTCACCTTGGACTTATCGAACCCCAGCTTGGTAGATGCACCACCAATTGTCTTCCTGCCGATAATTTCCATGAAACGCTGTGCTCGACGAACAGCACTCGCCATTGCCCAACGAATATCGATCAGCTCCATTTCCTCAGGATCAATCTGATCATAATCTTCTTTCGTCAGATTGGTGTTGCCTATCTTCCCAGCTACTAACCCTTCATATGATTCTAACACCGATGCTAGGAAGATCATCTGTTGTTTGGCCGACTCCTCATCAAAGTTCTGAGCATTTTTCAAGTCTATTGCAATGTTGCATTGAAAACGATTCTTTTCATCAGAATGACTTGCAGATGATGAAGATCCACTGTGATAACCACTGTGATTTTGTCTGCTTTGACTCCTTTGACTTTCTTTGCTTGCAGTGAATACATTTTCAGCAGAAAACACAGTTTTGGGAGAAGTTGCTTTTGGCATCATGCTCTTTGGATAATATAGATCCAAATTCTGTTGATAAGATGAATGATTGACTTTGTACGTCTTCTTTAATTCCAATTCATGACTTTCAAGTTTCTCAATCACCAAATCTGGTTTCAACTTTTCAGGAACAATAGTGTTCTTCAACATCAGTGCATAATATCTCCACTCCATCTCGTCTGGCAACGAATCAAACAACTTGTCTACTTGCTCATCATCAGAATATTTAATTCCATGTCTATCCAATTCCAGCTTTAGATGCCCAAACCTCTCAATCATTTTTGATACTGATTCATTCTTTAAACATCCAAACATATCAAACTCTTTCCTAAGTAGTTTCTTTTTGTTTTTCTTGATTTCTTCACTACCTATACATTTCTTTTCTAATTTTGCCCAAAGATCTTTAGCACTAGAGTAATCAATCAAAGAAATTATATCTTCACGCACGGATTGAAACAATAATGCCACACATTTCTGCTCAGCAACAAACGATTCTATTTCATCAGATGTTGATAAAGTTTCACCCTCTTTGCCTCCATTATCGTATCCATTTTTGAGACTCTTCCAGCTCAGAAATGCAAAAGCCCTCAACCAATCTTCGAATTTCTTTGCCCACCGACTATACTCCTCGATAGCCATCAATTTTGGTGGTTTGTTGTAAGTTCCGAAAGCACTTTCAACTTCTAAAGCATCCGATAATTTCTTCTTGGCGTTTGATGAGTTCTCATTGTTGTTGCTTGAAGATGTATCGTCTCCCGAGTTTCCAGCAAATGCGTACATGTCGCTAAATGGGTTTAAGAATATGTCATCCATCTTGAGTATTCCTGCAAAATCAACAATCACTTAGAAAAATTTCGAAATCTTGAAAAATAACAAGTTCAAACGATATTACTTGAAGCGAAATAACTTCAAGTAAAAATAGTAATTTTCAAGCGAACTAGAATATTATGTCTATTCGCTTGAAAATGCACAAGTATTTCAAGCGATCAGGTTCTTTCAAGCGAATAACAATTCAAGCGAACAAGCTTATTATTTTCAAGCGAACAAGGTTGAAATATACTTTTCAAGCGAGCAAGACAAGTTATTTCAAGCGGACAAACTATGACATCATCTTTTTACGAACGATCTCAAGCGGTCAAACATTTTTTGATCAGTTTTAAGCCGTGTTTTGGTCCGAAACTTTCAAGAATTAGTTATCTACGTATTTCGCTTGATATGTATGAATTTTAGTCCATTTCAACCGTGAAATATATCCGAATCAGAAAAAGAATGAAAAGAAGTAAGTAGAAATGAGAAAATCGGGTAAATTCAAGCTGCTATGGTATGAACTCCTCGTCCTGAGCTCTGATACCACTTGTTGGACCGATTTCGTAACCCTAAATGTCAGTAAAAGTAGTTCATCTCTGAATACGAAGGCGGAATCAACGTATACAAAGTCATAACAGCATATATCCTTTTAATCTTCTTTCTATTAACGATTTCCGAGACTTTACAATGTTTATAACAAAAATTCAGCAGCACCTCGTCTCACATGTAATGATCACTGTTCGCTTCAAATGACACATCAACACATATATATAGTGGTGGCCTGTTCGCTTGAAAGTGACCTGACTGTTTCAAGCGATCACACTTAAATCAGTTTCAAGCGAACAAGACTTAAATGGTTTCAAGCGATCAAGACCTTGTTGAGTTCGCTTGAATGTGACACTTGTGTTTTCAAGCGAACTAACATACTTTTATACACAAACCCTAATTTAACCTATCTAGACTCAAGACTTGAATAAGACAAAGTCAACAGACATTCAGTGCACCAACATATAATAACTTAAATCTAAACATTTAAGAAAGATCCTTAAATTTTGGATTATACTATTGATTTTTAAATCTTACGTAATTTTGTTCAAAAAACCGAAAAACTGAACCGAATCGTTGCTAAAACCGAAAAAACCGAACCCGAACGGTTTTTAAAAACCAAAAACCGAACATTTCGGTTACAGTTTTACCATAAAGCCGAACGTGCACACCCTAGTTTAAATATATGTGCTACCTTTGGGGTTGAGTAAACTGTGGTATCTTTGGAATAATGTAACTCATTTTTCCTGCAAAAAACTTGTCCAATATGTCCACTACTACTTCCCTTTACAACTTTACCTTTTCTTTATAAACACATTCACTTTAATGGACTACCTAAGAGAAGCACTAACCATTAGAAATCAATCACACAAGTGGGACTTTGACTTTTCTGTTATAGTGATTGACCATTGACCTTTTTGCACTTGTGTTAATCTGTGTCCACACAGGTTTGCAAAATTCCCAAGAAAATATTAATAAAAGATGCCATTTTTTCTCATATTTACTGCTTGATTCCCTCTCCAGAAGCAGCCATGAACTTGCTTTTCCGATCGACGATATCCACATGATCAATAAACATAATCGGATATTATGATTATTATCCAAGCTTGTGAGATAATGTTACAATTGAGTGGCCTATATCTACTCAGTTAGTTCTCAACTTGACGAAAATTCCAAAGTGTAGTATACTTGACTTTCCTATAATTCGACAACAACGGACCCAATTATATGTGAGCTGTTGATTCGGTTAAATGGATCATTTAAAACCGTCACATTAAATCTGGACCATTGTAGTTCCACCACTACTTTATATAAAGGAAGAAGCAAAAAGGTAACAATGCCTATTACAAAAGAGATATATATGTATATGGCATTTTGGGTCCACATAACAACTCATACTACACAGATAATGTGGCCACAATTTGTTCAGGACCTGAAAATATCTTCATCTTTTTCTTGGCTGCTTCTCTTGATTTTGATGTGCCCACAAAGAATAACCAAGATTTACGCCTCTTGAGTCGATATAAAGATATCGTGATAGATACCCTAAATTAATGGTCCTATGCTTTACCAGGTTGTATTGTACAACCCATGACAGCCTTCGTTAACGTTAATGGTAGCTACAACTGTTATTGCAAGAAAGTAATTGCAGAAAGTTTACAAAAATCTGGACATCTAAAACTATACAAAAGAAACACTATTAGTCCTGTAATTCGCTATTTCTTACATTGTATTTACAGTGCCTTTTTTAAGCTTATAGCTACTTTAGGCCCTTTCTTGAAAGCAAACTGATCTAGACAAAGCAGCAGGATTCGCCTGTAACACTGGGCACGGTTCGGTGGCTGTAGTTTTCTTCTTTTCATTGCCTTTTGATTGAAACGCCTTGAATAGATCACTTCTTCCGCTGTGTTCGTTCTTGATTCCAAGTGTTGCCCATATCGAACTCTTTGCAGCTTCATCTGGATCGTCTATTCTAAGCGTCTTCGGAATCAGGACTGTATTCCTCTGTTTCTTTGACTCTTCGTTTGACCCGTTTGGTGTTATTGGTTCGTCATCTGATGAACGTTTTCCCAAAATTGAACCGGATGGAGGTAACCAAGAAACAGTGTTCCAGTAAGGTGAAGGGTATACTGGAATCGGAGGGCAAATTGGTGGAAATTGAATCGGTATAGGTGTGTTCCATGGGTTATAAGGCCATGACCCCCCTGGAATCCAGGGAACCGAATGGAATCCGTTGCTTTCTTGCGGTTTCTCAGCTACTGAATTGGAAGAGCAGTCGTTTCGGTTTTCTTTACCGCTTAAACTAGCTCCAAAATGGGGTGGATTTTGAACGAAAGAAAGGACTTTTGGTGAATTTCCGCCATCAGCGGCAAACTCAATATGATTTGTTGTTGCTGATTCAAAAGCTTCTTGAGAAATAATGTAACGACAATGCGACGGTGGGGCCTTTTTCTTCCTGCGACCGGCTCCGACGGGCATGTTTCTCATGGTGCCTCCAGCAGTCCAGTATCTCTGACAGCTTTTGCAAAAATGGCGAGGCTGGTTAACGTTTGAATTGTTGAAGTAACAAAACTTTGTGTTCATGCTGTCACAACGTGGGCAGGGTAGAATCTTGTCTGGTTTTTTCAAACTTCCAGGTTGCAAATTCATGGTCTCACCATCAGTTGACTGAGGGTTTTCTGACATAACATCTTCATCTATTGAAGGAGTTTTGGGATTGTCATCCAATTCATCTTTTTGCTCATCCTGAAAATTTCAGAACAGTAAATTAGTAAACTTTAAATAGTATTTTATGAGCTTTAAACATTCAGTTGAGTAAAAATTGAAAATTGAAATCGACCCATTAATTCTTGAACAATTTTATGAAGTGGGTTGTAATCAGAACATTATATTACTAGTAAACTTTAAATAATATTTTATGATCTTTAAACATTCAGTTGAGTAAAAACTAAAAATAGATATCGACCCATTAATTAAATCTTGAACAATTTGAGGAACTGGGTTGTGATCAGAACAGTAAATTAGTAAACTTTAACTAATATTTTATCATCTTCACCCATCCAATTGAGTAAAAATTGAAATCGACCCACTAATTCTTGAACAATTTTAGGAAGTGGATTGTAATCAGAACAGTAAATTAGTAAACTGTAACTAATATTTTATGATCTTTAATTGATATCGACCCATTAATTCTTGGACGATTTTAGGAAGTGAGTTGTAACCAGAACAGTAAATTAGTAAACTTCAACCAATATTTCATCATTTTTATCCATCCAATTGAGTAAAAATTCAAAATTGACATCGATCCATTAATTCTTTAACAATTTTATGAAGTGGGTTGTAATCAGATCTGGAAAAAGATTAAAACTTACATGTGGTGTAAAGAGTCTTTCTGATGATGAACAGGGTTTCTCTGCTTCCGGCACGGCGGCGATGGGCGGAAGAGTGGTGGTTTCCGGCATGCCAATCTTCTGGCCAAAGAGTATGATACCGGGATCCGTCATGGTTGGGTGGTGACAGGTGGCGGTTGTTGTCGGCTGCGGCGGATAAGAAAGGTAAAGGTAGTATTTGATTGTAAAAATCTAAGTAGGAATAAACATATGATATAGGGGGGGTGGGGGGAAAGGTGGATGCCACATAAGCAAAGAAGAAGGTTTGTGAGCCACAAGTTTGTTGTGGCCTTGATACGTTGGCAGAATGGATTCTTTTGAAAGTGGGTGCACCAACAGACTAAATGGGCTGAAAAAGATTTGGCACAAACTTATTGGTTCTTACTCGGATAATTAATATCGTACTTTATGGTTGCATCATCTTTATATACCTTTTTTTCTCCTCCCTCTTTTCATTTCTTTATACTTTTATAGTGTAAGTTGTTACTAAAGCTCGGACTCGACCTTGTTTACGTTTAATATCCACTTGTTTTGAAGTTTTTGTTAGTTGATTTTAAGTAACTCGCAAATGGTTCATTTCGTTTACAGTTTACACTCAGTGAGTTGATTGGTCAGGTACAATATATGACATGTTTAACATGATTACGTGTAATATATTCTAAAAAAATAGACACAACACGACTTGTTTAACAAAGCTAAATATAGGCAATTCAATAACATGAACAGAATGACTTGTTTGATAAGGCTATTTGCATGAGTTGCTTATCATGGTTAGCTAATAATAAAAGATAATTAGCATGATATTATGAAAACTATAAAAAAATGTAATTTATAAATTCATTAACACAACAATATGTAACATTGTGTAAAAGATTATTATAAAATTCTTAAATAACAATTTGTAACACTCTTAAAATTATAAAACTACATAGTGTTGTGTCGAACTGTTAAATTATTTAACACGATTAGTTATAAATGTCATGTGTGTCATAACTAGGTTAGTCGGGTTGAACCCATTTAACACTAAAGTTTAGATCGTAAGCAAACTTTTTTTTTTTGGTGAATATATTATTTGTTGAATATCACAATTATTAGCCTGTTTATTAAGAATATGTCGTGTCAAATTTTGAGATCTTGACGTCCCAAGAACAACTTTTTTATCTTATTTTTTGTATCAAAATTTTTGTTTTTAGCGTTATTTGATGGTTATATCTATGATATTTTCAATTAATTTAATTGTTGAAATATGCACAAACTTATACTCCATAAATTAATATAAAGAATAAAAAAGGTAATAACACGTCTCCTTAATTTATAATAACAAAGAGAGGTTATGTACGTGGCATGATAAGGTGACATTGTAAGCATCTTTCGGTATTTATGAGTCTCCTAATTCATTTTTTTTTAACATTAAGGTTGTGTTTATGATAAGATTATTGAATAAGTTAATCATCCGTAGTTTTCCTAATCACTTTTATCTAGTTGTTTTTCAAGGTGGTCGGCTATATAGGGTTACTTTATTATTTGGATCCAAAAAGTCCAATTTTTAAGCCCCACTTATTACTTACCCAAACATAAAAGGTTCTCTCTCTCTGTCTTTCATATCAATCCGTAGGAGTTTACTTCATAAATTGATTTCAGATTTACAATTAAAGACGCTTTTTTTAAAAGACCACGTGTAGTGGTTTGAGCAATAATGCCTCCATCATTGGGCGTTTTGCGACACTTGACAGTCCAGTCAGCATGGGGGCATTATTGGGGGTTATTGCAAAAGTGGCGTAGTGGGAATAATGCCCAATAACGCCCCTTCCAATCATTAAACAATTATTTTTTTTTTAATTAAAAACTTAAAATACTTCATTAAATTAAAAAAAAATACAATACTAGAAATAAAAAAACCAGAAAAAAGTAAAAAAAAAAATTACATTGCCAAAATCTAATTAAAACTAATTAAAACTTTAGGGACTGAAATGCAAAATCCTTTTTTTAAGGACTTTTGAAGTTTAAATCCATTTTTTAAACTTTAGGGACTTAAATGCAAAATCCTTTTTTTTAAACCTTCTACTTCCTTTTTTAACCTGCAACTTCTTCTTCCTTTTTTTTAAATCCATCTTTTGTTTTTTTTAATTAAAAGTAAGTATACACACATGGCAACATCTTATTGGGCAAAGAAATCAAGTTTCTCTTCTCTTCGGCGTGTTTCAAACAACGCGGATCCAATTTTTTTCGAAAAAAACGTCCGAAAACGCCCCTATGTAATGGGATTTGGGCGTTTTTCGGCGTTATTTTTGATTTTTTTTTAAAAAACTCCCCACTACGGGGGGTCTAAGAGTATAGTTAAAGTCCATCACATTATAGCCTAATGGTATCTTAGAAGCAGGGGCGGACTTAGAAGGTTAGTAGGGGTAGCACGGGCTACCCCTCAACCCCGTCTCCGTAGTGTAAAAATACACCTTAACTCCGTTTTCGTAGTGTAAAAATACCCCTTAACTTCGTCTCCGTTATACAAAGGATACCCTTGGTCTAAAAAATAAAAATATGAGATACCCCTAAATTTTTGTGCTAGTTCCGCCACTGCTTAGAAGTGAGATGAGACTTAGGGACCATTAGGTCGTGGGTTTGATTCTTACAAGGGGAGTTTTTCCAAATTTATTGGGTTTCCTTCTGAATTGGTGTATGGATGTTATAGCCTAATAGAGATGAATATGATCGGGTGATTTCGCTGATGACACGATAATACTCTAGAGGTCCATCTTGCAGTTAAAAGAAAAAAAGAGTATAGTTAAAAGGGTTAATGGATTTAAACACCCCCAACTATGGCCATTTGGCCGATGGCACTCTCAACTTTCACTTTGGCTCAGACCACTCCCAACTTAACACATCGATTGTCATGACACCCCTTCGTTAAATATGCACTAACCAGGTTACTAAAATTAGCCTATGTGGCAATTTAATCTGATGTGGCGTTCATACGTGTCATGAATGGTTCATACCATTCATACATGAATGGTTTTTCTTTAATCTGATTCAAAATTTCAAATCTAAAAACAAAACAAATACATATAATCACTCTATCACAGCTTTCTCTCTAAACCCATCTCCCCTCTCTCTCTAAAAAACCAACAATGGCAGAAGAACCAGAAACCGGAGAAGAATACCTCTTCAAAATCGTGGTCATCGGCGATTCCGCCGTGGGTAAATCCAACCTCCTCTCTCGTTTCGCCAGAGACGAGTTCGACGCCCACTCCAAGGCCACCAGATCTTCCCTCTGCTCTATCTATTCTGACCGGCGACCGGAGTGACTCCGGCGCCCCTCCCACTCCGGCGGTCGCACATCAACACTCACACCCTCACTCAACTCTCTCTCTCTAATTCAGGTCCGGTAACCCGACCGACGACCTCTTCAACTGTTTCTCCGGTCAAGCATACACCACACAACCACTCCTCCGACGAAGATTACTGGCGCCGCCGCTGGTGATGTTGTTGATGGTGAGGTGAAGACGACGACGTTTGTGAAGGCACTAGGCAGCCACCGAACTCCCTGGTAAGCCCCTCTGTTCACTCTTTCTTTTAGGGTTTGCGATTAGGGTGAAGACGACGACGTTGATGGTGAGGTGAAGACGACGACGTTTGATGGCGACGGTGATTGGTTTGGTTTTGGGAGGGTTGGGTTGTGACGGTGATTAGGGTTTGCGATTGTTTGGATTTGAATGATTTCTAGTACTTTTGTTCTGGGGTTGATGATGATTTTTTGGTGGTGGGTTTGAGTTTTGGTTTAATGGTGAAGGTTTGCTTATCATTGATCACCATTGGAGAGTAAGAAGAAACAGAATAAAGGTGTCGTCGGACAAAATGAGTGTGGTTCTCTGGCAATTTATTATGTTTCATTTGAAAATAAAAAAATACACATCACCTCATAAAAACAGACCATGTCACCATGCCACGTCGGACAAAATGGCCACGTCAGCAAAAAGAACTAATCCAGTTAGTGCATATTTAACGAAGGGGTGCCATGACAATCGATGTGTTAAGTTGGGAGTGGTCTGAGCCAAAGTGAAAGTTGAGAGTGCCATCGGCCAAATGGCCATAGTTGGGGGTGTTTAAATCCATTAACCCTAGTTAAAATGTGGGTAAATGGTTGGTAGTGTTGTTGAGGAGTATGTCTAGGGGACGCACCAATCTAGTTCGTTTGGAGTTATTACTTTATAAAAATATATATGTTTCAACTAACCAGTAGCGTTTGAATGTGAACTCATATAAGAAGATTGGTAAGTCAAGAAGTAAGACAAGTAAGATATTTTCTAAACTATAAAACCGTTGTTAATTTATTCTTCATGTTTGAATCAAGAAAGGATTATTTGACTTTAAATGCCTGATTTTATCTAACCTTTCATCAAATAAACCAATCTATAAACTTTGGATCTTTTCTATATTTTTTAACAGCCAAATTATATAAAACAAACCGAACCCTACTAGAAAACCACTTGCCTGGACAAAAAACAATCACATGGTGAGGAGTAGATTTTTAAGCCACTTGATCCAACCAAAGTTCAACATTCGGTTCCGACTAGAAAACCATAAAAAAGAAACGTTTACAATTGAATAAAAATACTATCTGACTTGGCACTGTTTTTTCCATATAGTGCTTCATTCCAAGCTCTCCAAAGAACCCACCAAGCAGTAAAAATAATAGCTTCACTAACCTCTTTCTTTCCATTATTGAACCTACTCGAATCCAACCACGAACACATCCATATCAGAGTGTTACACACAGGAAACGAACCTCCATCCTTCGAGAGATAGCCACCCAAGATCTACTCGCTATCAAACACTCTCCCATAATATGCTATGTCGACTCCACACTCTCTTAACGAGTCCGACATAAACCCTTTATCCCTAATATATTGTCTAGTTAGTAAAATACGCCAAACACGAATGTAACCTTTCTAGGAATGGACTAATTCCATCGCGTAGCTTTATTTCCATCCGGAAGCGTTATAGGATCAATAACTTTTAACCATCTTAACAGAAAAATCTTTTTCAAGCTCCAAATCTCAACTCCATCCTTCAACTTGAGAAGACCATCAACCGTATATATAACTCCTTACGGCCCACAAGGGGTGTATAATTTAACTGTTCGCAGACGGTCCTTGCGGACCGTATGGGAAATCCCTTGCGGTCCTCAAGGGGTCCCTGCACAGCAGAATGCTGGCTGGCAGCTGCTGTTTGCCATTTTCTTGCCACCTTTCTTCAATATTGCCACCTTAGCTCCGGTTGTGCCACCTCCCATTCCACTAATCAACTTCCTTAGCCTCCCTAGGCCACTTGGCAACCTCATATGCTTCATTCCTCACTATAAATAGCCTATGAAACCTTCATTTTCTTCACACAAAAACTCACCAACACTTTAAGTCAAAGTGTGGGACTACTTCTCTTCTGCTTTCAAGAGCCTTCCTTGGGTGTTTTAAAAAGTTTTCTAAAGCAAGTTGTCCTCCCTTAGCTTTTTCCATAGAAGTCAGTTTCGTAGTTTAGTTTTGTCCGAAAGTACAGATTTGTCAACAGTTTGACTTCTCCGTTGACTTTCGATTCTGACCACTTTGGTCAAACTAATCTCAAACTAAATACACCCAAATGGTCATCATAATGTAAGGTGCAATACCCTACATTTATATCACGTGATCATCACGTCTTAACGGGTCAAATGACAAAGTCAAACTTATATTTCTAAAAAGTCAAAATGCAGCTTTATGTAATTATCAAATAATGATTTTAAAACATATATAATCTGATGTTTTGAAACCAAAACAATTTGTATAACATAATAAAATATTTTGTAACATGTTGGGCTTTTCGTGAACCCATTTGACCATCTGAACCCGTATGTACGTGCATGACTCGTTAAAATGGCATAAATCATATAAATGAGTCGTAACGGGCCAAACCTTTTCAAAACACTTTCAAATCAAAATGTAAGGTTAAATAAACCATATTACACGAGACTCTTCACTCGTATGGTTATAAACCTCATTCTATCCGGCCAACGCTTAATCTAGTGAAATCGAGCTTAAATCCATGTTATCCGATCAAGTCCAAAGGGCTTTTTATGACCCATAAAAATTTTTTGTGGATAAATATTTCCATTCACTCCGGACTATAAAGCCTTACAAAAATCGCTATAGGATAATAAACTTTGAATTCGGCTGTGCTAGAGAACCAATTACGTTGTGAGCACAGCTAGCACATATAAATACTTTTTTGACCGCTTTTATTATATAAAACTTGGGATATGGTACAAAACCAGTTGGTACTGGTATTTCAATGGGTAAATGCTTTCAGAATGTTGATAACCCGATTTTAATCCGTATTGCTTGATTAACATAAAACATTTGGGGGGTTAATACTGTTAGAATTGGATACCAAAGAACATATTGAATCAAAACTCGTTTATTGATAATTGGTACAATTAGGGTTACAAATAAATCCTTCTATTTATAAGCCTAATAACTTGTTCAACAAGTAAACCTATTTGACTCAAACTAGGATTAAAAAACTATCTCAAAAAACCCCCAAGTTTATAACCCGGTCAATTTTTACCCGAGCTTTGTAAGTCGGTCACTTTTAACCCGAACTTACGCATAATATGCAAGATTAGTCTAACAATCACCCCCCTAATCTTGCAATACTGAGAAGATATCTCATCTTGATAATCTTCAGTCGTGGCACGGCTTTTGTGAGGATGTCATTCCGTTGCGAATCCCCGCTAATACGTTCCACTTTAACTTGCTCTTGCAATAAGTTCTCGACTTTCAAACTTGTCTCTTCATTTGATAAACCGAGCATCCATTTAAGTATTAAAGTGCTGAAAAACTGATCTGTCGCAGACTCGTCGCTAAAAGCTGTCACTGGCTGATCAGATTCTGTCGCTGACTGGTCAGATTCTGTCGTTAACTGGTTAGTCTGGTCGCTATATGTCTGCTGTGTCGCTGACTGTCCAGATTGGTCGCTAGTTCCTGTTGCTGACTGGTCTGTTTGGTCGCTAACTTCTGTCACAATAGAGACTGGTTGGTCGCTATTTTCAGCCTTGTCATCTTTAGTCTGTATGCAAATTGGAGATACAACCTCAAGATTAATCTTGTAAATGCGATTAGATGAACGAGGTACCTTCATTAGCAAAGTTCCGTCTTGCTCAAACATCCAAAGTATACTGTCTTGGATTGCAATCTTGTATCCTGTCTCGTCCAACTGACCAATGCTTATTATATTACTTTCAAGTGCTGGAATATAGTAAACATCACGCAACACCCTTTGTTCCCCAATTTTTCCTTCCAAGACGACCATTCCTTGTCCTTCAATCTCTACGCATGACCCGTCTCCAAACTTCACTTTTCCCTTGATGTTGTGATCGAGGTTAGTGAACCACTATTTTTTACCCGTCATGTGGTTACTCGCCCCGTTGTCAAGAAACCGTGTATTGAGTTCACTTGGGCTCGAATCATACATCCTTGGAATAATCCTTTCCTGGTTTAGAAACACATCATTAGCCTCTTCAACGTGTGCTTGCAAGTAAAGAACCGGTTCAACCCTTTGAATAAGATTGTTTTCCTCGTCCTCGTCCTTTTTACGTGTAGGACAATCTGAAGAAAAATGTCCTAATTCATCACATCGAAAACACCTTATCTTAGAACGGTCCTTCTTTGGTTTTTGATCCGGTTCCTTTTCTTTATCTTGACCCCCGGTTTTTCCTCGATCGCGACCTCGGCCTCTTTGACTAGACTCGGTCGTTCCTTTGCCTCGATCGTACCCTTCCTTTTTTCTAGCTTCCCACTCCTCATAAGTCAACAGTAACTGATCACTTTTAACCGGTTGCTCCTTATCTTCAAGGTTGACGCGTTCCTCATAGGCTATAAGACGACCTACGACATCATCAAATCCAACTGTCTTAAGGTCAATGGATTGCTCAAGAGAGGCAACCATGTGAATAAACATTTTCGGAAAACCATGTAGAAACCTTTTAACCAGTTTCTCTTCTTTAATCACTGTTCCAAGAGAAACAGATCTAGAAGCAATCCCTGAAATCTTTCCTGCGAACTCAGCGATCGTACTTGGTTCCTTCATCTTCAAACCCTCAAATTCCGACATTAAGGTTTGAAGTCTTGCTTCTTTCACACGTTCAACACCTTGATTGCGAGATTTCACCACTTCCCACATCTCTTTTGCTGAATCATTGTTCCCAATCTGCAACACTAGCTCTTCGGGTAACCCTTGGAATAGCAAAGCGATTGCTATAGAATCTTTGTGAGTATCGATGGTCGTTCCTGGGTCAATCACATCCCATACCTTATAAACCTTGAATATTACCTTCATCTTCATAGCCCAAACGGTATAGTTTGTATCCGTAAGCATTGGACATGGAAGACTAGGCATTGGTTCCTTCGTTGGAGGTACCCGATTTACGTTATCACCCATCCTTCGGTTTCGTCTGTTGTACGTGAGCGAAGTACTAGGACTTGAATCAATTTTCAAAACTCCACAACCGATTCCTTCCTAGAAACAACTTCCTCCTCTTTTTTTAATCGCAAGTTAAAGAAATCAAATCCTTTTGTATCTTTCTTTTAATTACAATAAAAAAATAATTTTGCTTTTCTTCTTTTAATTACTTCCCTCGTAAATAAACAACAAGCCCACTGTTGTCTTTTTCTTTGAATTGTTAATAAAAAAGTATGTTATAAACTCAGTGTTGCTTTTCTTATTTTTTTCTTGAATAAAGTCAAAACCAACCTTGGGTTGTATATTGACCAAAAGAACCTCCACCTCTTCGAAGCCTTCTTAGCCGTCGCACTTTAATCCTCCTTTTAATTAACAACCAGCTTCAATTAATTCCACTCCTTTGAATTAATTCCACAATTTCGTTTCTATTGTTTCAATCACGAAACCTGCCGCAACTGTCTTCGTGATAGTATCAACTATCAAGTGCTTCTTCAACAATCCTTGGCAACAACACTTGAACCTAATCGAAACAATTTGTTCTTCCTTCTTTTGTCCCAACTTGCGCACCAAGTTCTCTTGTAGCCCTTTGATCACCGATGTTCTTAAACACGTCCTCGGTTTGAAAGGTTTTCGTCTATACTCTGCTCCGATCACAAACTTGATTGATTTCTTCACACTCTTGCGCGTCAAGTCTCGTCTGCCGTCGCCTTGTGTGATGGAACGAACCCGTCGCAAGATCTTCTCAACCGCAAGCCTTCAACGATTGATGCTTTCTTGCCGGACTCAAAGATCAATAGTTTGTCTTGATCGTGGAACGAACTCCTTGGGGCTCTGATACCAATTTGTTAGAATTGGATACCAAAGAACGCATTGAATCAAAACTCGTTTATTGATAATTGGTACAATTAGGGTTACAAATAAATCCTTCTATTTATAAGCCTAATAACTTGTTCAACAAGTAAACCTATTTGACTCAAACTAGGATTAAAAAACTATCTCAAAAAAACCCCAAGTTTATAACCCGGTCAATTTTTACCCGAGCTTTGTAAGTCGGTCACTTTTAACCCAAACTTACGCATAATATGCAAGATTAGTCTAACAAATACTACCGTATCCGGGCGTCTCGATTCATTTATTGTAATGGCCATTAAAGTGCGGGGTGTAGGAATACACAATTTTTTTTTGGAACGATGACTTTCTTGTATTAGGCTACCGCACTCCCTAAGTTGGAGAACCTCGTTGCCCCACTCCGGCCAGACTATGTTGTCTTAACCGGGCCCATGTTGGTTTCAAAGTTTGGCTTGTGCGTTCCCCTGGGAAACCATACCGCCGGCTGCCACTTGACAGTTGTTGTGCCACCACAAGAGCAGAACTCTCTGGCGTAACACACGGTGGGACAAAAACCCGGGTGGACTCAAGATAGAGCCGGGCACCTCTGCAAGGAGGCTAGGCTTTATCTATCATTGTCTAATCCACCAAAGTGACACAAGTGGCGATTGAACTTGGGTCTCCATTGGAGAACCCAAGCCTCTCTACCACTAGGCCACAAGTGGATCCCAAATGTGACAAACATGTAACTCTGGTAACAAGGAAATTCCAATGACTCATAAATGATTATAAATGTTTTACAAATGAGTCGGTTAATTGTATTTACCTCAATAGTAGGCTGGATAAGGCTCGGTCAAAAAGCTTTGGAATTTGCGATTCTATAGCAAAAGACCTATGATGTCTCAAGTGCATTTTATTTAGATCCTACCCTTGGGATACTTGTATCGAATATTTAACATTATAAAGTTTTAGTACAATTTGACGTTTTCGATACTTGTACTTTAATACACAAACTCTCTATTTCCATTGTGCTGTAAAACTGATATACAGTCGTCATGCTTAAACACTTCATCCAGGTCTACCAGGAAATCGGAGTGTGACATACTTTAGTTAAACAAGTAACATTTTAAGCTTAACATATAAAAGATGTGAATTGAGACAAAACGCATGGGCTATTTGAGCAACTAAAGGATATATGTAATTTTAACATTTTTTTAACAAAGGTTAGTGTTATGTTTCAAACATATTACAAAGTTAAAACCATTTAACTCTAGTATCCAAGATTTTAAATTTAAAACTGAAAGCAAATAAACTATTTGACTAATTCTAAAATACGTGTAAATTGTTACTATGGGAATATGAGTTGCAATTTGATAGTGTCTAAGCCCAGTTTGCAATTTTGAAACCGTCCAAGCCCACTTTGTAATTTTGGTTATATAATCTAAACAATAATTTTGCCAAAACGTTGAAGTTTGAAGCTTAAAGTTTTGTCATGAAGTATCGCCGATGCCAATCCAGGGCCGATGTTAAGAATTCAGGTATCCTGTCCAAGCATAAAAAAACGTGCCCCTTAAATGAAGTTTTACTATTAAAGTTTTTAAATGTAACTTTTGAGTTTTGACAATACCAATTTTAGACTTGTCGGTTTTTAAGATAAATAACAAAGGTCATCTTCTTCATTTTTTTAAGTAAGTCACTGCAAGTCTGCAACAGTTTCCGTTCATTGAAAAATTTCCCCTCTTGCTCCCAAGCTTCGTCTGTGTTATCAAGATCATGGTTTGCAATCACTGACCAAAAAAGCATTGAAAATCCAAGTGTTGATAATTTTTCTTTTGAATTGAAAGCTGAAGATCCAAGTGTTGATAATTTTTCTTTTGAAAAACGCTTTCCAGTATTCCTAATGTTTAGATTTAATTCAGTGAGAGCGTATGTAGCGTGCTGAGGGACGGACGAAGCCACGTTGGCAGAAGAACCCACATCTACAGACCCCCTTTTCATTCTCACTCATTTTCTCATCCTCGACGTCTACCCTCGTGTACTTTTGCCATGGAGACTAGTGTCGTCCTTCGCCTTGGTCCTCCATCTCGGCGCAACCTTAATCCACAGACTTTTGTGGGACTCCCATTGTAAATGGTCTAACAACTAACATTTAAGAGCAACTCCAATGCATCCCCCTTTTAAACGCCTATAAACGTGCCACGTCAGTTGCCAAACCATATTTCTATCCATCCTTAGACCGCCCGTAATGGGGCGTTTGTTTTAAAAAAATTTCAAAAAAAAAAAACGCCAGAACACGCCCCTATACCATTACACCCGGGTGTTTTGGGGCGATATTCGACAAAAAAAGGCCCAAGGCGTTTGTTGAAACACGCTGAAGGGGCTTGTGGCAATGGTTGACTGACCAATGGGGCTTGTGGCAATGGTTGACTGACTAATGGGGCATTGTGGCATTATTTAATTTAAAAAAAAATAATTGTGTAATTAATGGAAGGGGCGTTATTGGGCATTATTCCCACTACGCCACTTTTGCAAAAACGCTCAATAATGCCCCCATGCTGACTGGACTGCCGCATGGCAGAAAACGCCCTAGGGTGGGGGCATTATTCGACAAACGACTACGCATGGTCTTAAAACATACCAATTTTCTTTCAAATGCTTTGTACACTTTCAAACACCCTTAAAAAGTTTGGATTAACACACATAACACATACGTACATACATACACACACTTAACTTGCATTCATGCGCCTTTTAAATTACATACATTTAAGTAGACACTCGATTGATTTAAAAGTTTACTCCACTTGCCTCGACTTGAATCATGTACCCTTAATTTAGACACTCGACTCGACTTGATTCACATATTTTTTAATAACATTTAAGTAGACAGTTGATTTGACTCGAGTACTCGGCTACACAACTGAAATCAAACTAGTTTAATACCCGTCCGGTGGACGGGCACTTTACCATAATAATATACCTTGATCTCACATCGGTTATAGCTTTTAAGACCACACGGAATGGGTGTGGAAAAGCGGCGTGGAAGTCACTCCACGTTGGGCACACTAGCCCGTGTATGGCGTGGAGGGTGGCATGGTGGGTGAGGCGAGGCAATCTTCACCGGTGTTGAGGCATAAGGGATGATGACATGGCATGTTGTTGTTGGTTGGTTATTTCTTTGTAACACGATCAAAGCTCTGTAGTTTGAACATATGCCAAACGAATTGTGTAAAAATTAAAGAATTCACTCCAAGTAAGTTAGGCATACAATTGCAGTCTTGAAGAACCCTAAACTAAGCATGTAACCATGTGTAGGTGGAAGAACCCCAAACAAATATGCAAAGCAAGAACTTTTAAAATTTAAACACTCAAACATCTATTTCATCTACATAAATCTATTTCTAATTTCAGAACACCAGCGATTAAAAATAAACATAATAAAATATAAATTAAACTAAATTGCCCAAAGAAGATGATAATTTAAAAAAATAATCGTTACTAATCACAGGCAAAACCAAAAGAGAACGTGTACCCTCAGGGAGCATCTCCTAGATCTCAAAATCTGAAACATTGAGTATATTTGATTTCATATATATAATTAAACATCATACAATAGTTGTTCAGTGAACATGTAAATCATAAAAAAATGTATGATAATTTACGTGATATTTGAGAAAAATACAGGGTATCCGTCAAATTAAAGAGGCTGACCCATTGCCTTTGTTCATTAAATCATTCAACTGCTTGGTCTTTTGATAAATTTATGCTTTTGGGCGTGTTCCAATAACCACACATAGTACATCATGGATGGATACAAGCTAGATTGATAATTGTGGAATTAGCAAGCCAAAAATCACACTTGTTTGTGTGTGGTTACTGGTTACTTCACCCAACTTTAAAAAAAACTCAACTTCTTTTCAAAAATACTGTACCAGCTAAGCGACCAGCTGCCACTGGGAGTTCTCCATTTGAACCGCAGTATGCAACGTTAAACACGGACGAAAAGCTTGTAGGTACTTTTTCGTAATTTCAATAGACGTGTTGTGCAACCACCTACATCATCCAACCAACACAATATAAACCTATCACTCTCAAATATAATATTCAAATATGAAACTACTGAGTTCTAAATACAAAATAACATGTGACCAGTTTCAAACCCCACCAATGCAATCATTATATATTACACAAATAATTAGAGGACAAAAAAGTTAGGCAGCCAACACAAACACAGCTGAGCGCTTCAACCCGTACCAAAAGTTATAAGTTTCATCTCAAACCCGTTTTGACCCGTTACCCAAACTGCACTTGCCAACTCTAGTAATGATGATAAGATATGCACTTGCCACCTGTAGTAATAATGATAAGATAACTTGAGATGCATAAAGATACTAACCAAAGTCCAAAATAAGTATACGTAATAAAACTTGAGCAAATGGTTTATTTCTTGTGAAAACTGAAGTAATGCCCACACAATAATTTGAAAACCAAGCAACAACACAAGTAGTTTTTACTCCAAAATCCAAATAACACTTATAACAGTAGAAAATAAATGCCGATCATTAATAAACTCAGGCATTAAAATTTTGACTTTCAACTTCAAGCATTAAAATCAAGACAAAATTGCAGAAAACAATCTTTATGTTTGCCCTAAACTGCACTTTATACCTTTCACTATGAAATCGGCAAAAACCAACCTTTATGTTCATGTTTTGCTACAGATTCAACCTTTAACACAAACGCCGTTTCTTTTCTTGGTTAAATTACCTCACATGGTTTCCATGCGAGGGTATTATAGTCATTTTACATCCCCATTTAATACTAGTTTAAAAAAAAATAGTCAACCATTCTCCACCATCCGATCAACTATCTTTTCACTTTGCATAAATGAAGACAGGGTGATACTGTACATCTCCATCCTTTCACTCGAAAACACCTCACCGGAGCTTCCTCTCTCACTCCTCAACCCCAGCTTTCTCTCTCTAAAAAACCAGCAATGTCATCCCCTTACTCACAATCCTCCACCCCATCAGAATGGAGATCCGCAAGAGCAACATACTACGGTGATCTGGAAAAGGCAGGGTACGGGAAGGCGACAGCGGGGTTAAGCACGGTGTTGTTCGAGAAAGGGCAGATCTGTGGCGCATGTTTCGAGGTGAAGTGTGTGGATGATCTCTGGTGGTGTATTCCGGGGACATCGATTATTGTGACGGCGACGAATTTCTATGCTCCGAATTATGGGTTTCCGAATTATGTGTGCTCTGATTCAAGAATATTTGGTGGGTATGTGAAAATTTGTTGGTGCGTATTTGAAAACCTTACAAAAAATGAAAATTGTGGGTGGGTATATGAAAATTTGAGTTTTTGATCTGAAATAATATAGGGTTTGTTGAGGTTTTTTTTGGTGAAACAGAGGCAAATAGTGACGGAACAGTGACACGGGTAGCGCCAGTAGTTTTGTCGGCTATGGCCGCCGGCCTCCCCCCTCGTTTAATTGACAGCGTTGATAATGGTGATGATGAACGTGATTTCCGGCGACTGTTTGTGAATCGAAGATTCGGCTAGGCAACCAATTGAAACTCATTCAACACAATCAGAATAATATCCAAATTTGAGCAACAAACCTGAACATGTAGCGTGGTCAATACAAACAGAATAATATCCAAATTTTCAGGAACTTTAAAAGGCTAAACAAATTCGTTGTTGTGGTAAGCGGAGTCGTCAAATCCGCTGCCACGTCAAGCGGTATCGCTGAAAATTGAATGGATTTATGCCGGACTTTACTGGGACGATCGGAGCTTGAACGGAGTTATGTCGGACGTTACATGCTTTCTCTCTCATCTGATCTCACTCTCTAAATACATAAATAAATATATAAATTGTATTGAAAAATTAGAAAAGACCAAAATACCCTCACATGCAAAGCATGTGAGGTAACTTAACCAAAAAATCTAACGGTGTTAATGGTAAAGGTTGAACCTGTAGCAAAACATGAACATAAAGGTTGGTTTTTGCCGATTTCATAGTGAAAGGTATGAAGTGCAGTTTGGGGCAAACATAAAGGTTGTTTTCTGCAATTTTGTCTAAAATCAATCTCCTCTGTTTCAAAATTTTCATTTTTTAATAGCCACACAAAATCATTAAAATTTATTAAAATGTGTCTAGGTTTAATTATGAATTCTAAATCTAATATATTTGGTTGAGTCAACTTCAAGCATTAAAATCAATCTCCTCTTTTCCAAATATTTCATTTTTAATAGCCACACAAAATCATTAAAATTTCTTAAAATGTGTCTAGGTTTAATTATGAATTCTAATATATTGGCTTCAGATTTCTAATTCTTAACATTTGAATATAGTAAAATCATAGAGCACCCTAGCAATGTAGGATTCAAAACAACAATAACAACAACCAAGCAAATTTCAAAATCAAAGCAATGCTATACGGACCCAATATCAAGAATCCCAAACAAATCAAATCAAATGAGCAAAAATAGAAAATCAGGGGATACCTGAGATTTAGATAAATCAAATGAGCAAAAAAGTGGATCCAACAGTTTCAGCATGGCCAAACACCTCAAGAGGTACTGAAGCTACAGAAACTAATGGCTGGCAAGCATAAACAAACAATGCATATTTAGTGCCAAGCATAGACAAAAATGTAATTTAGTGTAAATCTATAAAGAAGCATTAAGCAAACATGTCATAATCATTTCATAAATTTTGCAAAGAATAAAACATAGCCAACATTAAAGATGATTGGAGGAAGAAGATACACAAGGAAAAAGTCTTCACTGAAAACAAACAAATGTGAATTTGTTCATCCACTGGATAATAAAGTTATAGAACATGTGCAAAGACCCTGCCATTGCCATCCAACAGGTAGTGATAATAAAAATTCTAATTCTCTTTACACTTTTGATTTAAAATTAATGCCATTTCACAAAATTCAAAACGAAAACCGGATTAACATGATACCTTACTATTATTGCATATTAACTCTATTGAGTCTAACCAACTTTTAAATCAATGTCATCCATTAGATCAGGCTGAGATTAAATCTCAACCATTTAAACTCTCAATTTTAACTGCTATTTCGGTGGTTCTGGGCGGTTTTTTTGGCTAGCATGTTTTCCTGTCCACGTCCCTACAAAACTGGGTTAATGGGTTCCTACACACTCCATGTTATCAGCGGTTACCCTCCCCAGTACTAAAAGCATCTCACTTTATATTTTTTTTTGTTGTTTTTTTTGTCTATGTGGATCTCACTTTATAATTTTTTTGTTATTATTTTTGGTCTATGTGGAGATATTAATCTCAATAAAAATAAACCCTTATGAGGGGGCTCTTTTTTTAACATATACGAATATACAATTACAATTAATATAACAAAAATATTTATAAAATGACATAACTATAACAATAATACCAATACAATAATTTATGGCATTAGGGGCGACATGCTATATGTCGTCGCTAATGCTCCAGTTTCTTGTAGTGACAGCCCTGAAGTGCCATCAAATCCAGCATAAAAGCTATATGATTGCTTCAAAGAGGCTTCAATCTTTGATAATCCAACATTATATAGGTTAAATACACATTAGCAATTTAAATAATATTAACATATCTTATTCAACTGTTTTAGATACGAAGCATAACAAACAAATAATTAAATTACATGAAGAAACGATAATGTACTTACAGAGCTTCGCCTAATAACATACTGGGAAACCTTTCCTTCACTTCCAGAATAAATTAACTTCAAGTTCCATATCCCTATTTCTATATCATTTTTTCCAGTAGAAGTTGAAGTTGCATTTTTTTAATCGATAAACAAAAAAGTGATATGTAACATCCAAATCGATACTTTTCAAAAAAAAAAAAAAACATCCAAATCGATAAGTTATAAGTCAAAACTTAAAAAATTACCTGGTTTTTTTGGGGTGTATTTGCTACAACCAAAAGGAGAAAAACATGAAATTCAAGCCAATATTTGGGAGTATAATGTGGTGATATAACTAAGGGACCAGTGGGCTACAGTCACATATTGTTAATCAGTGCAAATTGAAATACTTTTAAAAATACATTTGATGCTCTTATCTTCCCCAACACATTGGCAAAATTTAACCTAATTCGGTAATTCCCAGTGCAACTTGACCTTTTTTTTCTTTTAAAATCCCAGAAAACGAAATTCGACTTCTAGAGATGTAATAACTATGATAACTATCAAATAACCAGTTGCGATTGTTACCTTGAATCGAGATTAACATATAATCGATCGGTACTGGTTGCTTCGACGGAAATCGTGTCCCTTGTTTTTGTAGAAGCCTGTGATGGCGGTTGTTTAACAAACAGGAGGGACGATTTAACAGTATGCCTTCTAGCATGGAAACCATTGATGGCACTACTTGAGTGTAGAAAAGAAGATCATAGTGGAACGCGAATATATAATGAAACTGTTGGCATGAAAACAGGAGAGTGGGGATCGGAAAGAAGAGGCGGTTAGACTCGGCTACACTAGGGGTGAGCATACAACCGAATTAACCGAACCGTAACCGAAATAACCGAAAAAACTGAACCGAAATAACCGAAGGGTTGGTTATTTATATTTTTAATAACCGATTTTTGCGGTTCGGTTATGGTTATTCTTATTTTCATAACCGCAAATAACCGAACCGAACCGAATATTTTAAACATAGCCAAATCCGTAGCACCATAGGTCGTTAGGTTTGTATTTAAATGCTTAACCATGACCTAATCTATATGTATCTTTGGTGAAGTATTTGAATCTTTTAACTTTTAACCATGACCCAACCTTATTGGTCCATTACATTTTACACTAACCATGACCCACACATTTAAAGTCCAACATTAGAAACAATGAAAATAACCGACCTATAACCGAACCGAAACCGCATTAACCGCAATAACCGATTAACCGAAACCGCATTAACCGAAACCGAACGGTTATGATTTTTTGATAACCGCAGTGTGCGGTTATGGTTTCAGTTATAGGTAATAACCGAACCGTACCATACTCATACGGCTACACAACTGAAATCAAATTAGTTTAGATGGGATAAGTTAGTGGATGGGCTTTAAAAGTGGACTATAGTTTATTCTTGCTCCAAATTACTTTATTTCGGGTGGGCCCACACCATACTTGTGTTTGTATATGCCCCTGACTTAAGAAAGGTGGCTTATCGTTGTTTCAAGAGACAATTAAATGCTAGTTGAAGATTAGCCGATAACTTAGTTGAAAACAGTGGCGAAGTTTGAAAAAAAATTCGGGGGGTCGAAATGTAACGGACCTAAAAAAAATTTCTATCGCGTAGTTTCGAGGTGTATATTCGGGTCGCACATTGGTGATTCGGGTCGGGTCGGATCAAACATTAATATCAAATAAAAAACGTTCTCAAACATTAAAACTTAAACAATGTTTAACAAACAAATGAACAATTTCACCCCTAATTTCTACCTAAATCACATAAATTGAAGCCCTAAATTAATTAAACCTAAAGATAAAACACATACCTTGAAGATTGAAGAAGCACTAAATCGATTCCAGCCGTTGCTTTCTGTTCAGCGAAGATCGAACAACACCAGCTAGCCCACTGCCCAGCGATTTTGGTTTTCATTATGTTCAGCAGTTCCTTTTCTTCTTCTTCTTCTTCTTCTTCTTCTTCTTCTTCTTCTTCTTCTTCTTCTGTTCAGCGACCTGGTAATCCAATCAACAGACATTGGGTTTTTTTGATAGAAGGGGTATTTGGGTAATTGATTGGGCTTTTAATTTTGGGCAATAATAAACATAATAATATGATTTGGGCTGAAACTGAATAGATCTGATTTGGGCTATATAAATATTTTTTTTTATAAAACCGGGGGGTCGAAAACGTATATACATAATTTTTTTTAAACCGGGGGGGGGGGGGGGGGGGGAGAAAACGCATATACCTAAAAAATTCTATACGAAAAGTACATACGTAACACTAATGCACGAAAAGTTCGGGGGGTCGGACGCCCCCCCCCCCCCCCGCGCGGCCCCTATCATCCTGCGCCCCTGGTTGAAAACTTGAAACATTCATATATGATAAAATCTAAAGGGAATGAACAGTGTTATGTGATTTACCTTATATTCATTTATTAGACTATAGGGTATGGGACGAGGGTTGGGGCGTGAGTTGGGTACAAATGCCCAAGTCATCACCCCAGGTGGGCTTTGGTTTCGGTGTGGCCTCTTGGGCGGGAGTTTCAGCCCGGACGTTGGGCATGCCTAGCGGTCCTCCGTGGCCGGCTCTCATTGGCTGGGTTGGCTAGGATATAGCGGCTAGGTTTAAATTTTAAAAAATAACCGTTTGGCTACAAATGCCCAAGTCACCACCCCGGGTGGGCTTTGGTTTCGGTGTGGCCTCTTGGGCGGGAGTTTCAGCCCGGGCGTTGGGCATGCCTAGCGGTCCTCCGTGACCGGCTCTCATTGGCTGGGTTGGCTAGGCCATAACGGCTAGGTTTAAATTTTAAAAAATAACCGTTTGGCTACAAATGCCCAAGTCACCACCCCGGGTGGACTTTGGTTTCGGTGTGGCCTCTTGGGCGGGAGTTTCAGCCCGGGCGTTGGGCATACCTAGCGGTCCTCCGTGGTCGGCTCTCATTGGCTGGGTTGGCTAGGCCATAGCGGCTAGGTTTAAATTTTAAAAAATAACCGTTTGGCCAAGCCAAACGGTTCAGCCAAGTAGTTTCAGCCCGGGCGTTGGGCATGCCTAGCGGTCCTCCGTGGCCGGCTCTCATTGGCTGGGTTGGCCATAGCGGCTAGGTTTAAATTTTAAAAAATAACCGTTTGGCTACAAATGCCCAAGTCACCACCCCGGGTGGGCTTTGGTTTTGGTGTGGCCTCTTGGGCGGGAGTTTCAGCCCGGGCGTTGGGCATGCCTAGCGGTCCTCCGTGGCCGGCTCTCATTGGCTGGGTTGGCTAGGCCATACCGGCTAGGTTTAAATTTTAAAAAATAACCGTTTGGCCAAGCCAAACGGTTCACCCAAGTCATTATAAAACCCTCCAACCCCACCGCCTGTCCACATCGCTACCCCAAACCTTCACTCCACCTACCCGAACCCGCTACCCACACTTGATACCGGCACAACGCGATGAAGGGCCGCCAACCCGGTGAGACCCGTTACTGGCCGAAAGCTTTCGCTAGCTACCGGCACAACGTGGGGAACGACTGGCACAATTTAAACGCGTGCCAACACAAGTGGCGCGAGCTACGACGAAGCTCGACCGTTTTAAAGCCTACTACGATAGCGTCCCGGGCGGTGATATAAGTCACGAAGACCGGGTGGCGGTGACCAACATCCAGTTCCGGGGCAAGGAGCGGAAGCCGTTTGACAAGCTCGCCCTGTTCGAAATCTACCTAAGGCTTTAGGCTTTTTTTTTACTTTTCTAATCCTTTTTTTGTAGAATTTTTTAATTTTTAGGAACTTTTAATCATAATTTTAGGCTTTTTTTTTTTAATTCTGTATGTATTTTTTAATTTTAGTTTTTTTTTTTAATTTTTATAAAACTGGCCAACCCACGCGGGCTAGCCACGCCCCGCCATACCGACCCAACACGTCACTTACCAACGGGGGGCTCGAAGTCCACGTGTCAACCCATGCCCCAAACCCCCGCCCCACCTTTCGCGCAACGCGCGTCATTTACAAACACTGCGCGTCATTTACAAACACTGCGCGTCATTTACAAACACTAGTTTAGTTAATAATAATTCCTCTCAAGTTAATCGAGTCGAGCTTGGGGTAAATGGTTTTGGGTCATAAACGGGTTGACACGTTAATAACACGACTAAAACATGTTTAAACTCGTTTAACCTGTTTATGACACACATGACACATTATCGTAATAGATGAGTTAGCAGGTTAGCACGCCAAAAATATTCAAAAAGACAAGATAAAACTCCATCTAAACAAGAAGAGTAAACTGCCATTTTGAATATTATAAACTAAACCAAAAATATTCAAAAGACAAGATAAAACTCCATTTAAACAAGAAGAGTAAACTGCCATTTTGGTCCCTGTGGTTTGGTCAATCTTGCCATTTTAGTCCAAAACTTAATTTTTTTGCATATGGGTCCCTGTGGTTTCAGTTTTATTGCCATTTTGGTCAAAAAATGAAATCTGATCATATTTGTCTTATAAAATCCTGTTATTTTGTCATTTTCCGCAGGGGCAAAATAATCATTTCTTTTTTATAAATAAATACCATATTTTATAAGACAAATAAATATGGTATTTATTTATAAAAAAGAAATGATTATTTTGCCCCTGAGGAAAATGACAAAATTGCAGGATTTTATAAGACAAGTATGACCTGATTTCATTTTTGGACCAAAATGGCAATAAAACTGAAACCACAGGGACCCAGATGCAAAAGGTTTGAGTTTTGGACTAAAGTGCCAAAAGTAACCAAACCTGAGAGACCAAAATGGCAGTTTACTCAAACAAGGGAAATAAAAAAACTATTATAGACAAAAGAAAAGAAAACATAAATTCAAATTTACTTGATCATTTATGCATTATACAGGTATAATGGAAAGAGTCGCTACTGTTCACCTTTATCAAGTTTTTTTAATGACAGATTTCTTTCAATACGTTCGGTATTGGTACCGAAAACTGGAAAAGTGGGTATCGGTATTTACCAGTGTTTTACCTGTAAATACCGGTACCGAAAAACGGGAAAAATGGGTATAGGTACCGAATATATCCGGTACGGTACCGGTACCCGATACTAAATGCCCATCCCTAACTTGAACCAAAACCTCTCTAGTCTCTATCTTAAACCAAGGTGTTTAAAGACTTTGCTTTTGCAAGTGGACCACCACCACCACATTGATAGTTGAAACCCATGACCTTCCTTTCCCAAACAAGTTCTTTTTACATATTAAGACCATACGGTGTAGGCGGGGAGGACATTCCACGCCCACAAAACCACCCCGTGCTTGGCGTTTTACACGGCACTGTGTGTGGGGCGGGGGATTCTTCACCGGTGTGGGGGGCAATTTGGTTGGTGATGTGGAGTGAGTTGATTGATGGTTTGTGGTAGGAGGTTTGTGATCGGTTAGTTTTTTTTTAAAGACTAGGTGGGGACCCCCAACACCAACCCGTGCTTTTTTTTTACCACGCCCTCTTTTCATGCCCTTCCACACCGAATGGTCTAATAATTTTTTATGCGTTATTATAAATATAAAAATACATCAAAAAGTCGAGCATAATTTTATATTTAATTCAACTATAGCATTGATATATCAAAAATATAAAAATAAATTATGCGTGTTAGAACTGTTAAATAAATCTAAACCGATTAACTTCATATATGTAAACATTGTAACCATCAATTACTAGTTATTACAAATTCGTAGTCCATGTAATTAGACCGATTATTGGTTATTACACATGTTAAAATGGTGTACAAACTGGATTGGCGTAAAGGAGAAGTTCTACATGGAATCATCCTGTCAACTTGCTGGAACATATGGAAAATGAGGAATGAGCGTGTGTTTTCGTGCAAAAAGAAGAGCGCGGGGGTGCTGTTAGAAGATATAAAGCAACAACCTTTTTGTGGATTTTTAATAGATCTCGTTTTAAGGACTTAGATTGGAAGGAGTGGGTTAAACGCCTGTTGTAATTTGTTTTGCCGAGCGTCTTGCTAGTGTTTTTAACGAAAGTCGTCGTTCAAAAAAAAAAAAAAAAATTATAATTGGACGGACTGAATAGACGAATAGTTTTTTTTTTTTTTTGAAGGGTGACTTTCAATATGTACATGGACCATTGATCACCGGGTCCCCGTCAAGGACGGTTACCCGTCAGCCCAGCATTCTCAGACGCGATGTTCTATCGGGCCCCGGCTGCCGCTCTGACTGACCTTCGCCCGGAAACCATACTGCCCCCACACGAGAGACTCGCTGGGGTAACAGCTGGGTAAAACCGGGTTGCCCTCCGGATCAAACCATGCCTCGGTAGGAAACGATCCATCATTGGGACGAACCCCCCAATACGCCGCAGCCGGGAGTCGAACCGGTGACCTCCAATAGATGAATAGTAATCGACTGAATGATATCTTCTCAATTATAAAAACTAGAATCCAACTTTGTAGCATTTTTCAATGGGTGTACCTATTGGCACACCCAAATGCCTATATGCACACCAAAAAGGCTTTTTTGTCCTATATGCACACCCTGCAGTGTCGAGCTGTGGCCAAAGTGCCGCGTTTTGGTCCGTCAACCAGAAAAAAGACTGACGGGTGTTTGACGGGTCTGTTGACCGGATCAAAACGCCGAGCTTTGGCCGCGTTTTGGTCCTGTCAACCAGTCAAAAGACTTACCGGGTGTCTGGTTGACAGGACCAAAACGCGGCCAAAGCTCGGCGTTTTGGTCCGGTCAACAGACCCATCAAACACCCGTCAGTCTTTGTCTGGTTGACCAGACCAAAACACAGCGCTTTAGCCACAGCTCGACAATACAGGGTGTGCATATAGGACAAAAAAACCCTTTTTGAGCTGGCTATCTACACACAAGTGTGCAAATAGTCTTCCCTTTTCAATTTACCAAATAAAAGTATTCCTTACTTCCGAGTACCTAAATTATTTATTCTTTTTACAAAGTTCAGGTGATCCCCACAAAAGGTACATTGACTATTCCACAAGGTACAACTTCCAAGCAGATATAAAATACTTGTAGTATTGTTCAATTTATCTGCATTGCAAGTTATCCCAAGCTTTTCCATAAAGTAAAAATTGCGTCAACACAAGGTACCAATGTTGATGCATGTAATACAACATATTATTCACGCTGGACAACAAATGATTAATTTATTTACCTTTTTTTTTTTTTCGAATGGCATTAATTTATTTTACTTACTTTTTCCCTGGAAGCAAAGAAGTTATTCCCTCACACTTGATGTATACTCTTCACATAAACTTTGCCCTATAAATACTTCCAAAACTGCATTCTCTATGTACACTGACGACTCAAACTTTAAAATCAGAGGTATTTTCTAGTAAGTGCTTATAATGTTACTAATGTTTCATTTAATTTATTTTTCATAAATTTGATTGCTTAATCTTCAATAGTTTGATTTTCCCGCTGTAGAATTATTATTTTAATTATATATGGTATTAAACGTAGGGCTTTTTTATAGTTTAACCCTCATATAATCCACAGTATAATTGAAATAATCATAAAAAAAGTTATATTGTATCTCAATTGAAAAGTTTTAGCTTCGTCATCATTCGTCTTTAAATGTAAACAGAAAGGGTTTTGTTTTTTGTAATATTTGAATATCAGGTGTATACTAGCTTCTGACTTAAAATTTATACAATGTGTATATTAGTTTCACACAATCGAAAGGTCAGGAGGAGCCTTTTCTTAACAGTTCCACGTTAGCCCACACCACAGCTCCCCGTGCACTCGCAGCAGACAATCTTATTCCCCAGCTACTTAAACCCTTTCCCCTTCGCCGTCACACATCTCTCTCGTAGCTCTTTTAAACAACACAGGTACGTACCTCTCTCTATACGTACACGCTTTCTGTATCTATTCCGCAATTTCCATATACTTTCTATATTGCAGATCTAGAAACTATAGCTTCCGATTGTTCGATCTAATGCTTCTAGTAACAATATGAACTTGAGAATGCGTGTTTGCGATGTAATTGAATTCTCATAGATCCTTAACCTGAATATGAAATGATAATTCATAGGCACTACTGCCGTTTTAATTTTGTATTTGGTGTTTGTATGCAATTTGGAAACAATTAACTGAAACAAAGTTTGATGTGTTTCAAATTGAATTTGTTTCTATTGCCTATAGAGATGCTACTGCTGAATTAGATTAAACAAATAGCATGTGTTGCTTATAGAATCATGACTTTTTGATGTTGATTCAATGAACTACTATAAATAATGAATACTTAATAAGCGATATCCTGCATGATTCTGTTCATTAAATAATGAGTTTTTGGATTCAAGGTGTTTTTTATATGCAAGTTGTCATTGTGATTACCTGTTGACGAGCGTAATCTGTTCAGGGTAGACGATGGCAGCCAGCTCAGCAAGTGCGCTTTCTATTGGATCGATAACCTATGCTTCCAAAGCTACCTCACTTTCACAATCAAAAGCCTACGGAATGAACTTCAACACACGGAACTGTCTGAACGATTTCAACGGCCTCAAGGTAGTTGCATCTGTAAACCATAACTCCAGATCATCATTCTTGGGCAAGGAAAACGCTGCTGCTTTTCAAAAGTCATTCACTCGGAGAGCCCAAAACCAGAACGTAACATCACCAAACGCCTTTCAAGTTCAGGCTTCATTCAAGGTGGCAATTCTTGGAGCTGCTGGCGGCATCGGCCAACCGCTAGCCCTTTTGGTGAAAATGTCTCCTTTGGTCTCAGACCTCCACCTGTATGATATAGCTAACGTGAAAGGAGTAGCGGCTGATCTCAGTCACTACAACACTCCCTCACGAGTTCGGGATTTTACAGGAAACGATGAGTTATCCAACTGTTTGAAAGATGTAGATGTGGTGGTCATTCCTGCTGGTGTTCCAAGGAAGCCTGGTATGACCCGTGATGACCTCTTCAACATCAATGCCAGCATTGTAAAAACATTAGTCGAAGCCGTAGCTGATAACTGCCCTGATGCTTTTATTCATGTAATCAGCAACCCGGTTAACTCAACAGTACCGATTGCTGCTGAGGTGTTAAAACAGAAAGGTGTATACAATCCCAAGAAGCTATTCGGTATTACCACTCTTGACGTGGTCCGAGCAAACACGTTTGTTGCTCAAAAGAAGAACCTGAAACTCATTGATGTCGACGTCCCTGTTATCGGAGGCCATGCAGGAATTACCATTCTACCCTTGCTGTCAAAAACAAAACCTTCAGTTACCTTCACCGATGAAGAAGTGCAGGATCTCACTGTTAGAATCCAAAATGCTGGAACCGAGGTGGTTGAGGCCAAAGCCGGTGCAGGTTCTGCAACGTTATCAATGGCGTACGCAGCTGCACGATTTGTGGAGTCATCTCTTCGTGCACTTGATGGAGATAGTGACGTCTATGAGTGTTCTTTTGTTCAGTCTGATCTTACCGAACTCCCGTTTTTTGCATCAAGGATTAAGCTCGGGAAACAAGGTGTTGAGGCTGTGATCTCTTCTGATCTTCAGGGTTTGACGGAATACGAACAAAAAGCTTTGGAAGCTCTTAAGCCAGAGCTTAAGGGAAGCATAGAGAAAGGTGTGGCCTTTGCAAACAAGCAAACAGTGAGTTCTTGAAGTTCAATGTAACATAGAAGCAATGTAGTGAGTAATGAGTTAATAACAAAGTTGCGGCCCGATGTCAAACATATATCGCCAGTTCATAAGTTTTTATAACAAGTTTTTTGTAGTAAGTTTTTAAAACCATCTCATAAATGCCAATGACTAATATTGCCTATAAATGTATAATCCAAGTCAAAACTTATGTCGTAACAACAAACATTTCTACCAGAAATCATTACATGAACATCGACCTTCCCTGAAATGATGAAAGCGTGTACGATCTCTTATAGTAACCTCTCTACTATAAACCGCCGAGAGCATCTTTGCGAAATTATGGCAATCCGTGCATATTCGCAGGTCCTTAGCCACTCTAATTTTAGTCCCGGGTGGAGTTGCTAGAACTCCAAAAGCCATGGCTAGTTTCTCACTGTGATATGATAACCTGACGTCGGCTATTTCAGCATTGTAACCACCGATCTTCAGTTGCTTCTCGATCTCATCCAGTATCACATAAACTTCATTAATCCGGGGGTGTGAAGTATCATCAACTTTGAACTCGTGTATTTCCCCTTTTAGCTCGATTGTACTAGCACTCGGGGTTGTTTGGATCCCTTTCTCTTTCATCAGTTTCCTCAATTCTATTACTTTCTCCCAACTGCCAGCAGATGAGTAGATATTCAAAAGTAGGATGTAATCGCCTGCTTCTTGTGCCTTGAGTTCGATCAAACGTTCAATCACTCGTTCGCCAAGTGTAAGATTACCATGTACTTTGCAAGCCCCGAGCAAAGTTCTCCATATTGTTGCATCCGGTTTACATTTCATGGAAATAATAAGCTCATAGGCATTTTCAACCAACCCCACACGGCCCATGAGATCAACCACACACCCATAGTGGTGGATATTGGGTACCAAACCGAACTCTCTCTGCATACGATCAAAAATCGACCTTCCTTCATCGAGCAACCCAGAATGGCTACAACCAGAAAGCAAAGCTGTGAATGTTTGCTCATCAGGTGAGATACCCATTCTCTGCATTTCTCTAAACACATTGATTGCTTCTCTTCCACGCCCATTGCTCGCAAAACCCGAGATTATCGCAGTCCAAGAAACAACATCTTTATTAGGGATTCCTTGGAATACTTCATAGGCTTTGTCCAGCTGTCCACACTTAGAATACATTGCTACAACAGAATTGCAAATGTTGAGAGCATGACTATAACCATGATCTTTAACATATCGGTGAACACGCTCACCGAACTCAAACGCACACATGTTAGAACAAGCCTGAAGTACTAGCAAACACGTAACATCATCCGGATCACACCCATGCTCTCCCCTCTGCATTCTATCAAACACGTCCAACGCATCACGCGTCCTTCCATTTCGCGTATAACACGAAACCAACACATTCCAAGCAACAGTATCTCGTTGAGGCATTTCATCAAACACCATACACGCATCATCACCCTTCCCACCACCCGAATAAAACTCCATCAAAGTAGTGAGCAAAAGTGTATCAGAACAATACCCATCTCTCAAAATCCTTGCGTGAACCTGCAACCCCCCAAAAACCGAACAACCCTTTGTACAACATTTAGTAACAAAGGATAAAGATTGAGAATTGGGACTTTTACCTTTCCGCATCATATCCCTGTACACGTAAAACCCTTTTTCCGGATACTGGCTCATTGCATAAGCTCTGATGATGGTGTTGTAGTGTGTGACAATGGGTCTTGAAATTTGAGAGAATGTACGGAGAGAATGGGTTAGATTTTGGAGCGGTGGCAGTGATATGCGGTTCAAAAAAGGGACAGAAAAGGTTGTGCTTTGAATGAGGGATGTGCGAAGGAGGTATGCATGGATTTCAACCAGTTGGCTTGTTTTGGTGGTGGATTTGATGAACGAAATCAGTGATGAAATGGTAGTTTGAGAGTGCATAGCTCGAGTTGGTTTGGGGGGGGGGGGGGGGGGATCGTCTCTTCAGTCGATAACAATATACTTCTTTATAATAGAGTCACTAAAGTTAGTGACGGATTCAAAACTTTTTATCAAATGTGCATAAAACGGGCTGGTTAAAAGGGTTTGTTAAAGCAGTTTAAGTTAAGACGGCTCGGTTAAAACGGGTCAAAATAATTACACTTAAAAAATATAAAAAGCGTAGACTTAATCGATTAACAATATTTACACAGCCACATAGACTTAACTTATGTCAATTTTAGGGAGCAGATTATGTAAATTCCAAGGACTTCTCTTTTCTTTGATTACTCTAACTATGTTAAAATTAACAATTGCATAATATGCTATAATCACAAGAATAAATATGGCCCCAATTGTCACATTTTGATAAACATTCAAGTGTCAAATATAAACTAACTCATCAAAGTTGAACAAATAATCGAATCGTAGTTCTGGTTGTGATCAAGGGAATCAAATTACTCGACCATGGAGTTTAAAGAGTGTCAAAATTAGGTTGATGGCCGCGTTGATTTTCATTCATTTTCTCTTGCGTCATCGACCAAAGGCCCATGATTTTCACACCAACAACATAAGTTTTTGCCCTCCTACACAAAACAACCAGAACCATCTCCCAAATTGCAGACGTGAACCTTTTTATTAAGAAAATCACCAAAATAAACATGTTGAACCACCTTTTAAGCTAAAGTAGTCATTGACTTTTAGCCCATAAAAACAAACAAATCTTTAGTCACCAAAAAAAATCTTTAAAAATATTACGGGATCCACGAAAACAACCTGTTAAATTAATACATGTGTAAAAACCAGTGGCTGAAAAGTAGAGGCTAAATATTAATTAAAAGTTTTTTAGCCTTTAGCAATTTTGAACCTTTTTTTTAACCTTGGAAATTTATATAGCATAACTGAATTTTTCGTGTTATGAATTTATATCGAGATAGTTGGTAAACAGACAACAAGTTGTGTCGTTACCGCTTTTTGAATAGCAAAACTAAATCTTTTAAAAACTACGTCCATAAACTCGGGGTCATAACATTACTATGCAAATGAGATAAATACGTGCTGGTTGTCAAGGCACGTTTTCTCGTGTTTGGTCACTTTATCCGAAGCAGCCTGACCCACCGTGAAAGCACTACCCCCTAAGCCCACAAGTGCAGAAACCACTGTTAGATCCACACATACATATTTTCCTCTTACCAATCCAAAGACCAGAATGTCGGCTGGTCAAATGGTAGATCTCCCTTCCAACGGGTCAGTTAAGAAATTAACGGATGTCTCTTTCTTAGCAGAAATACCAGCACGACTGAATATGTCAAAAAGAACATCCCTAACCAAATCACGTCGGTATTTGAACCCCGGGGGCTCTCTAGAACGAATTGCATGCTCCCCAAAAGAATCCAAACACGCCTTATGACAAACATGGCATATACCTTATCAACTGGGAATAAAGGAATCGGAGACGATACTTAAGTATAGTACGGTACTCCACCGGCAACATATGTTGGCCTAACCCATCTATAGGTATAGCAAGAAGAAAATCTTGTGCATGCCAAATATTAGCTAAAAGTGGATGCTAATTTTAGCTTTCAGCTAAAATTTAGCTGACGTTTAAGCGTATATTGAATTGATTGGTTGTTGGGCCATCGTATTTTATTTTTGTGTTCTAAGTTGGTAGAGCTTATTTGATGTGTTTTGATTGTTTGCTTTTGAATATATGTAAAACTAGAGGGGCGTCCGCACGATGAGTCGAAAAATGCAGACCCTAATAGTCACGTAATATATTATTATTATTATTATTATTATTATTATTATTATATTTTTTAAATTAAAAATGTACTATACTCAAATTAAAGAGAATATAATGCTCATTTTAATAGTGTAATTTAAAAAAAAAATGTTAACCTATAAAAAAGTTATGCCTGCTTAAAAATCGTAGAGGATAGTCGGGTTAAAAATTAGCAATATATGTTAAAGGATTGTATTATGATTTAAAATTATAATTACTTAATTTATATTTTTCCTCTCATGTATTATAGTTATTTTAAGATAAGCTAAAAATTAATATGTATCTTAAAAAAACTAGGTCAAACTATTTATTTTCACTATTTTTCCCTTTTGATTCCTCTTTGTTTCTTCTTTACCTCCTTTTTATTCTGTTTCTTCTTTACCTTTAGGCTTTAGCCACCGACCCATGATCCAATATCTCAGCCCACTTAAACCTTATTGCAGCCCAAGACATGTTTATTTTTGCGCATTGCCCATTTGTATCCTTGCTGTCGCTACGTCACCAAATTGCACCACCAATAATATTATATTTGTTGTATTTTGCCGTTGGTAAAGTATAGACCATAAATTATTATTTGTTATCAACCTTAAATAAACAAGATTATTAATAATAATATATAGAGTAAATTGCCAAAATCGTCCCTGAGGTTTGGGCATGTTTGTCATTTTCATTCAAAACAACCTTTTTATACAATATAATCATTCACTTTTGGGATTTTTTGCCATTTTCATCCAAACATCTAATTTGCATTATTTTTTGTATCAAATATTTGGCTGAAAATAGCAAAAAATCCCAAAGCTCAGGGACGATTTTGACAACAAAAGTCAGATGTTTGGATGATAATGGCAAAAAATCACAAAAATGAAGGACTATATAATACAAAAATTTCGTTTTGTATGAAAATGACAAACATGCCCAAACCTCATAGACGATTTTGACAATTTACTCTAATATATAAATATCATTGAAGATTCACTTGTCTATACTTTAGTTTATCCAAAGTTTCATGTTTGCTTCGAAGAGATACGGCCTAGACTCTTCATAGGTTTGAACAAAGCACAAACTCAAATTATAACCCGAAAAACTGATCAAGACAAATCATCTGCAGGGTCCACCCGCCATGTCAGATACGCTTGCACAAAGGAAACAAAAGGGAAACTGTTAAAGCGACGTGTAACCAGTGAGGTCCCGCGAACCACTATACCACAAATCTACACTAGCGGCCATCACAGGTGAGATAAGAAGTACAATAGACAACGACATCCAACCAATCACGTCTTGCGGATTCACACCTTTCTCAACCTCCATTTCTGGTTAACATAGAAGAGACCATAAGGACAACCTGAAAGCGACATGTGACCAATCGCAGGCCGCGAACGCGAGCCTTCCTATGCCGCCACTAACGGTCAATAGAGGGGAGACCAAATGGATATTCCGAAAATAACATATCGCCCAATCATATCAAACCATTTCGACCACATCCCATCAAGGTGAAAACATTCTACACTTTCAACTCTCACTTTATAAATTACCATTACCCTCTCAAGAACAATACTTATTCTCACGCCGGATGCTGGTTACGTGAAGGACCCGGAACCTCTCCTTCTCGTAACAAGACTCACGGTGTCGTTTAGTTTCGTAAATCGATCCATTTAGAGAACTTGTGGAAACCCGAGCCTATTTACCCTGCCGAGCATTATCTAGTCCACCCGGTTAGATTAGTGTTTTTTCATTGGCATCCTCCGCGTTTTCAATCATCATGAGTTCGATACCTGATTCGTTTTTCGGCCCAACCCTTGGATTGACATCGGTGATGGCCGGAACCACCACAGATGGTTTCAGTTTCTTCGACAACGACCAGTAAAGGAACACAATCACCAACCCAAACACTGATGTAAAAAACACTCACGCCAATTCACCCTTAAATGCCTCCCCAACATCAAACCAATCCTTCCGATTCGTACAAGACTGTCATACCTCATTGCACAATCACGATTCTGGTGCATCCGCGTCTTCTCACACCCCACCGCAAGATCACATTTCTGGTGCATTTGTGTCGATAGTTAGTCTAGAGATGTGGTAAGTCCATGAGCAAGAAGCTTTGGGGCGGGTATACGAGAAGAGGGTGCGCGAGCACAAGCTCGCGAAGGTACGAAACAACCTTTCATTTGGTGGTTCCCAGCACAACTCCCTATCACAAGGCCAAGTGCCAAATGTGGACAGTCAAGGGCGAGCTCACGCGGGGGGGGGGGGGGGTTCACTCTAAAGACCATGGGGAGGATGAGGCAGCAGACCCAACCACGATGGAGGCCGTGGAGCCGGGTCCCGCCATGGATGAGGTATGGGTGATGATCATGGTGGATGTCACGAGGACAACTACAGCAGAGGCTATGCCCCATTGATAGTGATGGAGAATCAGAAAACTACTACACCAAAAATGAGAGTAGCCGCACCCACCACAAGCCACCAAGCACCGAATTCTATTGCACCCCTGAGGATGACCTCACAAAGATTTATAGGCCGTTGACCTTAACATAAAAATCCAAATTTACTTCGCGGATAACACAGGCCCCCTTTCTGGAAAAGACGAAAATGCCCAACATCGTCGAGAAATATGATGGCTAACTGACCTAGAAGGCCATCTCTAAGGGTTTTACACCTTCGAGGGGTTCGAAGGGTGGACACTTCCCGTCTAGTCTCACATATTTGCATAGACCTTTATTGGCGCAACCCGCGTATGGTTTGATAATTTGCCAGCATGGAAGATTGACAACCTGCGAGATCTAGTCGATAAGTTCTCAAAACACTTTATCCAACAAAGATGTTACACCAAAGATCCGGTGGATATCTTATAGATCCGCCGCCGTGGTAATAAGTTGCTAGAGGACTTTATCACCAAGTTCAACAAAGATACAATCCAAATCAGAGGAATCAGCGAAGACTTGATGATCGCGGGGTTCAAACAAGGCGTCCAAAGCAAAGAGCTCATTCGCTGCCTAAAACTTGGAATGGGATAATGATGGCGGCAAAAGTCTTCACGGAAACGAAGAACAGTTTAACTAGCGGAAAATAATGGGAGAGTAGTGAGCCACAGGGAAAGGGTAAACACAACATCAAGAATGGCAAGGCATTCGTTTGGTCCAGAATAAAAGAACCCTTAACCCTGGTGGATGATAAGACATATTCCACACCTGAAAACCGAAAATTTGTTCCCCGTGAAAACAACAGGGGGTGCAGAAGACATCAGCAGTCGTGGGCAATGTTAACAAAGACACCGTGTCAAGTCTTAGCAGCCAAGGTGGTGGGTTTCAAGGCACCAATGCCAGAAACCAACAGAAGGGCCCTCAAACCTTCCAAGTACTACCGAGTCTTAGCAGCCGAGGTGGTAGGTTTCAAGGCACCAAAGCTAGAAACCAACAGAAGGGCCCTCAAACCTTCCAAGTACTACCGAATATCATAAAGACGTTGGGCATGATACAAACAACTACTTCCACCTAAAGATGGCGATCAAGGTCGTGTTGAAATTAGAAATGCTCGCGCACTTGGTAAAGAATGTGCAAAATGGTGCTCACAACCTGAACACTATGCATGAATAGGGCCCCGCAAGAAAACAAATCCGCAACCTCAACATGATTAAAGGAGGAAAACGAGGAAACTTCCGCTCAAACAAAAGGCAGAATGAGCAATCCAAAGCCTAGAGAGAGCAACAAGTGGTTTTCCAGATAGTAAAGGGCGGTCTGTCACTCAGGTGGCCCCTAGTCACCACGGTCCACATAGCTGGTACTGGTCTAAGTATGTTTTTTCTGGACATAAGAATCACCTCAGACATCTTGTATGAGCAATGCTTCAGCCAATTGGACACGAAAGACATGGCCCGTCAATCGGTGGATGCGTGTATTTTTTTTTTTTTTTGCAACAAGGTTATGAAACCAATCGATCAACTGTCTTTCCCAGTCACGCTCAGTGATGGAACCCATTCTAGAACTGAGATTATAGACTTTCTAGTCCTACTAGTCGTCTCAAAATATGACGTCATCCTCAAATAGGAAGCTCCCTGGTAGTTTTAATGTGTTGGGATCTACCATGCATGGCGCAGTAGGGTTCTTCACGCCAATACGAATATCAATTGTGTGGGCAAATCGTGAGTGCCAATTCAAGGAATGATCTCGCTCAGGGAAGGCATTCAAGCCAACCGCAAAAGCAGAGTCGGAGTAGTGGGTGCTCAACCCAAAGTTCCCTAAACAAACCATCACTTAAGGACCCTTCACTCTTCTAAAATATCCGTGACCACTTGAAGCAACTGCTAATTAAAAATATGGACGTCTTCACCTGGTAATACGCCAACATGGTAGGAGCCCCACAGAGTATGGCTCAACACAATAGAACACTTATAAATCGGGAAAAACTTGGAGGTGTATGTTGGTGACCTCATAATCAAAAGCAAAGAGGAAGACCTAATGCTAAAAGATATTGAGGAGATGTACTCCCGTCCGTAGTATCAACATGAAATTGAATCCAGGCAAGTGCACGTTTGGTATGAAGGGGGAAGTTATTGGGCGTCATAATAACAAAGGAGGGGTTAAAACCTAACCTCGAAAAGATCCAAGTGCTTGAACACATGCCCTCCCTTTCCACGCCCTAGGAAGTACAAGCCTTCCATGGCCCCTGGTGGCAATTAACTGTTTCTTGGCGAACCATGCCTCAAAGACACTTCCTTTCATAACATGACTAAAAAAATGTTTGAAGAAGAATCAGTTATGCTAGACACATGAAGCAAAGGCGGCTTTTCAAGACATGAAGAAATGCTTTATGAACTTTCCTATCCTAACCACGCCACTGCCATAGGAGACCCACATGTTATACATCCTCGCGTCCAAAAAAAGGCAGTCAATGTGATATTGTTGGTAGATAGGAAATGAATTCAAACAACAATATACTACATTAATAGGGTCCTCATAGACCCACAGACAATATATTCAATCATGGAAAAACTAGTCCTCACCTTGGTTCACGCATCTAGGAGACTCTGCCGGTACTTTTAGGGACATCCAATCAATGTCCTTACAGATTACAAGATCTACAACATTCTCAGAAAACCGGAATTATTAGGGCGGTTGGTTAAATGGGCCATATAGCTAAGTGAACACACGTTGTGGATGACGCCTATCAAGGCATACCTGACATCCAAAGCTTTACCAGAAAAGGGCGGAAGCCTAGAAGATCTGCCACAAAGCACTACAGTACCATATTGCTGACGGGGTACTATATCGGTAATATTTTCTAGGCCTCCTCCATGAGCTTGGTAAGTGATAATGGAATGCAATTTGCGGACAAACACTTGCAAGGGTGTATCACGAAGTTGTACATTCACCAACTCTTAACGTCCATTGCTCATTTGTAAGGAAATGGCCAAGTAGAGCGTGCGAACAAGACCATTGTGGATGGGATCTAGGCATGGCTGGGGAAAGAGGGCCACAGATGGGTCATCGAGTTACCGCTTGTGTGTGGGCCCACCGAACCCTCACCAAAACATGCAATGACGAAACACCCTTTCAGCCTAACTTATTGCTTGGAGGCAGTGATTCCCGGAGAAATTGGCCTTCTCTCCGCACAAGTTATGATGGCTAATACCAAAGATAATGATTCTAATCTCCTCCTTAACCTTAATCTCCTTGAGGAAAGTTGCTAAATGGTGGCCATTAAAGAGGCCAGGTAAAAAAGAAGCTCGGAAAATACTAAACGCACAGGCTAAGTTGTGCAACTTCAAAGTGGAGACTATATCTTCCGCAATAATGAAGCCAGTAACGCGGACCTCCTTGGAAAAATGACTCCCAACTGCGAAGGTCCCTATAAGGTTAAAAAAGTCTTAGGGGAGCATATGCGTTAGAGAAATTAGATGGCAAGGCGGTTTTCAGAACATGGAACGTTGTATAATTACGAAAGTGCTATATGTAGAGGAAATGACAAACTTGTAAACAAAGGCATTTCACCAAAACCCTAATTAATATAAGCATTCCTAATTACATTTTCAGAAAAGAAAAACATACATGTACAACAAAAATGCTAAGCATAAACGCAGCCATGCGGAAAATTAAAAGCTGGAAAGGGGGAAGCCCACTTGCACGCAACAGTCTTCAAGGCGCACAACTGCATCTTCCGCCGCGTTGGATTGACTCAGCAAAAGCATAAGGCACTTGTCTAACCTCAAAATAATCATGTATTAACACTTGAATGTGCGAGAAGGCAGGTTATCTGTGGTGTGCCACGGGGGACACTCTCACGTTCCAACATGACTGGAAGCCACTAGGCACTCCAAGCGCAAACAAGTAGAATAAATTATATATCATTCCATAAACGATGAAAACATTAAGGAATGTTGTTTAGGGTGTGCCATAAAGGCCAAATGCTCAGCAAACAGGCCAGCGGATACTAGGGGTGTAAACAAGCCAGATCGAGCCCGAGCCCGAGCTCGACTCGTGAGTAAAACCTAAAGCTCGATCTCCGCTCGAGCTATTTTGAGAATAACCTCGAACGAGCTAGAAGCTCAGCTAGAGCTCATTTCAATATCACTTAAACGAGCTAAAATCAGCTCGAGCTCAAGCTTGTTAAGGCTCGGCTCGTCCGAGATTTTAAAATAGCCGATCACGAGTAGCTCTCGAGCCTCTAGGCTTGTTTACACCTCTAACGGATACCACTTGTTCACTAAAGACCAACAAAGGTCTGAGCAACGACATAATGACCACATGGAACTTGTTTGTAGAATGACCCAAGGGACAAATCCACAACATGCAGGCTGGGTTAAAAGGGAACTTGTATAATAAAAAGGCAACTACAGTGTTACAAGGCCAAGAAGCCATACACAATGCACATACCAGCTTTTAAGGGTTTTCGACGTCATCATCATCATCATCATCCAGCCCTGTGTAGTCTAATTGTTGCTCGTCCTCACCCTCTTCATGCTGCCCTGAAGTGGCCGCTTCTTCTCCTCTTTCCTCAAATGCAGACTGCAAGCTGGTTAAGTTGTCTTTCTCTGTGAAGTTTGTAATAAATTTCACCAACGGAAAGGTTAGCTCGTTAAACTCCCTACTCTTCGCGTTGTAGTCTTTTTGGTAGTTAGTGTTAAAACACCGGATCGATGACGAACATCAAACATTGCACTTGATTCAAGACATGAAGAACAATCATAAACACAAAAGATAGAAAGATGTAGAAGATGAATCTCTTTATTAACGAATCAGTCATCACATATTACATACCAAAAGAGTATACATCATCTACAAGCTAGTTTAGATCACAAAGATCTAAACCGAGCTTTCTTTCACTAACACATAGTCTCCCTCTCTCTCTAGAATTCACACACTGATGGAGAATACCTGGGATTTGTGAGAGATGCACCAAGCTCTAAAAGGTTGCCCTAATCTACCCTATACAACACATATATATAGACTAGGGACTAAACCCAGACAAAACATATTGTCCGGGATACATAACAAATAATTCGGACAACAATAATAATCAACATATTTCGAGTTTAACATCATAAACTCAGAACTGATAAAGCTTCCGAATTCTTGACTTGGCTTGGACTTTGTTGACCGTAGGCCAGAACTGATAAAGCACATTTACCCGATAGGAACTGCACTTACAGACTCCCCCTTAACTATTGCTATCAGTTCTATCTGACATTGATATCTTCAGTCACCGGATACTGCACTTACAGACTCCCCCTTGACTGATGATATCATGCCTGCTTTCAACTTTTGCTGAGACTTGATCTTTCCGGTAGAGCATAGCAATCTTCAACCCTTCTAATAAAAGACTTGCTGACGATCACTTAAGGCTGCTTTGAGAAACTTGAAGAATCCAACATCAAACACTATAGATCCTCCCCCTCAATCTACTTCCCGAATCAAGTTAACGCGAACCGACCTTGAACACTTCAAACTTCACTAAGACATGAAGTTCAGTTCAATAACTTAATAACAAACTGAACTCCGTAAAAGTAAATCCACCATCTTAATCAAAAGTCTTCAACCCTTCATGTATGATCTCATCTCGTCACGTCACGTATCCCCATGACTCAATCTCCTATCTTCACAAATCCGCTGAATCCCCGATGGCTTTTATCTCCGATCTTCCCCTCAAATCAAGAAGCCCCACATTATTTCGAGACCAGAACTAATCTTCTCTACTCTAAACAACAACTTAATAAGGCTCAATCTTCAACTAGTCGTCAACCGAGAATTTAACATCATCACGTCTATACTTGATTAAAAACACGAACACACCTGACAAAATTCCATCATACACGAGCCTTTACAAGCTTTAGATTTACGAAGAAAATAGAAATTTTATTTTACTCCCCCTATTTTGTCACACCCCCCAAAATACCACATGCGGAAACCCCCGCGAGGCGTGTGACGTACCAGGATCCAAGCCACCAATCACATTGAACTCATAATATATTTAAATAAAACTTTCATCCATTAAGATAAAGTGTTACGAACGTTACATATCATTTATTGTAAACAGCGGAAGCATAACTCATTTGTTAAGTGTTTCATAGACCATGTGTACATAAACCATTAAGCTTGTATTGAGATTTCCATGTATCTCGACCCATGACCACTCTAGCATCCCAGACAGCAAGTCCCAATGATATAAACCTACAAACCTGCAAGCATGCAGACAAGTATGTCAGACGACGCTGGTGAGTTCAAAGTTTTGTTAACGTGTTTAGATACCAGTTACCAGATTAAAACGTTTCACAGATTCTGTAAGTCCCGAAAACCGGATCTTTTGATGATATCAAACAACCTATTGATTGTGCAGAATCCAATCAATAGGTGATTCAAGAAAAACCAAAAAATATGAAATACGAAGAACACAATACCGAAAATCACTTTCAAACTTGCACACGATTGTATTACTATGAACTGGCAAAATCGTCTGGTACAAGCTCACAACTAAAACCGCCACTCTCTCTAACTCTATAGAATTTGTGTAAATGAGGCTCAAACCGTAAAACAAGTTAGAAACTTGTTTATATACATAGACAAGCCCACTTCCCTACATGGGCTCCCCTTGGGCCTGCTTGGCCCACATGGCCTAAAGCTTGGCCCAAGTGACCTATAAAGGTCCACAACCTAATATAAACTAACCCGGTAAGTTCCAGTTCGTAACCATAGCCCGTTTTATTAATTTGATGCGTCAGTCTCACACTTTAGGGCCTAACAGATTCGATGATTTGATTTGATGTTGTTATTAACTCGATTACCGCAGATGGCAACTAGATTTGTTTGCCCAAACCCAATGTCTCTATCAAAACATTGGTCAAGTGGTTAAGGTAATTAGTTCACGCTCGTCCTCCCCGGTACGGTGTGAGGGTGCCAAACCTAATAGCGCTATCAACTAATAACCTCGTTGCCTCCCCGGCAACTAATCGGTAGATGTAAGGGGTCTTAATGATAGAAATGAGTGTAATAACCAACATCCCAATAACCCGATGTTCCTCCCCAGAACAATTACCAGATGTCCCTCCCCGGGACGCATGCTTGGAAAAAGAGCAGTGAACTCACCTTAGATTGCTTGGTATGTTTAGTTATATGATCTAATTCAATCAACCGACCCTAGTGTCGTTATCATAGAGTAGTCAGTTTGGCATGAACAATTATTTACACATCGTTGCACACACGTCAGCAATTACAGTCATGTTTACCCTTTTCAAGTTGACCACCCCTACTCAGTCTGTATGTAAATCAACTAGTCATGCACATATCTTATCACCAATCCGAATTAACATGTAGCACAATTATGTAGACAAACAATATTAAGGTGCACATGAGATACCAACACACTCAATTCAACATACTGTACATTTAGGACCCACACACACCGGATCGGCCCACTTGAAAGGGCTCTTCGGCCCAAGTACAGTTTAGTCCACAAACTATACTAAACTCATTTAACATATTAGAGTTATCATATATCTGTTTAATTGTATGGAAACTATTATGTAAATTCATATGGTTTTAGTGGTCCAATAGAATGAAATGGTGTGTTGTCACAACAATCACTTGGTTCGAGTATAATAAATACTTGCCAGAGATATCACACGCAATTGTTAGGCTCAATAAGACTTTATTCAGTTTGATGGTTTCGATAATATTCAAGTTGATAAAGTGTGTCTTGGTTTCGAAAACAAAGAAGATAAGTGTTGTTGGTCAACATAAAACTAAAGTGGTGGCCCCATGAGTTGGTGCAGCCCAATAACTCTGTCGACGAAATATATGATTTTCGTCAAAGCCACAGGTGACGAAACACCTGGCTTTCATCGTCATCACAGGTGACGAAACACCTGACTTTCGTCGTGGCTATCATTCATCGCACAACAGTTACAGTTTTTCCCAATCCAGTAATCACATTCAGTAATCCAATCAAACCATATATTTCCGGCAGTTATCGTTCATGATCAAGCAGTTTCATATTAACAACACAATCAACAATACTTCTATTATAATCCCAAACATCCTTTAACAGTTTCGCGTACAACCTAACTAAATTAATATGACTAATCCTAACAGTTGTTGATGATTCCTTGATCCCTAATCATCAACTAACAGTTTTATTACAATCTCTAACATCAGTCATCGAACCTAACACATGGGTCACAGTTTTCATGCATTCTAATATCATTTAACATATTAAACCCTTATTTACATGAACATCACACAAACATATATAAATCTGGTAATCAAGTTCACAAATAAACAAGAACAAGCAAGTAATAAATAACACAAATGCGAATCTACTAACCAAGAGGTTCGACTGAAGGAGATGATGTCTCGATGGGGGTTTTCTGCCGTCACTTGTTTAGAGAAGTATAGGGTTTGCGACTGATCAGTTTTTGAGACATATACACGTACACATTCTAAGGGAGTGGGTTGGGCCTATGACTTCAAGTGTGGGATGAAGGAATTTGGGCCGACGAAACTCGTAAGTTTCGTCGAACATGGCTTGCGGCGAAACACTAATGTTTCGTCGAGCATAGTTTCTTAACTTCTAAACAGTTCAAAACTAAACACATTAATCATATACTAGACCATAATGCAACACATTAATCATATACCAAACATGTACAAGTTATAATGCAGCGAATCATGAAAACGCAGCTGTGAAACAAATAACGTGTCGATGAAAAGACCTTGATAGTTCAGGTTGTCACATCATCCCCAACTTGAAAGAAATTTCGGCCCGAAATTTGACAAGTAATACAGAGGAGTGAAGCGATAGAAACCCTAATTAAACTATAGTCAATCATTACACACAATCGCTAATCATCCAGATAACTGCACAGACATCACGTAAACCAAATTGTAAAAACAGGATTGCAAAGTCAGTTGGGTGCCACATCATCCCCAACTTGAAAGGGATTTTCATCCCGAAATTCGCCAATGATATCAAAAGTTGATTCCATCGCTTGAACAACTGAGGATACAAGAGCTTACTCCGATCATTACGTTACCACGTGAACTCCGGTCCACGTCTTGAGTTCCAACGAACCCTCACGATTGGGATTCGACTATACTAACAAACCTTGACTTCCTCGTACATGTTTTCGATAGACTCCACGATAACTGCAACTTGTCTGATAAAGGTATCACAAATGTTTCCTCGGGCAAAACGTTCCCATAGGTTTGAGACATAATGACATCGTGAACGTTACCTAACTCGTCAGGTAGCTCGAGTTCGTGAGCCATGCTACCGATTCGTTCCAGATCTCCAAATGTCCCAGCGTATCATAAACTAAGGTTGGCACGTTTTTCCATAGCATACCGCACCCTTCCAGGGTGGGACTTTCAGCAAGATACGATCGCCTACAACGAACTCCCAGTGTTTCCTAAACTTATCAACTTCCCTGACAGTCACGAGTTGCCGCCCAACGATTTCCGGCCCAAACAATCTTCCCAAGTGGCTCGAGTACAAATCCTGGATTTGTGATTAGGTTGCCACCCACCTTATTTCACAAGAAGATTAGCGTTACTGTCCAAGCAAGGCCTCTAACAGAGCTGTCTGTGTACCAGAATGTTAACTGTTACAGTAAAATCAACCCAATGTAGGTGTCCTTTCAAATCTTTACTAAGTCGATCACACACATGCTCGTAGCATGTCTTCAAGTGTTAGGATGGTTCGTTTGTCCAACGATGATGAATAATGCTCATGTCCATAAGTGAGCCAAGGGTGTTCTGTATTGCCGGTTACGAATCAAGTGTAGATCAAAATCAGAAGTATCAGGAGTTGGCACCCCGTGCCTAAAAGTCGCCTCTCTCAGAGGAATATTCACAAGCTGTGTCGACTCGTCAGTATCCTTGATTGTAATAAAGTGTGATGGTTACGCGAGACAATCAACGATCACTCAGGTGATATCGATTCCGTTTTGAGATTTAGGTAGGCCAGTGACAAAATCCATGGCTGTCTGTTCCAACCTCCAATTAGGTGTTTCTGATTACTGACACAAACCAAAAGGTTTCAGATGTTCCACCTTGACTTTCGCACAAGTCAAACGTCGTTCACATGCTTCGCTGTGTAGACCTTCAAGTCCAGTTGCCAGCACAAGATCCTTAGATCCTAATATATTCCATCAAAATCTCGATGACTAGAATATCGAGGCCGATGTGCTTTGCTCAACACAAGTTCCCTACAGTTGCCATATAATGAGATCCACATTCGTTCCGCGAGGTAGCAAATATCGTCCGACTTGTCAAAGGTTGCTTCTCCATGCCCCGTATGGGTAAATCTTGGAAATCCTCTTCCTTCAGTTCTCCAGTTTGGAACAGAGCGAGTCTGATCAGGTAAGTTAGAGTCGATAGTAGGCTACAAAGCTCGTGCACGTTCAGGTTTCATAGTCGTAATCATTCAAAAGTTCCATCCAGCGATGTCATCGCATGCTTTAGCTCTTTCGAAACATCGATACACGGGAGGCCCTTGTGATCGGTCTAAGTAATGCATTTGGTACCGTCCAAGTAATGCCCCCAATTAAATCTAAGGCCATGGTTTCCACCCCCAGGTTGTGAATCGTGCAATTCTTCTTATTAATCCACCACATAAGCCATCACCTACTTGTGTTGCATTGGCGTGTAACTGGGAATCTGATTCAAACCATAACAGTATACCACCAGATCATTAGTACCCTCGGATAGGAGCGATGCTCAGTGCATTGCAGAGTTGGGTTTCAGAGGCTAAAAAGGCGTTCCCCTGCTTTGTTTCCCATGAATTCACAGCTCCCCGCTACGCTAAAGAAGTTAAAGCTGCGCAATCTTCGAAAATCCCACGATGAATCTGCGATAGTATATAGCGAAACTAAGGAATTGCTGTATCTCTGAAGGAATCTTTGGTGTCGATCAGTTCTAACAAACTGGATCTTAGCGAGATCAACGTGTATCCCCACTTCGTTGATTACGTGACCAAAAATGTACCTCTTGAATCCAGAAGTTACACTTAACGAGGCTTCGCGTGTAGTGGCTCCTCACTCAGGAGCTCTAAGATAAGATACAAATGTTATCCATGATGTCCCTTCCTCCAGGAAATGACCCAAAACGTCATCAATAAACACGGTCGATCCTTGTGGTCCATAAGCTGCTGGTGTGTTAATTATCTCAATGGTCATGGTGTACAAAGTCGCACTGGCCGCATTGCATTTGGTATGTCGTTCTGAGAGCATTCTCCCATTGGACTTCCATCTGATGATAGTTCGTTCGTTAGCCAATTCTCGAACGAGAGCTTGATCCTCGCTACTAGTTGACAGGTTGGCAATACATGGTCGAGGCAACGGTTCTTGATTGTCACCTTGCTGAGTTCTCGATAATCAGTACACATACGACAAGGCTTATCTTCACAGATATGACTGGGGCTCCCCAAAGCGAAAACTATGTCCGATAAACTCCTGTCCAACAGTTCCTGTAGTTGATTAGACAATTCTTGCAACCCTCCTGGTGCAAGATGGTAAGAGTACAAGCATTCAGAGCTGCCTCTGACATGAGATCCACTGGGATTCCGACTAATGGTTGTAGAAGTAAACCTGAAAGTTTCTTGGGTAGCACACCGAGAGGAATTTTGAGCAACTGGTGGATCCTCGATCCTTTCTTCCTTAGCCTTATCGTCAGTAACGGTTGCTAACAATGGCGGGGTAATCCCTCCGTAGACACTTCTGGACTTTCATTGCAGAATTTATGCTAACCTTTTCACAACTCTGATTCTTTGGACAGATGACGATTCTCCACTAGGGAGAGGGGTACGCAGAGTCTTCCTCTCATGGTGCATATCTGCGCGATATCTGGATAACCAACCCACACTGACTACTTCATCGTAACTATCAAGGGTAGCAGAAAGATGGTCGATGTCAAACACTTGTCTCACTAGGTCGAGCTTGCATCCCAACCAACATATGAGGTTTCAGTTGTCTTACCATCAGTCGATTCCACCACAGGTTAGGCTTCAAGAGGCATCAAAGTTAAGCAGAACAGAGACTAGCTACCATGTTGCTATTATGCCTGGCTTTGCTCACGCCAATCCTATATGCCCTTCCACAAGCACCACTACCAGTGTTGTTACTGTCACGTGAATTTCCTCCATTGGTTGTTGTCGTCTTGAGTTATCAACGGCCCACCCATGCCGTAGGCACCTTCATTTCCATACTGTAGGCTACGATTACCAGTACCTTGATGTTGCTGTGACTGTTGCCTCTAATGTTGTTGTTAGAAATGGAACTCTATGATCTTTCGCCAACCGAGTTCATTTTTCAACATTCTGTGCCACGCCCGAAAGCGCTAATCACTGTGCTGGTAGTCATACATTCCACACTATAATCAGTTGTCAACGCTTATGCCCCGATTGATTCGTAAGAGTCGACTCCCATAAGTCGCTTACCAGGGTTAAAGATTCGATTGGCATCAAATTGCTGATGTTCGTTTCTAGTAATCAGGGTCGTCCAAATACTAAGGTTGGTAAGGCACTACGCTCATCCTCTTGTCCATCGTTCATGCGAGTTGACTGAGTAATACACGGTATGTTTCCAGTGCGTTGCAGATGTAATCGCACTTCAGGGTCTAAGACGTCAATACGTTAAGTTCCAGCAAACAAAGAACTGTGAGAAAAGTATATACCAATCATTCGACACTACGACATCCAACACAGAGACGTTCGTGCATGCACATAACATTCTACACAGTTCGCTAGGCGTTCAGATGGGTGTTCAGGTAATACTCGATAGCATCGAGATTTGGAAGGATTCAGAGAGAAGTGAAAAGATCATGTTCGAGTAAGAGTCAATCACTACTATGACTCTTATAGACTGTTGTGTTTCACATCGATCAAATAACAGAGCAGAACCCCTTTTTCACTTGTTAAGCCTCACCGGGACTCGGATGCACCCCACATTATTGTTATGTGTGCACCCATAATAATATTGTGATTTGCATGCTCATCTTAGCTCCTCCTAACTCATGTCAAATGGTTCCTCAAACTTGAGTAGCAAACAAAGAACATCACAAAACATGAGTCGTGAAGGTCTAGGGGAAACACCACACTACCAATCACATAATGCATGCAAGTAATACATGAATTTATACTGTTGTGCTAAACGTGCAATCCCATGCAATTTCATATGTGAGTGTTCACTAGTTATGCAGTACAATGAGTAAACAAGAGACGAACCTTGCAGTTTGGAGCTGAGTGTCATGGTCGTATTCAGAACTTGTTCGGTTATAGTCTGGTTTAATAAAAACGTTTTAAAACCAAGTTCACTATAACCAGTGGCTCTGATACCAAACTGTCACACCCCCCAAAATACCACATGCGAAAACCCCCGTGAGGCGTGTGACGTATCAGGATCTAAGCCACCAATCACATTGAACTCATAATATATTTAAATAAAACTTTCATTCATTAACATAAAGTGTTACGAACGTTACATATCATTTATTGTATACAGCGGAAGCATAACTTATTTGTTAAGTGTTTCATAGACCAAGTGTACATAAACCATTAAGCTTGTATGGAGATTTCCATGTATCTCGAACCATGACCACTCCAGCATCCCTGACAGCAAGTCCCAATGATATAAACCTACAAACCTGCAAGCATGCAGACAAGTGTGTCAGACGACGCTGGTGAGTTCAAAGTTTTGTTAACGTTGTAGGATCGTGTACGGACCCGATCGAGTCGTTCAGAGGAGTTTTACTTCGTTTCAGAGGCGGAAACTAAGAAACAAAGGTAGAAACAACTAGTTCTTCACTTTAAACACTCTTCTGATTGATATTATAACAATTACAATAAGGAAATACACCGGCATCACTTCGGTACAATATTCTAATTCCTCTCTAAATGACATGAACACAAGCCTATTTATAGTGTTTCTGATTCCCCACGAAATGACATGGTGTCATTTGGAGCGGAATTAGAACTTAACTTTCGAGCGGAATTAGAACTTAACTTTCGAGCGGAATTAGAAACTTATGTGATTTAGCTTGAAATGACAAAGTGTCATTTCGAGCGGAATCACCCCTAAAAACCACTATCTCGTTTTTAGTGCCCTGATCTAACTATTTCAATACAAGACTCGATACAAGACGAAGTTGACAGATGCATGCCCTAACAGACTCCCCCTCAGATGTTGACGAGTCTCACGTGTCGATTCTTCGCATCTTCAGTCTTGATCAGTCTTTGGGCTTCATTCTTTCACTCAGCATTACCAGACTCCCCCTAACAATGTGCTAGCATCCCTTCAGTTCATCAGCAACATCTGTTTTAGGATCGTAGACTGGCTTACACTCTCTTCTCTTAGTCTTCAGGTATAGAAAACCTGGCTCTTTAAAACACAAGCTTGTCAGGATCGAATGGCCTGGCTCTTCCGGAGGTTGTTCCAAGATCGTAACCTGGCTTTTATCCAACTCAGGTATTCTTAGAACTGATAAATCTAGCTCTTTCATAATCCTGCACAATCTCTGCCTCAAAGTAAATTTTCTAAATTTAATAATTCAATGTATGCACTAACACTGACTCTCCCTCAAAAATAACTCAATATTCTTGATGAACCACTTTAAAATTTGATCAAAACACATTTGATTTTCAAACACATACTTCTTTTCACAAACATGTCATCATGTTTAGCACTTGGGATTTTGAAAATCAGCTCTCCAACACCAGTTGTCGAAAATCTTTTTGGATTTTTCAAAAAAATTATGCTAAAACACACTGAAAATCTTTTTGAATTGAGTTTTGTGTAAGAGGATCATATCAGTTCTTAACAAGTCACAAGTACCATTGAGCTTAGTTTCACATTAAAAATTAAACAATTCACTTAGATTGCCGATATACTGATCCACTTAAATTGTCACACAAATTTCAAATAATTCAGGATATGAGTTAGGTGTATTAAGAACTTAAACTCAACTCTCTTCTCTTAGTCTTCAGGTATAGAAAACCTGGCTCTTTAAAACACAAGCTTGTCAGGATCGAATGGCCTGGCTCTTCTGGAGGTTGTTCCAAGATCGTAACCTGGCTTTTATCCAACTCAGGTATTCTTAGAACTGATAAATCTAGCTCTTTCATAATCCTGCACAATCTCTGCCTCAAAGTAAATTTTCTAAATTTAATAATTCAATGTATGCACTAACACTGACTCTCCCTCAAAAATAACTCAATATTCTTGATGAACCACTTTAAAATTTGATCAAAACACATTTGATTTTCAAACACATACTTCTTTTCACAAACATGTCATCATGTTTAGCACTTGGGATTTTGAAAATCAGCTCTCCAACACCAGTTGTCGAAAATCTTTTTGGATTTTTCAAAAAAATTATGCTAAAACACACTGAAAATCTTTTTGAATTGAGTTTTGTGTAAGAGGATCATATCAGTTCTTGACAAGTCACAAGTACCATTGAGCTTAGTTTCACATTAAAAATTAAACAATTCACTTAGATTGCCGATATACTGATCCACTTAAATTCTCACACAAATTTCAAATAATTCAGGATATGAGTTAGGTGTATTAAGAACTTAAACTCATTCATGTGTCCCACCTCTTGAATATACTCCCGTATCCAAATCCCAATATTCAGTCTTACAGGTGAGTATACCACAGATGATATCTGTAAGGGAATAAATTATAGTACGAAACCGTGAGAGCTCAGGTCAGAACTTCCGTTCAGCAGAGAGATGACGGCTCGACTTTTGGTGTGTCCCCTTTAGAAGATCTTTTGAATTACAACAGCAATGACTATCAATTTTATTGTTTCATCAAATTGCTGAGGGCGGCGCTATGTTTCAAGCAAGCGGAAAGTATTATTCGAGGACTAGGTCAGAACTTCCATTCAGCAGAAGTCCCGGAATAATACCCCAGATATCACTGAGCATAAAGACCTAGTATCTTAGAAAGAGGGATCTTTCAAACGAAATTTCAGGGGTTACCTATATATCCAAGTAGTGTTCCCCACAAAATAAGCAAGTTTGAATTTAAGTTTATATCCCGAAAAAGTTTACTAAATGTGTAAAAACCTATCGGCATATCATCAGTGAGACTGTTTAACGCTATTAAAACATTACATTTCTTTAGCATACTGTGACTGTCTACTGATGTACTATCATTTCCTCTTCTTTGACACTAAAACTCATTTTTGATTTTATCATGTTTTTGACTTTTTCAAATTTTCTAATGTTTTTGGATTTTCAGAAATTTCTACTCCCCCTAAAATGCAAACACATTTCAGGAAATTTGAAAATAAACTGTACAAAAAACTTGACAACCGATATCAAATCGCTTCAATTCGCCATCTACTTGGCATAAACAATCAGAACTCCCCCTTACACAAAACTATTTTCTCATTATGATTTCAAAACACTTAAGTTTGTTTTAACCAAAATGATTTTTCCGAAAAATAAGTTGTGTTGGTTTTACCACTTGTAAGTTAGGGGTTTGGTTCATCATATTGTCCTACAAATACCACTTGTAAGTATGGTCCAATCAAGTTCAACCTAATGACCTTGATTAACCACTTGTAGGAAAAACAAGTACAACTTAATGTCCTTGATTTACCACTTGTAGGTGTAAACCTTCATCAATCAACTTGTAGGAATACCACATCTACACAAATTCATTTTACCAACAAAGATGCCGATTCCTGCTTCACACTTACCAACTTGGAAGCTCCGGCAAGTCACACTTATCCTGTAAAATTTAACTTTTATAAGATTCAATCACACAATCAATTACTAAGAAAGATGCCGATTCCTGATCCACGATTACAAACTTGGGATCTCCGGCAAAGTCAGATGTTCAAGGGAAAAGAATTTCCACCCAAGTCTGACCAACCTTGGGTGTTTTTAGCTCCTTTAGCTCTTGTTCAGTTGGGTTAAAAGTTGCTTTTTTTGTTGCGTAAAAATCTTTAACCCCTTTTACTTTCCCATCAAGCATTTTCCCAAAAATTTTCTTAACATTTCCATTGAAAGCTTTTTCAACATCAAATTCCTTTTTATCAGAAAAGAATTGATTTGAAATCTTAATCTTACCAACTTTCTGTTTAATCTTCTCAAACTTCAGTGATGGAAACTCATCATCATTCACTGAAAGTATTTCTTTCACCTCACCTTGTGGTTCTTTTGGCTTTGTGGAACCAGATTCATCGCCGATTTTTACATCACTCATCTTGACAACCCATATTTGGTTATCTTTTGCTTTCTTTTTGTAAAAATTCTTTTTAAAACATTCACCAACCTCATAAGTTGAATTTTCAAATATTTTGAATTTTTCGGTTGGTGGTTCAACATCAACAACTATTTCTTTCAGTTTTTAAAAAACTCCCTGTTTAGTCTTAGCATTTTTCGGACAGTTCCATGCAATGTGACCAACTTCATTGCATTTGAAACAGGTTCGAGTCTCTTTTGGATGAAAAACTCCAGTTCCATTCCTTTTCTTTTCAGCAAGAAACTCCTGGTTTGATTGTTTCCAGAACGGTTTCTTCTGTTCTTCTTCTGCACTTCCTCCTGAAACAAATTCTGTTTTTGTTTTAGAATTTTTCTCATTTTTATAATTCTCTGATGGAATAAAACCTACTCCTTTCTTTTTGTAGCTACCGTTATGATTTGGTTTCTTTTGAAAACCAGAACCAGAATTGTAACCCTTTTTCTTGTTTAATCGTTGTTGTACTCTTGAAGTGTATTTTTTAGGTTTTCCTGTAAGATTTAAATCTTTTATTTCAGAAATCTTAATTTCTGTCATTTTGAAAACCTTTTTGATCATTTCAAATTTAACACTTCTTATTGGAAACTCTTTGTCAGAGTATAATTTGTTAGAATCATTTAAAGTATATGCTACTTCAAATGTTTCATCATTCAAATTCGATTTTGATAATAAAAAATCTTTACTGTAAGCCCTTTTAACCGACGATTTTGAACTGTTGACTGACGAACTTGACCCTCCAGACTTAGACTTTGACTCAAACTCCTCATCAGTATTGAACACCTGATCGACGACCTTTTTGATAAACTCAGACTCATGATCAGTGTCAGACGAGGTAAACGTGACGTCAATGTTTTCTGGTAATTCATCAGTTGATTCGGTTTTTAAATTTATATTGACTGCGTTTTCGACTTGCTCCTCATTTGGTTTTCTGGGAGAATAACCTTCCCAGATCGGAGGCGGACACTTGTTATAGCTAGCAGTCGGTTTCTTACCAGTATCCTTCTTCTTTGGCTTCTCATCTTGAAAAGCTTCCATACCTGCAACAGTCGGATAAATTCTATCAATAAGATAATCAGAACTAGAATAACTCTGCGATAATCGTCTGATTCTCTCATTTTCAATCTTTTCAGTTTCCAACTCTTGCTTCCACTTTGCACTTTCTTCGATGTAAAAGTTAATAGCTTTTTGCTTCGACATCATCGTAGCATTCATCATCGTTAAAGCATCTTCTCTCTCAGAGTTAGTCTTTTGAAGACCAGTTACTGTTCTGTTCAAAACATCATATGATTCTTTCACGTAGTTAAGATTCAACAGTAATTGTTCCTTAATCTTCTCAAACTCTGCCATCTTCTCATCTTTTGCTGCACATTCCTTGCAAGTCTCCAAACACTTCAAGCATGGCTTGACAACCTCCACACTCTTTTCTATTTCTATGATCTTTTCAACTTCAACAACTTCCTCAGCTTCAGTCACCTTATCTGCTTCACCTTCCTGCTCAATTTCAACAGTCTCCTCAGCAACACTTTCAGACTTCATTTCTTTTTGTTCTTTTGCAGCCCGTTTCACCTTCAGTTTCTCCAAGCGATCTGAAAAATAAAAATGAAAACTTTCAGGAGAGATATGTGTTTTAGCAACATTAATATGCCGTTCTTCTTCATCATCACTACTGTTTTCATCAGTTGGTGACTGATCAAACTCAATAGACTTTTCAGCATTATCATCAGTTGGGCCGCTTGTTAAGTGTTCACATGGGCTGCCTATTCAATTCATGTGGCCGACATTTCTTTAAATGTAATATGTAGTTTGAAATTTGATTGGGCCAAATACTGCTTTCACATGTAAAGTCCTACAAACTCTTCAATCTCTAAACAGTCAAGTGTCAACTTAATACTTTGGAGCGGAATCAGACTTTGGTAACTATGAGCGGAATCAGACTTTGAGCACTTGGAGCGGAATCAGCTTTTGAGACTTTTGGAGCGGAATCAACAAGTATTAACTTTGGATCGAAATTAGAAAATATGTGATTTAGCTTGAAATGACAAAGTGTCATTTCGAGCGGAATCACCCCTAAAAACCACTATCTCGTTTTTAGTGCCCTGATCTAACTATTTCAATACAAGACTCGATACAAGACGAAGTTGACAGATGCATGCACTAACAAACGTGTTTAGATACAAGGTACCAGATTAAAACGTTTCACAGATTCGATGATTTGATGTTGTTATTAACTCGATTACCGCAGATGGCAGCTAGATTTGTTTGCTCAACCCCAATGTCTCTATCAAAACATTGGTCAAGTGGTTAAGGTAATTAGTTCACGCTCGTCCTCCCCGGTATGGTGTGAGGGTGCCAAACCTAATAGCGCTATCAACTAATAACCTCGTTGCCTCCCCGGTAACTAATCGATAGATGTAAGGGGTCTTAATGATAGAAATGAGTGTAATAACCAACATCCCAATAACCTGACGTTCCTCCCCGGAACAATTACCAGATGTCCCTCCCTGGGACGCATGCTTGGAAAAAGAGCAATGAACTCACCTTAGATTGCTCGGTATGTTTAGTTATATGATCCAATTCAATCAACCGACCCTAATGTCGTTATCATAGAGTAGTCAGTTTGGCATGAACAATTATTTACACATCGTTGCACATACGTCAGCAATTACAGTCATGTTTACCCTTTTCAAGTTGACCACCCCTACTCAGTCTGTATATAAATCAACTAGTCATGCACATATCTTATCACCAATCCGAATTAACCTGTAGCACAATTATGTCGACAAACAATATTAAGGTGCACATGAGATACCAACACACTCAATTCAACATACTGTACATTTAGTACCCACACACACCGGATCGGCCCACTTGAATGGGGTCTTCGGCCAAAGTACAGTTTTAGTCCACAAACTATACTAAACTCATTTAACATATTAGAGTCATCATATATTTGTTTAATTGTATGGCAACTATTATGTAAATTCATATGGTTTTAGTGGTCTAATAGAATGAAATGGTTTGTTGTCACAGCAATCACGTGGTTTGAGTATAATAAATACTTGTCAGAGATATCACATGCAATTGTTAGGCTCAATAAGACTTTATTCAGTTTGATGGATTCAATAATATTCAAGTTGATAAAGTGTGTCTTGGTTTCGAAAACAAAGCAGATAAGTGTTGTTGGTCAACATAAAACTAAAGTGGCGGCCCAATGAGTTGGTACAGCCCAATAACTCTGTCGACGAAATATATAATTTTCGTCAAAGCCACAGGTAAAGAAACACCTGGCTTTCATCGTCATCACAGGTGACGAAACACCTGACTTTCGTCGTGGCTATCATTCATCACACAACAGTTACAGTTTTTCCCAATCCAGTAATCACATTCAGTAATCCAATCAAACCATATATTTCCGTCAGTTATCGTTCATGATCAAGCGGTTTCATATTAACAACACAATCAACAATACTTCTATTATAATCCCAAACATCCTTTAATAGTTTCGCGTACAACCTAACTCAATTAATATGACTAATCCTAAAAGTTGTTGATGATTCCTTGAACCCTAATCATCGACTAACAGTTTTATTACAATCTCTAACATCAGTCATCGATCCTAACACATGGGTCACAGTTTTCATGCATTCTAATATCATTTAACATATTAAACCCTAATTTACACGAACATCACATAGACATATATAAATCTGGTAATCAAGTTCACAAATAAACAAGAACAAGCAAGTAATAAATAACACAAATGCGAATCTACTAATCAAGAGGTTCGACTGAAGGAGATGATGTCTCGATGGGGGTTTTCTGCCGTCACTTGTTTAGAGAAGTATAGGGTTTGTGACTGATCAGTTTTTGAGACATATACACGTACACATTCTAAGGGAGTGGGTTGGGCCTATGACTTCAAGTGTGGGACGAAGAAATTTGGGCCAGCGAAACTCGTAAGTTTCGTCGAACATGGCTTGCGGCGAAACACTAATGTTTCGTCGAGCATAGTTTCTTAACTTCTAAACAGTTCAAAACTAAACACATTAATCATATACTAGACCATAATGCAACACATTAATCATATACCAAACATGTACAAGTTATAATGCAGCGAATCATGAAAACGCAACTGTGAAACAAATAACGTGTCGATGAAAAGACCTTGAAAGTTCGGGTTGTCACATATTTCTTCGTAACTGTCAAAGTCCAACCAAGTAATTATTATCTTCACCTCCAATGCACGATAATAGTCCAAAATTTTCATAAAATTCTAGTAAGGACCACATTCCAACACCGAGAATCTTGTAAATAACCATGGACTGCCATTACCAAACAAAAATTCATGGTATTTTTTTTGCAGCAGCAATCAGAAAGCCCTAATTCACCCCCAATTAATCTGATTGCTTCAGTATCAAATATTATGAATATTTTTGAATGAAAATCGATCCGCTCGTCAGATGTCGAGTACCGTAAGCTGCAGTCAAGCCCACTATTGTTGCAGCCACTAACCAGCTAAGGTATGTAATGTATGATTCAGTTTCCTGAGTACCAAACTCGGGTTGCAGAAGGGCCCTTGTAACCAAGACTAGCTGGAAGCATGCATTAACCTTACTGATCATTGAAGGTTCGACTTTCTGTGGTGGACCCTATCAAGGTTGAAGAAGTCAGACCAACTCCTTGACTTTAAAACTAAGTGGTTAGCCCTTATATACACTGCACCACCAACTAGAGCAAGATCTCGGATCACTATGAGTGCAACCAGTCCTGAGTGGAAAAGACCCCGTTCTATCATGGCCATGGTAACACATCCAATTAGCACTTTGTTAGCAAGAGGATCAAAGTATGAACACACCACAGAAGGTTTGAACAGTGAGAGATGAAGATGGAGGGTTTAGCTCTAGAAAAACAAAATTGATGTGAATTAATTAAAAACCCGGAACGACTGTTGTTTTGTTATAATGAAACCCCGATCAACTTAGCACGCAGATGAACTTTATAAGGAAACCCGGAGAAGCAACTGTTCTAAACTCAGATGACAAACAAATGGTATTCCGAACATGGTTCAACGTAATAAAACCTGGACATAACTAAGATTAAAAGGAAACTCGAACCTGGAACATTCAAAACCCTGATTAAAAAGAAAACCGGACCCGGAACATTCAATATGCCAACATTAAATTAATTCTGACTGGTTAACTCTAAAAATCCGGACTTGTTCAGTAGTTATAACAGCCTAGAACAGATTTGAAACTGAAACCTGGAAAGTGAAAAAGTCTGAACTTGCAAGGAAGTCTGAATAAACTTGGAAAAATGTTTTTTTTAAATAAACTCCGATGAATCCTGAAGAAACTCGAGGAAACTGATGGTTTAAAAACTCAGTTTAATTCAAAAGAACTCGGACGATGATACTTGAATATTAAACTCGGATGGATGATTAAGAATAAACTCGGACTCCTTTAAAGGTGAAACTCGGACTCCTTTAAAGGTATAAACTCGGAACTAAAAGGAATTAACAAAAAGTCATTTAGATCGGAAACTCTGAAAACACCTCGTAAACCCGGAACACGTATGTAATAGATTTGTGAAAAACCCTGAAATCTTTGAGACTTAAATCCTGAAACTGATTAAACCCGGAACTGAATGTTTAAACTACAGATATCTGAGTTTCTTGAAACTAGGAACATAATCAGATAGTGATAAATAGCAAAACCCGGATATACTAAAATTCAGAAAATGACCCGGACACTAACATTCAAACCTTGATAGTCATTGAAACTAAACTCTGAAACCTTGAAAAGGTTTAAAAACACTGTCATTTGAAAAGAACTCTGAAGGACTTAGTATTTAAACTTGGAAATTAATTTAAAAGAACAAACTCAGATCCTTTCTAAATCCTGATCTCTTAAAAATAGACCCTGACTTATCAAAAGTAAACCCTAAAGTTGTAAACTCTGACTTGCAAACCCTGACCTTTAAGTTAATTCGGACAGGAGGTGCTTCAGGATATCTCACAAGTGTGACTTCACACAAGTTCAACAATAATCCTGAAGCACAAACACTGAACACAAGAATAAAGAAACTCGGACTAGATGTTGATAGATTAACTCGGACAGGTATAAAACCTATATAAATCCGGACACACCCTTTTCAGATCAAAACCCTAGAACTGCAACAACTTGGAAAATAAGAAAAACTATCACAACCGATGAACAACTTCATTTTCTTCAAGTTTTATGCAGAAACTTCATGTCTTCAAGATGTTTGGCGGAAACAAACATCAAATCAAGAGCAATGGTGATTCGGAAGGCGGTTAGACCATTCCGAATTGGTAACCATGCTCTGATACCACTGTTAAAACACCGGATCGATGAGGAACATCAAACATTGCACTTGATTCAAGACATGAAGAACAATCATAAACACCAAAGATAGAAAGATGTAGAAGGTGAATCTCTTTATTAACGAATCAGTCATCACAGATTACATACCAAAAGAGTATACATCATCTATAAGCTGGTTTAGATCGCAAAGATCTAAACCAAGCTTTCTCTCACTAACACATAGTCTCCCCCTCTCTCTAGAATTCACACATTGATGGAGAATACCTGGGATTTGTGAGAGATGCACCAAGCTCTAAAAGGTTGCCCTAATCTACCCTATACAACACATATATATAGACTAGGGACTAAACCCGGACAAAACATATTGTCCGGGATACATAACAAATAATTTGGAAAACAATAATAATCAACATATTTCGAGTTTAACATCATAAACTCGGAATTGATAAAGCTTCCGAATTCTTGACTTGGCTTGGACTTGTTGACCGTAGGCTAGAACTGATAAAGCATAGTTACCCGACAGGAACTGCACTTACAGACTCCCCCTTAACTATTGCTATCAGTTCTATCTGACATTGATATCTTCAGTCATCGGTTACTGCACTTACAGTTGGCCTTGTGGAGAGGCAATTCAGTGGTAGGAATCTTGTTCTTTGCATAATACAAGCCCTCCACAAAATCCTCCTTGCGTCCCAAAAGTTTCATGGACATAAGCAATTTAGCAAGGACGTTCTATAAAGAGTAGCCCATTCTTGACTCTATCCACAACCTAAGACAAGGATAACATAAGACAAGTGGAAATGGGAAAAATTTCAAAGTAAATAGTAAGGACATATGTGCAAAAGGAAAGATAATTAACCTGGGGAATTCAGTGAGACAATAGCGAATAACGATCACTGTCTAACTTAGTATTTGTCGCTTCCATATTAACAGCCTCTTCGCTCAAATTGTTGCGCTCATCGATCACCTCGTTGGTGGTCCGCTCTAACTCCATGATTCGAACATTTTTCTATGCCATCTTAACATTCTTCGCAGTGATTGCGTTATGCAGCTCCTGTGCTCGAGCTTGGCGCGCATCCTCAACCGCGGCCTCAATCTTGCGGTTGAAAGGATCATAAACTTCCCCCAATCTGCGATTTCCCTCAGATGGTGGTTCTTAAGTTTCTTAAACTTTCCTGGTTCCTCAAAAGCTTTCTTTTCAGCCTTAAAGGCAATCCGGTCTTCGTGGAAAGTAGACAGTTCCTGTACGATCTCCAAGCCGGAGTACAAGGAATTGGCAATATTTTATACATGATCGTCGCATAATTCTTCCCGCCCCTCCCAATTGGAACACACATTCTGCGGGCGGAATGGAGGCAGAGAAGAAAGCATGACATACAACTGGTGTTGTGATATATGACCCTTGCACCAATCTCCAGTCAGGTTTATCAGGGATGACGGGTCAACACATCGTACTAATTGTCTTCTCATATGGGATTGACTTGGTCTAACACCTCGTAAAATCACGTCCAATGATGTATTGACACGTGTAATAAACCCTAATAAAGTCAAACGTTGGATTTGAGGGACTAATTTTTGAGAAAAATAAAAAACTTTGATTATAGAAGGACTGGAAGCGTTAACATACTTGAAATAAGTTTCTAAATAACCTCTTACGATATTTATATTCACAAATGTGCCACTTGATGATCGAGTGTAGCCGTTTGCGTAATTAATTGAAAGTTTGCGCAATGAAGGGTTAAAAGCGTCAACATGTTAATTCTTACCTCTGAGTGACCTTTTAACAAACCGGGAGCTTCATGATATTTGATTATACTCTCGGGATTGCCAATTATTGGCCGTCTAAGGTTTTTATGCCAATAAGTAAAGTTACGCGCAACTTTGCAAGTTAGAGAGACTAAAAGTGTCAATATGTTTAATTATACCTCTGAATGACCTTTTAGCAAACCCGAAGCATCGTGATGTTTAATAATACTCTCAAGAATGCCTAATATGGATTAGATGAGGCTTCAATGCTATTAAACGATGATATGCGCAAGTTTGCGCATTAGAGGGACCTAAAGCATCAACTTTTGAATCTACGCCTTTTGGTGACCATTTAAGCGATCGAGAGTGTAGAAATAATTAAACTCATGCTTGTGAATGCCCATTATGGGCCATGGAAGGCTTGGATGTCATTAAACGACATTTCGCGCTACTTTGTGCGAATAAAGGACTATTTGCATCAAACTGCAAAAGTATGTCGATTCGTTTGGTAACGGACCTTCCGGAATATGACCATGATTTAAACATGCCCTAATTATCCTTTATATAGCTTAGATATAGGCTTAGAGGTGTTTGGTGCGCAAAAATAAACTTTTAAGTCAAGCAGGGACTAAAAGTGTCAAAAAGTGCACAAGTTTGCATTTTCGTGCATATCTTACATTCTGAATATATCCGAACATCCAAAAAATTTATGTAACCATTAAAATATTTTATTTTAGTGATCGGCATGATAAAATTCCATTCTTCGCGTAATTTGGATCGTTTTTCGGGTCCGTTCGTGTTTCGTCGTAATTAGACGAACAACGTGACCGTACGGCCAAACGAACCGACATCCGTGATATTTTTGAGCATGTTTTATGTTCCTTATATTTGGGCATCATTGTGGAGCCTTGAAACGAGGTTAATGGGCCTTAAATAAGTCAGAAATAACATTTAACAAAGTACAGGGACTGAAACTGCATGTTCTGGAAGCTGTTTTGGCTGGGCTGGGTTGTAGGCGGGCCACGTAGCCCACACAGGTCATCTACGCGGGCCGCGTAGGACAGAAACACCTACAGAACTGGTTTTAGTTGCTGGTTTTTGCTTAAAATGGTTTCCATACTATCATATCTTGACTCTAGGGGCTGCCCACAGATTTTAAAGGTGGTTTTACACTTGTTGCCATTTGATTATAACTCCCCGACACTTGTCGCGATCCTAAGAAGTCCCGAAAAGTATATATAGGAGATGGGTTTCATTTATTTTTCACACCTTTCCTCCAAATCTGCTATGCTCTCTGAATTAAGAGGATCTTGAATTCTTTTGAGAACCTCCCTCAGTCCATTGGACCCTTGTAAGTGTCCTTTCGTGACTAGTTTGTTTTATTTAGCGTTTATAGCCGAAAAGTCAAGCGTTTTTTATAAACGCTTTGACTTTTAAACGGTTGAGCCATTGTTCGCAACGAACATGGCTACGTGACCGTAATTAGGTAGGTGTTAAACCCTCAAAAGGGCACCTCCTAATTACCACGTTTACTCAGTCAATTGTCGGGTCAAACTTCTTAATAAAAAGTCAAACACGTCAGTTTTTACTAATAAATTCATAACTGATAATACAGAAGTTATGGAACATGTTTTAACACTTAAATAACTTGGTAATTAATATAAGAACATGTTTAAGCATGTTCAACCCGACAATTCTAAGTATAGGCTTGGTTCGGAACCGAAAGTCGCAAAAGTAGACTTTTGCTTTGACTTTCAATTCTGACATGAATTAGCTTAGTTTAGACATGCCTTAGAATTCCATTAGGACCAGGTTATATGTTAGTGTAACCCTCTGAGGTTATACAACTTGGTTCCTTAGTTATCCGATTCATATGCATGTTTCCGTTATATGCCTAAATGTTGACTATTATGCTCTTTTGACCTTAAAACGAGATTCTTGAAAATGTGAAAGGATAGAAACCTTTATTACTGAATTATAAATTTGTCCCTAAAATTTGACATCAGTTTGAGGTCTAGATTAAGAGTTATGCTCATTAGCGTAAATGAAAAGCTTTTTATTAATTAAACGGCATAATTAGCGTATAGCCTATCTAAACCCAAATTTTGATACCAGAATTTTTACCACTGATGTAAAATAATATTTTGGGATTTTTAAAGATTTTTGGTTTATTTTAGGCTGGGCATAACATAGGGTTCTAGCTTTGATTCGGTAATTGTCTGTTTTGCCCTTTTGACCTATAAAATGAGTTTTACAAATCATTTTGATACCAAACCTTTTTCTACTGATCTTATATGATAAATAGAATATTTTAAGCCTTCTGAAATGATAAAAATATCAGCTTTTCTTATAAAACCCGGAAATCGCTTAAAACCGCCTTTTTACGCGTTTTAAACGCATAGTATGAGTTAAAACTATTTTTAACATATAAGACTTAATACCTACTGATGTTTTAAGTAAATCTTTATAATTTAACAGTAAGCAAAAGTCTTGAACCCAGATTTCCATATTTGACCTTTTAAAGCCTATGTGAAATTACCAAAATGCCCATTCGGTGCATAGTTTGGCTATAAATTATAAATTTCACATATATGCAATACCCTACTGATATAAATTATTAAATTAAGTATTTTTACTGATTATATCAGACCTAAACCTCAGATTAATATATAAACTCTTTTATAACCCTTAAAATGACCAAAATACCCATTCGGGGTTAAATTTGAGTTTAAATTCGTTTTGGGCATAATGGAAGGTATCCTACTGATATCACAACATATTTAAGGCATATTAACTTAGGAAACATGTTCATGACTCATTTGGTTACCCGTTACGCATTATTTGCGTTCGGTGCAGTTTATGTAACTAGTTTGCATAAACTAACCGAAACGGGTCAAACCTTATCTTTTTTTTTTCTCAAAATCCAGAATGTGCTTAGTTTACCCATATTAAACAAGTATACAAATTTGTCGGGTCTAAATCACATTCTAATCCGGTCTTCGCTTAATCTTGCGTTTGAACTGTATATCCTCCTTTAAAACTAGCCGGTCTAAGCATAGGCTTAATTAAGACCCGTTAGCAATCTAATAGGTTATTAAAAACCTTCGTTCCAGATTTAGGAGTCCAGTAAAAGCTATCTGCATTTATTTTCCCTATACGGGCTTGGGATACGGTATTATAATAATACCGCTTGGTCGGGTGTGTAGTCATTTAAATCAGATTGTGATTAATGTATTTACATAACTCGTTTTAATCTGTATTATTTGGTGTATGGCCTTTGGGGGTTAAATGACCATGTCCCGGATATCCTTGGCATCATTCAAAGAAATGGCCACGACCTAAGCACGGGGTGTAGGCATACACCTGACAGTTGCATTATGTAAAAACTGGTAATCCACTTAAAGGAATCAATCTTGTGGGCATTATACCTATGGCTTGTCAGTTAATCTTGCCCGGCTCTTCTAACCGGCCCTGACGGACGACAAATAAGTAAAACTGCATACAAGATTATTTTTAAATAATTGTCCCAAGTTATAAAAGATATTTTGTGTCGTGTGCATTCAAATCAATTTTCTTAAACTCTTTTCAAAATGAGTCAGTTAATTGTATTTACCAGTGTAAACTGACGTATTTTCCAAAAAGGCTAAGTGCAGGTACTAGACGAAATAGGCTGGCTACTCCTAGCATCATTAATCAAGTCTTGCAAGCTCTAGATGTTAAAGTCTGTTGAACAATGATCTTTTTATCTTTTGATCCGCCTTTGGATCCTTTACAGTCCGGTTGTAATACTTTGATATTACTATTGATTCGGTTTGTAATGTGATTCAATCTTTTGCTTCCGCTGTGCATTTAAATTGTGTTGTTTGACTATGATGATATCAACTACGTCACGATACTCCCCACCGGGCACACCGGTAATACGTGGAAATATCGGGGTGTGACAGGTTGGTATCAGAGTCAACATTGAGTGAATTAAACACTAGCCTTTTGTGTTTAATCTCAATGACACAGTAGCACATTCCTTGAACTTCCGAGTCTAGACTTGAACTAGGAATGATCTCATCCCTGTTATATATATACATTGTTTTCAGTTTTATGTATTTTGAATAAGTCGCCAGGCAAAGAAGCCGTTGATGGAAAATTCTCCACGTCCAAAGCCAAGAAATGCCAAGCTTCATACCACGGCTAGGATAAGCGTGCGACCGGTTGAAGGGAAGACCCATATGGACCTATTCCCAAAAACCAACTGAAATTTTAATCTGACTACAGAGTCCATACCGGAGGTCCCTGAGGCTCAAATCTCAAAGTCTGTACCAGTGAAGTCCATACCAGGAGGTCCCTGAGACTCCCATATTGAAGATGAGACATGTGGATGCTATTAATCCCTATATTCCTATCTCCAAGATTTTGAAATTTCATACTTGGACTATACCAGTCAAAACCTAATCATGATCCATGTCATTTCATTAACCATTAAATCCATGGATTATGTTTCTGCTTCTGCTAGAAATCCTGATTGAAATGTTCTTTTTACTAATGTCTCCAGTATCCCTACCATCTATGGTAAACAAAGAAAAGAGAATCAAAATGGAGCAAGGAAGGCATTAGAGAATCTTTTTCATAATATTCATTATCCTTTAAGTCCCTATAAGGACCCATTTCTTCTATATAGTCCCTGTGTGGACATATCTTTCAACTTAAGACCCTGTAAGGGCATTTGCTATTTTAGTCCCTTTTATGGACATTTATTACAATAAGATCCCTCGTGGGCATGATATTTTATTATAAGTCTGTTTAAGGACATATTATTTCTCCAGTAAGTCCCAATGAGGACGTGTCTTTTGACATAAAGTCCCTACAAGGGCAATTGTTTATTAACATCATTTCATGGACATGTTATATCATAAAAGTCCCAATACGGACCTATCTTATAGTCCCTTTACGGACTTATACTTTCTTTTTAGTCCTTGCATGGACTAAAGTTGCTTTAAAGTCCTCGTATGGACAAATAAATTATAAAAGTCCTGATTAAGGCATTAATATAAGTTTCCTGATGATTTATGGAAAGTTTTTATTACATAAGTATTCATATCGTCCTCTATCAATCAATCGTTCCGTGTATACTCGAATTTTATTGATCAGCGGAAAATTTCAAAAGAATCTTAAAGGGTATAACCTAGCTTGAATGTCATTAAAGACCTAGCTATGATGGTAAAACTTGTTTAAAAGAGATTCAGATCCTTGTTAACATCTGAAAACATGTTAACACTCCTGAAAACAGTGATGCGATAAAATCACACTTGTCATCTTTATATGGGGAATTTCCAAACCCCCTTATTTAGCCTAAATGATCAATATGAATCATGGCTAATAAACGTCGAACATGATGTATATATCAAAACATCCATTTGGGATGTATGCCTACGAGCAAAGATGTATACATGAAAAAGATAGTTTTATTTCATAACTTCTTGTCAAGACAATGAACTATGAAATTTTCCGATCCAAAGGATCATTGATTATGTTTTAAAATTTCCTTAGTGACAAGGTCTCTGTGCCATCGAAAAGTCCTTTGGAACAAGCCCTTGTGCTATATAAATTGTCGGTACGACATTGACAGTCGTGACTTATGTCCCATGTCTAATAAATAGGAAGGATTATATTCCGTTTAAACGCCAAAGATGGTTTATTTAAAAACCTAGGCAAAACATAATCAAATAAATTTAATACTATCTATTGGCCTATATGGTTTATTTGCACCATGGCTATTTAATCATCAAACTCGACGATTCACTATAATTAAACAAATTATTACTACTTGGTTTGTAGCCTTCAAAACTTCACCATGGCTGACTCATGTGAAGCTCTCAATCATCCAGTTGATCAGAATGATAACACAAGACTGAACTTAACGGGCAATGAGTTGCAGGCTATGTTAGATACAGCCGTAAACAAAGTCGTGGACCGTGTATTAAAGAATCATAAGCGAAAGTGCGATAATAACCCAAATAAGGGTTACAAAAAGGGTAAGGCCGGTTCAAACCAGTCCAAGCCAAATGAGGCAAAACCCAAATGTAAAACCTGCGGGAAACAGCACTTCGGAAAATGTTTCCGTGAACAGACCAGGGGATGTGACATCTGTAAGGAGATGGATCACAAGACTCATGAATGCAAGGACTTGAAGGACGCCACATGCTATGGTTGTGGCGAGAAGGGGCACATAAAGACCCGCTGCCCAAAGAAGGCAACTAAAGGGAATGCACTTTAAAGTCACAAACTAAGCTTTGTGGAATCTGTAATAAGGAAGGGCAGAAAACTTTGGAGTGCCAAGACATAAAGGACGCAACCTGCTATGGTTGTAATGAAATAGGGCACATCAAAACTAATTGCCGAAATAAAACCAAGAAGCCTGGAGAGGCTAAGAAGACCAAAGCTGGAGTCTTTCAAATGAATACTCAAAAGGCCGTTCAAGATAACAATGTCACAACAGGTACTTTCCTGATCAATGACGTTTATGCTAGAGTATTATTTGATTCGGGGCAGATAAGTCTTTCGTAGACAATAGATTTTGTAAATTATTAAATCTGCCTGTTAAAACTCTAAGCGTTAAGTATGACGTAGAATTGGCCGATGGTACCTCAGAGACTGCTTCAACAATATTAGATGGATGTTTTATATCCATTAGGAATCATTTTTCCGCTGTCCTTGTTTCCGTTAAAATAGAGGGACTCGATATAGTGATAGGAATGGATTGGTTGTCTTGTAACCAAGCCCATATTGTGTGCGATAAGAAGCAAGTAGTTATCAAGACTCCTTATGGTGAGCCTTTGACAATTCAAGGAGACAAACGGTACGGATTGCCTAAGCACTTGTTGAATTTGGTATTTAATACCAAAGCTTCGAGTATAGAAAAATCAGAAGAGACAAACAACAGTCGCGATGCTAGAGATGCGACAAATGTTAATGGTGCATCAAATGTGAACCTCAATGTTAATGGAGTTAATCTCCAAAACTGTAATTAACACAGCTGTTAGAAAGGCTATGAGAAAAGTCATGAAAAGGTTCAAGAAGCCGAATGCTGCTTGCTCTAAAACACATGTCGCTGCTCATAAGAAGAGCTTTATTCACACTTCATATGCGATGAATGAACTAAACAAAATCATATATATGGCAAGGAGCCCCATTCTTTTTAGGATGTACTTAAAAGTACTTTGTCTCTTGGAAGTTAAGAGACTTCAATAGTAAAAAGGGCCATCGATTGCAGGAAATTATTGGATGAAGTAGAAACCATTAGGTATATCAGCGGTTATGCTGGAAAGGACACGGTGAGGTATGTATCACAGTCATTCGATGGCAATACCCTTAATTAGAAAGGACATTAATGAAGTCCACAAGAAAGATCCTCTTATACAGTATGGGATGGTCTAAGTTTTAAGGACCTTATTAGAAAAACCTATTATCCGCATCACGAAATGGAAAAAGATGGAATAAGAATTTTTTGACTCTCACCATAAAAAGTTCTAGACTGTCGACAGTATGTTACAAATTTTAATTCATTGGCTGAGATAGTACCCTATTCAGTCTACCCAAAAATCTAAGCTTAATGCAAATAATTATTGGGGGTTAGCATCGGCAATAAGAGGGCACATTAAGGTTTCAAAGCCTGCTTATTATAAATCCATTATGGATCTACCTCAGCTACTCACATCATATAGATTAAGAAACAACCAGTCAAAGCTGAGTCCACCCTAAAAGTTGTCAAAGATCTTACAGCTAAGTTTAAAAGGATTAAGAATAGAGGCGTTTAACCCTCCTGATGAATGATTAGAGGCAGTTCACATTAATAGTGACACCAGATAAATCCCTTATTGTGATCTTATTACTAGGAGATATGTTTGGTTTCAGGTGTTGCTGAGCCTCTCATAAGACCATAAGCTTAGCAAACTTTTAGAAATTTTTCCGTAAGAACCCCAGAGATTAAGTGTAAGGTAAAACTTACAGGCGAAATCATAAGAACCATTTCTTCTGTTCCTGTTAGAAACCTTCGGTCGTAGAATTCTAGAAGCATCATCTCTCTAGGTGTAGTACGTCAGCATATGTAATTAATATCTCTTGATCCCTATCGATTGCGAATACTAGATGGTATGACAAAAGCACCACATGAGGATTGATGTATCTTAATAAGTTCCATAGATTGCTTCCATGCCTGATCAGTATGGAGGTTTAATGCATGGAACCGCAAGGATATTCCAATGGTCATATGGTACTAAAGTCAGCTAATGGTATTCAAAGTAGATATCCAGAATGGAATTGTCCAAGTAAATGTCTCCGATTAAGGAATTCGTGGACTCGTAACATAAATGTGTCACTTATCTGACACAGACTATGATAGATGAACTGGAGCCTGAGATTTGGAAAATCTCTGTAACCTCCTTGTACCTTGGTTATCCTCTCCAAAGATTACCCTGTTTACCTTCTGAGAGGCAAGTAGAGTTAAGATTAACATCCCGCTTAGGGCTGCAGTATTGTAAAGACTCCATGTTGATTATCGAATAATCGAATCCCTGATTAAGTGAGTTTTAAGATAGAGGTTCATAAAGCCTAATTCATTATTCTGGGAAGTTCGGTATTGTTAATTAAGAAAAACGGTTCATTTTGCTTATGCAATTATTACCTTAACCCTATTTAGGCAACAATTAAGAATCGCCATCAGCTGCCCAGGATTGTCGATTTGTTCGACTAACTGTAAGGATTAGCTATCCCTTAAGATTGGTTTTAAGCTATAGTTGGAATAACCATCTCACCATAAATATACATTTTTATAATAGATGTTATATAAATATCAAGGCTGCTTCTTTAGAGACCTTGCATAGATGGAATGTTAAACATCTATTGTTAGACAGAAGATTAGTAAGTCCAATTATCAGGATCTGAAAGTTGCCTTGGAAACAACGAATAAGATCATACAAATCCATAATCATCTGTGAGTTGCCAGTATTCGGCAGAAAAATCAAGGATTAATGAAAGTAGCAACCCTCCTAAGTTCTTGTTAAGGAATAAGGTTCAACAAAAGATATCACCCTGGAAGGGTGTGCCAATTTGTTAATTATAAGGCTAGTTAAGCTCTGAATATATAGAATCATTCGAGGGAATCGGATGTATCAAGATCAAATAGCTTATAAGCTAAAACCTTTTTAAGGAGCTTGGCGGAGCTCACAATACATTACACACTAATGATTTAAGGATATGTTTCACCAATAAGTCGAGAAGCATTATCACATAATGATATGATAAATTATGAGATGATAAGAAACCTGTATCGATTAAGGATCGACAGGTCAAGAAGCTCCAAAAAGGATACATGTACCTATTATAAAGATCACCTTGGGTGCTTGGAGAGGCTCCAAATATGCTATGGAGGTTAAGTCCATGATACGTCAGAAAGTACTTCAATTACTTTAGCAAATCTCGAGGTCGAGATTTATTTTAAGGGGGTGAGGATGTAACACCTCGTAAAATCACGTCCAATGATGTATTGACACGTGTAATAAACCCTAATAAAGTCAAACGTTGGATTTGAGGGACTAATTTTTGCGAAAAATCAAAAACTTTGATTATAGAAGGACTGGAAGCGTTAACATACTTGAAATAAGTTTCTAAATAACCTCTTACGATATTTATCTTCACAAATGAGCCACTTGATGATCGAGTGTAGCCGTTTGCGTAATTAATTGAAAGTTTGCGCAATGAAGGGTTAAAAGCGTCAACATGTTAATTCTTACCTCTGAGTGGCCTTTTAACAAACCGGGAGCTTCATGATATTTGATTATACTCTCAGGAATGCCAATTATTGGCCGTCTAAGGTTTTTATGCCTATAAGTAAAGTTACGCGCAACTTTGCAAGTTAGAGGGACTAAAAGTGTCAATATGTTTAATTATACCTCTGAATGACATTTTAGCAATCCCGAAGCATCGTGATGTTTAATAATACTCTCAAGAATTCCTAATATGGATTAGATGAGGCTTCGATGCTATTAAACGATGATATGCGCAAGTTTGCGCATTAGAGGGACCTAAAGCATCAACTTTTGAATCTACGCCTTTTTGCAACCATTTAAGCGATTGAGAGCATAAAAATAATTAAACTCATGCTTGGGAATGCCCATTAAGGTCCATGGAAGGCTTATATGTCATTAAACGACATTTCGCGCTACTTTGTGCGAATAAAGGACTATTTGCGTCAAACTGCAAAAGTATGTCGATTCGTATGGTAACGGACCTTCCGGAATATGAAAATGAGTTAAACATGCCCTAATTATCCTTTATATAGCTTAGATATAGGCTTAGAGGTGTTTGGTGCGCAAAAATAAACTTTTAAGTCAAGCAGGGACTAAAAGTGTCAAAAAGTGCACAAGTTTGCATTTTCGCGCATATCTTACATTCTGAATATATCCGAACATCCAAAAAATTTATGTAGTCATTAAAATATTTTATTTTAGTGATCGGCATGATAAAATTCCATTCGTCGCGTAATTTGGATCGTTTTTCGCATCCGTTCGTGTTTCGTCGTAATTAGACGAACAACGTGACCGTACGGCCAAACGACCCGACATCCATGATATTTTTTAGCATGTTTTATGTCCCCTATATTTGGGCATCATTTTGGAGCCTTGAAACGAGGTTAATGGGCCTTAAATAAGTCAGAAATGACATTTAACAAAGTACAGGGACTAAAACTGCATGTTCTGGAAGCTGTTTTGGCTGGGCTGGGTTGTAGGCGGGCCGCGTAGCCCACACAGGTCATCTACGCGGGCCGCGTAGGACAGAAACAGCTGCAGAACTGGTTTTAGTTGCTGGTTTTAGTTGCTGGTTTTTGCTGAAAATGGTTTCCATACTCTCATATCTTGACTCTAGGGGCTGCCCACAGATTTTAAAGGTGGTTTTACACTTGTTGCCATCTGATTATAACTCCCCGACACTTGTCGCGATCCTACGAGGTCCCGAAAAGTATATATAGGAGATGGGTTTCATTTGTTTTTCACACCTTTCCTCTAAATCTGCTATGCTCTCTGAATTAAGAGGATCTTGAATTCTTTTGAGAACCTCCCTCAGTCCATTAGGCCCTTGTAAGTGTCCTTTCGTGACTAGTTTGTTTTATTTAGCGTTTATAGCCGAAAAGTCAAGCGTTTTCGATAAACGCTTTGACTTTTAAACGGTTGAGCCATTGTTTCGCAACGAACATGGCTACGTAACCGTAATTAGGTAGGTGTTAAACCCTCAAAAGGGCACCTCCTAATTACCAGGTTTACTCAGTCAATTGTCGGGTCAAACTTCTTAATAAAAAGTCAAACGAGTCAGTTTTTACTAATAAATTCATAACTGATAATACAGAAGTTATGGAACTTGTTTTAACACTTAAATAACTTGGTAATTAATATAAGAACATGTTTAAGCATGTTCAACCCGACAATTCTAAGTATAGGCTGGGTTCGGAACCGAAAGTCACAAAAGTAGACTTTTGCTTTGACTTTCAATTCTGAACCGAATTAGCTTAGTTTAGACATGCCTTAGAATTCAATTAGGACTCGGTTATAGGTTAGTATAACTCTCTGAGGTTATACAACTTGGTTCCTTAGTTATCCGATTCATATGCATGTTTCCGTTATATGCCTAAATGTTGACTGCTATGCCCTTTTGACCTTAAAACGAGATTCTTGAAAATGTGAGAGGATAGAAACCTTTATTACTGAATTATAAACTTGTCCCAAAAATTTGACATCAGTTTGAGGTCTAGATTAGGAGTTATGCTCATTAGCGTAAATGAAAAGCTTTTTATTAATTAAACGGCATAATTAGCGTATAGCCTATCTAAACCCAAATTTTGATACCAGAATTTTTACCCACTGATGTAAAATAATATTTTGGGATTTTTAAAGATTTTTTATTTATTTTTAGGCTGGGCATAACATAGGGTTCTAGCTTTGATTCGGTAATTGTCGGTTTTGCCCTTTTAACTTATAAAATGAGTTTTACAAATCATTTTGATACCAAACCTTTTTCTACTGATCTTATATGATAAATAGAATATTTTAAGCCTTCTGAAATGATAAAAATATCAGCTTTTCTTATAAAACCCAGAAATCGCTTAAAACCGCCTTTTTACGCGTTTTAAACGCATAGTATGAGTTAAAACTATTTTTAACATATAAGACTTAATACCTACTGATGTTTTAAGTAAATCTTTATAATTTAACAGTAAGAAAAAGTCTTGAACCCAGATTTCCAGATTTGACTTTTTAAAGCCTATGTGAAATTACCAAAATGCCCATTCGGTGCATAGTTTGGCTATAAATAATAAATTTCACATATATGCAATACCCTAATGATATAACTTATTAAATTAAGTATTTTTACTGATTATATCAGACCTAAACCTCAGATTAATATGTAAACTCTTTTATAACCCTTAAAATGACCAAAATACCCATTCGGGGTTAAATTTGAGTTTAAATTCGTTTTGGGCATAATGGAAGGTATCCTACTGATATCACAACATATTTAAGGCATATTAACTTAGAAAACCAGTTCATGACTCATTTGGTTACCCGTTACGCATTATTCGCGTTCGGTGCGGTTTATGTAACTAGTTTGCATAAACTAACCGAAACGGGTCAAACCTTATCATTTTTATCTCAAAATCCAGAATGTGCTTAGTTTACCCCTATTAAACAAGTATACAAACTTGTCAGGTCTAAATCACATTCTAATCCGGTCTTCGCTTAATCTTGCGTTTGAACCGTATATCCTCCTTTAAAACTAGCCGGTCTAAGCATAGGCTTAATTAAGACCCGTTAGGAATCTAATAGGTTATTAAAAACCTTCGTTCCAGATTTAGGAGCCCATTAAAAGCTATCTGCATTTGCTGATTGAATACGGTTGAGATAAATTGAATAATTTGCTCAGGTAAATACTTTTAACTTATTTTCCCTATATGGGCTTGGGATACGGTATTATTATAATACCGTTTGGTCGGGTGTGTAGTCATTTAAATCGGATTGTGATTAATGGATTTACATAACTCGTTTTAATCTGCATTATTTGGTGTATGGCCTTTGGGGGTTAAATGACCATGTCCCGGATATCCTTGGCATAATTCAAAGAAATGGCCACGACCTAAGCACGGGGTATAGGCATACACCTGACAGTTGCATTATGTAAAAACTGGTAATCCACTTAAAGGAATCAACCTTGTGGGCATTATACCTGTGGCGTGTCAGTTAATCTTGTCCGGCTCTTCTAACCGGCCCTGACGGACGACAAATAAGTAAAACTGTATACAATATTATTTTTAAATAATTCTCCCAAGTTATAAAAGATATTTCGTAAACTGACGTATTTTCCAAAAAGGCTAAGTGCAGGTACTAGACGAAATAGGCTGGTTACTCCTGGCATCATTAATCAAGTCTTGCAAGCTTTAGATGTTAAAGTCTGTTGAACAATGATCTTTTTATCTTTTGATCCGCCTGTGGATCCTTTACAGTCCGGTTGTAATACTTTGATATTACTATTGATTCGGTTTGTAATGTGATTCAATCTTTTGCATCCGCTGTGCATTTAAATTGTGTTGTTTGACTATGATGATATCAACTACGTCACGATACTCCCCACCGGGCTCACCGGTAATACGTGGAAATATCGGGGTGTGACACTTGGGGTCATCAGTCTTAGCATCCAAAGAGCAGAAGGTGATATCAATTGGGATTACATTCGAACAATATAGAACAACTTGTTCTTCCAATCATGGATACTCGACAAAGGGTCACCCGTGTGCGGCACAATCCCTGCGTGCTGATTGAAGGAATACCGGCTCGTTCGCATAGCTAGCTTGTAAAACACATGGAACATTTCCCATGTAGGCTTAATCTTCAACGCCTTGCAACAGATTGAAAATGTGTCATCCGACACATGCCTATGGGGTGCATTAGTGATATATGCACCCCATAGTGGGTCAACAGCGAGGCAGGAACTTTGATGTCGGAAGCCGAAAGTTACCGGTATAAAAGAGCTCAAAATATAGTGCGAGGTTTTACCGCCGTACTACCTGGCGTCCGATATTCATCCTCCTACTCCTTGGAGAACTCGTTGTTGTGGATGAGGGTATCAAAGGACTTATCTTTCCATTTAATCGAGATCTGAGACTCATTTAACAGAACGACAACGTGCTTACCCCCTTTTTTGCTCCCTGAGTCGGGTCTGACAAAGACGCCATTAAATGCTTTGAGAAAATTTGCAGAAGAAAAGTTTTTAGGGTTTGCAAAGAGAAGGAAAGAAGAAACGGTGGAATAAAAGGAAATAGTGTAAAAAAGTGAAGTCTTTTCGCCCTTATATAGCCATCACATTTAATGCGATGGAAAGACATGCCCACTTGAGTGGCCCAAACAACCAATGGGTGAACGCCACGTCAGGAGGGAAAACAGGTGACAACTCAAATCGGGCATGAGACCCACATGTCTCTATGAAAAGGAAAAAGCATGGCGCCTGGAAGTATATCGCACGTTGTCAACAGTGTTAGACGTCCTTTCAATGCCACCAATTCCACCATATCCGAAAGTAATCTTTTCAAATTTAAAAGAGCATTCGCAACTCGCGATGAAGTGAATTGCAACCATCGACAAACAAAGACAAAATCAAGTGTTCAATCAATGGTGGACTAACACCTGAACACACGCGTAATATCATCCGCGGAAATTCTAAACGCCAATAAATAGTCATACAACCAATCACGTCCCATGGATTCACACCCCTCTCAACCTCCATTAGCGGCTAACACAGAAGAGATCCCAAGGATACCCTAAAAACGACATGTGGCCAATAGCAGGCCGCGGATGCGCGCCCTCCTCTGCCACCACTAATGGCGGTAGAGGGGGAACAAATGGATGTTCTGATAGTGACGTCTTGCTGAATCATCTCCCACCATTCCACCTATAAATGCTACACTCTATAAGGTGACAACATTCTACACTCTCAACTCTGACTTTATAAATTACACTCACAAGAACCATACTTATTCTCACGTCGGAGGGTGGTTACGAGAAGAACCCCTAACCTCTCATTCTCATAACGAGACTCATGGTGCCATTTAGTTTTACAGATTGATCCATTTAGTGAACATGTGAAGTTAGGAGCCCATTTACCCTGTCGAGTATTATTTAATCCACCCGGTTAGATTGGAGATTCTTCATGCTTGGTTATTACGTTTTAGCCCTTTTTTTCTAGTTCACCTACAAAATAAATACAAATAAAAGTAAAAAAATTGTATAAAAATATTGATGCATTACTATTATTCCATATTAACATTTTGCGTATGTTCTTTTGAACAGTTTGAGTTCCACACGTGTCATCCACTCTAGCATCCCACCTCATGCTTCCAGTTGCTACCACTGCTATAATCTACATCAGCTGATGCCTCCATCGCTCACCACCGCTTTTCTACGAAACAACGCCGTCTACGAACAACGATCAATACCTCTCCGACCAAAATCCACGACGCCGGCGACTCAACCACCACCAAATCCATGGTTTTCGTCAGGCTATAGAACTCCAGCAGGTACGCTTTTACAATTTAGCTCACTCTTTTCAATTTTGGTTGTTCATCAAGATTTTTTTATCAAATCCACTACTTTTTTTGCTTTCGTGTCTAAGAAGCCCGTCTAGCAACACCAGTCAACACACCTCTGCCCAAAATTGACGCCCTAGACCTAAATAGCACCAAATTGAAGCCTTTCGTCAGCCAATTAGGACTCCAGCAGGTATGATTTTACAATTTAGTTTATTCTTTACAACTTTGATTGTTCATTAGAAAGAATCGTCGGGAACTTTTCCAAGGAATCCACTATTTTTTTTACTCTTTGGGCTTTAATAAGGTAGTGTAATGTAATGTTCAAGAAGCTGATGTTCACCTATATGTGTTGTGTCACTACCATTGTTGCTCATTTTTTGGCCCAGTTTGCTGCTCATTTTTTTTTTTTATTTTTGTACGCCTAGGATTTTGGAAGAGAACTTGCTGCCATAGAGATATCTGTTCCTAAAAAGTTTATAATGAAAGTTATTGATCAACTCCTTTAAATACCAATTTAAAGTAATGTTTAAAAGAAATTCTTCATGTTTTTATAATGCATTTGCTGTTAAAAAAAGAAACCAACATACATTTGTGATTTGTGAATATGAAAATAAAGTTTAATACGGACAGTCGGCCCTCTACTGCAAAGGCCGTACTGAGCGCATGCGACAGTATTTCCAGGTCTTGCGCCATCTTTTCTCCCATTTGCTTCGTTTTGTGAGTAAGAAGAGTCTTCAAATGTCGCATGATTTTATCAGAATCTCGATAGTGTTGTTTTTTTTGCTTTCATGTCTAAGAAGCCCGTCCCGTCTACCAACACCAATCAACACAGCTCTGTCCAAAATTTACGCCCTAGACCCAAACACCGCCAACTCGAACTCTTTTGTAAATTATGTAGTTTCATGGTGATAAAGGTTTACCAGATATATTAACATAATAGATTTCATAACAACATAAATTATTTGAATGCATTCGCTAGCCACTGGTCGTCACTTGATAAGTCGTCCGAGGTGGTTTAAAACACAATATGCTGTAATCAACCTTTGATATGAGTTAAAAACATCTACAACTGTAATTTTTCACCTGACTAAAAATAATAGAAGCTGAGTGCTATCATATTATTATGACCAATGAACTGAAACTAATGATTCGGTCGATACATCAATGACCAATCTCTCACAGTACGAAACTAATGTGTAACGATATTAACTTTCAAGGTGTCGCTGATGCCTTTATTTTATTTATTTTTATATACTGAATTATAATTACTTATAACTTTATACCTTTTTCCTTTATTAACATAATTAAAATTAAATTATATAGATTAATCCGGTTTTTAAAACAGTTCCACCGGTCCGATCGACTTGACCAGTGAACCAGTAGAGAGGCCAGTTCGATTACTGGTCCGGTTTTAAAAACCTTGGTGATGATTTATGATAGTGTTTTGGAAAACTAAATATTAAATTTCAAATAACTTTTGTAGTATTACACACCTCCATAGTATGTATTAAATAAATCTTTCTTCTTTTCCTTAAGGAGCTGATCAATTTTTTTTCCGTCCTTTGTTGCAGGTTTTTACCAACTTATTGTGTTGGCAGCTTCAGCTTTATACTGGTAAAACTTTAATTTTAGTATACTATTTTCATTACGTTCTTACTTTTTATATGCTTTTCCGTCTACACATTTTCTTTGCTTAAAAAATATGTTGCCAGCGAACACGTCTGGTAAACGTCGGAGAATAGTTAGCTCTTATGAAACAGGTGAAACTTCTAGCGCACCTCCTCGCCGTAGGATGTCCCAAAGGCTGCGTTCAATCACTTCTCAAACTACAGAGTCATCCAGATCAATGCAGAGGCCGCTCCCTTCGTATTCAGATTGTGGAGATTGCACATATATTTGTGAACATTGCAGCGCTCTATTTTGGTTTGGCGAGAGAGTTTTACACACTGCACATGTTCGCCATCCTCGCTACAATCAGTGTTGTAAATCAGGCGCTGTCAGGTTAACTTTTCCTCTTCAACCACCACCTGTTATTAAGCACCTTTTCCGAGATCCTCAGTTCCTGGAAAATATTAGAGCATATAACAATATGTTTTCCATGACTTCATTTGGGGCAAACGTCGATGACACCATTAATGATGGTCGTGGTCCTTACGTTTTTAAAATCTCTGGCCAAGTTTCACATTGGATCGGATCTTTATGCCCTCCACCTAATGAGAAACCCCGTTTTTTGCAAATGTATATATATGATACCGAGAATGAGATTTCAAACAGGCTTCGCTTTTTCAATAACTCGGATCAACACAACCTATCTCATATTGTTGTCGCCACTCTCAGCCATACATTAAATGCTCACAATAAGTATGTTCGCCTCTTTAAAACCGCTAGCGAGATTTGCAGCACCGCAGAAGACAATTGTTATTCCATACGTCTTTACAATAATGTACCTGATAGAAGATATGGTGCCCCATCTCCAGACACGTTAGGTGGAATCGTATGCGGTGATGACTTCAATGCTAGCGACTACGACATCATCATTCACTCAAAAGGCGGAATACCTCAAAGAGTTAGTAAGCTCCATCCATCTTATATGCCATTACAATATCCACTTCTATTTCCTTTGGGGGAAGAAGGTTGGTCTCCGAATCTCAAATTGCGTACGGCCGACAAAGACAAGAGAATGACCGCTAACATGTACTATAGTTACCAGATTCATGATCGTGCAGGTGTTTATTCTCTACTATTGAATGGTGGGCGACTTTTTCAACAGTATTTAGTAGACGCTTATACGTGTATAGAACAGAACCGACTCGCTTACTATAATGCAAATCAAGATCTATTTCGTTCAGAATATATCGCTGGTATGTATGACGCCCTCTCACGAGGTGATACAGAATGTCGTGATATAGGAAAGCGGATCTTTTTGCCGTCTTCATTTACTGGTGGGCCACGTTACATGTATAAGCATTATCAAGACGCGTTAGCAATTTGTAGGGTCCATGGCAATCCGCAATACCTCATCACATTCACCTGCAATGTCAAGTGGCCTGAAATTATGAGATATATGCATCGCATTGGCTGCCTATCTTCACAAAACCGTCCAGACGTCATAGCTCGGGTGTTCCAAATGAAAGTTAAAGAATTTATAAAATTTATAAAAGAAGACCAAACATTTGGAGAAGTGGCAGCATGTAAGTTCTTATTTCTAACATTCCAGTTAACTTTCTTTCCTTTATCTTACCTAATGTCCCTTTATTTCTTCACTTATACAGACTTATATACTATTGAGTTTCAAAAGAGGGGATTACCACACTGTCACACTTTAGTGTGGGTTACGGAAACCAATAAAATACGGGACGCTTCTGCTGTAGATAATTACATTACTGCTGAATTCCCAGATCCATATTCTGAGCCTCTTTTGTATCAGACTATTACTGAATGCATGATTCATGGCCCCTGCGGTTTGCTCAATCCTAATGCTCCTTGTATGCATGAAGGCAAATGTTCAAAGCATTTTCCAAAGTCGTTTGAGGCTGCTACACAGTTTGACAAAGATGGCTATATTCATTACAAAAGACGTGCTGGCAACTTTCATGTTTCAAGAAACGGCCTCCATATTGACTGCGGTTACGTTGTTCCATATAATAAACGTCTATGTAGCCGCTTCAACGCACACATTAATGTTGAATATTGTGGTTGGAACATGATGATTAAGTACCTCTTTAAATACATCTCCAAGGGAGCTGATCGTGTTAGATTTGCAGTTCGTAGGTCTGAAAGTTATTCACCATCTACATCGTCCGATGCACCTCCTATAATTGATGAAATTCAGAATTTTCTAGATGGCCGGTTTATTTGCCCACATGAGGCCTCATGGAGAATTCTGGATTTCTCACTTCATGAACGTAGTCCTTCGGTCCAAGTCTTAGCTGTTCACTTAGAGAATATGCAAAATGTTACTTTCAGAGAGAGAAGCAGATTGCAATCTGTCATCAGTAATCTGTCTTTCGGAAAAACAACTTTAACTGAATGGTTTTCTAATAACAATAAGGAGTCTGAGTCTGATGGATTGGACCTTACCTATAACGATTATCCATCTAGATACCGATGGGAGTTATCCGCAAAAGTATGGATTCGCAGAGTCCAAGCAAGACCTACAGCAATTGGACGCCTTGTGTACGTACATCCCACAGCTGGTGAAATTTTCTACTTGCGTCTGCTACTTTGTCATCAAAAGGGTTGCAAGGCCTACTCCGATGTGCGCACCGTGTCCGGTGTTGCATACACAACTTTCCGAGGTGCATGTCAGGCGTTGGGTTTACTAGGTGACGACAGAGAGTGGGTTGCAGCGTTCACTGAAGCGTCTACATGGGCCACATCTTCAGAGCTGAGGTCTCTTTTCTGCCATCTACTCCTATTTTGTGAGGTCGGTAACCCTTTAGCTTTTTGGGAATCAGAGTGGAAAAAGATGGCTGGTGATCTGCTCCTCACTCTTAACTCTACTTTGTCAAATCCGACTTCATATGTGAATGATTTTGATTTACAACAACAGCTCCTGTTAGAGCTTGAAAAAATATTGAATTCCGCTACTCCTTCTAAATCACTTCAAGATTTTGGCCTTCCTTTACCCTCCGAGAGTGTTCTTGCAACTTTGAGAAATCGCCTTTTGTTAGAGGAAGTGAGTTATGATAGAACAACACTGAGTCTAAAACATTTGCAAATGCATTCGCAACTCAATGTGGACTAACTTCAAGTCTACAATGCAGTTAGAGATTCATATGTTAATAAGACTCAGTTGTTACTGTTTGTTTACGGGCACGGTGGCACCGGAAAAACCTTCTTGTGGAATACGATCATTTCTTTTTTCAGATCCATTGGGAAAATCGTGTTAGCAGTTGCTGCATCAGGAATTGCCTCTCTTCTTTTACCTTCAGGTAGGACAGCTCATTCTCGATTCAAAATACCTATAGAGCTTACTGAACAATCAACCTGTTATATGAAGAAAAATACACAACTTGCCGACCTTTTAAAACAAACATCAATAGTAATTTGGGATGAAGCCCCTATGAGCGACCGACGTTGTTTCAAATGTCTCGATAGATCATTGAAAGATGTCTTAGGAAACGATACAGACCTCTTTGGCGGTATGTCTATACTTCTTGGAGGGGATTTTCGTCAAACTCTCCCGGTTAAACCAAAAAGTTCACGATCTGAGATTCTCAACTCAACGTTACCAAGATCTTATCTCTGGTCGTCTTTTAGAGTATACACGCTAACCGAGAACATGCGTATCAATGGGGATTCTCAAAGCTCCACTACTATTCAAACGTCTGCTACATTTGCGTCATGGTTGTTAGATATTGGAAACGGTCTCATAGGCGAACCCGATGCAGATGATCCCCATAATGCAAAAACCATTGAAATCCCACCCGACTTTTTGATTCAAGAAGAGGCAAACAGTCTTCAATCTTTAATTAACTTTGTCTACCAAGATTCAATACTCAGAAATCCATGTGCCGAAAATTTGTCATGTAGAGCAATCGTGTGTCCAAAAAACGATACAGCTGACGAAATCAATAAGATTATTTTGAATATGACTCCTGGAGAAATAAAATGCTATATAAGTCATGACTCTATGGTACCTCACATGCAAAACTCGGCTGATTCTGAAACTTTATATCCACAGGAATATCTAAATCAGTTAAGTTTTCCTGGCATCCCTCATAAATTAGATTTAAAAGTTAATACTCCTGTAATACTACTCAGAAATATAAATCAAACACTCGGTCTATGCAACGGCACACGTTTATTAGTATCACAGTTGTTACCAAAAGTTATAGAGGCATATATAATAACAGGCATATCAACAGGAAATCGTGTCTATATACCTAGAATTAAATTTGTACATAATAATAAAGACTTGCCTTTTGTTTTCACAAGACGCCAATTCCCAATAAAAGTGTGCTATGCTATGACTATAAATAAAAGCCAAGGCCAGTCTCTTAAAAAAATAGGTGTTTATCTTCCACATCCTGTGTTTACTCATGGACAATTATACGTGGCCCTTTCACGAGCAACATCTCCGAATTCACTTAAAATTCTTATTACGTCTAACGAAGATAATTGTTTGAACACTACAAAAAATGTGGTCTTTCCTGAACTCTTGCATCAAGTAAACCACAATGAGGTCATTGTTACAAAACATTTGTTCTACATATTTTCCATAGATTTTCAGATTCTATAACTTGATGTCTACTAACAATACAGGTGCACAACATTTCCTCTTAAAACTCTGAGCCCGCAGGACCTTAATAGAAGTCAAAGTTTTAAGAAGTTGAGTTCCACACTTTGGACCATATGAAACTTAGTGCTAATTACTGATCACTGATGTAACCTCATTATTACTAGCGTCTACTACTGTTGCAAAATTAAAAATTTTAACTTATTTTTACAGGGAGTTGCCATACAGCCTTTGGCTAATACAGCTTACCAACATTTGTGAGGTCAAATATCGCTACAAAATCGAAGACTTCTACAACAACATAAAGTTCACCATCAACAACGCAACAACTTTACACGTCATCGAACCAAACAATTCATAACCAGGTATTACACATAACAATAATGTATTAATACATTCCAATAGGGCCATATAGTGTTAGCCTGGCCCATTATCATTTGTCCAAACCAATGTTCATGCTACGTAATTGACTGCTACATTCAGCTGTCTTCTTAATGCTACATATTGCTACCTTCTTCAGTTTTGGTATGCTATCACTCATTTGAATATCCGGGAAAGGGGTGTGACGATAAGCACCGTAAGATACATAATATATATACTAGCAATTTATGCTCTTATATTTTTCTATCGCATTCTAAAATATACTACACATTTTTTCCAGGTCTCATAAAAGTGATTTAACTGCTCCACTAATTCGTACACCCAATCAAACTGCCATTCATTGTAATTTTTAGCCAGGTAACTTTAAGCTCCCCTTTGGTATTGATTTACTTTTTCCACGAACTAATCCTAGAACCCTAAATCAGTGTTTTGCCTTCTCTTGCACTGACGTAACTCCTGATTCACCCATGTTCGCTTCAATTTACATGTTTTAAGTGAGCTCCCAAGTCCCATATTTTGGATCTTCATTCGTATTTTGTGTTACTTTGATTTGTATTATCACTTTTTGGTTCAAGGCTCTGCATTTTGATTTACTTCTCTGGGTTGTTGACATTAAATAGTCAAACATTATCGTTTGTTGATTTTGTATTTTTTGCATATTTATAGATGAACATCATATTCATGACCATTACACGTTTGGTTTTTGTTGGGATTTTCTTCCAACCAGGACACAAAGAAGCAACGAATACCCAATCTGTTGGCTGCTGATTGTATACAGGGAACCACCCAGGTACAAACTTCCCTAGCAATGAAAATTTTTGATTTGTGGAATTGTATGAGACTTAAAACTTTCAGCCTATATAGTTTTAATGCACTTCACATAGATTATCATTATAGTATTATGGATTTTAATGCATTATTGTTCTTATATTATTCGGTTTCTAATATTGGTACTATGTTGCAGATTTTTATATTTTTCCAAAAAAAAAACTTTGCTCTTTTTCGAACCGGGAGTCTATCAAGGAACAACCTCTATATCCTTTTGGATAAATGGTATTGAATTGTTGATTTCTTGAATGGTTTCTTTAATGCAATTCTCTAATTTTTCTTATACTTATTTATTTGTTATATAATCACGTGTGCGATTACATGCATGCTGTAGAATTAGCATATGAACATGGTGCTGCATTGCGAAGCCTTTTTGCCATTTTTTATGCCTGACGAGCAAGGCTTAAGTGAGAGAGTGGAGTATAAACTGTGAAGCTTAGGTAACAAAAGTGCATCACCAGCAACAACTCACAGCCCCACAACACCCAACTGTAGCTTACAGCAGGCAATCCAACTGCAGCCTCGAGCAATCCAGCTGCAGCCGCCACCCGCTTTCTCCAGCTGTCATTAGCTTCATCCTGTTGCGATTCACTCCGGTAACTTAGTCAGTTTTAACTATTTGAGTCATGGGTACTTTATTTCGGTACTACTGGTTGGCCGTGTCCCCGGCAGTGATAAAGTTTATATTAATACTTCATCATTATTGAGGAAGAATGTCTTTTCCAAATTACACACCTGAAACAACTGATGTCATCCACCAATACGTTTCTTACTTAAGTATGTTGTATGTTGACATATAAATCCTACTAACTTTACCAATCTTCACTTCTAACTCAGATTCTACCAGTGCATCAAAGAGAACACCGAGAATGATCAAAAGGGAAAGCGTCTTTTGTACAATTGCACAGTAGGATACCAACGCAACTGGAAGTCGTACGAATAGAGGCCACATCACCTAACAAAATATCTTTTGCACAGGTTATGCAACTAACATAGCTTGCAATCATAACATTAGATGGTTTTTTTTACTAAAACTTATGTAATTAGGTAACTTCGAGGATATGTAACTGCCAAACGGCTTCGCAGAAATATAAATGTAATCCCTGCCGCATTACGGCGGGTAACACTTCTAGTATATTAACATTTTAAGTAGGTTCTTCACTACAGTAGCCAAAGAATTCTTCTTTTTCAACATAACTACAAAAATGCCATTTCTTTAATTTCAGTCAAATTTTCTCATCAAACATACATGGACAACGCGATGTATTTATTTATTTTTTATTTTTTTTGTTTTGTATTTTACATTTTTGTTGTTTCATGTAGTGTGTTTTATATGTCTGGTCCCTCATGTTTGTAACATTTATGTTTAGACTTGTAAGTTTTATCTTTTTTTTTCTTTTAGGTTTTTTATGTTAAGCTTTCTCAATACATTTGAGTTTATATACACTTTACGTCAACTTGGGGTATGACATTGTTTTTTTACCTACGTTTTACGTCAGATGACGGTATAAATTCAAGTTTTTATTTTATGATTGTTGTCGTTGTTTACTTATTACATAGCATGATTTTACGACCCAGCCCTGCAATGTGGGGATTAAACTAATAGTGTTTATATCTTGTAGTGAATAAAATTTACATGTTAAGTACCTCAAAAATTTGTATGTTTTTCTTTGCCCCTTTAAATTTTATCTTTAGGTTAAAGCTTTGTCGGTAAAAATTCGGGGTTGTCTACATTTTACGCTAGCTCGTGGTATAAGTTTGCGTTTGTCTTTTCTTATGTTTTAGTCACATGACACTATAGATTCACATTTTTGTTTTATGATTTTTTACGGTTTTGGTCGTCGTTTGCTTACTTTACTATTTGAGTTAATTACATAGTTAGTCCCTGTGGTTTGCACAAAATAACATACTTAGGTACTAATAGTTTAAAATCACCTTCTGGGGTATTAACTTTTCATTTTGTAACGTTTTGAGGTATTAACTTCTAGGGTAGTAACATAGGTAGTCCCTGTGGTTTGCACAAAATAACATACTTAGGTACTAATAGAATGTGATTTTAAGCCTACAAATAGCCTTAATACCCCCAAACGTTACAAAATGAAAAGTTAATACCCTAGAATGTGATTTTAAACTATTAGTACCTAAGTATGTTACTTTATGCAAACCACAGGGACTAACTATGTAATTAACTCTTACTATTTAGTATGGTTTTAGGACCCTACACCCATAACGCGAGGGTTAACCACTAGTTATAACTTACTTAAATGCAAACCTATTCGTTCACTCTTTTTTTCACACCTTCAGACTTCAACTTTTCGGTTTTATATTTTCTCTCATTTCTTGCCATTCTCACATATAATTCCATCAAACCTCACTCACTTCCATTTTTTTTTTTTTTTTTGTATCCGACACATATTATTTATCAAACTCAAGGTTGCATCTTAATTTTTTTTACCGATATTCATAATTTTGCCACTCATATGACCAAGTTGATGACTCGTTAATGAACAACTAGTACGAATCATATTAATGCCCTACAACCCCTATATGCCGCATGGGTCTAAAAGTCTATATAATTATTGGAAATTTCAAAGACCCAACAATGGTATGCATTGTTTGGTTCGGTTTTGTGGTAAAACAAAAACTGTAACCGAAATGCTTGATTTTCGCTTATTGAAAATTGTTTCTGTTTTGTTTTTTTGGTTTTAGAAGTTGTCCGGTTTTGAAAAAAAATTACCTTAAGGTTTAAAATAAAAAAGTATAGTCCTAACTTATAATTTGTTTTTAAGTTTTTTCAAAGTTTTATTAAGACATTTCTTTTATAATACTTTAAAAATTAGATAGTTTTTATGTTAAAGTTTGTTATTCTTTGTAGGAAATGGATAAATCATTTCAAGATAAATAAACAAGTTAATGTTTTTATTATAGATACTTGACATTCAAGAATAAAACTAATAATTCCTAAGTCAATATATAACAAACATTAAAAAAACTATTTTTAGGTTACTCGGTTCGGTTTTTTCGGTTTTCATAACATGCGAAACTGTAATCGGACTGTAAATTTCGGTTCAGTTTTTTTGGGTTCGGTTTTATTTTTGGTTTTTTGGGCGATTCTGTCTTTTCGTTCAGTTAAATCGGGGTTTTCAGTTTCGTTTCGATTTTTTGCTCACCTCTACCTAACATCCGCAAGACTTAAATGTTTAGAGAGATGCTTTATAGGACATATACAAGACCAGTGAAAAATAATTATAACTAGTGGATATTTCCGTGCGTTGCATCGGATATTCGGTTGGTATCAGTTCGGATGTATGATACCGGCACTCGATAACCGAAAGACATATGTGCAGGAAGATATCAACACTTGTTTTATGTCAATAAAATAAGCGAAAAAAAAAAAAAAAAAAACAAATGGCGGTACCGGAACCCATGTTATATGCGTACGGTTCCTTATGGTAGATAACAAAAAAAATTGATTATATTTGACAAATAAAACTTTGATCGAAACATCGATAAGACTAAGAACGTCGCACGGTAAATTTGAAGTTTTACAAAGCATTATATCATATTATTAAAATAACTAAAATGCTAAACGACGTTACTTTATATAAAAAAACTAATGCAAGAGAGTTGAGATAACTTTGATGACATATATGTACATTTCTACTCACAACTCAGCTTTGAGTAAACTTTATATCAAGATGCAGATAAAATAAGCTTGTTACAACGACATACACGAAATTTTACCACACATCGTACTTTAAAAGTTAAAAAAATGCTTAAAATAATATAATAGTAAAATAAATAAAATAACATTAAATTTTGTTACTGTTCATGGTACATGAACTTTAATATATAGATAATATATAGATAATGTTATTATTCATACTTATTATGTGGACATTTATAATTATAGCATCGCTCTTCACGAACCACTAAGATTGTCCATTTTGCTTCGAATGAGTATCCCACTAAGAGCTCATGGATTTATTTTTGATACTGAAAAGAAAAGTTTATTTTCTATGTAATAAAGCTAGTAGAATGAGGCACGGATAAACAAGAGTTAAGGAAAAATAAAACTAAAAAATAAAAAATTTTCAGGTATATGGTTCGCGTAAGTATATTGTTTTGCATAATTCCACCTAAGTATCACCTAATCCTATACACGTAAAATATTTTTATTTCAATCCCATACCCGAATACTCATCTCAACATGTCGAAGCGCTTACAAGAAAGAATGTCGAAGTGCATGACTCGAGGTGTATTATGTGTGGAGAGGAAGATGAATCAGCGGAGCATTTGTTCACATTTTGTTATACAACTGCGGTTATTTGGCAGTTTGTTAGCAATTGGTGCTCGATTCATAATATCTTGGCTTTTTTGGTAAAGGACGTGCTTGAGTTTCATGAGCATATTGGGATTAAAGGTGGGAAGAAAGAAGCTGTCAAAGGTATAATAAGAGTAGCATGCTGGAGTATATGGAGATCTAGAAACGAGGCGGAATTTAACAAGGCTATTAGTATAGGAGCGATTATTAGTGAAATAAAGTTTATGGGCTTTTTGTGGTTAAATAGCAGGTTGAAATCAGAGGATGGGTGGTGTAAATTTGTAATTTAGAAGAACTTGATTATGATATTTTCATCAAACAATTTGCCTCATTTAAAACTAGAAAAATAAATCTTATTTAAACATATGCTATATCTATAACAAAATGTAACTTATTTTTTTTAACTATGCCAATTATAAAAATTTTAGTTTTTAATTGCATGTCCCAAGCCCGGGTAAAGAAGGAGGGTTTTGTTACTAGATATGTTGAAAGGGATAATTTTGCAAAAGAGTCTCCACTTTGTAGTTCGCTTAGGGTCTCCGAAAACGTAGGAACGGCCCTGGTGGCCGCCTCAATTTGAGGTTTGGCGTGTTTTAATAAAGTTTATCTTTCAAAAAATAACATGTCGGTAGGGGCGTTCAGAATTCGTTTCGAACTCGAAAAATTCAAAATTCGTTTAAATTCAATTCGATTATCAAGAATTCGTTTCGATTATAAGAATACAAATTCGATTCAATTCGAGTCAAGTAAATCAAATACGAATCGAATACGAATTTACAATTTCAAATTCGATTCGAAATTCGAATAAAAATTATAAATTTTTATTTATTATTTTTATATATAATACATATATAACTTTTATTAGGCTATACTATAAATTATTTTCAAAATTTATTACAAGTATTAAAATTACCCATTACCAAACCAACTACATGTCCCATAACTAAAACCTAAGGGTGTACGGTGTGGTGATCGGTAAAGGGTGGCAAACCCCTTTACCGATCGGTAAACACCACCGCCAACTCTTGTTTGGTCACCAAAGTTTGCCAAATCGGTGGTGGCATGCCGAATCGGTGAGGGGAGGAAGAAGAGAGAGAGGGGGGGGGGGGGTGGGGTGGGGTTGGGGTGGGGTGGGGTCCAATCCAATCTCAACCAATCACACTTTTTTCCTTTAAAAAAAAAATAGTTTACCACTTCACCAAGTGTCTAAACCATTGCCAACACTTTTCACCAAAGTTTAAACACTTTTCACCGATTGACATGGCGCGCTCTGATTGGTCGGTTTTTTAGTTTGCCACTCAAAGTGTTTAACCACTCCCTACACCCTAAGTAACATTGTAACCCTAAAAATATTAACTTGTAATGTGGAGTGGTTATTCCTGAATTCCCGTTTTGAATTTTAGATTTATGATACTTTATTTGGAACTGTTTTAATATGATTTCGTGCTTTATGGTTGCTTTAAAATTTTTATTTTATTTTGATAGTTTTTTACATGTTTTTAAAGAATCTAAATCAAATCGAATTCGAAGCAAATACGAATTCAAGGGAAAATAAAAATTATTCGAATAATTCGATTCGAATAATTCGAAAATTCGATATTCGATTCGATGAACACCCTACCTGTTGGGCTCTAGTTTTTTTTTTTCTATCCAAATCATGATGACAATTTACCTAGAAGACCCGATTTGAATGGGAGGAAAACAAGAACACCAACTCATTAGTCAGTCAACATTGATACTGTGACAACTAACCTGTGGTGGTTTATATACTCGTTTGAAAAAAGAAAAAAGAAAAAGATGCACGATTAACTCTTTAAGAAAACTTTATATCATTAAAACACGAAAATAAATATGGATGAAGAATGTAGTTGGAAATCTCTAGCTAGTATGATACCATGATTAGAAAATTGTTCCGTCTATTTACTATAGATACGTCCTCGAAATTAGAATAAGATTCTAATCGTTTTTACGTGAACATACAAGAATATTGATGTCGCTTTTAGCTGAAAACATGACAAGTGATACCCGAGGGACGTGTTTACTTATGATACCATGATTAGAAAATTGTTCCGTCTATTTACTATAGATACGTCCTCGAAATTAGAATAAGATTCTAATCCTTTTTACGTGAACATACAAGAATATTGATGTCGCTTTTAGCTGAAAACATGACAAGTGATACCCGAGGGACGTGTTTACTTATTCTCTTTTGTATGGACTCCAAGCCAAGCCAATGAATTCACCAACACCAAAATAAAAAAAAAAAAAAAAATTCACAAGCAGATGAATTAAAGAATGAACAGAAAAGATTAGGTAAAATGTTTTATTCCACCCCCCCCCCCCCCCCCCCCCAAAAAAAAAAAAAAAATACAAGCAGATGAATTAAAGAATGAACAGAAAAGATTAGGTAAAGTGTTTTATTTCTCCCCAAAAACAACCATATTTCGGGTTTCCAAACACTACAATACTAACATGTGTAGTGGAAGGGGGAAGATAAGGCTACTCGGTATAGAAGGAGGGTAGCCCTCAAAGGATGCTCCGCCATGTAAGATGCGTGTGAGGATGAGACAAAGAGGATGGACCTAAAGAAATGGATTATGAGCCTAATATATATATATATATATATATATATATATATATATATATATATATATATATGATGTATGTATATGTGTGTGTGAGAGGGGGGAGGCACGTCCTCATCGTCTTGGCCAGGACTATCTCGACACCGACGAAGCAGGGGTAACGGAGAGGGGGGCCGGCGCCGCCCCACGACGTCCCAGGGACGACCCCCATACCGAGTAGGCTAATGTCCCACCCTTAGGTATTATCCGTCATGTGGCGGTCCAGTCAGCTTTTAGGCATTATCTTAAAACGGGTGAAGTGGTATAATGCCCCATAATACCCCTGCAATTGTTACCCATTATTATTTTTTGTTTTTGTTTTAATTAAAACTAATGTTTAAAATGTGTGTAGTGACATGATTGGCCAAAAGAATCTCATCAAGCGTTTGATTTGGAACACCCCAAGCAAATTTTTGATGAAAAACGTCTCTAGGGGCGGTAGAAGGTGTTATAGGGCGTTTTTCCCGTTTTTCTTTGGGAAAAACGTCAAAAAACCCCACTACGGATTGTCTGGGGTTTAATTTATGAGGAATCAAAAGAGAGACAGTGGAGTGGGGCATGCACAGTGCAGTGCAATTAAGAGTGGACACATGCCATGAATCATAATGTTTAGACATGGTTTATTCTTTAGATGACTTTTATTTTATTGAGATTAAACAGCATCTTTTTGTGTAATTTTCCAAAACTAATAAAGAAAACAAAACAAAACGAAAACTTCAAAGTGATTAAAGATGCCTGTCCGTACGACTGGGCACCGTCAAACTCAAGCAGCAAACTTGTACGAAAAAAAAAACATTTAACTTGGGAAGTTTCCCATGCCCCTCTAACCAAAAGATAATCTGCAATTACCCTTAATACAATAACAAGGTACACTAATATTATGAAACACTAGTTAACACGTGCTGGGAAGTTTCCCATGCCCCTCTAACCAAAAGATAATCTAATACAATAACAAGGTACACTAATATTACGAAACACTAGTTAACACGTGCTAATTTTGAAAAAAAAAACAATCATGTATATTGTTACATACAAAGGACGTCAGTATTTAAGATAGATTTAATAAAAATCAACACAAATCGACAGAAGTTGGGCCGTATAGTTAGTTGAAAGTTGAAACTTTATTAGTTAAACGCTTTTAAAGTTGTGAAATAAAAATCAGTTGCTAGTTATGTGTAAGTACAAGATGTAAAGACTTTTTGGCCTTAAGTTTGCCTCGTTCACATGGACTGATATATACCATACTTTGATGCTGCTGGTGATGGGTGCATGGTGGTCCTGAGAGTATATATCGATCTTCATTGTCACAAAGCACAAACGACACTAATATCGTTAAAAGGTAAACTTAAAGAAAAGCTAGCCAATAGGCTTAGTTTCTGAACCCCCTTTAACTTTGTTTAATATATATTTAATCATTTTTTATGTTTGTTATTCATTTCAATATGAAAATCACATGTATTTCTTCATATATAAATAAAGCTTTTTCCACTTGATCATTTTTAACTATCGTCATATTGTTTTCATTTTGGAGAGAGATTAGCTATCGGCATCCTCTTTTAATATAGGGTGATTTATATAAGTTAAGATACCAAGGTAATATTGTAAGGATCAATGAGTTTCGTATTGAATTAATGTGAATCTAGCCCACTTGGTAGAGATATTTGTCTCTTAGGTCATGCGTAGTGGAGCGTGATATACCGTCCAAATCAAACATAGCGCCCCCATAGCGCCGCCAACACCACTATGGCGGGCGCTATAGGGTGGTTTTTCTTCTCCGGCGTGATCTCCTTCGCGGCGTGATATTCTTCGGCTTGTTTCTCCCCACTCACTCCCATATATATACATACATATGTATTAATAATTGAAGGGGGTTATATAACCCCCTTACCACTACACCCTATTTTGATATAACGCCCCATAAAGGCACTCTCTTACGTATTTCGTCACGTGTCGCATAACGCCCACAAAGGGGCCTTATGACTACACATGGCCTTAGAGGGGAGTTCCCAGGCTTAAACATAGGCAATGAAGTAATTTGTATTATTTGGTGTAAAGTAGAGTAACATTTGTAGCTAAAAAAATTAGCTTGGTGTTGTATTATAAAGGCTTTTCCATAATTAATATAAGGATCACTTAATTTCTTAAAAAAACTCATTTTTAGGGTTTACTTAGAAATAACTAATCACTTTAAATTTCATTATTTTATGAGTCATATAACCTTGGATTGTAGTGTAATTCTTAACTAGTTTAATATAGTTGTTTAATTCTTATATATATAAAATAAAATTTTATATAAAAAACATGTTCTTTAGATTTTCTTTTACGTGTAAAATAAATTTAAGCGGTGAAAAGGTATCTGACCAATGATCTCTTGGTCTAGCGGTCAAGGGGGAGGTGAGAAAATTTGCTTCTCTTGTAGGTCGTGGATTCAAATTCATGCATGGAGGAACTTGGTGATGCTAACATTCTAACTACTAACTATATTAATTAGCGACATCCTAACTGTACGTCGTTCAAAAAAAGACCGGAGCACAGATAGTTGGACCCAAAACCAGGCAACTTCCCATTCCAGTTATGTCTTTCAAAGTGTTCTTAATTGAACCGGGTGGTCAAACCAATTTTTTCTCCTTTGATTAAAATCTTATTTTATGATTCATGTAGTACTTTAGGTTCCAAATAATGTATTTCTTTAAGTTTTTATTTTCTTAAAATAGTAAATCCATACAAAAACATAAATTATTTTTATACTTTTTTAATATTATATTGAATGTGTATTATGTTAAAAAACAATACTATAACGTTTAAAAAGTTTAGTAAAAATTCTGGATTGTTAATCAAGGGTTATCATTTGTCAGGATGAATGAAGTGACACGTGGACATCAAAATCACGTAAGTTTTAAGGAAAGTTAGATTTTAATAATCTCACTAAAGGTGGTTGGCTACAATGTAGTTTCATTTTTGAAATATTACCATTGACAGTCTCACTTTTTAAGCATTTTTCTCTCAACACATCTACGTTAAAAAACTGATGTTTTATGGTTTTTGATCAGAACGAGAATACGAGTCGATTGATGTAAAATTTATCTTGAAACAGTGCTCAAAACGACGAAAACGGTGCTTCATTTCGGGAGTTTAAACTTCCAATTGACAAAAATCAAACCGTTTGGAACATCATTTCGATGTAAGTTTTACGTTAATTTCAGCGTTCTAATCAAAAGCCTTAAAACATCAATTTGAAATTCGGAAAAACCTTAACTACGTTAAGTTTTTTTAACCGGAGGTGGAGTGAGAGAAAAATACCTAAAATGTGAGACTTTCAATGGTAATAGAGTAAACTGCCATTTTGGTCCCTGTGGTTTGGCCAGTTTTGCCATTTTAGTCCAAATCACAAACTTTTTACATCTGGGTCCCTGTGGTTTGCATTTTGTTGCCATTTTAGTCCAAAATTTAAAAACCCTATTTTTTGGCTGTTGCAACCTCCTATTTTGTCTTTTAGTTCAGGGGCATTTTGGTCATTTTGCTTTTCATTTAACATTTTCTTAATTCAAAAATTAATATATATATATATACACACACACATACATATACACTCTGCAGATCAACCACCACCACACATACAGATACACTCTGCTATCTCTCTCTTCTGTGAACTACCACCACACCACCACCACCACCCCCACCACCGCATCATCCCCACCACAACCATCCCACTACCGCCAACACCACCATCCCCGTGAACTCTCTCTCTAAAACCTGCACACACACTCTCTCTTTCTCTCTCCAAACACCCATCTCTTTCTTCTCTCTCTCTACTCTCTGTCGAACACCACCACCACCACCGTGAACTCCACCACCGCCACCACCACCACCACAAACTGCCAGAGCCCACCCCAGCCCGACTCATCTCGTTTACATCCCTAAATTGACTTGTATACACCGAATTCAACAAGTATGGAGTCTAATTCCTATTTTCTCCAACAAAAATTCTATCAAAACACATCATATTAACCACAAACATTACCGGAAGAGCAAAATCAGTCGCCTGAAACTTCCCAAGCCGTCGCTTAAAATCAACAGGATTAAGAGCAGCAGCCACAACCTTAACCAACACCTGGTCATTATTGACACTAGGATAAGTCTGCTGCTGAGTTTCTTTCTAGTTAGGGTTTTATTTGGGGATGATGATGATTTATTTGGGGAAACTTCGAACCTCCTTCATCAGCATCAATCAATCAGCTGTTCATCTTCATCATCGACAACTTCACCGATTCATCATCATGACCAAAAACCTCAGTCATCGATCATCATCAATTTCACCAACACTGTCATCATAGTGGCGGAGCCGCCGTCATCGGAGTTCCTTTCTCTCTCCTCTCTCTCTCTTTGATCTCCTGAACATACGTGTGTGTAGGCCTGAAATCGGAGTGTCGGCTGTCACCGGAAAATGACGTTGGTCACCGGTAAACGAGGAAGGAGGTGTGGGTGTGACTGTTGGATGGGACGACGCCAGAGTGACGGTGGTGAGAAGGGGGAGGAGGTGGCGGTGGCGGTGGTGGTGGTGCTATAGAGAGAGAGAGAAGAGAGAGAGGGAGGAGGTGGCAGTGGTGGTGGTGCTATAGAGAGAGAGAGAGAAGAGAGAGAGATAGCTGATTATTTTGATCTGGGTCTTCATATTTACAACAAATGAAATTTAAAAAATGTCCAAAATGCCCCTGCACTATAGGACAAAATAACCAGTTTTCAACAGTCAAAATAGAGGGTTTTTGGATTTTGGACTAAAATGACAACAAAATGCAAACCACAGGGACCCAGATGTAAAAAGTTTGAGATTTGGACTAAAATGGCAAAAGTGCCCAAACCACAGGGACCAAAATGGCAGTTTACTCATGGTAATATTCAAAGATGTGATTGCCAGTGGCCAACCATCTCTAGATGAGATTATTAAAATCCAATTTTCCAAATTTTAATTAGTAATTAACACCTATTTTTAACCTTTATACATAAACAAATTACATCATAAAATCAAGTAGTATATATCTTTAACTTGACTATAATATGACTTTAGTTCCGTGGTTGTTTCGAAAGAAAATCTCACTACTAGCCCAAAGCAATAGTCTTTAATCCTTAATCCTTAACTTGAATATTATCTGACTTTAATTTAATTCCCTTCCTTCCTTAGTTTGGGCAAAGAGATCGGAACCACTCGGTGATAGCACGTACCTTCTCCTTGTTCACGCATATAGTTCCATATATCGGAAAGTAAATGATGTTTCGTAGTATAGGGGCTAAATATGTAACTTGGTGTTCTATATAAACACCCCCCTTTGTAACCCTAAAAATTGTACAATACATTTCAATACAAACAATTCCCAACCACAGTGTTTTCTCTATACCAAACAACATGGTATCAGAGCAGAGTTTCTGATTCTTGAACACTCTGTTCATCATCTACAACTTATCCCAGCCGATTCAACCTCAAACCCGAAAAACCAAAAAAAAAAAAATCAAACTTCGAAAAATCGTTCAACAACTCAGCCATAATCAGCCCCTTTGATCTTTATAGAACCCTAAAAATCTCAATCTTTCGTCTATTTCATATTAGCCGTTGTTTTATCAACTAAGCAACCTTACGATCGATACCTTCAAACTGCCGCTAATAGTATCAGTTTATCATCCTTCAAACTGCCGCTGTTTTTTTTTGTCTATTTCGAATCAGTTTGTTTGCTTTTTTTTTCGATGATATGCCATTATCACCTAAAAAAATATAATCTCATCCGATACTCTTACCTTGAAAAATATGACATCATCACCTAAAAAGCAAAATCACTTCCAATCACCTCCTAGCCCGTTGCATATTCTCCAACGCACAGCCAAATTAGTGATTGCATTTCCTAGTGCATCCTTTACGCTACTTTTTTTGAAAGTTTCCTTTTCAATAAATACGCTATTTTCCACTTACCTTTAAATAGTCACTTTCCTTTAAATCTTGATACTTTCCTTTTTGATAAATACGCCATTGGTGGCGGATTTGTTGTCTAGGGCGACTTTAAATCTTGAACGCGAGTTTAAGTTACCTGGCGTATTTGATAAATACGCCGGTAAGCTAATGCCTTTCTTTGGCGTCGTTATTCTGGCGGATTTAAGTTGCCCATTTTTTGTTCCCGACGTAATTGATAAATCTTGAACGTTAGTTCAAGTGTCCAACATATTTATTAAATACGCTGGTCTGCTTTCTTATCCGTAACGACAACTTATTTACAAAAAAAAATGGAAATCAATCATGGAAAAAACAGTTCTTGGATATTTGATTTTGGTGCCACTTACACCATGACGTTTGAACCATTGGACATATGGTCAATGACCAATCCTCAGAAAACTCAAATCCATACCGCAAACAACGGAACAATGCAAGTGAGAGGAGGAGGAGGAGGAACAATTGAAATCTCTCCAACTATGAAATTATCAAATTGTCTCTATGTTTCATCATTATCACACAAACTGTTCTCAATTAGCCATATTACCAAAGAGCTAAATTGCACGGTACTAATGCATCCTACCTTTTGTCTTCTATAGGATATCAGGACGGGTGTGATTATTGGACGCGGTACTAAGCGCCAAGGATTATACTATGTGGATGAAGTGGCTCAACAGGGTACTGTGATGTTGGCACATGGAACCGAAAACCGGGAAGCCTGGCTATGGCATAGACGGTTGGGACACCCATCCGTTGGCTATTCGCACCTTTTGTTTCTAAAACTCTTCCCTTAAAATGGGAAAATGGATTGTAAAACTTGTTTTCGTGCTAAAAGCCATCGAGAACCATTTAAACCTAGCAATACGAAAGTTGCTTCAACCTTTTCACTAATCAACTCTGATGTGTGGGGTCCTGCTCCTGTGATGGGGGCAGGGTCTTCGGTACTTCCTACTATTCGTGGATGATTGCACCCGCATGATGTCACACCCCAACCGATGGCGGAATCAACGGGGCATGGCACTGAGCGAAACAGATTGTCCAGAAGTTTCCATAACAATTATCAAAACTACTCAATTTAAATAATACGTCCCATACCGTATCTCAAACAGTCAAATAATTATTACAGACAATCATCAAGACAAATATTCTGTTCCGACAACTCAGATTTAAATAGACAGCAATTGTTTATCTGCTTCTAGAGACCCCTGATTCGTTATCTACAGACAACTATTTGTTGGGCTCTAAAGCTTTATTCTAGCTTCAATTTCCTACCACATGTGCATCCTAAGCACCTGTCACATACGTTAAAATAAAGTCAATACATAAAATGTAAAGGTGAGCATACAAGTTTGATAATAGCATATAGAGTTCGAGTTCGTTTACGCATAACCAGCACGTACACATAGTGAAATGAAGTAGGTTAGTTATCGACATAGATCCATCGATACCAATGACTGCGGGTTGACTGCCCGAGGCAGTTTGCAATACATGATTACCACCGTAATCCATGCAAGTAAAAGATCCTTAACAACCCCCGTGTGAACGGGTGCTGAGTCCAAACTATAGTACTATCGTTGCTAAGGCAGGTAGACAGCATTCCATGTGTAAACATAACAAACAAGCATTCATAAGCCACGTATAACATGCATTTAATGGTTAGCGTTCAAATAGTTTGAGTAGTGTGATAGTTGTAGTTTGAATATTCGTAACGTATGTAACACCCAAAAGTGCTTAAAGCAAAAAGGGATCGAGTATACTCACAGCGATTATGGATTGAAGGGAGCGCTTAGCGAGTGCGATTAGCCTGAATAGATTTGGTAGCATAACGATAAGTGATTCGTAAGACGTCACAAAGTATGAAAGGGTCGAATAGGGGTTCGCTCGGATGGTAATTCGATCGAACAGCAATTCGTGCGAGTAACAATCCGTTCGGGTGGTCATTCGATCGGATGGTAATTCGATCGAGTGACGATTCGAGTGGATTGTTTCTTCCTATGAGAAGGATGTGTTTGTGTATGATGGTTTGACTTTTGAAGTTTTCGTTGTAGCATTTTGAAACAACGAAGTATCTCTATCATTCAAGTCGGTCGATCGGATGACGAGTCCTGCGGATGGCAATTCGTTCGAATGGTCATTCGGTCGGATGGCGACTTCTTGATAAGGTTACTTATTGGAAACAAGTTCACTACATAAGTGTCATTCGATCGAATGGTAATTCGATCGGATGACAATTCGTGCTATTGAACATGTCGAAAATTGTTAAGTCTTTTAAAGTCTTAGTATCTCATGATCCGAAGAGTAATCCTTTCAAAGGGTCGTTCGATCGGATTGCAATTCGTTCAATACTCAAACTTTAATTTAAGATTGTTTAAAGTTGGGACCCAAGTGTAATCCGTTCGGGTGGCAATTCGTTCGGGTAACCTATCCGGTCGAATGGTAATTCGATCAGTTGGCAATCCGCCCTGATTGTCCTGTTCGTTCTACACTTGGTCGTTTTGAAGGTTTGTCGTTATGTCGAGTCACTTTGACAATGTGTTAGCCAACAGAACCCTTCGTTCGACCCAGTTGACCGACCTGACCAGGAATCACCCTAGTCCTGCCGGTTACCGGCTCGAGATGGTTGTTCTTGACTAACCCGAAGTCGGTAGTCTCGTGAGTAGAATCCAGATCTGAGCCAGTACAACACTAAGGGCGAGTAGGAGACTAGATCAGAACCTGGTTCTACCGGTTTTGAGTGTTTTAAGTGTAAAAAGAGTCGAAAGAAAGTTATAACCATCTTTCAATCCTTTTTCACCACACTTGTATTGAGATCTTTACAGGATCTTTGTGGAAATCGGTTAGATCTAGGTTGTTCTTAGCGGATTGAGGTCAAAGCATGAAGTTCTTGAAGAACACATGATGGCGTCACCCTAGAACACTCGAAATCTAGTGATTTCACGGTTAAAAGTTAAGATTTAAAAGATAGAAAGGTGTAGGAGTGCGTGTAGATCAAGAAAGTACAGGATTTAGGACGAGATCTTACCGGAATCGAGAGAAATCTGAGAAAAGGTTGAGTTGAGCGTGCTGGTCGAACAGGGGTTTCCAAAAGTGGAAAAGATGACAATGACAGGGGTATTTATAGGATGCCAAAAGAGGAAAGGACTGTTCGGTCGAATGGCACATTGCCTGGGTGACTGTTCGGTCGAATGGCACATGTCATCCTTCACCAAGTGGCTATCCGGTCGGATGGCTATTCGACCGGATGGCACTTGGTTAGGGTGTTTGACGCGCTGATCTTTGCTGATTCGATTTCGATTGCGATCGATGCGATACGGTAGATTCTCCTAGTCAATTCACTCTCAGTCCTAAACACTCATATCTCGCACAATCTATTTTCCACCATTACTAGAGTTCGTTTCACGATTTGAATTCTATTGCATTTCGAGTTAGATTTCGAGTTTCGATCGAGTTCGCTTGCTTATCACAACATAACATAAACATAAACATGCACAGGTAACACATAAGGCACACACACACGTATAATAACAAGTAAAATTCATAGCTCGAGTTGCGGTTAGAAGTCGATTCGATTAGCATAGCTTGATTATTGATTAGTTAACTTTATCGCATTGTTACTTCCTGTATTTCACAGTCGTAAGTCGATTGATTAACGATTATCACACATCGATTATTGCATTAACGACACTTACTCCACATAATACAACTAAAATAAAGAAATTTCTACGAGTCAAGTGGCGCGAAATCGGTCGTTGACTTTGACTTTCACTTATGAAAACACTGGGTGTTACACATGACATGGGTATATTTAAAAAAAAGCCGAAGTTTAAAAGAAATTATCACGTTTTATGCTATGATTCACACTCAATTCCAAACTCAAATCCAAATCCTTCGATCCGACAGGGGGGGGGGGGAATTTGTCAATACATCCATGAAACAATTCTTTAAAACCAAAGGATTAATTCATCAAACCTCTTGTTCTCATACCCCCGAACAAAACGGTGTTGCCGAACGGAAAAACCGTATTATTCTTGAAATGACTCAAGCTCTTTTAATTGAATCTCAGGTACCTAAATTTTTCTGGCCGGAGGCAGTTGCAACCTCCGTGTGTCTCCTAATACAAAACGATGTCTTGTGTTAGTCTGAGTTACGTCTTAGGATTGTTTTTATGTGTGTTCGATGTAAGTTTGACCAAGTCAACCATCCTCCTGGTTTGACTTGGCCAAGCAGTTAGCACATTGTTTGTAAGATGTGTGTGTCGAAGGATGAGCTCGAAGGATAACCTTCGATGGATATAGATGGACCTCGAAGGATATCATCCTTCGAGGTATATGTGGATCCTTCGATAGGTTTCAGATCGATAGATGATCTTTCGATCAGTCTATCTGATCCTTCGACCAGACGAGCTGTGATGGATATAAATATCCATGTTATGTGTTCACTTCATTAAGTGTGAGAAGTGAGTGAACTCAGTCTTGTAGAGAGCGTATTTTCAGTTGGGTCAAGGGCTGTAACCGTGTCCACTGAAATACAAGAGAAAACTTTGATATCTCGTGTGTCTACCCTTCTCTTTGTAGCTTGTGTTCTCATATAAACTCCGGTTTGCATTCTAGCTTGGATTCCGCACTTGCTAGTGTGTTAGACATAACAAGGAATAGGTTTAACCTCAACCTCCGAGGGACCTACAAGTGGTATCAGAGCCGTGGCTCTTTTCCTTGTTAAAAACCGAGTTTATACAAGACTTTGGAGTGTTTGGACAAAAACTCACATGGTTTAGCACCTGTTTTTAGTGTTTTTCTCGCTTTTCTAGACGTTAAAACGTGTTCTAAACTAACCGGGTGTGTTAAAGGACGGGTTGGGTAACTTAAAAACTTGTTTTTAAGAAGTTTGGTAATTTCCGGCCAAATTCCGGCTTACTCCGGTGACCGGTTTCTGGATCAGAACCTTGTTTTTCTTGGTAATATTTTATTGTTCAAATCTGTTTTGGTAGAAAGTATGGTCTGACCATACCTTCTGCCGAAAGCTTTCTACCAACCCATCACCTTTTTCACCAACCTGTCACTTTTGTCAACTGTGTCAGTACAGATCGAAGGATATCCTTCGAAGTCGAAAGATCATCTTTCGATCAAAGGAAGTTCGATAGATAATCATCCTTCGAACATCCTTCGAAGTCTGTGACTTATCCTTCGATCCAAGGAATCTTTTCGAAGGATACATCTGTCGATCTACAGTTCTTATTCGAAAGATAAGGATCTTTCGATTGGAGAATCTTTCAAAATCATTGTTCGAAACTCAACAGTGATCTTTCGAACACTGTTGATCCTTCGAACAAGTACTGTTCCTTCGATCCTAGTCTGTTTAAGTTTAACAAGTTTGTGTTTTTCAGGTCTTTCGATCAAGGATCCTTCGGCTGGTTGTTATCATTCGAGATATTAACATAGTTTGTGAAAATTAAAATTTTAAATGGGAACAAACGGTCAGTGGGATCCAACCGCGTGGACTCAAATAACTTTGACTCCACAATCATCAGCTACGCAATCTGCGTCAGATTTCAACAAAACTGCATGGATGCAGGCTATTGCCCCACCTCAAGCTGCAATGATAACTGCAAATCAATGGGCATTGGTCACAAATCAAAGCAGCAACATTCAATCTATGATGCAGAACGACAGTGAAACTGGTACAAGCACAAAACCGCCAAAGCTAAATCACATCAATGATTGGGGATGGTGGAAAGAAAGGCTGAGAACTTATGTTCAGGGGCAAGGTCAAGATCTATGGATGTGCTTCTTCACCGCATTTGACAATGATTTGGAAGTTGCAGGATCTAATCCACAAACTTACAGCACTATGTCTGAAGATGATAAGAAGAAATTTGAGTTAGAAAAGAAAGCATTCATGATTCTCACACAAGCTCTTCACAGAGACATTTACCACCAGTTTGTTTACTGCACGACTACTAAAAGCTTGTGGGATATGCTCACGTTACGATGTGAAGGAAATGCTCAATCTAGAAAGATCAAGCAAGAATTACTGAAGAAAGAGTTTGAAGGATTCACGTGTATGGAGAATGAGACTTTGGCAGAGTTATCTACAAGGTTCCATCACTTGTTGAGCGAGATGTTTGCTTTTAGAGTCACTGCCACTCCACAAGAAATGGTGAAGAGATTCGCTGATAGCTTACCAGCAAAGTGGAGCAGTTATCTTGAAATTCTCAAAGAAAATGGTGTTCTAGACACAATCACCGTTTATGAGTTAATTCAAAAATTGGAGAACAAGGATGTAGAAGAAAAGCTTAAGGCAAAAAGAACACTAACTCCTCAAAATCCAGAGATGTACTATGGGATTGCAGGAGGTATCAGTGGAGAAAAACCAGCCTCTCAACATGCGAAGCATCAAACAGCCTTCATCTCAAACACCGGACCTTCCACAACAAATCAGTTTGATCCTTCAGCATACACGATGATGTATTCAAGACCAGATTCTTCTTCTCTACAACAGAATGTGCAACCGACAGCTCAGCAATTCACACCACCGTCTTTCTTAGACCCAAGCTGAGCTCAGCAGCAACAACCGCAACAGCAAGGGTTTTATGGAAGCTCTTCAAACTTTCAAGCCACTTCCAATCCGAACACAGTCAGATTAGACACTTCCAACTTTTCCAAAGTCAGTGTCGAAATAGCCAAGGAGCATATGGAGATGTTGAACACCTTGGTTAGTGCTTATTGTGGATTGATCGCAGGTCAGATTGGGAATATCAATCTAACCAATGAAGATTATCAGCAAGTGGATAAAGAAGAGTTTGAAATGATGGATATCAAATGGGCTCTTGCTAGTGCAATTCGAAGAGCAAAGGAGTTTATGGAAAGGACGGGGAGAACCAACTTGGAAAGCAAGAAAGACACCAAGTATGGGTTCGACAAGCAAGCTGTAAAGTGCTTTAACTGTGGTGAACGGGGTCATTTCAAAAGGGAATGCACAAGACCAGCTCAGCATGGAAACCAAAATCCTTTCAGAAATCAAGGCAACCAGTAGAACCAGAACAGGAACAATGTTCGTACGTTGATACCTGTCAACAACCAAAGCCAAGCAGGGCCATCAAATGCCAACCAGGCACTTGTGGTTCAAGTAGATGAAGGTTGTGATTGGTCGCTTCAGTTGGGAAATGATGCTCCAGATGGAACAGCATGTTTTGCTGAAGTCGTAAAGGATTTAAAGCACGCCAGTGGTGGAGAATCTTCCACCAATGGTGATGAATCTTCTGAAGATGAAGACAGTTCTGGTTATAGTGGAAGCTCAGATGAAGAATCCTCCACTTCAGGCAATGATCATGTGGATGAGACATCAAGTGCGTCAGTCGATGCAGATATTGATGAGCTTTTGGAAGAAGCTGCAGCAGGAACTGAAAGAAGATCTATTTTGGTGGATCAAGCTGCTTACTCTTCGTCTTCTCTCCATTCAGCCTTTATGGCTAATGTCGACAGTTCATCAAGTCAGGTATGTGTCGATGAACCCACTGTAGTTAGTTGTGAAAATTGTGATAGTTTAAATGTTAAATATGCTGAAAAGAAAAGTCAGTTTGAAATCACATACAAACACAATCAAGAATTGATTGTAGATCTTTCTAAAGCAACTGAAGCTAACTTGTTTTTAACCAGAAATGAAAAGGAATTTAAAGCAACAATTGCGTCATTAAGACATGATGTTTCAGAATTACAAAAGGCTGTTTTGCGAAAACAACATGCTAACAATAATCTTATTGACACAATTGAAAAGCAAATGGTAGAGTTGGCAACAGCTCGATGTGAATGTGAGACAATTAAGCAGAAACTGGAAAGCTATTCCAATTCCCGCTATGTATTGGATCACATCATTGACGTTCAAAAGAAAAAGGGGGATGCAAAATGTATTGGATTCAAATCATGTCCTCCCCCAATGAATCACAATTACTCCAAATTGCCTGATGACGAGGATATGCCCCGTTTTGAACCTACTGTGCCACTCGGTCTAGATGACTTTGCTGCAGGCCTCGGGTTCACAACTGGTACATCATCCTCGGGTCAATCAGAATCTGAGAATGTGACAGATTCATCGTGTGTTAAGGAACAGAGTCCTCCCATTGTTGAGGATGCTGATTCTTCGGATGATGAATCTGAAGAAATTGTGAAACAACAGTCTAACTCGGTTACAACAGATATTCCAATCGAGAATCACATCCTGTGTGATCCACCAGTGAAACCGAGTAAGACTGAAATGTCAAAAGCAATGGAGTCCCTTGTATCTAGGCGTGAAGGGAATAACTTGTTGTACACGCTCAAAGGAGATAGCAAAATCTACTCTAACAAAGATTTTCCAATTAAAAATGTAAATCAAGATTTAATTGAGCAAATTTTTGAAGGATGCACTGATAAGTTTTTGGGGAACAAAAGTGGCAAAGTTACCGTCACTCAATGTGATCCAATTCCGTGTGAACAAATTAGAAAACAATACGGAAACCAAAAACTACCAATTGAGCGAAAACAACAAGTCAACTCCGGAAAGGGTAAGGTACAGGGAAAGAAGGCTCAGAACAAGAATGTTCAAGCACCTAAAGTTCAGCAGCCTAAGACTGAACAACCAAAGGTTCAACAATCTAAAGTTGAACAGTCTAAGGCTACTCAACCTAAGGCTGCACAACCTAAAATTCAACAATTAAAGGTTGAGCAACTTAAGGTTCAACAACAAAAGGTGCAAAACAAAAGAGCTCCTATTAAGAAACGAGAACTGAAAATGAACTTTGTTGGATCCACGGGTTCAGACAAACTTGAAACATTTCAGGATAAATCTAACGTTGATTTTGTAAAACAAGTTAGAATTTTAAAACGAAATGATCAGAATAATTACACCCAACACACCAACGGATGTGATTTAGGTCCAAGCACGTCTAGATCACAAAGTTCATTGTCTGGTTCTCCGTCTGGTCATCAACATGTTTCTCCGAAGTTTGTAGAGCGGAGAACATGTTTTGAATGTGGGAAAGTTGGGCATATTGTAAGATATTGCCCACACGTGCAAAAGCTGAAGTCGAAAACGAGTGCTCCCCAAGAAATCGATTACCGAAAACGATCAGTTTCCCCGAAACCAGACCCACGTGTCTTGAAAGAAAGGGAAAAGAAGTTAAAGCAAAAGAATCAAAAGGTAATTGAAAAGGCCTTAAAATCAGAGGTCAAAGAAGAAAAACCTGTATAAGCAAAATCTGAAATTGTAAAACCAGTAAATGCTAAAACAATAAATTCAAATACTGGTAAAGGACAAACAGCTTGGAAGCAAAAGCAGGTAATTCAATCAGGGGGAGCACCACAGGTTCTTTTTCCTAATCATCAAGTGATTGAAATCACTTTCCTTGATGATCAAGGACGACCCAAGTCCACAAAGGCTTGGGTCCCCCTCTCCAACTAATCTCTGAGTGAGTGTGTAGGATATTCCAGGAGGAACTTTCGATAGTCGTAAGATTGTTGATAGTGGAGCGTCCATGCACAAGATCGGCGACATAAGACTCCGAAACATCATTATATCTAGGAGTTGTTGCCTTTGATGGAGAGAAATGAGAAAAGAAAGGAAAAAGATAAGAAGACAAACATTCCGATGAAGGAATGATGGTGAAAGAATGTTGTTGAATGAAGTTGAAAAATTCGACCAAATGAAATATGTTCCAAAGTTTGGTTGTTATGGTTTTTGATCGGGTCCTCAGGAAAGATTCTAATGAAAAGTACGCGCCTGTAGCACGTCTGAAGCTTTTTGAAGAGTCATGGATTTTTCTTCCACAAGAAGTTCAAAGTCCACAAGATGAACGTGCAGTGTACATTTCTCCACGGTGTGTTTGAAGAAAATGTGTTTGTTGAACAAACCAACCGGGTGTGCGGATGCCTTGGCGTGGATTGAACGACCGCACACTACTTCTCAAAGAGAAAGGCAAAGACCTTTGCTGGTACAATGTGGAAGACCAGCCGGACCCAAAGGTTTTTGATCTTGTTGCTGTGAAGGGATTTCAGTAGCTACAAAATCGACTTTGAAATCCACACCGGGTGGATATCCAGTTTGGGAGAGCGCTCAGATTCCTGGCAATGCACGAAGCAGTTGCAGGATACGGTTTTAAATTTCTAATCTCTCCTATACTTGTCGATATTTAAGCTGCTTTATGAATTATTATCATCTCGTACAACACTCCTTGACCTGACACATTGATCTCGAATATCACCTCACACGTGATTGTTTCATTATGGAACTCATCAATGTTGTCATGGTCCGCACCGATGACCGACATGCCAACTGATTTTTCCAAAATTCGATACATCATTTCTGATTCAAAATTAATTTTGGTAAACGGCATTGAGGTAAAACATGAGTTAACCAACATCGGAAAATCATTTTTGTAAATATCTACGTGTCTTTTAAATTTTAGCTTAGTTTGTTGATTTTAGGGGGAGTAAATCCAAAATTTGAAAATCCAAAAACATCGAAAAATTTCTAAAAACACAAAAACAATAGAAAAACAAAAATGAGTTTCCTGGCGAGCAAAAGAGAATATGATAGTACATCAGTGGTCTGTCTAAACCTCTTTAAACCTAAAAGGAATACCGATAAGCAGCTCTATATAAGATGTATCGGTAGGCTCACAATCATTTTAAAGTGTGCAGGGTGATATAAACTTAAATCCGACTGAAGACCAGGTGGGAACCACTCATTGGCATATGGTCTTGGTACCGAAATTTCGTTTGAGAGATTGCCGAGGTTCTGAGATATTCGGTCTTTATGCTGCTTATCATCTGGGTATCATGGTTGTATCTTTTACTGAAAAATAACGGGGACGCAAGTCTAGATCTTCCATGATACTATACATACGTGTACATATTGCATTCGACCTCAATAAGTGATCAACAATCACATGTCCAAACAAATAAGTGATAATATATCACATTTATCCGGGAGTCAAGTTCGTCTCTCTGCTGTACGAAAGTACTGACCTGTTCACGGACTTGCTCCTGTGCCCTCATGCATATGAAAATCAAGTTCCTCATCAATAAGTGATTCTATCACATAGGGCTTGTTTTCAATCAAAATAAGTGAGTTTCTCATATCATATACGGTCAAACAGACGATAATCGGTATACTCACCGGTAAGATGAACCCTCGTGCATACCTTGATACGGGAATGTGTCGTGATGTGGATGAACACCGGTCGGTAAGTATAAATCATACCTTAACGTATCCCCTCGCCATGATTACATCTGATAAGTTGAGCTTAAGTGGACATCAATACCGATAATTGTTATAGGATGCTTATCTTAATGTTAACTAATTGAACAACAAGAGCGTTTTGGCATGACCGTACACTGATATGATTCTCTTACCCTCGAAACTCGCAAAAAGAATGTCTGTAAATATTTATTTAATGCTTTCAGTTTCTGCATCTTTGTATATATTTATTTACTGCTTTCAGTCTTTAAATTTGAAATATTCAAAATACCAAAAAGATTTTAGGTGTGTTTTAATATAAACTTTATAAAAGCCAAAAAGATTTTATTTCTGTTTTATTTTCGATCGTACGATGTTGGATCTCGAGTCTTCGTTACCTGAAACCTGATTGAAAACCGAAACGACTGAATCTTCATAAACGGTCGAAATTTGCAAGTTTTGAAAGTTAAATACTAAACTTGACAAATTTGTTAAACTTTCAAACTGTCGGACGGTGTTTGATTAAATACGGTCAGACGTGTGTCATTTGTTTATACTAACTATATTCCAAGCAGTTGTTCTCATTACGCGTTTAGCTTTCTTGCATGTGCAGATGCTAAAGGCAAGGAGAACATAAAGGCAAGGAGAACATGGTCGATGACAAGCTTCGGAATGAAGACACGACGTGAAGGCACTCAAATGATGAAGATGATCGAGTTGCCGCTGACCATCACCAACACCACAAGGATCTCAAGTTACAAAGATCAAGTCATTCACGAGCATAACTCAAGGGGGAGCTTATGTTAAGGGGGAGTTTGTCAACACACTTCCTACATGAAACGGGGAGTTTGTTGGGACACTTTCTGCTTTCAAGACGTGAAGACTTCAAAGATCCTCCGACATTGAAGCCTTGAAAGGACGTCAAAGACTTGAAGACACGAAGATCGAGACAAAGCTACAGCCAAGGGGGAGTTTGTTGGTGCACTTGTGTCTGTACTTTGTCTGTATTTTGTCATGATACAAAACGATGTCTTGTGTTAGTCTGAGTTACGTCTTAGGATTGTTTTTATGTGTGTTCGATGTAAGTTTGACCAAGTCAACCATCCTCCTGGTTTGACTTGGCCAAACAGTTAGCACATTGTTTGTAAGATGTGTGTGTCGAAGGATGAGCTCGAAGGATAACCTTCGATGGATATAGATGGACCTCGAAGGATATCATCCTTCGAGGTATATGTGGATCCTTCGATAGGTTTCAGATCGATAGATGATCTTTCGATCAGTCTATCTGATCCTTCGACCAGACGAGCTGTGATGGATATAAATATCCATGTTATGTGTTCACTTCATTAAGTGTGAGAAGTGAGTGAACTCAGTCTTGTAGAGAGCGTATTTTCAGTTGGGTCAAGGGCTGTAACCGTGTCCACTGAAATACAAGAGAAAACTTTGATATCTCGTGTGTCTACCCTTCTCTTTGTAGCTTGTGTTCTCATATAAACTCCGGTTTGCATTCTAGCTTGGATTCCGCACTTGCTAGTGTGTTAGACATAACAAGGAATAGGTTTAACCTCAACCTCCGAGGGACCTACAAAAACCAATAGAAACAGGCTTGGCCCAACGCGATACCAGAGGTAAGAAATAATGAGAACACAGCCACACAATCTGCGGAGGTTAGTACCACTGAAGAAAGTCAATCCAACGTGATACCAGAGGTAAGAAATAATGAGAACCCTGAATGTACTATGTCTTATAACTATGAGACAACAGGGGAACACACAGAACCGACAACAATCGAACATACAGAACATGTTGAACCATAGAATGAACAGGTTGAACCAGTTGTTGAACCAGAGAGGTGGAACCAGTTATTGAACATGTTGAACTAGGTGCAGCAGAGACAACCGGAAGATATTCTCTCCCTCCAAGAGAAAATAGAGGACTTCCTCCTAAGAGTTACTCTCCAGAAAAGGTGGCTCCAAGGTCTAGGTACCCTGTGGCAAACATTGACACTGGAAATTTGTCTAAGGAGGCTAAAGCATTTGTCGTTGCCTTGTGCTCTGAACAAATGCCATCTACAACACAGGAAGCCTTGAAATCTGAAGAATGAAAAAAGGCAATGGAGACCGAAACGGAAGCACTCAAGAAGAATAACATGTGGGAGAAATGCACCCTTCCACCAGGAAAGAAACCAGTGGGATGTCGGTGGGTGTTTTCAGTCAAACACAGACCTGATGGCACGTTTGTAAAATACAAAGCACGACTGGTTGCAAAGGGTTATACTCAGACTTGTGGAATTGACTACTCTGAAACCTTCTCCCCAGTAGCCAAAATCGATATAATCAGAGTTCTTTTTTCAATAGCTGCCAATAAAGGTTGGCCTCTTCATCAATTTGATGTAAAAAATGCCTTCCTTCACGGAGAACTGGACGAGGAGGTCTATATGGATGCTCCATTGGGATTCAGTGAGAATTTCAAGGCTGGAGAAACATGTCGGTTAGAGAAATCTATGTATGGGCTTAAGCAGTCTCCTAGAGCTTGGTTTAGAAGGTTTACCCTTGCTATGAAGAAATATGGCTTCAAACAAAGCAACTCTGATCATACCCTATTTTTGAAATGTAGGGGCAGTCTTGTGACTTGCTTGATTATCTACGTTGATGACATGATACTTACGGGAAACGATGAAGAGGAAATGTCAATGTTAAGAGATAAACTTTTTTCGGAATTCGAGATGAAAGATCTGGGAAGATTGAAGTACTTTCTTGTAATTGAAGTTTTGAGATCTAAACAAGGGATTTTTATATGTCAAAAGAAATATATCCTTGATCTGCTAGCCGAAACTGGAATGATTGAGTGCAGACCGACGGACACCCCAATGGTGGTTAATCACGGCCTACACATGGAAGATGGAGCATAACTAGCAAATAAGGAAAGATATCAACGAATGGTAGGAAAACTGATATACCTCTCCCACATTCGTCCAGATATAGCTTATGCAGTAGGAGTGGTGAGTTAGTTTATGCACCAGCCCCAAGCGAGTCACATGAAAGCAGTATTAAGAATCATCAGGTATCTCAAGGGAACAACAGGTCATGGTATATTGTTTAAATCAAATGGGCACTTTGAAATCCAAGCTTATACAGACGCCGACTTAGCAGGGGATAAAGGAACGATAAGGTCAACCTTAGGATACTTCACCATGGTCGGAGGAAATCTAGTTACCTGGAGAAGTAAAAAACAAAAGGTAGTCGCCCTATCTAGTGCAGAAGCCGAATTCCGAGGGGTTGCACGGGGCCTAGCAGAGATTCTGTGGATTCGCAAGCTCCTAACTGAGATTGGCTTTCTTCCTACTACAGCAACCAAAATCATGTGCGACAATAAAGCTGCTATACATATCTCAGAAAATCCAGTCCAACATGATCGAACAAAACATGTGGAGGTAGATCAGCACTTCATCAAGGAGAAATTGGTGATCCCACTACTCAACTTGAGGGGGAGTGTCGGAAAGTAAATGATGTTTCGTAGTGCATGGGCTAAATATGTAACTTGGTGTTCTATATAAACACCCCCTTTGTAACCCTAAAAATTGTACAATACATTTCAATACAAACAATTCCCAACCACAGTGTTTTCTCTATACTAAACAACACCATACCTTATACATTGGTCAAGAAACATAATTTTGTGTTGCTAGAATGAAGAGATAAGTTATTATCAAAGTCTCACAAGATGGATAGAATCGTGGAATTGATTAAAGTTAGAAGAGTTCCTTAAGCTAAGGTAACTCCAGGATATAATGACGAAGCGACCTACTAGGGTTTTCTTAGGTCTCTAAGGTGCTGTTTGACAACTTCTGAACGGTTCAGTGTTGAACCAGTAAGAAGTCTGAACCATTTAGTGCTGAACCAGTAAGAGATCTAAACCATTAAAAGTCAGTATAATGTTTAACCATTCAGATGCAAATGTTTGGCGAATTCAGATTCCAGGTCTTAACAATTCAGACTTATTATAACACTTAATCATTCAGAGGCAAATGTCTAAACCGTTAAGAGATCTGCTCGCAAAACAAACAGTCTAAACTATTAAGAGCTGAAGTAAGAGGCCTAAACTATTAAGAGGCTCATTAAAAGCTAAATAAACAACCCCTAAAAATAAAAAGAGCTTATTTGTTCAAGTTTCCTTTTCCCTTTCTTAAAATCTAACTAAAGAGCAAGATCCATGAACATGCCGCTTAGCCTATAAAAGCTTCTTGAATTGTGTGTATAAGGATTGTCCAATGATGTGTTAGGATTTTATAAAATTTCTGCCTAAATTTTTGTTTTGTTAGATAATAGATGCTTAGAAACGATCCCCCTTTTAGCATACCCTTCTCATATATATGATGTTATCTGATACTTAAATCTCGTTAAATAGTGAACCAGTAAGTGGAATAATTCACTTTCCGGTGAGATTTCGAAATAATTGAACAAAACAACTAAAAGAGATAAACTTGACTGTCGGTTGATGTACATATTTAGAAAAAGAAATGTATTTTGAGCACTAATATAGAAATGCGGAGTGGATATTATACTAACAACCGTTCAAAAAAAAGATATTATATACTAACAGGACTCCACTTGTTAAGTATTGAATATATGCCTTTTTCTTTTCTTAGTATTTTCTTCTTTTGACAAGGTGCATGCTTTCCGATTTTGCTATTACTGTGCTAGCTAGGGCTAATTTCTTACCATAAAAGTTCTTCTCACCTCAGCAAAGGGTTTCTCTTGCTTTATAATTTGGTTTTTAGGCTTTGAGTTGCTCATAATATATGGTTTTGTTAATATTTCGAGGTTAAATTGTATTTTGAAGGTCAATCAACAACTAAAAGTAGATCGATGAGGATGGTGAGACAGAAAACTCAGATCAGAAAGATAGAGAACTTAGCAGCAAGGCAAGTCACCTTCTCAAAGAGGAGAAGAGGCCTTTTTAAAAAGGCTGAAGAGTTGTCTACCCTTTGTGATGTTGATGTTGCTCTCATCGTCTTCTCCGCCACCGGAAAACTCTTTCACTCCTCCTCCTCAAGGTCTCTCTCTCTCTTTCTCTCTCTCTCTCTATACATATACATATATATATAATATATTTATTTGATGTTAGAGCCAGCAGATCTGGTAAGTGATAGCTACAAGTTTGAACTGTTAAATAAGATAAAATCTTTTGTGAACTCTCTACCATATGTGTTGTATGAAGAAGATTAGAAATTATGAGATATTTTATGCAAGTAGTGAGCACTAGTAATTCTTTCTGAAAGAGGAAATATAATCTCTAAACCAATGAAAATATGATAAAAAGGACATTATCAATGAAGATGTTTAAAAGCACTGGTAAATAGCTGGAAAAGTGCATCATCAAAGGTACAAAGTTGCTATTTTAATAGAGATATCAGTCTTCAGGTACATTTGTGTGTGTGCATATACATGACATATGAAAGATTCATGTGTCCTTCTAGATCTATCACATTCTATTAATCCCTAATTTAAGTCAAAGCAGTCATCACCTTTGAATTAATCTTTCTCACTGTATATATATATGGTAGGTGTATATCGAATCAAGATCTTATTGGTTGAAGCTAGGGTTTCAGCTACCAAATATATATGCACATGAGTCCTAGCTAGCTAGTTGTCCTTGGTTAGCAGTCACAGTTTAAAGATCTTTTATTTAGGGGTGTTGAATAAAACAGAAACCAAATAATGGGTCGACCTAAAGGGGATACCGTCTGGCTTATTAGGTTCAATTCTCGGTTTGCATATTAATTTTAGTTTATAATTTTTATACTTCCATATTCCATTGATTAAAGTACTACCTCGTAATTCTTCTTCCTCACAAGTCACATCCTCAAACCCAACATTGCTTATTTTTGGTGTAAACTGCATATTTAGTAGTGTTGATCTGAAAATAAAACATAGCTTCTGTTTTGGTGTTCATATTAGCCTTTGTTTGCTTCATCTTGCGTTTTCGACTACATCACATGTAGTTGAATTGGGGATTTGATATACTGATACATTGATGCTTATAGGTGAAGTTTATATATATTGATCCATAATAAATGAATTGGGGATTTGATATACTGATACATTGATGCTTATAGGTGAAGTTTATATATATTGATCCATAATAAATTGATGCTTGTATATCCTCATGATGTTAATATGTTGATGCTTCTTCCTTTCCCGTTCCCATGAGGTTGGGGGGTCAAGTCTCATAGTAGACATTGGTGTAGAATTTGGAGTAAAATTAAGGGATGTATGTGTGTAAAAATGATGAAAGCAATAATTGATAGGGTGACCCCCCCCCCCCCTTTACGTACTTGGCATGTATAGTTACTAAGAACGTCCGAACATCCAGACCATGACTGATCTAGACTATGGTTGTAGAAGTCATTAGGCGCTCCCAAGTAGGTCGAATGGGGAGTTGCGAGTAAATTACACACACATCAAATATCATTATTTTACTAATATTTATAACAAAAAAAATATGTAAACATCAATATAAATAAAAAGATGCATGTTCAACTACCAAAGTATTTCAAAAAATTATATTCGGAAAAATGATATTCATTCACTAGTATTATAGACAAAGAAATTGTGTTATATTTTATTAAGTCAAACTTGTCCCAAGTTGATCGACTAAATCCAATTCTAGCGAGGTTGACCATCTTTGATTGATTCCGAGTAATTATGTGAAGTTGAAGAAACTGTCTTGACACCATACCTTGTAGCGATTACTAGGCGAGTACTTACAACATTGATCCAGAGAAGCCTAGACATACAAATGACATATATAGTATCCATGGATGCCTGACACCAAAACCCCGGAAGTTATAGCCATCTTGGTCTGGATGTCACTAGTTGACATTACCAATCTCACCAAGAAAAAAACTACAAATTGCTTGTTGGAACCTAACGGTGTCGTTTATGCTTGGTAACAAAGGGTCAAGCATTAAGAGTCGCATCCAACAATAACCTTCTAACCAGTAAAAGCTCTGTCAACAACCTAATTTCTTAACTATAAGTGAATAAAAATGCCACAAATTCAAGAATGCAAACCTACAATTAAAGATTTTGTTCATCGTACAATACTTAGAACTTACAAGTAATACACTGCTTTTTGACAAGCTAGCCGTGACAGACATCGATAATACGAGAGCGCTAATGGCGGATATGACATAACCACTAGACCATATAATCCTTTAGCTAAGGAAGCATTGAATATTGAGTCAGCTACTCTCTATCATTATATTTAGTCCTATCTTCCCACTAAAAAAATATACTTGAGACACACCACATAGTTGAGCTTAGGGGCTATTGTAAAAATTTCAGCAGATTTATTTTGAGACTTCACATGCTTGAGCTCGACTTCATTCTTAAATTAATCACACAAAACTAGGGTATAACGGACTAAGCTGTGTCCAGCTCGGCTAAGCTTGAGCTCATTTTATTTCGACATATCTGTCTAAAGCTTGAACCCGGCTCGTCTATTATTAATTAATTATATTACTCATATATGTAAACTATGCACACACGTGTGTATATAGTTTTTATTATTATACATATGAACATAATATAAACATACATATGTACCATATACACACATCTTATATATACATCACACACATTCACACATATATATGTATGGGGTTGGTTCCAATACAAAATAGATTTCGTGTGAAAAGTGTAGGAAGTAACGATGTGGAAATAAGTGTACATGAGTGGTTTCAATGGGTGTGGATATTTTCATCTAAATAAACACTCACATATATATGTCTTATATATGTCTGGATGACCATCGATCCACGAGGGGATTTGTCATCTATATGAGTTCCAACCTCATATTCTGGATCGCAAGAAATAGAAAGCAATCTCTCAGTCATCAACTAAATTATAATATAAGGCCTTAGTTGTACCACCGCTGTTGACTTAACCTGGTTAGAAGCTCTTCTAAGAGAACTTGGGATAAACACAAAATTTGCTCCAACTCTCTAGTGTGATAACCTTGGTGCAACTTATCTTGCTTCTAATCCATTGTTTTATGTGAGTACAAAGGATGTTGAAGCTGATTTTCATTTTGTACGAGAAAGGGTTGGTAAAGGAAAGGTGTTGGTTCAGGCCCAAGAACACTTACTCAAAACTCTCGAACAACAAAGATATTAACTGCTTGAATTTTCTTATTATTTAATATATGAGAGGACAAAAACAAACTAGTGATGCTATCCTGTTTATACAAGAACTAAACGCACATGCATAAACAAAAAGCTCCTAGTTTATGGCAACAACCTCCATACGTGCACCTATATTCTCCAAGAGTCCAACTACACATTCAACATATACATGCATGAAATTCGGTCAAACTTGACCATTTCTCATTCACATGCAACTCTAAAATATAACTTCACGACCCTTCACACGTGACCCAATTAAACAAACCGGTAGCTCCGTGACCCGGATCCATCGACGCGAACCGAACCCGTCAAGATTATCCAACATTCACCCCCATAATCTTGACCTCGGTTCTTACTACTTGATTCGTTCTTGCTTTGCGTTCGTTCTTTATTTTCTTGCTTTAACCGGAAACGGTTTTCTTGCTACACAACTTGCTTTGATTCAAATCCGTACTTGCTTGCTTGCTTTGAATCATCTTTCTTGCTAACTTGCTATTCGAACCACACGGATTCCGGTATCTTGCTAACTTTCTTTCTTGCTAACCCGAATGAGTTTTCTTCCTGAACGCTTCTTTCTCATGTGATTCGAATCCTTTCATGCTTACTTTCTTCGAATCCTCTTGCTTGCTGACTTGTTTCAGGCTACTTGCTACCTGATTTTCTTTCTTCCGCTTTCTTTTGAGATCAACGAACCCGTGCGGCACCCGTCTTTCTTCTTTTCTTCACGGTACCAGCTTTCTATCTTCTTTCTTTGGTTGTTGATCTTTCTTTCTTTCTCTCTTTCTTTGCAACACTTACTTCTTTCAACAATATCACCACATGGTTTTCCTCATGATCCATTAAACTTATTTCTTACTTGAAATTTCTCACATGAAATCGTCTACTTTCTCGTTCTTTTATTTCTTTGCAGTTAGAGGGTTGCTCCCCTTTCTTTCTTAGGTTATCGAAAAACAGCCTCACGGTCTTCACCTCGGTTCCTCCTACTTCTGCGTTTTGCCCTGCAGTGAAAGGGCTGCACTCTTTCTCAAAACCGACTCTCAAACCGGCTCCACCGTCTTCACCGGCTCTAATACCAAATGTTGGTTCAGGCCCAAGAACACTCACTCAAAACTCTCGAACAACAAAGATATTAACTGCCTGAACTTTCTTATTATTTAATATATGAGGGGACAAAAACAAACTAGTGATGCTATCCTGTTTATACAAGAACTAAACACACATGCATAAATAAAAAGCTCCTACTTTATGGCAACAACCTCCATACGTGCACCTATATTCTCCAAGAGTCCAACTACACATTCAACATATACATGCATGAAATTCGGTCAAACTTGACCATTTCTCATTCACATGCAACTCTAAAATATAACTTCACGACCCTTGACAAGTGACCCAATTAAACAAACCGGTAGCTCCGCGACCCGGATCCATCGACCCGAACCGAACCCGTCAAGATTATCCAACAAAAGGTATGTGTGCAATTTATATTTACAGGGAAACATAGTGCAGGCATCTTTATAAAACTGCTGTCAAACTCATAGATTTGCATTTTCATGTTCCAAGCCTTAGGTTGCTACCCATCATTCGCTTGCGAAGGAATATTAAGCCCATATATAAATAGTGATAGTTGAGGGTAGATTCTGTAAATTGTGTGATGCCTTCTCAATTAATGTAAATCTACTGAGAGATGCCATAGTGTTGTGACTAGTCTTGTGTGTCTTTAGCAACATTGTGGATGAAAATTTTTAAAGTTGAAAACTTTATCAACGTGAGATATTTGGAACCTTTGGTAAAAGTAAAGAATCACACTTTCTAACCAACATGCGAGGGTCAATTCGGGACTTTGATGAAATGCAATAGCTTAGTGTGTGAGTCGGTTATTGTGCGAAAGTCTAGATATCATGTGAGAGTTATAAAGAACAAAGATTAGGGTTTGCGAAAGAAGCGATGAGGTGGCCGTGTTGTAGGCAAAAGGTTACAAAAAAGGTACTGGCAATCTATATATATCAGGATTTTGAGCACTTGTTGGCGGCAAGATCTAGTTGCAGAGACAATGACGGTAGAATAGAGGTGGCAATTGTTTGCTCTGATTAGCGTGGAAGCATCAATGGTAGAACAAAGGTGGCACGTGTGTGCTTCAATTGTGGGTAGGTCATGGCCAAAATGTAGCTTCTAAGCTCCAACTCCAATTTTGACTAGTAATAAAGCTTGTGTGCCTTGATTAACCAAAGAGCCAAAAGATGCCTCTTATACAAAATCAATGCACAAGGTATATATAAAGAGTGTATGTATTGTTTTCACTGTCTAAATGATTATGTTAACAAGGAGGGTATATACCCATTACCCAAGTTATAGAATCTATCCTCAGCTATCACTAAGTACATATAGACTTAATTCGACTAGTTATGAGTTAACATCAAACTCTTCTTGTTCTGAAACCATTAAGATAGTATAACACAAACTCTACATATCTAAAAACCATTTAAACATTATTGATCAAAATTATTTCTATCAAATAAAACCTTGTAAAGTTGAATGCTTGGAATCTACCTTTAACCCTCAGATGATCTAATCAAGAATCACCGACCATAATTTGTAAATTAAGTTCAGTCATTCATGGGCGGACCTACAGCCAAGCTTGCGGGGATGATCGCCCCCTAGAAAAAGTGTATCATTTAGGCAAAAATCCTGATTGACCCCCAAAAGTATGATAAACCTCTTTGATCGCCTCCTCAGAAAATATATCATGGGTTTGCCATTGCAGGCATTGTCATTTTATATTGTAATTGCATGAATATAATTGTTTATGTTGGGATCGAACGCTCTCACACACGAACTCAAACCACACACACTCTGCTCTCACACAATCTGCTACAATCAAGAACACAAAGGATTTACATGGTTTGGTCTAAACTGACCTACGTCCACGGGTAACTATGAGTTTATAATACTTGGAGAGGTACAAGGAATTACAATACATATGAATCTCTTATATAGAGATTGAAGAAAGAGAAAGAAGTAGAAAACAAGATATGTGAATAATGGCCCCTGCCCCTTATCCTCTTATCCTGAATCAGAGATTCTGATGTCCACTTGATCAAGTGGCTTCATACTCAACAATCTCCCACTTGAAGCCACGGGATAATCTTCACTTGTGCTTCAACTGTGCATCTGCATTTCTGTAAAAACCTTTTGATCTTAGTTCCTTCCTAGTTACCCGGCCTTTTATTCAATTATCCTGAAGGCCCGTTGGAGCTTCCGTTAGCTCCAACACATCAGTCATGGCTAAGTCTACCCCTGACCCATTCTCTGTTCCTATCGGCTCCCACTGAGATGAACTGCCCGGTCCTTGAACAACCTGAGAACAAACACTCTCCGAATAAAGCAGATTATCAACTGGAGAGACTTTGACAGCTGGAATACTGGTTCTCTTAATCCACTGTCGTCTGGTCACTCTGACTGAAGCACGTCCCGTGCTCCCACTGCCACAAATGCCCCTGACTGGTTTTATTGAACCTTTTCCAGCACGTTCATCCTGAATCTGACCAGTGGCTCTGGGTTTGCCATCTGCAAAACAAACCTTCTTCTGCCCACGAGATTCTGTGAACCGGATCTTGGTCTTCTTCTGAACTGGGACGGTTACTCCCTCAGACGGTACACTGACCATATACAGCGAACCCCGTTTCTTTCCTCGAGCTACGACTAGATTTCCATTTAGAACCTTCCACTGTCCGTTCCTGAACTTAACCTCGTGCCCATGTTCATCCAGCTGGCCAACATAAATTAACTGTTTCTTTAAGCTTGGAATCACCCTGACATCCTTCAAAGTCCATGAACCGACTAGAGTCTTCAGATCTAAGTCACACATGCTCGTCACTTCAAGAACCTCATCGTTCGCCAGTCTTACCTTACCAAAATCACCTTCTTTCAGATTTCGCAGTGCTTCACTGCTGTGGGTAGCGTGAAATGAAGCACCCGAATCCATAACCCAGGAATCCACACTGCTCTCCACACTACAAATCAAAACATCATCATCTGAGTGGTTTACTGCAGCGTTGGTTTTTTTCTTCTCATTTGGACATTGATTCCTAAAATGTCCTACCTCTTTGCAGTTCCAACAGGTTACATCACCTCGAGCCCTAGACTGACTCCTTTTTCTGTTCCTGCTCCGACTATCTCTGTTATTCTTCCTTCCTCTGCCAATATTCAGTAATTCACTCGATGATCCACTCGAACTTCTCCTTCTGACGTCCTCGCTCAGAATAAGATCACGAATCCCTTCAAAAGTAAATCCGCTGGTACCTGTTGAACTGGAAATCGCTGTAACAGTTCCGGACCAACTATCTGGCAAAGAAGATAACAGTAGCAAGGCTTAAACTTCATCTTCGAATATGATGTCCAATGACACAAGTCTAGCCAAAATCGAATTCAACTTGTTGATGTGTTCTATGACTGAACTGCCTTCCCTCATCCTAGTATTCACCAGCTCTCGAATCAGAAAGACCTTATTAGCTACCGAAGGCTTCTCGTACAAGTTAGATAGGGCTAACATCATGCCATTAGTTGTAGTTTCCTTCATGATGTTGAATGCCACAGTCTTTGATAACGCCAATGTAATAACTGCCCTGGCTTTCCTGTCTTTTGATTCCCAATCTGCTGGTTCCACCCTTTCTGGTCTAACTCCTGATAACACAATATCAAGATCTTTTAGAACCAATAATGCCTCAATCTGCATCTTCCACCAGCTAAAATCTGTACCGTTAAACTTGTCGATTTGCACATTCCCGTCTTCTGCCATGATAACTCAAACACGACTAAACGAAACTGAAATCGAAAAAATAAACCAAAAATCAAACTGAAACAACCGAACCAAGCACTGGTCTATGGTTCTGTTTTTTCGATCTTCAACGAAACGATACTCTGAAAAATTGCTGGTTTAACCGGTTAAAAAACTGATCTTGAAATTATAAACCTTCTGCCTAATGGCCCAAAAAAATTTAGTTCTTTGACAAATAAAAGTTTGGCTACTACTGCCAAATGATTAAATAAAAAAGAACTAAACCCAATTTTCTTCTTTGTTTAAAGTTGAGGGGCCTCCTTGGTCAAATTGAGAAACCTCAATTCTCCACCAAAAAAAGAATAAAGCACGGTGCTTTTTCTTCTCCACAGAACAAAACAAAGAAAAAACTCTGCTCTCCTTCTTCTCTTCTGGACGCAGTCAACACCAGAAGGCAAGGATCGAAAACCCTAAGTAACGGCGGCTACTGGGTCAGCAAACCCTAGTCGCGAAGGTGAAGAGAACGGAGGCGGCGGTTCTGCCGGCGGTTCTGACGGCTGTGGCGACGGTTCTGATGGCGTTGGAGGCGGTTCTGATGGCGGTGGCCGCGGTTCTGATCGAAACCCGGCGGTGTGGGCGGCAGCGACTTCGAACAGAAAATGGCTGACATGAACAATCCGGTAGAAACTGATGCAAATCGGAACAGTTCAGATTTCTGCACCTTCGGGTATCTTCTTCTTCTACACCTTCGTTTCTATTCGGTTTCTGTTCGTTCTGTTCGGTTTTTGTTCGGTTCAACAACACGAGCCTGTGCTCTGATACCAGTTGTTGGGATCGAACGCTCTCACACACGAACTCAGACCACACACACTCTGCTCTCACACAATCTGCTACAATCAAGAACACAAAGGATTTACGTGGTTCGGTCTAAATTGACCTACGTCTACGGGTAACTAGGAGTTTATAATACTTGGAGAGGTACAAGGAATTACAATACATATGAATCTCTTATATAGAGATTGAAGAAGGAGAAAGAAGTAGAAAACAAGATCCGTGAATAATGGCCCCTGCCTCTTATCCTCTTATCCTGTAATCAGAGATTCTGATGTCCACTTGATCAAGTGGCTTCATACTCAACAGTTTAGTATTGTGTATTCTAGTCTCATACTTAATGTTGTATTATACTAATTCTTCAACATATATAGTCCTAATTATCCGGAATATTGTATAATTGTATGAATATAATCGTTTAGTACTGTGTATTCTCTGATACTTAAATGCTATATTATACTAAATTGTTCAACAAAGTCTTAATTATCCGGAATATATATTTTTCTTATTTGAAACAATTTAATAAATCTGCATATTTACACTGAAATCTTCCTATACTAATAAACGAAAAACTTTTTTGGACACGTGTCACTCTCTGGTGCTTTCTCACCTTATTTTCCTATTTATCTCCCATATTAAATAATAATAATTTTAAACAAAATACTAGATAAGAATGAATATTTAGATAAGGATAAACGTTTTAGTGTTAGGGGCCAAAAGTGTTAGAAAAAAAGACGCTGGGGGCTTAGATGTTAAAAAATTCTTTTTTGGGCTAAAAGGGTAAAAGTGATATAACCACATGGGCCAAAATCGTAATTTACTCTTGTAAATAATAATATTTTTTTAAACGATTAAAATTATGGTAAATTAGAAATTATATAGAATTACATTTATGCAAAATAAAAAAACAAAGTAAAATGTCATAATAAGTAAATAGTACATCAATGTTCATTTTTAAAGTAAATCTTGATGACTGTTTATCTTAACATATCACATTATATTTTATTCAATGCGTGCAATATACGAGTTTTTTTAAATATATATCTTTTTATTATTATTTATTATATAAAATTACATTTATACAACCCGTGTAATACACGGGGTTCTAACCTAGTTAAGTAATAATAGTTGATTTTAGATTTACCCGACAAGTTTGGATATCTTCTTCGGTATAAATTTAGATTATACATGATTTGAAATTCATAGATGATATTAAATGTTTAGACGGTATTTTATAGCTAATCATATTGTTTCATCAACTGAAAATTGAGCATGTATTATTTCTAATTTATAATTATGCACAACAAATTTGTTCCAGTTAATTTGGTGTTGATACATAACACATAGTAAATACTAGATTGTGCAAGTATTTTGTCTAGTAAGCTACCTCCTTCCTAACATCCATTTTTTGGTCAAAAGTATTAATCAAGTGCTAGAAAGGCGTGGACTGCTGCAATCCAAGAACGGTGAAGAACCACAACAAACATCTCAGGAGATGCAGGTATGCACTTCCGAAATTGTCATTTAACACGCTGTCACACTATTTTGTTGATGGCTAACTAGATCCCCCCCCCCCCCCCCCCCCGGAGCCCGAGATGGAATAAAATAGTTGAGCCAGAAATTTGACCTATGAGTAGGGTTGTAAACGTTTATGTTCGTTTGTTTAATAAATGAACAAACCGGGACAAATAATTCCGTTCGATAAGTTAAACAAACGAAAATGAATAGAGCATGCGTTCTTTCATTTATGTTTGTGAACGTTCGGTAAATTGTTCGTTTATATATGTGAATGTTCGGTTTTGTGTTCATTTGTGTTCGTTCATTCAAAGGTTGTTCTATGATATATATATATTTTTATTGGCTTTAGTTTTCAAATTTTGAAACTATAGTTGTATTATACGTCTTTTCTAACATCCCTCATTATCCTTTCAATTTTACTTTATGTTAAAACTTGACAAACTTCTTAATTTTTATGTTATTTATATTAAGTATTTATTTATTTATTTTTTGTGGATTCTTGGTAATATTTCTAATAAAAAATGTAGATTGCATTTTTAAATGAATATATACCGTTCATTTATGTTCATGAACCTTTGTTTGTGTTCGTGTGAGTTCGTCTCCGTTCAATTCATGAACACGTTCATTTCCTTAATGAACGTACACGAACAAGAAATCTCGTTCGGTAAGCATTCATGAACTGATGATGATCATGTTCCTTCCTTAATGAACGACACTGTTCGTGTTCATTCGGTTCGTTTACAACCCTAACTATGAGAAAAACATGCAATATTTTTTAACTTAATGTAAAAATATTAACGCAAAGAGATAATATTACACATTCTAACAGCCTGAAAGAGGGTGAAGATCATCCCTATGGTCAACCAGTACCCCCTAGTTGTCCTTACCATGTTGGTGATGAATGAAGTCTAGTTGGGGAGACTAGTGGATCTAGAATATATTTAGTCCAAAGCTTTCTTTTTCCAATTTCATTTTGAAAGGTGAGTTTCTTTTTTAGTGACCCAATGTTACACCGCCTAATCGGCGGCCCTAGCCAAGTCTGCCCAGACTTACGTTGTCTTAACTGGGCCTACGCTGGGTTGGTCAGACTTGGTTACGGCGTTCCCCCGGAAACCGTACTGCCACGAGTTGCCTCGCTGAAGTAACAGCCGGATGAAAACCGGGGTGAGGCTCAGGATCGAACCCCCCTCGGTGGGTTGGTCACTATCATTGCCCAATATTCAACCAAATATGACACAAGTGGAAATTGAAATTGAGTCTCCATTGGAAAACCTAAGTCTCCTACCACTAGGCCACAAACAAGTGAGAGGATTTCTTTTTCCAATTAAACATACTTTGACATGCATTTGTTGCATGAAATTAATATCTGATCAGTCCAAAACTTTTTTGATCACTTATAAATGTTGAAATAAAATAGTGATTTACGTCACACCCAAATTTTCAATCATACAATATATAAAAAAAATCTTATTAAACATTTTATCTTAGAGTTTATACAAGGATTCAATGTTGACATAATCTATATTCTATACTATAACTACTAACAGTCTCATGTAACCATATGTGTCCCATTTAAGATGTTCAACATCATAGGTATTGTAGCTTGGAGAGACATAAGTTAAAATTAGAAATAGAACAGACCTGGAGAGAGCATACCCTTAAAAATTTTGTTTCTTATTTCACTTGATCGTTAGAAAAGTTCTAAATTAAAGTTTCTGAATGTTCCTGTCACAGGCCGAACTTAAAAGATCTGCCATCTTGAGCAAAGAACTTGCAGAAAAATCCTTTGAGTTGAGGTACAAATTGCAGTTTCTTTCCTTATTCTTGCATTAATTCTAGACTCTTTAGGTTTGAGTTGATTTGTTAAAACCAAGTCAATGCTATAATGACAGGCAAATGAAAGGAGAAGATCTCCAGGGACTTAACCTCAAAGACCTAAACAAATTAGAGGGCATTATTGAATCTGGATTGGCTTCAGTAGTAAAAACAAAGGTAAGGTACTGTGTAGGCCTCTTTTTAGTTAACTGGTTAGTTGTTATCACAAAAATGTTGCAAACTTTTTCGTTCAATGCACTCTTTCAGGGTGAAAGAATGTGGAAAGAGATCAGCACTCTCAAGAAGAAGGTCATGAAGCTAAACCTTTATGTCCTTTTAATTCAAGTTCCATGTTAATATATACTTATGAAGGGATCGCATAAGTTTAAGGTGTTGGGAACTTAAAATACTAATTAATCAATACAAAAAACTTGAGTGATTGATATAAGTATCAAAGATTTGTGTTATAGGTTGAATGATTAAATATATCCTAACTGTATAACTTCGATATTCAGGAAGCTCAATTGCTGGAAGAGAACACACGCTTGAAACAACAATTGTTGGTAAAAGCATCTACATTTATTTGATTATCTTTGTAGTTCTTTTTTTTCTTTTTTCTTGCAGCAGAATTACTATATGCTCAAACTTGTGAATCAGATTATGGACACAGGTGTTGGTGAAACGGATACTCATGATCACCGGAGTCTTCACCATTCGTTAGCGTTAACAATTAGCAACCTGAGCTCAAGGGATCCTTCTCACAGCTACAATTTCAGCAACTCAGATACCTGCCTTAAACTTGGGTAAGAAAATCAATTCCCAACAATCCAAGTGTAGCATGTTTTATAAAAAGAAACAATAAAGAGCAATTTAATTTTAATCTTCTCAACCTATGAGTTTTAAACCCTTTTCAGGTTACCTTTTTCTAATTGAATTGAAGAAGGGAAATCGGATGAATTCAGAGATATTCATCATGTGACCCAAGGTATTGGCCAGCTGATGTTTGCTTTTATATAATCTCTCATAGATTCTTGTATTTAATGAAAATACAGCCAAAATAGTCCAAGGATGGTAAAGTTGTGCTTCTTTTCATGAAATATTTGAACCTATGTGCTTTTTAAGAAAGTGGTTGTGATTTTAAGTTACTAGACTGGTTGTAGTTCACTGCCATACTGGCAACAAAGCATGCAAAAAACACAGATAAGATTAGACTGAATGTATCACAACTGATAATCTCATCTTAAAAATATATGAAGCTTTTTCAGAATTACACCACTTAATTAATGACCATGAAACCTGGTGATCATGAAAAATATATTGAACATGTGATTGTAGTGTATGTTCAAAGTGCAAAACATCTGAAAAAAGATATGATTTTTATCATTATGTAGTGTAAATTCACATTTGCAAAAAAGAACTGTAGTTAGAAAAAAGTGTCAATCTAAAAACAGCACCGACTTCATTTCTTCTTGTTCATCATCACCATCTAAGGCCCCATAACCAGCAGGATTTATGCTGCAAGAACTAGAACAAGAAGACATAGATTTCGGCGGAGGACCAGTTACCGATGTCTGAGGCGATGCCATCACACCCATTGTTCTTCTTTTCTTGTAGTTGGCCTTAAAACAAGCTTGTCTCAGTCTCTTTGTATTGTTTTCAAGTTTCAAATCTGGGATCTCTTCCATCTTTTTCCTCTCTTTCTCCAGTAACATTACTGCTTCCCTCATCTTCTCTTTTGCCATCTCACCAGCATCTTCCCCCAATTGCTGTTGCACCACATGTTAAGTTAATTATAAACTTCAAATCAATACCTCAACAACAATATATACAAAAATAAATATATCTGTAACCTGAACATTGTTGATGAGGGTTTGAAGGCTCATAAGTTTGCGGTGAGGCCAACGACGAATGCCTAATTCCCGACATCGCTTCTTCAAAAGAGTCAATCCAACGTTAAGCTCTTTTGCAGCTTTTGTAATTGGCATGTAGAAATATTGTGATATCGTTTCCCGACTTAAAATCATTTTCGAAGTGTAGCTATAATCACCATTACCATTTTCACCATGTTCTTTTTCCATTGTTCTTGGACCTCTTAGAGTCACCATCTCCCGCACTTTAATATCATGGTTATCTTGCATCATATTAGTGTTCATAATGCTTCCCATATTCTCATCATCTGTGCAAGTTATCAAGAGTGATGGGTTTTGAACAGCAAGTCCGCATGTGTTCACCATCGACATATCTTCATTCTGATAAGAGAATCCATTGTTGTTTCCATAGACATTCAAGAAGTCATCTACCGGTGTATATGTCGTAGAATCTACAAATAACCTACATATCATTATTAACTAATTTAAGAATATACATACCCTATGAAAAAAACTAGTTAACAATACAACCTGGGAGAAAACATTGATTATAGCTTGATACAATGTCTAAAGATGAATAGAATGGATCCTTTGAGATGATATCCATCAAAGAAAAAGGTTCAAATCCACTCGGATGTTGGTATAAAGACATGGACTGCAAATCGTATATATTGTGTCCTTCATCCGGAAACCTACTTCATATATACAATACATACACAAACAAATATTAATAAAACAACAAAACAAACAAAAAGATATTCTATCTTTAACTAATACCCGAGCTCTAAAGGTGGCAATTCATTTGAAATAGAAAATACATCTTCTTTCGCAGAATTAACATCATAGATTGACCAACTTGTCATAGAATTTTGACTTGCCATGCTTGTTTAGTTTCTGGTTCTGTGTTCTTTGTTCTTTCAATTTGCATGGAGTGTTAGAGAAGGGGAAGAGGGAAAGTTAACGAAGGAATATATAGGAATTGGAGAAGACTATATTGGATAGAAAGAGTAATAATGGATAGTTAATGCTCTGTTAAAGTATTTCGAATGTTAAACTGATGATATAATGTGAAAGTATTTAATATATAATGAGTGCTGTGAAGATCATGCGCCGTCCCGATGATTTAACCTCTCTAGCCCATTATCATGTATGTATATATGTGTATCTATGTATCATCATCATCATCATGCTATATCTATAGCAGATCTCGCTACAACAAAAACGAGTATAACAAGGGTCAAGGGACTGTTGCAAAGGTTAATAGAAATTCTTGATTTGAGTTGTGTGTGTATATATATTTATGTAGTGTGATTTGAAATGCATTTATAAGATATAATAATAAGTTGGATGAACAAAAATCAAATTTTTTTTTATTTAAATCTGCATAAAACATGCACAACATTCAAAAATTGGCCTCTAAATCTATGGCAAGAAATTTGTCAATAAATCAATAGCAAAAATGTGGTCGCTAAACCCATAGCAAGAAATCCATCGCCAACTCCATAGCGGTTCCTACGGCTACGGCACTTAGAAGCAGAAACATTGTTCTTGAAGATTTTCCGTGTCCCTTTTGTGGTTGCGAAGACGAGTCGGTAGATCTTCACAGCATGTATGTTTGCTTCAGTCGTTTGGCAGCATATTAGCGCCTGGTGTCGTGTAACGAATTTTTTCGCCTTTTCTTTCAAGGATTTACTTGAGATGCACAATCATGTGGAGTTAAAAGAGCCGGCCAAAGGTATTTTTCTAGGGATTGTTATCATTGCTTGCTGGAGTATCTGGAGAGCTAGAAACGAGCGTAAATTTCCAACAAGGAGCTGCGGATAGAAGATATTATTTCGGAAGTTAAGTCGATTGGTTTTCTTTGGGCTACAAGTAGATCTAAAGTGAAGTCCTTAAGTTGGGACAATTGGTGTAAATTCGTTATCATGTAATTTTGTTGTGTGGCCGCCCCGTTTT